>CM052720.1:26073903-26095356 GCA_028551405.1 Uromys caudimaculatus | reverse complement strand
TTTAGAACTTTTGCATTTTTTGTTCAAGTACAAAAATCAACTTCAGTTTTCCCGGTCCTATCTCTGTCACAAATGAATTGCCCCAAACCCCAAGGGTGATGCTTAATCCGTGCCATTGGAGTCACCCTTGGAACTCTGTGTGGTTTGCCACTTTATGACTGGTAGGGGACCTCCAATTTAAGTCGGCTGTTGCTCTTACCACCACCACCACCACCACCACCACCACCACCACCACCACCACCACCACCACCACCACTGTATCGCCCCTATTTAGTCAGTGTCATAAAGAAACACCAATATACAAATTTTGGATCAATAAGAAAACCGGCTCCTCGTGAATGTTTTTCCTCCCTGCCCCACGCTCCTGGAATAATGACCATGAGACTCAAAATATATAAACAAATACCTTGGTCAAATACCCTCGGCTGGTTCCCCAATTAGATCATAACTTAAACTTAATAACCCATTTATTCTCATCTAAGTTTTGCTGTGTGGCTGGTTACCTCTGCCCAAGTTCCAGGCATCTCTCCTCCTCCATGTTCTGGGGCCAAACTCTCTGTGCCTGGCTCTCTCCCAGGACCCTTTCTCCCTACTGGATGTCCCTCCTACAGGCCATAGGGTTTTTGCTTTGTTTTGTTTTTTATTGACAAGCGATGCATTCATACAATTACACAAGATATTCTTTCCACAGGGCACGTGAGAAGAGGCAGCCCAAATGCTAAGAGAAAAATAGGGGCAAACATAGGAAAGAGGACTTGACCTAAGAAGGAATAGGTAACACTGAGCAGGGCACTCTGGAATCTGAGGGTTTAGAGTCCGGAGCCAGCCTGGGCTACATAGACCCTGTCTTGAAATTAAATAAATAAAACTCTTTTGAAAAAGATGGAATATATTGTGGGCTACACTGAATGCAAGTTAGAGACTTGCATTAGAGACAAATAAGATGAAAAGCAAAGTATCATGAGTTAAATATTATTAACTTATTTATATTATTATTAATTTATAAATATTAATACTATTAGGTTAAATAAGTATTTAACTTAATAGTAGTGTGACCTTGGGAGAATTGAAAGGGTAATAGGCACAGCAGGTAGATTAGAGGGGTCTTAGTTAGGGTTTTACTGCTGTGAACAGACACCATGACCGAAGCAACTCTTATAAATGACAACATTTAGTTGAGGCTGGCTTACAGGTTCAGAAGTTCAGTCCATATTCATCAAGGTGGGAACATGGCAGTGTCCAGGCAGGCATGGTGCAGGAGGAGCTGAGAGTTCTACATCTTCATCTGAAGGCTGCTAGCAGAAGACTGGCTTCCAGGTAGCTAGGATGAGGGTCTTATAGCCCACGTCCACAGTGACACACCTACTCCAACAAGGCCACACCTACTCCAACAAGGCCACACCTCCTAATAGTGCCACTCCTTGGGCCAAGCATATTCAAACCACCAAGAGGCAAAGGGGGGGTGTCATACCAAAATGAAACACTGAGGACATATGTCTGCCTTCCCTTCCAACCCCCACCCAAACCTAACTTAAAAACCATAGAGAACATCTGAGATCTGAGACAGAATCTCTTATATCTCAGGATCACCTCAGACTCACTCTGTAGCTAAGGATGAGTCTGTTTCTGCCACCTCCAACTCCAGACTTTGGGGTTACAACTGTGGACCTCCACATCTGGTTTCTTTGGTGCTAGGGATCCAACCCAGAACTTCATGCATACTAGGTAAGACTTTGCCAATCAAGTTACAACACCAGCCTCAAATCTGAGACTTTCAGAAATTCCCTAAAAGGCAGCAATCCCATATGGAAGACAGATACCAGTTTTGTGAATCTTGATGCTTCTATAAACTAGATTCACCCTTTTTAAGATAAGTAATCCAACCTCCTAAATATTCAGTAATGTATACAGAATATATAATAAAGGCCTTGGAAGGGTCCTGTAAAATCTGAAGATTCACTGACAATCTTAAATAATATGAACCCTGATTGACAAGGAAAACCTAAATCCAAACCATATCCCAGAGAAAATGGGATAGGTGCTAGGAACTCTTCTGGGCATGCTCCAGACTCAGAGGGGGAAAACCCAATGGCTAGGAGAGGATCCTGGCAGTCAGCGTGATTAACCTAGGGACTACATTTGCAACAGCGTGTGAGTCAGTGCTTCTCACTTTCTTTGCTTGGGCTGAGCACCAAGCACAGCCCTGAATACAGGAGCCAACGCAGCAAGTGTGTTCTGCAGCGGCCCAGGCAGCGGCCCAGATAGCTAACAATAGCCAGGAGGGTTGAGGCACTTCTAGTACACAGTGTTCGCCTAGCTGAAATCAAGGTTACCTTTCCCTAGCAATCACCAGAAACTATTGTCTCCTGTAATCAGAGCCGCTTGTCCTGAACAGACAAGGGTTTCAAACAGCTCAGGAAAATCAACACGGACGCAGCTCCCTGGGGAGCAGACGAAAGAGTTCATTCTGGATGTAACTTAGCTGGGGCCAGGAATGGCTCGTTTGGCAAAATGCTTGCTGCACAAGCCCGAGGCCTTGAGTTTGGCTCCTCGGCACTCACATACTGACCTAGGCACCACAACACGCTGTGGTGGTGTGAATAAGATGGAGATCTGGTGCGTGCTAGCTGGTCGGACCACCCAAATCTAATCTGTGAGCTTCAGGCCAATGGGAAACCCTGTCCTATAAACAAACAAACAAACAGGTAGAGAGTAACTAAGGAAGACACCCAACATTGACCTCTGGCCTTCACCTGCAAGCCCATAAGTGCACATACATTCTCACCAACACAGCAGACAAATGAAGGAATAAACTACACTTTTAAACAAGTAACACAGATTTCAACACATCAAATTGATGAGAGCAAACCCTGAAAGTCTGTCTGTTCCTCCTATAACAATTAAAGGCCCTTGCTGTGTATCAGGAAAATATCTCAGGGGCACAGGAGTCCTTTAAGGAAAGTGAAGTTCCCTAAAACACTACGCTCTGGGAAGGAGAGCAGATAATAAAGATAACCTTAATAAAGAGCAGATTGTGCAGTGATTTAAACATAAAGGCAATGGCTTGAAGAAAAGCAAGAGTTTCTAGGTAGAACCAGTTAAAGTTTTGGGCAAGTGAGCCTTACCCAAAGTAATTTACTCTTTAAGACATATTATTTTAGGGGATGAAATTCAGCTGGTAAAGTGTCTTGTCGTCGAAAAGCCCTGGTTTGATCTCCAGCTGTAGATGAATTCAGGAGGTAGAGGTAGGAAGGTCAGAAGTTCAAGGTCATCCTCAGCTATGGAGAATTTGAGGCCAGCCTGGGATCTATAAAACCCTGGTCTCAGCACTTGGGAGGAGACAGGAAATGGAGAATTCTGAATCCCAGGTCAGCCCAGGCTTTGGAATTGCTTCTTGTTGTTTAGGAATTGCTTTCTTCTCGTTGCCCAGAAGAGTCTTCTTTGTTCTACACAAATTTAGCTAAGTGGTAAGGGGATGTGGTCAGTGTCTTCATCTGTGACAGCTGCTTGTTTGTGCTTCTCTTAAATTACCAACCAGCTATCACCTGAAAGAACTCATACACATATTTTTCTTTTTTCTTTTTGTTTTTGAGACAGGGTTTTGGTTTTGTGAGACAGGACAGCCCTGGCTATCCTGGAACACACTCTGTAGTTCAGGCTGGCCTCGAATTCAGAGATCCACCTGCCTCTGGAGTGCTGGGATCAAAAAAAAGAGAATATAAGCCGGGCAGTGGTGGCGCACGCCTTTAATCCCAGCACTTGGGAGGCAGAGTTCGAGGCCAGCCTGGTCTACAGAGTGAGTTCCAGGACAGCCAGGGCTATACAGAGAAACCCTGTCTCGAAAAACCAAAAAAAAAAAAAAAAAAAAAAAAAAAAGAATATAAATTGTTTTAAAACACAACATAGCTTCTTGTCCTTGATAGCTCTTGTGGTTTTCACAACCCGTAGGGAAAGAGACGTTAAACACATAATCAATTCATCATCTGTAGGTTCTAGAAAAGAAAGGGAACAGGGCTACCAGAATAACAGAAGGTGCAATGGACGGGGACTTTGGAAGGACTCTGAGCAAGCGCTCTTTCAACGAGCACTATTACTGGTGAGTCAGAACAGCATACTCAAATTATACTTAGAACTTGTTAACGTGCTGAGAGGACAAATCACAATATTTATTCAAGTCATGTTTTAGATGCACTAGTAACTAACAGTAGAATGTAATGATAGGCAGCCAAAAAAAATCTGGAAAACATATTTCTTGAGTGTCTTCCCTCCGTGGCTTGATAGCTGGCCAAATAAGTAGGCGTGGCCAGTGACTCCGGCACCGGCACGTAAAAGGTAGGTTTGGATCTGCCCTGTTCTCCCAACCCAGTGAGTCATGTCTTCTGAGCCATGAATCACGCTGGGCATCTGTGCCCTTCTGTGAGTGTCTAGGGAGTGTCATTCTGGAAACCTGGGGTAGGGGAGGCCATGTCTCTGAGAGTGCTCCCTAACATGGGTAGCTCTGTGGTCCGATGTCTCTCTCCCGTCCTCAGAAGGCTTCAGGGTGCTCGGTAGGGTTAGTAGCCTTTCAGAAGACAGCCAGGGCACTCTAGTTTCTGATTGGATCTCAGTGTGAAAGTCAGAGTTCCTCAGCCCTAGCCAAAGCCACTCTGGTGGGCTGAGTAAGCGTTTTCAATGGTTCTGACTAAGGGCTCAAGCGTGTGAACCTACACACACACACATACACACACATATTCCACCCCACCCCACCCCACCCCACCCTCTGGGTGTCCAATTTACTGGAGAAGATTTCTTTTTCTTCTGGTAAGGAGAAAGCTTTCTTAAGGAATTGAGACAATCTATAATGTTTACATAAAGGATGGCATTTATTTGTTTAAAAACAACTACTTATATTTGTTTTAGAAAAACAAAACAAAACACCCTGATGCGTTGCATAAAAATCCAAATGCTGACACTAGAGAGATAGCTAAGTGGTTTGGAGTGCTATAAACTCTTCTACAAGACATGGGCTAAATCTGAGCACCCACCTAGCAGCTCACGACCCTCTGTAACACTAGTCCCAGGGAATGTATCACCCTCCGTGAGCACCAGGCACACACACACACACACACACACACACACACACACACACACACACACACACAGACATCTGTGCCACCAAAACAACAACACACATAAAATCTAAATTCAAAAATTGAAATACTGGTCAGGGCGTGGCCTTGATCCCAGCACCCCAGTGGCAGAGACAGGTGGTTTCCTGGGAGTCTGAGGCGAGCCTGGTTTTTATAAAGTGAATTCCATGTTAGCCAGGACACTATCTCGGAAAAAAACAAACCAAAACCAAATATTATAGAGCAGACTACTTTCAATTCTCCTTACAGTTTCCTGTTTGTTTCCCTCTAGGTCTCTTATAGTACACAGTGCTTAATTTTTTTGTTCTTAAGTTCCCCTTTACAATCTTAAAGATCACTGAGGCCCAAAAGAAGGCTTTCTGTTGACTCCTCCCCTTCCTTTCTCTTCTTCCTCCCTCTCCCCTCCCTTCCTGTACAGAAATAAGCCCTCCATCACCCAGCTTACCGTCTTCAGTCTAGAAGTTTTGTTTATATGAGTTATAATTACATATCATGTTAGAAATGAAAAGTACAGGATGTTCCAAATATTCATATAATAATAATAATAATAATAATAATAATAATAATAAACAGGTCACTCTAAATAATTTGATGAAGAATATTTTTCAAATAAAAAAAAAATCTTAGCCAGAACAGTGGCATTGCTTTAGTGTCTGTATGACACGTACGTGTGATATATGTTGTATGTCCACGTGTGAATTTGCTTCTGCACTCCGTGTATTGTAAGGTGCTGCTGGGGCTGAAGTCACCCAGTACTAAGTATCAGTACTGATAGGGGATTGGACACAGAAGTGCTTCTCGGCCTTTCAGCTCACGGCTTCCTAAAGGTTAGCCGTAGGGGGCAACCTGAACCCTACCATGTCACAGGGACAATGTCTTCCATTTGTCATTTGGGAAATGAAGAATGCAGATCTTCCAAAATATGACATTAAAAACATTTTTTGTTAAACCATTGATTTCATTTAAAAAAATAATCAAAACTTTTAAGATAGTAGGGAACCTAAACTCACTATGGGAGACACAAAAGCTTTCTGGTTTCTGCTGGAAAAGACATTTTTTAATCCATCATCAACAAATTCTGTCCATTGTTTTACTTGAGATGACAAACTTGGTTCCTTTGATTTGTGACCCAGATCTGAGTGTCTATATCCCGTCTATCAGTCAGGTTTCAAGTTAGATTTCAAAATATCACATCATGCATTAAGCTGTTAGTGTAACCTTCAGTTCGAGCACAGCACAAGGACCCTCCTCAAGAGGCAGCAGTTCCTTATACCACACCCCATGCCACCACCCAGAATGTTAAAAAGCATAGACTCAAGGTTAAGACTCAATAAAATCCTGCTGCGTGTTGTGGCACACCCCTTTCATTCCAGCACCTGGGAGGAAGAAGGTAACCTGGGCTACAGACTGAGTTCCAGGCCAGCCCAGACTACAGAGTGAGACCCTGCCTCCAAGGGTGGGGAGGAGAGAGGGTGATAAAAACTAAGGATTTTTGCTGCTTTGTCAAAATCTGTTCTCTGTGGGTATGGTGGGCCCCCGACACCACAGTCAGCTCTGTGACAGGCCTCTGTTAATGTGGCTGAAGCACCCCAAGCTCTCTTTACTTACTGTGGCTTTTGCCACATCAGGGTAAATGTGAATACAAAGGGCAATAATCTCGCTTTTGTTCTCACAGAAAGTGAGAGACTTTAGTTCAGCGCGATGCCTCTGACGCAGTCACTGAAATACTCTGGCGTAAGCTATTTTCCGTTGACTTCCTCTGATGGCAGTAACGGGCACCCATTTGTACATTAAACCAGCACCCCTATTTTTCCCCCTTCATGCTGCCTCAATATATTGTTATATGAAAAATATTTAGTGGTTAGTTGCTTGTTACTGGGAAAGTGTCCATCACGGGTAAGGTTCTTTGTCTACATAGCACCCCACTATTATCAGAAGATGGACTCCAGAAGTCCCCTGTGGATATCATTATCTATAATGATTGAGTCTCCTATATAAAACCATGCATTTTATTTGTTATTTGCATATAATTGATGCATATGGTCCTGTATATTCTCTATCAGGTCATGGTGCTTGGATTTAAGGCCAAGACCTCTTGTGTGAGAAGCGGTTACCTGGTCACTTAACTGTGACTTCAGACTGTCCCTTTAAATTGTGTCTAGTCGACGTTGGAGAGGAAAGAGAGGCTAACAGACAGTGATGTGTGACATGAGAACAGGGGTAGGAAGGACCTATGGCAGAAATGAGGGGCGACGCGGAGGAGGAAGAACGCGTCACATTGTCCCATGTGTGTGGAGAGGCCACAGTCACACCCGTGACTCTGGTCGCTAACTTAAAAGCTCGGCACAGTGACACATACCTTTAATCATAGTGCTTAGGAATCGGAGTGAGACCCCGTGTCAAACAAACAAATAAATAAATGGGTGAGCTAGAACTCACCCTGTAGACAAGGCTGGCCTCGAACTCAGAGATCTACCTTCCTCTGCTTCCAAGCACTGGGATTAAAGCCGTGTGCCACCAACACTGACTGTTGGTAATGGCGACTTTGTCCATATTTGTTTGAACATGAAACAAATTTGACTCAATTCTACCATCAGTGTCTGAAACTTCAAAATGGCCTGGTCTGTGACGTTAAGCCCTTGGGTTTTCCCCCAGGGAAACCTCTCCTGAAGCCCTTCTTTCCTTTGCTCCCCTCTGGGAACTCTGCTTGCTCACCCTACAGTTCGGCCCTCCTGGGACAATGACTAACTGCTCAGCTGAGGGGCAGTGACCTGGAGTGGAGGCTCATTTCCCAAACGAGTAACCTTTAACCGATTTATTTTCCATGTCCTCTCCCCTGCTGTCAGCAATCTCCTGTCTCCATGACCCAGTTTTCTGGGATCTGCTCCATGCATCTTTCACTGACAGCCCCAAGGAAATACTGGATTTGCATCTCTCTGTCCATCTTCCCACAGCGCCTGAAGGCTAGAGTCTGCTCTCATTTTTATTTTGAGTTCTTTTAGTTTTTGTGGCTTTATGCCTTTAAAAAGTTCTTTTATTCTGTCATCTCAGCATTCAGGATGTGGGGTCAGAAGGAAGGAGCTGAGGGGGTTTGCAGCTCCATAAGAGGGAGTAACAGTGTCAACTGGCCAGATGCCCCATTGTTCCCAGAGACTGGACCACCAACCAAAGAATTCACATGGAGGGACCCATGGTGCTGGCTACATATGTGGCAGAGGAGGGCCTTGTTGGCCATCAGTGGGAGGAGAGGCCCTTGGGCCTGAGGGTGTTAGATGCCCCAGTATAGGGGAATGCTGGGGGGGGGGGGACCCTCATAGAGGCAGGGGTACGGGGTATGGAATAGGGGGTTTCCAAAGGGGAAAACATTTGAAATGTATATAAAGTAAATATCAAGAAGAAGAAGAAGACGAAGAAGAGGAGGAGGAGGAGGAGGAGGAGGAGGAGGAGGAGGAGGAGAAAGAAGAAGAAGAAGAAGAAGAAGAAGAAGAAGAAGAAGAAGAAGAAGAAGAAGAAGAAGAAGAAGAAGAAGAAGAAGAAGGAGAAGAAGAAAGGAAGGAAGGAAGGAAGGAAGGAAGGAAGAAAGAAAGAAAGAAAGAAAGAAAGAAAGAAAGAAAGAAAGAAAGAAAGAAAGAAAGAAAAAAGGTTGTTCTTGTCCACTTACCAAGTTTTAAAACTTGAGTTGGCTTCAAGAGACTCTGTTCCAACACTACTATGCAGGAAGAAAAAAACCAAAACAAACAAAAAGGAAAAGAAAGAAAGAAATCTTTTAGTCTCATTTTCTGGGTATTTCAAATGGAAAGTAAAGATGATAAGTATGCTTAATACATGGTATTTGATCAAAAGTCAGTGTTTCTGGTTCTTTCATAGTCACTCCTCACAGTCTGGGTTTGCTGTGTGCCCGGGAGCTATGTGAACCTGTCTTGGCAGTTGCAGGTCCTGTGTCTGGTGCTCAGTGATAGGCAGTAAATCCGATGAGGCGAACAAACACCCATAAAACATCAGCCATGAACGCTTTCCATCCTTTAGCTTGCTCATTTGACCCTTTCATTCCAAGCGTCTCATGGACCAGGGCACGGCTGTGATGGGATCGTCATGGTAACTAGGACAGATGAGGTCTGCTGTGGGCTTTACAATGTAAGGAAGGGGGGCAGACAGTGACCAAGTAAGTTTATATGATTTCAAATAGTAAGAGATACTGAGAGGATGACGGATGAACCTATGGTGATTTGGATATAAATGTCCCCATAGGTTTATGTATTGAATGGTCTTCTAGCTCCTGGTGCCACCCATATTGGAAGATTAGAAACTTTAGGAAGTAGACCCAGTAGAGGAAGTAGGTCATTGGGAGTAGCTTAGGAGGTGGCACCTGGTGCCTGCTTTCTGTCCACCATAAAAGGAAAGGCCTCTTCTGACTCCTGTTCCCGCTGCCATGATGTTCTGCCCAAGTGCATGGGGTCAAGTAAGCAAGGACTAAACCCCTTGAAACTGTGAGCCGAGGTAAATCCTTCCTCCTCTGTGTTGTTAGCCAAGGTGTTTTGGTCACTGCTACCTGAAAGCAACTAATGCCTGGTTTAACATGACAGAATGAATAGAAAGAGGCCATCCTGGGAAAAGTGTCTAGGAAGCTTCTTCCATGAAGTGACATTTGAGCAGTAGTCTTACTTAGCGAGACTTGTGTAAAAATTCGTTATTATTCTAGCCTGTATAAAAGACACACGAACCTGGTATTTTATTTACAAGCTGTAAGCCTAGGTTGGGCAGGGTGTGAGCTATTGTAACTGACTTTCCAGCCATAGGTCCCTTGTTCCTTGCTGTTTGAGCCTTGCCCGGGTTATTCGCAGTCTCCATTTCTCCAGGCCATGTGCTCATGGTCCATCTGGCCTCATGGTGATCTTATCCTCTCCCTCTGGCTCCTTCCTCCTTCCTCTCCTGGTCTCTCCTGAGCCCCCTCACTTCATTCTCCAGTCCCGCCTTTGTCTCTCTACTGCCCAATCGCAGGCCCTAGCATTTTATTAACCAATTAACTTGAAACCGGGGAGCAAGGTTGACGTAACCAAAACTGGTGTATGTGAGAATTCTCTCCTCGGGGGGCAACCGGATCTTTTTGCTTTTTTGTTGTTGTTTTGTTTTTTGTTTTTTTTTCGAGACAGGGTTTCTCTGTGTAGCCCTGGCTGTCCTGGAACTCACTCTGTAGACCAGGCTGGCCTCGAACTCAGAAATTCGCCTGTCTCTGCCTCCCGAGTGCTGGGATTAAAGGCATGCGCCACCACTGCCCGGTGGGCAACCGGATCTTGAAGTACAGATATTACATTTGTATACACAGCACCAGACCAAGCCCCAACAGACACATCTTTGTGAAGATCTGGGGCAGATGGTTTTAGGGATCACAAAATCCCACAGTGAAGCCAGGTGTGGGAGTACAGACATGTAATCCCAGCACTCAGAAGGTGGAGGCCGGACAGAAATCCAAGGTCGGCCTGGGCATCATAACAAGTTTCAAGCCAAACTGGGATTCCTAGTAAGATCCTATGTCATGGGCCTAGAGGAAGATGACTCGGAGGGTAAAGGCACCTGTCACCAGTTCTGTGACCTGAGTTCAATTCCTGGGACCTGCATGGTGGAAGGAGAGAACTGACTTCCACAAGCTGTCCTCTGACCTCCATAAGCATGCTATGGTAGGCATGCTCCCCATGCATAAGTTTTTACAAATGTAATACTATCCCCTATCAATGAAAACGCCAAATACATAAATATCCGTGGTAGAGAGGAGCTCCATGTACTTACAGAATAGAAAGGTCGAGACTGAACCAGAAAGGGAAGGAGGCAGAGGAGAGGAGAAACTCAGTCAGGGCCGAGGAACAGATTCGGAGGTGGAGGTGTGCTTGACACTGAGAGTGACATAAGATGCCAACGGAGTAAATAGACAGAGCTGCACTAGGCTCTGCAGACGTTTCAGGAGTGCAGAAGGTACCATCCTTGATGAGGCAGACTATCCCCATGAAGATAAAATTTGAAGGTTGACCATCCAGTGAAATTAGCAAGACAAACAGAACTTCAAAACAGAGACTCAGTGAAAGATCGGAGACAATCAGAACTTTCAGGACCTAAGATAAATCTTTTTTTTTTCTTTTTTTTTAAGGTGAAGCTAGAAAATATACTAGTCTTCGGTGGTAAGTGTAGCCTTGTGTGGGAGGTGATATCTAAGCCACATGTCAGTGGATGAGTTATGTTTACAGTGGTAGAAAGCAGAGGAAGAGAGAGTAAGAACCTGGACAGAGGGGTGACTGTGATGTGGTTATGTGGGAGTAGCGAGCAGCTTGCCCGTGAAAAGTAGGTGAGCAGATGTGATTTCTAGAGTGTGCCTTAGAACCCTGCTTGATCAAGTGGCGGTGGGGGGAAGCTAAGCCACTTGGGGTTAAGTATATCTTAGAGACCTGTCATGTTGACACTTGGTGCTCCTTCTCGTCCTCATTTGGGAGCTGCCATGTTCCATTGTATGGTGACTGTATCTTAGCTTGGAGAACAGTGACCTAAGGATGAACAGCTTCTTTCTAATCGCTCGGTTTGTACATTGCAAGTCTCTCTGTACACAGATTCCAAGGAGATTGTTGGTTCCAAGAATCTGTAATTGTAACATCACTGTCACAGTCGTTTCTAAAGAATGATACCATTTTTTGTTTATTTTTCGAGACAGGGTTTCTCTGTGTAGCCCTGGCTGTCCTGGAACTTAATCTGTAGACCAGGATGGCCTCAAACTCAGAAACGTGCCTACCTCTGCCTCCCAAGTGCTGGGATTAAAGGTGTGCGCCACCATGGCCCGGCTGGAATGATAAACTATTTTTTTATCATTAATATATACGAAAGTGATCAATAGATTTTTTTTCAAAACTGCTATCTGAGAAATTGTATTTCAATGTTTGTTTTTCTTACCATGCACCTTCCACATTTTTTTTTTCGAGACAGGGTTTCTCTGTGTAGCCCTGGCTGTCCTGGAACTCACTCTGTAGACCAGGCTGGCCTCGAACTCAGAAATCCGCCTGCCTCTGCCTCCCGAGTGCTGGGATTAAAGGCGTGCACCACCTCTGCCCGGGAACCTTCCACATTTTATTCTTTCTTTTTTTAAAGATACATATTTTTTAAATTATGTGTATGTATCTGTGCATGTGAATGCAGGTGCTCATGAGGCCAGAAAAGGACGTTGGATTCCTAGGAAATGGAGCAGTTACAAGCTGTTACGTACCACCTTACATGCATTCTGGGACTGAATTACAGTCCTCTGTAAGAGCAGTAAGCGCCCTTAGCCATTGAGCCATCTCTCCAGCCCCTAAATACTTCATATATTATTTTGTATAAACTTTTGGCCAGAAAAAAAAACCCATATGCTATATGTAGTAAAAGGTTCTAACTAAATACATAGAGTTAAAATAAAATAAAATAAAAAACCAGTCAGGCATGTGGTCCACACCTTTAATCCCAGTACTCAGGAAGCAGAGGCAAGTAGATCTCTGAGTTTGAGGCCAATCTGGTTTTAGTGAGTTCCAGGCCATGCAGGGTTACAATAGTGAGAACCCATCTTAAACAAACAAATAAATAAACAAACAAACCATGCATCACCCATAGAGACATTTAACTTGGGTTATCTACCAGGGCCAGGCCAGTTCTGGGCAAAGTAGTAACAGAATAAATTAAATTTCTTATACTGCCCAATATCATAAGCACTTCCCACCTCTTCGAGGCTCCCTAGAAAAGATGGTAGCACTTGATGCATGCTATAAAAATTTGGGAAGAAATAAACATCTGTATCATAGACCCAGCTTTGTGATTAACATTGTTGGTTTTCTCAACATCTCTCAGTTGTATAATTCTTAAAACATAAACATGTATGTATACGTGTGAGTTTGTATGCAATGTAGCAAAACAGCGTCCATGGAGGACAGAAGAGCATCTGATCCCCCAGAGCCGGGCCCCAAGTGCTTGTGAGCTGCATGCTTGGAGCCGGATTCAGGCTTTTCTGCTAGGAGTAGCTCTTAACCTCTGAGCCAGCTCACCAGTGTAATTTTCAATTTTCAAAAGGAGTCATTTTTCGATTCCCGGAGTAAAATATCAGTGTGGTTTGAATACTGCCAACTCGTCTCGCTGTTTCAATCAAATAATACCAAAACAAAGGTTTACTTTGCATTCTGCCTCAAAGCTTGTAGGACTCTTTCTCAGGAACTAGCTGGGGCCATCTCTGCTATGGAGCCTTTGCTATTATTCAGTTTTATGTGTTTGCTTTGGTTTGGTGTTTATTGTAGCTGCTTTGAGGAAGGGTGTCCTAGAGCTCAGGCTGACCTCCACTTCAGTGTGTAGCCTCGGATGACCTTGAGCCTCTGACACTGCCACCTCCACCTCCCGAGTGTTGGGATTACAGGTAAATTCTACAGTCCCTGTCAACGTTCTGGGTTTCCGTTGTGTCTGATGGCAATATTCTCATCCTTACAGGTGGTATTGTGAAGGCAAGGAGCTTGAAAACTCTCCAGACATCCACATCGTGCAGGCAGGAAACCTTCACTCACTGACCATAGCTGAAGCCTTCGAAGAGGACACAGGACGATACTCATGCTTTGCTTCCAACATTTATGGGACAGATTCAACTTCTGCTGAGATTTACATAGAAGGTAAAGCTAAATACTTTTGGAGCGTGACATGTTCTAATTATCTGTAATTAAGTGAACATTTTCGGGGGGGGGGGGCTGTTCTACCCATCTAGACACTGGGGATAATAGCCATGAACCAAGTAGACAAAACTCTTCAGATGATGTGCCAATGAATTCCCATTATAATGGGAGAAACTCCAAACAAATGAGATAAGCAATAATAAATACACAACACTGCAGAAGAAATAGGGAAAAAATCAACATCAATTGTGTGTGTGTCGGCTGTAATTTTAGATTAGGTGACTGATAAAGACCTCACTAACCAGGTGACATTTGAGGGAAAACCTGGTGGCCACAGGAGAGTCAAGGGAAAATCACCTCGGCAGAGAAATCAGCAAGTGTGGTAGCTCACAGGTAAGAGGCTGCCAGTCTTAAGGCAGAAATGAGCCAGTGTTGGGCCAACGAGATGCCTCAGTGAGTAAAAGCCCGGAACCTGAGTTGAACACTGGTACCCACCGTGGAGGAGAGAACCAATTCCGAAATGCTGTCTTCTGACCTCCATGCATGCCTACACAACACACACACACACACACACATACACACACATAATAATAATAATAATAATAGTAATAAACAAAACCATCAAGGACGGAAGTAATAGCAAATGAAGCCTGAAGTTCAGGGTGAGGCTGAGCTTCAGGGAGGCCGGTGAGCAGACCCTAAATCCTTATCAGTCCCTTCAAGGGCTTTGCTTTTGAGTAACATGGGAAATTTTGGAAGGTTCTGAGAAGGGGCGTGGCATAACATGATGGGTTCCCTAGCTGCTGGCTGAGAATACACACTGTCCGGAGCCAGGAGTAGGAGTCTGGTGACCATTTGAGAGCTTTGGGAAGGAAGGCGGTTTCAACCAGAGTCATTTTAGAGGAGAACTCAAGTTGTAGTCCTTGGATGTCTGTTAAGCTTGTGATCCTATTTGCTTTGTCCTCTGGGTTTTATCTGGGGCACCATTCTCTAGTCCCCTTTCTTGCCCATTCAATACCTTAAGTATTGTCCAAATTCCTTACACTGGCATATTGTATGCTCATGGAATAAACACCCATTTGCCAAGAAGATTGCAAGGTCAAAGTGGTCCCATTCCTCCGTATTTCCATCTCTTGATAATTTCCACAGAACTAAGCACATATTGAATATTTGACATACATTTAGTGAATAAATACACCAGCAGGAATGTGCTCAGCATTTTTAGCCTCAAGGTTTTGGAGCACAATAAATACCTCCAAGTTTATCTCTACTGTATATTCCTGGAGTTTGCTATCTTGAGAGGTAATCTAGGCTCAGACACCTGTAGGGAAAACCGAGATTGCATTGATGTCTGTGTGTCTTTCCATTCTGGCATCTGGACCTGGAAAACTCCCACCCCTGAGATGAAGAATGACTCGTTAATATTAGGACAGGACGGAAGAGCCCCACCTACACCTGCAATGTTTGGAATCCGGAATAATCCCCTCTTTCACCCACTCTGTGAGGATTTGTGAGCACAAGGGAGTTCCTGCAAAGACTGCCCTGTCAATCCGAAGACCTTAGCAGGTGTTATACACACTGGGATTCAGAACCCCGTCCACTTCATTTGAACTGTAACATTGTAACACTATGCGGTGGCCTTGAAGAGCTCCTTTGGCTTCTTAGGGCGAACTTTCCCCCTTTACCAGATTAGCTGTTCACAGGAGGAACCACTAGGTCCCTCCTTAGGTATAAGTTTCTTTTTTAGGTCTTTGAATGCCTAGGAGTTTGTTTCGTAAATGATCAACTTAAAAATTCCTTGTTTTCCTTTCTCCAGGAGTCTCTTCCTCTGACTCAGAAGGGGACCCTAACAAAGAAGAGATGAATCGGTAATTCTAATAGCCTAAGCATCCTCAGACCCCAAGAGAACCCCTATTTAATGTCTTAGAACTTGAAGGAGGCAGTTCCATGGTAGAGCCTGACATATATATGGGCAGATTTGGGGAAGACTCCATTTATTTTTGCTTACATCCTGCCCACCAGATTAATTTGAATCTTTCCCGATTTAAATTCATTTTTTTAAAAAAAGAAGAAATGTCTCTTATGAAATATCATCAAACTTTTATCTACAGGATTAAAAAATACATAACCCCCCAATTTTTTAAAGTACATTTTAAAATAGTAATTATAAAGCTGGGTGTGGTGGAGCACACTTGGGGGGCTGAGGCAGGAGAATTGCCATGAGTTTCAGACAATATAAATGTCCTGGCAAGTCATAGCCTTTTTGCTAACCAGTGGCACTGAATAAAGTTTTATCTATGTAGTTATTGTTTTTTACAACTTCAATTGAACCCCTGCTATGGCCAGGTACTTCATTAGATTCAGTGGACAGCTAGAAGAATCACGGGGGCTCCCTGCCTATACAAGATTTAAGGTCTAGTAGAGGGGCATGCACAGGAAGTAGGGTAAGACATTCCAAGAGTAATAAAGTACAGGGGAACAGAACCATTCGTAAGCTGAACAGGACTGGGCTCAATGGACTGCTGGTCAAGGGAGGAGAGAGAAACCAACAAAGGCTTCACTGAGCTGGGGAGCACATCCTGCCCTCCCCATAGAGAAGCAGCTCTGGGGAAGAAATCACGTTTTATTGTTCAAACGCTCTGTGCATCCACCCTTGTGATAACTTGCTCGTAGCTCTTGTACAAGCGTGAACAGTACTAAGGGATTCCTCTTTGACCTTTTACCCCTTCCCACCACCGTTCCAAGGCCTTGGTCCCCAGCCCTAGGTCCGTATGTGTATGCATGCCCTCACCTCCTTAAAGGTCTTCCTCTCTGATCCCTCCCTTCTCTCGCTTTTATAGACTCTGAGGCGGTACCAATCGCTCTCAGATAGATCGTTCTGATCTTATCACCGATCTGTAGGAAAACCAAACCAAACAGGAAACAAATAACATTTAAAAAATAATCTTTGCGTAGTCTCCATACAAAGCCTTGTTCAGGAGATCAACTTTGATTGACAGTTTTTCCCTCAGACCGTGCCCCGTGTGGAATTTCCCGTTGTGAAAATTCTGACTCATCATTGACCCTCAGTCTCAAGGTTCTTTCTCCAGGCTCCATATACACGCCTCAGTTGCACACACCTCCTTTCTCTCTCAGGGCCCCTGGATCCGGCTATAAAGGCTAATGGGTATAAGCTTTGGTCTACAAGTTTCAATAAGTGAGAGAGATCACATTTATCCGTTTGCTTTAAAGTACTTGTAATAGCAAAGATTTTAGCTTCAGTTGTACATAACAGAGAGCAAACTAACTGTGACTCAAACAACACAGATATTTATTTATTTACATACAAATCAGGATTTGTCTGGTAAACAGAGTTCTCAGTGTACGCAGTAACAGCAGCCATTGTGGGTCTCTGGTGGCCAGATACAGCTTTCTGCTTCTTCTCATACTAACATATGGCCCCATCCCTTCAGCATGAGAGGAAGGAGCGAGGGGTGTGCCAACCTTTCTCTTGAGTTCCCTCTACCCTCCACCTTGGTTTTTTAAGACAAGGTTTCTCTGTGTGGCCTTGGCTGTCCTGGAACTCACTCTGTAGACCAGGCTGGCCTCAAACTCAGAGATCCACCTGCCTCTGCCTCCCGAGTGCTGGGATTAAGTTGCACATACACTCCCCCTCATGGCCTATGTCCAGAAAGTCATCATTAGGGGCACACCTGGCTGCAGCAAAGGTTAGGAAACAATCTTTCTACTCGGAAACAGTCTTTCTATGCAGTAGCCATGAGGAAAAAAAAATGACTTTCCTACTGTAGAACTGAACAAGCTGGGAAGACATGCAGTTTTGCTCCTTAGAATACATGCTGCTTGTCTAGGAGGAAAAACTCATTCTGTGTCCGTATGTCCTCTCTGGTTGTTCCAAGATCCCACAGGCATCGCTACTGAGTGTGGTAAAGTGAGGACATTCAAAACATCTGATGAGAGTTAGCTCCTTTAAACCTCCTGAGGAAGCTGAGGAAGAGAGAGTAGTCAGTGGTCAGTGGTTATCTGTCCCCAGGGGCCATAGGTGAGAGGCCCTTTAAGCCCAGTGCTTCCTGTTTCCCAGGGCTTCTTTTGGAAACCACAATCTCTCACCAAGAGCCTTCCCCTCTGCCTTAGGCTTTTTTTTTTTTTTTGTCAGATCCTCTGGCCAGATCCCCTGGTTTTGTGTGTCAACTTGACACAAGCTGGAGTTATCACAGAGAAAGGAATTTCAGGTGAGAAAATGCCTCCCTGAGATCCAGCTGTAAGGCATTTTCTCAATTAGTGATCAAGGGGGGAGGGCCCCTTGTGGGTGGTGCCATCTGTGGCCTGGTAGTCTTGGGCTCTGTAAGAGAGCAAACTGAGCAAGCCAGGAGAAGCAGGCCAGTAAGAAACATCCCTCCATGGCCTCTGCACCAGCTCCTGCTTCCTGCCCTGCTTGAGTTCCAGTCCTGACTTCCTCTGGTGATGAACAGCAGTGTGGAAGTGTAAGCTGAATAAACCCTTTCCTCCCCAACTTGCTTCTTGGTCATGGTGTTTGTGCAGGAATAGAAACTCAGGCCTCTCTCTTCCTCAGAAAACTAATTTTCCTTCTGCATCCTTTTCAAGATTACTTCCTGGTTCAAACCTCTTAACTTGTATACATTTGAAGAGCTTGATGACTTTAGGATATTTTTATTTTTGCCAGAGCAAATCCCAGAAATATTTATAAAATCTGGCCTCTTTTTCTTTTTTTTTTCTTTTTTTTAGCTTGAGATGGGAAGAGAAGGAGTCACTGATGGTTTGCTTGCCCAGTGTGCATAAAGTCCTGGATTTGATTCCCATCACCCCATAAAACAGGCATGGGGGCTAATGCCTCTCATTAGAACATTCAGAAGGTATCAGAAGTTCAAGGTCCCCCTCAGCTACATAGCCAGTTCAAAGCCAGCAGAAAGACAGAGAGAGGGGGAAGGGAGGGAGGGGGAGGGAGAGAGAGAGAGAGAGAGAGAGAGAGAGAGAGAGAGAGAGAGAGAAATTTGGTGGTGTAGACCTTTAATCCCAGCACTTGAGAGGCAGAGGCAAGCAGATTTGTATAGCTTCAAAGCCAACCTTGATTACACAGTGAAACCCTTTTAAAAAGAAAAAGAAAAAAGGAAACGAAGAATGGAAAGAAGGAGGAAGGGAAAAATAAAGGGGAAAAAAGAAGTGAGAAAGAAACAGAGACGGTGATAGCAAAATAAATCTTTAAAAATTATCTCCAGCCTGCACTGTGCCCATCACGGGCAAGCCTCAGGTCACTGTTGATGTATCTGACTCAACGCCAGCCGTGCCCCAGGCTAGGACTCCACAGGCTAAGGAAGTGGTCTTCCTGTGTGCATTGCCCAGCAGAGCATACAGCAATGGAATGTGGGTAAATATTCACTTGTAGGCTATTGTCAAAGACTTACTATGTCCAACAGTAAGCAGCCCTGACATTACTGGTTTTGCTGAGAGACTTTTCAAGAGCATATAGTTCTGTTTTATAATCTATATGTTAATAATTTCTCAGAATCCAGAAATCAAATGAGGCGTCCTCACCTCCCACCACCTCTGCAGCCATTCCTCCAGCAGTGCAAGCCCAGCCTTTGGCGGCCCAGCCCAGAGTGTCCACTGTCCAGCAGGTACAAGAATCTAGGCTGAGCACAAGTGACCATGACCACCTTGCATGGCAGGGTCATGCTCCTCTTGTGTAATCTATCATTAAGATAACCACTTTGTCCTTCTGCTGCATGGGCTCATGGCTTCTGACGGCTTTGGGAACCTAGTCTCCAACTCCTTGGGAAAACATCATGGAAAAGAGACACTTGACATGTTAATCCCTGACACCCCATTTTATAAAAAGTGCTGATCATATGTAAACCAATGGACATATATTGTACCTTCTTTCATGGGACTTGGAACGATTCTCCTTACTAAGACAAGCAGGAAGTTGGGTTTCTTGTTGTTGCTTCAGAGTAATAATGAAGACATCTTTCAAGTTGGCGATGATGTTTATTATAAAACACCCAATGTATAGAAGCATATTAAATAAGAACTTTAAGCAGAGCTGGAGAAATGGCTCAAAGGTTAAGATTAAGTGTTGCAGAGGACCGTGTTCAGTCCCCAGCATGTACTCTGAGCTCACAACCAACTGTAATTCCAGCTCCTGGGGATCCAGCTGCCTCTGTTGGCTTCCATGGATACTGGCAGGCACATGCACAGAGATATAGACCTAAACACACAACTAAAACTAAAATAAAATCTTTAAAAACCCATTAAATTTAGTCAATGTTCTATCTCCATCCCCCCTCCCCCCATTCTTCAGATAAGTCTCCAGTCCACAGTAATAATTGCTAGGGGAGACTTCCAGGCATCTTCTATTCATATATAAAAAATATTTATCTATGCACATACTTTAAAACATGAGATTATACTTTCTAAGTGTATCTGCTGCATGTTAGTGATGTTCTAAATACATACATTTTAATGTATTGATCTACAACGTAAATATTCAGGATTATTTATCTAATCTCTTCAGTAATGCAGGAGTCAACTTTGAATCCAAATACATTGGTCTTTAAATCGTGATTTATGTAGCCCCAGAGACTTGAGTCCTCTTCAGGTTAAGGCCATTTACACAGACCTACAGGGGGTTGGGGGAGTGTATTTTACAGCCAGCCTGATCTAGGAAGAAATGCAGTAGATTTAGACTACGATCTCAAGTCTCTGATTCACGCATTTAGAAAACAAGGTCTTTTGACTTGAGGTGACAAGGCCTGTAGATTTGTTATCTTTAGGTCTATCCATTCAGTAACCTTGGTGACAGTGACCGTATTGCTGATTCTCTCTAACAGTGTCAGAGTCCTACCAACTATTTGCAAGGCCTGAATGGGAAGCCCATCATTGCAGCTCCGGTGTTTACGAAGGTAATCAAATGAGACTTCTTTCTCTCTGGGAGGGCTTTTAATACCATGGAACCCAGACAAAGGCCCTACGACCAGCAGTTTATCTCAGGATTTGTCTTTTGGGGTTACAGTGTAGGACTTACTTTGTGTTTCAGAAGTTTCTATGGTATTACAGCTAGACCTAGGTTTCTTGGTTTTATTTTACTTTTTTGAGATAAGAGTGCATATATCCCAGACAGGCCTTGAACTTACTATGTAATTTAGCCTCTTGAGTACTGAGGTTATAGATGTATACTGCTACACCCAATTTATTCATTGCTAGGAATTGAGCTCAGGGCCTTGTATGTGCTCGGCAAGACTCCATCAGCTATGCTATATCCCCAGCCCCTCTGCAAGTCTCTCAGATTTCTTCTTTCTTCTTCTTCTTCTTCTTCTTCTTCTTCTTCTTCTTCTTCTTCTTCTTCTTCTTCTTCTTCTTCTTCTTCTTCTTTCTTCTTCTTCTTCTCCCCTTCCTCCTCTCCCCCTTTTCTTCCTCTTCTTCCTTGTTCTTTTCCTCTTCTTACTCTTCCTCCTCTAACTCCTTGACCTCTTCCTGTTCCTTTTTCCTCTTTCTTCTTTCTTTTCTCTTTCATTCCTTCCTTCCTTTTTTTTCACTAAAACAGCTGACGATTTTATTTTAACCTTTCACACTACAAGTGTAAATTGCTCTTAAAAAAAAAAAAAATCTCACTTCTCCCTTCCAAAACTATTCTGTTAGGAAGGGGGGGGGGG
>CM052720.1:26005092-26073403 GCA_028551405.1 Uromys caudimaculatus | reverse complement strand
GAATGTGGACTTTTGACTGTAGTGACTTTTTTCAGATCCATTATTTCTAGTAAAGATTAACTCAGGCTTTCTCAGTTGAGGACTGTCTCGTTTAGCTTGACTGAAATTAGATGAATGTAATCAAGTCTATGTTCCTTGTGTGTATTTGGTTTGGGTTTTGTTATTGCAATGGAATTCCAAAGGCCGGGTCCTTTATAACAGGAGAGAGGTTTATGTACCTTAGAGGTTTGGAGTTTCAAGGGTCTAAACATTGGCATTGCCTTAACTCTGGCGGTGATCTTGCGGTGGATGGTAACACAACGGTGGGAAAGAGGAGACATGGTTTTAAAAGAAAAAAGGAGGGACTGGAGAGATGGCTCCGTGGCTAAGGGCACTTGCTGCTCCTCCAGAGGACCCGTACCCTATTTCCAGCTCCCACACGGCGGCTCACAGCCACCCATAACTCCAGATCCAGAGGAGGATCCAGCATCCTCCTCTGGCCCCCCTGAACACCAGGCATGTAAAAGTGGTTTCCAGACACACATGCAGGCGAACACCATACATAGAAGTTCTTTTGAGAATAAGAAAGGAAAAGGGGCCAGTCACAACCTCTCAATTCACCTCTTGGTGGTCCCACTACCTCTTAACACTGTCACCAGGGGAACAAGCTTCTAAGGTGTGAATGTTTAGAAAGACACACTGTGTAATCCACATCAGTATCACAGCATCAGAGGGTACCTGAGGTCTGCTGCTGTGGCTAACGCTGTGCCGTCCACTCTGTGTTCTAATGGCTTAACTACTCTGTATGTGCCTGTAGGCACATGGGCCGTCTCCTTAAGAGACTCTGTAGAAGACCTTGGATTCTCCAGGCCTAGTGGTGCCTGCCTCTGACTCTCAGCCCTCAGGAGATGGAGGCAGGAGAATCAAGAGTTCAAAGTCATCCTCAGCTACACAGCAAGGCTAGTTTAATCTAAAAAACAAAAACAAAACAGCTCTGGCAAGATGACTCAGTTGTGGGGCTGAAGGAAAGCCTCGGCAGTAAAGCGCCTGTACTGCTTTCCCCAGGACCGAAGTTCAGAGGACTACACCAGGCAGCTCATGACAGCGTGGAACTCCAGCTCCAGAGGGCTCTGAGCCTTCTTTTGGCCTCAGAAGCCACTCCACCCACATACACGTACATAAGGATACACATATACACATAATTAAAAATAAAAAAATTATGCCAATAAACTTTTAATAAAAAGAAAAAAACCCTACAATTTGCAACAATAATAGCTTTAACTCTCAGCAACTTTTCCTAGGTGGCCTGTAAGATTACCCTTGGACTCTTCCCTTTTGGGTATTGACTCCTGCTAGAATGAACTTCTACCTCCTGCCCTAGACATTAGCAGGCCTACTCTGTACACAGTAGCACTGCGGGTGTCTTGGCTGAACTCTCAAATAGAACACAGGTCTCCACTGTCGTTGTCAAATGAAAAAATTACAAGCACAAGAGGGCTTCTCTCAGCTGTGACACAGCCTCTCAAGAGGGTCCTTCTGCTGAAAACCAGCTTAGCAAATGAACTGAGCCACAAGCCATGTTAGAACGTGTAGATTGACTTCATTCTGTATTTTATAAACATTCCATTTTATAAACGTGCCGTATATCAATTATACAATCTCTTCCGCCACTACTGTTTTTACTGGGACGTTGATTTGATTTTCCAACCTGTTTCCCTCAGAAGTAATGAAAACTCCATTACATATTAATTCCAGAGAGATTTTTGACTGAAACTACAGGTCCCAATGTTGACATTTGAGCACAGACTTTCCTTGGAGGTCAGGGAAGAATGCAGCACACAGTGACACACAGATGGTGCCTGCTTTCTGGGACAAGTGAAGAATGAATTTTCTTTTTTTCTAGTCTTTTCTACCCAATAGCACTTTTATGACTTCAGAACCCACTTTGTTATTTGGGTCATGATGATGTCATCAAACCAATTTGGGACTATGGAAAGAACAAAATAGTGACATTGAACTACAGTGCCCCCTGGCTGTCATGATACCAATTCACAGATATCTCTGAATTGAGCTAGAGTTCTTTAGACACTGAGACAAGACCTTGTCATTTATAAAACTCATACTTGAGAACTGTTCAGTTAACCAAAACCACCTTATTTTGTAATATTTTTAAGCAGGTTTGTGGTTTTTGTATAAGGCATTGCTCATGGCTGTTGGGGGGGGTCTTACAGCCCACGTCACTAGATAAGGGTTATAAGTGTGTCAGAGGAATGCACAAATACAATATATATTTTTGGTAGACAAGAACTGTAAAAAAAATTTACAAATTATAGGAGTGAATGACTAAGGAATGAAAACTAGCAAATAATAAAAGAAATTAGTAAAGAAAAAATCTCCTTTATTCAAAATGTCCTTACCTGGGGGCTGGAAAGATGGCTCAGCGGTTAAGAACACTGACTGCTCTTCCAAAGGTCCTAAGTTCAATCCCCAGCAACTACATGGTGGCTCACAGCCATCTGTAATGGGATCCAATGCCCTCTTCTGGTGTTTCTGAAGATAGCAAAATGTCTTTACCTAAAATTTAATAAATTTGATTAGCACTGACGTGGAGGTAAAGAAGAACAATGAGGGGGCTGGAGAGATGGCTCAGCGGTTAAGAGTACGGGCTGCTCTTCCAGAGGTCCTGAGTTCAATTCCCAGCACCCATATGGTGGCTCACAACTGTCTGTAATAGAATCTGGCACCCTTTTCTGGTGTGTCTGATGACAGCTACAGTGTACATAAAATAAACAAACAAACAAATCTTTAAAAGAGGAATCGTGAGGAAGGAACCTTGGGAGGGTTGGATGGTGCTAGGCTTGGGGTCAAGCTGCTGGGGACATAGAAGATGTGGAAACAATCAAGGGTGGAGAGGGCCTCCCTTGAGTGGGATACGGTCCCCAAGTGCATATGTTATCACAGTGCTTCTCTCTCGTCCCAGATGCTGCAGAACTTGTCAGCCTCTGAGGGGCAGCTGGTTGTCTTTGAGTGCAGAGTGAAAGGGGCCCCGTCTCCAAAAGTCGAGTGGTACAGAGAAGGGACCCTAATAGAAGACTCTCCAGACTTCAGGATCTTACAGAAGAGTAAGTTGATGCTTTTTTGATTGTTTTTATGTTTTTAAAAAAACAAATTAAATATATGGTAAATGGCTCAACAGGTAAGAGCACTGGCTGCTCCTCCAGAGGACATGGTCTTAATTCTCAGCTCCCACTTGGAGGCTCACAACTGTCTATAAGTCCAGTCCCAGGAGATCTGCCACTCTCTTCTGGTCTCTGTGATTACTGCAAGCATGTTGTACACAGACATAAAGATAGGTAAAAACACCCATACGTGTAGAAGATCTGTTCAAATTTCTTAAACTAATATAAACATCACTTGTAAGAATGTCTTCTAAGGCTGGGTGTGGTGGCACACACAGGAGGCAGAATCAGGTTGATCTTAGAGTTCAAGGCCAGCCTGGTCTTTACAAGTGAGTTCCAGGACAGCCAGGGCTACACAGAGAAACCTTTTCTCAAAAACAAAGCTAAACTAAACTAAAGAATGTCTCCTGAGATAAATTGCATTAATATATTGGTATTCTCCAAGATTTCTCCATACATATTTTTAATTTAAAAAAATCAGTCTTTTTTTTTAATTGATATTGCATTTTGAGACAGAGTCTTCCTGTATAGCTCTGGCTGACCTGGGATTATAGAATCCCCTGCCTCTTCCTCTCAAGTGTTGATACAAAAAGCATGTTCCACCACACCCAAATATAATTGATTTTTTAACACCAGAATTTATAGATATCTTTTCATATTGCTACATTTTTCTTAGTTTTATGTATTATTTTAAAATTTAGTTACATGTATTTATTGTGTTTGTATATGTGGATACACGTATACAGCACCCCTGTGAGGTCGGAGGACAGCTGGAAGGTCCTCCACTTTCACTGTGTGGTTCCTGCTGATTCAATTCAGGCGATCGGCCTTGGCGACAAGTGCCTTTACCCACTGAGCCATTTTGCCAGTCATTATAATTTTTTTCTTTCTTGTAGTGTTAGGGATTGAACCCCAGGACTTTCTGTATGTCAGACAAGAGCTCTACCACTCTATCTACCACTAAGCTACATATAAGATTTGTTACCTTTAAAACTAGTATAAATCAATCGAAAAAAAAAAAAACTTGTATAAATCATGGGCCAGCAAGATGGCTCAGTGGATTAAAGGTGCCTGCCTATAACCCTAGACCCAAAGAGAGCACACAGAGCATTGACTCCTGAATATCTTTCCTCCAGCCTCCACATGCACCGTGGCAGCAACAGCAATAATTCTGAATACCATCTAACTGAGAAAGGAAAAACACTTCGGTAGTTCTGTGTATTGTGTAGAAGATGGGTAGTGTATGGACAGCTCTTTATTGGATGCCTGCAATTGGATAAATGTACGTGGAACGCCTGTATTTTGTGGTAGGCACTCTGAGGAAAACCAAACAATTTTAGGATAATGAACTTGTTGCCTTCAAGGAATCTTTTGCATGTCCCAAGGCTCTGAAGTTTGCAAACGTATAAAAGGAAGAAGCTACATCTTATAGGCCCTTGAGAGCCCAGAGCCAAGAAGAAATATTTCTCAAATAGCACAAGCTTTCTTCTAGGTAAAGCAAGTCATGGGTCAGTGAGATGGCTCAGCAGGTAGAGGCTCTTGCCTTCGAGCCGTAAGACCCGAGTTTGATTCCAGGATCCACGTGATGGAAGGAAAGAGCTGATTCCTGCAAATTATCCTCCGACCTCCACTGTGCTGTGGAATGCACACAATAGATGATTGATAGATAGGTAGGTAGACGGACAGCCAGACAGACAGATAGATGATAGATAGGTAAATGGATGGATGGATGAAAGGATGGATGGATGAATAGACAGACAGACAGACAGAGGCTAGTCCTTCTGAATCTCACCTCCCTCTGGCCACTCTTCCTTGCCTGGGGGCCTGAAGCTTATTGTCCACTGTGTTAACCCAGGGGTGCTCCAATACGAAGCATCGGTTAGCTGCTTTCCAGCTGCCCCTCTGTAGCCTTCTTGGGGTCCTTGGTACCTGGGTCATTACCATAACCTTGACAGATTGTCCTTATCACTTCGCTCCCAAGTAAGCGAGACACTGGGGTTCTACCGAAAGCTTCTGATGGAAATGTAGCTTCTCCAACAATAAATGTTCACAACTGTTTGTTCTTTTCTTCCTTTAGAACCTCGGTCCATGGCAGAGCCAGGTAAAGATCATCTCAACTTTAACTTGTTCATAGTTATGAGTGGCTTGAGATACATACGTGGGAATATGTTGCAATTACTCTAGTGTCAAGACAAAGTGAAAATAAAAATTTCCAGAAAGACCCAAATGAACTCTAGCTGTTGTTGTAGAAGGGGGGGAGATGGAGCATGTTCAAATTTGCATATCAATTCATTATCTGACATGAATCCAGTTAAGTTGTTTTGGGCTTTTTTTTTTTTACCTTTTCTTGGGGATATTGTCCCTCCTACTGTTGTTCCCACCCATTTCATGGCCTCCTCAAACCAGGCTTGGAATTTCTTTGCTGCCAGGTCAAGTCTAATCTCCACAGCCTTTGTGTCTCAAACTTAATGGAGAGAGGTTGGGCATATGGATAACTGAGAACTTACCTAGCTTACTCAAAGCCATGGGTTTGACCCATAGGCTTGACTGGTACTAGGGTACCAATCAAAATAAAGAAATAATTTATGGATCAGATTCAGGAATTTATAGAAAAAAAATTTTAATTTTGGTGAATATTGAAATAGAAGTGGGAGCCAGGAAGCATTCATCTGTAGACCATGTGAGTCCTTTACAAACCAGAGCCCTCAGGCTGTATCTGTAACCTGGGTGAAGAGATTGTTCCCAGATTCACTATAGTTCTCTTCTCACAACAAAGGCATTCCAGAAGTAAGTTTAGAACAGTCATACCACACACCTACACTAGACCCCCAGGCACATAATAAAGACAACGGTTCTTTCTCATAAGGAGTAACCGGAATTGTCTGTCATGGCCTCCTGGGAAGTTCTAGATCGGCGGTTCTCAACCTTCCTGATGCTGCAATCCCTTCATACAGTTCTTCATGTTGTAGTGAATCCCCCCCCTTGTTATAAATCATAATGTAAATATCTGATATGCAGGATGCCCGATATACGACCCCAACCCACAGGTTGAGAAGGCTGTCCTGGCGTGATCTAGTTGACTTAATTCTGTCATCACAAAGTACTGAGATGCCAAGCTTCCCCCAATACAACTATTTTAGCCAATTTTGTTTTAATGACCCCACTCTTCTTGATTGTCACAGAATATCTAACTGTATTAATTGTAGGCTCTAGTCATATCTGAGAATTACCTGTACTGTCACAAGACTTCATGTTACGTATCAGGCTAATGACTGTGGAATTACAAATGGGGGTGGCTCTTCGATTGCTCCTCACCTAGAATCTCTATTCTCTATCAGCTAATGGCTACTACTTAAACAAAGCATTTATGGACAATTAATATCTGTCCATTTCTTTTGTGCTTCTGGCGATCAAACCCAGAAGCTCACGAATGTTAAGCATGAACTCTCATGCTGACATGCAGCCCCAGCCCTTCTGCCCAATTTTAAACTGTGGACTCTGTTTAAAATCATCTCACAGTGGAATTTCCCATTGAAGATAATGAGGGACTGGCGTTTGGAAACCTATTTCATTAGTTTTTCTGTTTCACCGACACCCTTCCTTTTCCTTCCTTTGACCCCGAGTTTGTTTTTGTGACTTTTGACAAGTTTATTGCTAGCTTAATTTTTGTCATTGGGTTGGTGACAATGAAGCAGAACGTGCATTGCGTGTAACCACTGGTCTCGGTACACCCTAGCTGGCAGAGGCTGGAGAGAGTACCGCAGGGGAGTCAGGAGTTTGAGGCAGGCCTGAGCTGCACCTTTGGGGGATGCAACTCAATCCTTAGAGGGTTATGTAACCCAGCATCCCACACCCCCTTGTCAGTTCTCAGCCTCTCTGCACAGAGCTGTTGGTTTTATATCTTTGGACTCTTTCCACCTCCTAAACTGGACAATTTGATCAAATAGTTACTTGATACTGTTGTTTTAGAAGAACTAATTAAGTTAGCTCCTTATATCAGCTTTTGCGGATGCATCATTCACTATCAGTAAGTCTTGGGATTCTGTCTCCATGATTAAGTCACTGACTTTTTCTGCCTTGCTGGCACACAGAGGAGATCTGCACGTTAGTCATTGCTGAGGTGTTTTCGGAAGACTCTGGATGCTTCACGTGTACTGCAAGCAACAAATACGGCACCGTGTCTAGCATCGCACAGCTGGACGTGAGAGGTGAGTGCTCCCTAGCAGTTTGGCTGTGAGTGTGAACTTCAGAGTCATCTTTCCTTCCCGATTTACGTATGTTTCATAAAGATTTAAATTAGGGGCTGGAGAAATGACTCGGTGCTTAAGAGCACTGGCCGTTCTCCAGAGGACCCAAGTTCAATATTCCACACTCACACACTGGCCTCACAACCATCTGTAACTCCACTTCCAGGGGATCCATCACCCACTTCTGGCCTCCAAGGGCACCATCTACATATGGTGCGTACACATACATACAGGCAAAGCACTCACACATAGAATAAAGAAAAAATATCTTTGAAAAAATAATTATTAAGAAAAACGTTCTTGGGGGCTGGTGAGAAGATGGCTTAGCAGGGAAAGGTACCTCCCACCGAGCCTGACTGACTAAATTCAGTCCCTGAGATCCACATGGTAGAAGAATAACACTGGTTCCAGCAAGTCGACCTCTGACCTTCACCCTCATGCCTTGGCCTGCCTGCATGAGTGTATAAACACATGCACAAAAAATAATAGTAGTAGTAGTAGTGGTGGTAAAAAGAAAAAATGGTCTTGGGTGGAGATTATAGTTGTTGGTAAAGCACTTGCCTGGCATGCACGAAGCCCTGCATAGACCATGCATAAATGCACTCTAATCCCAGCACTAGGAACCTGAGGGTCCGGGGGGATAAGGAGGTCAAGGCCATTGACCACTGAATGAGCTCTGATACACAAGACCCTACCTCCAAAATACAGTTGGACAATGTCCAGTTTCCGAGTTATTATTACATTTATAGCCACAATCTCCTGGATGACCCTGCTGTCACTTCATGCATCCTGAAAAGCATCTCCTTGGCCTTACATAAACTCCTCAAATTCTCCAGAGGACTTCAAGGAGCTGGGAGACAGTCCAGTAGGTGAAATTCTTGCTTCACAAACTTGAGTTCCTGAGTTTGCTGCCATGAATCTGCATACAAAAGGCAGGCATATAATCCCTGTGCTAGGGAGAACGATGTGTCTTGGCTAGACTTTCCATGGCTGTGAAAAGACACCAAGACCAAGGCAACTCTTATAAAGGCAAACATTTCATTGGGGCTGGCTTACAGTTTCAGAGGTTCAGTCCATTATCATCATGGTGGAAACATGGCAGCATGAAGGCAGACACGGTGCTGGAGGAGCCAAGAGTTCTACATCTTGATCCTAAGGCAGCCAGGAAGAGACTGGCTTCTGCAGGCACCCAGGAAAAGGTTGTCTCTTCCACACTGGGCAGAGCTCGAGCATAGGACCTTAAAGCCCACTCCCACAGTGACTCACTTCCTCCAACAAGGCCACATCTTCTCCAACAAGGCCACATCTTCTCCAACAAGGCCACACCTTCTCCAACAAGGCCACACCTTCTCCAACAAGGTCACATCTCCCAATAGTGCCACTTCCTGTGGGCCAAGCATATTCAAACCACCACAAGATGGATCTCTGGAATTCATTGGTCATGAATACCTAAAGTTGTGCTTTGGCCTCCACATGTACACATACACAGGTACACACATACACACGAACAAACACATGCATGTACACACACACAGAGGTTAGATTTCAGAAGTAGGTGTTCAGGAAATCATGCCCAATAAACATCCTCCAATAAACTAAGCATGCATTCCACATTGCTACACGCACAGCTGTGTATGCAGACATTGAGTTTAGACTCCCCCCACCCCCAACCTCACCATTCTTGAATGCTTCAGATTTGGCCTGTTTTTAGCAAGCATCTTTCTGTGTGTGCATTGACCTGGTCTGATATTTTCCCCTTGCGTGCCTGCTGCCCCTCCCTCCACCGTCCACCCTCCAGCTGGAGATGACAGTCCCCTGCTAGCCCTGTTGGTGGTCTGCAGCCCAGGTTCTCTAATTGTTCTTTCAGGAAATGAAGACATCAGTGATAATGGGACTCTTCACTCAGCCAACTCAACCACAAACCCCACTGTGGCTGGGCAACTTCCCTCCCCACCCAACCCACAGCCTTCTCTGGAGGAGCAGCCCCCCAAACCCAAACTTGAAGGGGTCTTAGTGAACCATAATGAGCCTCGGTCCAGCTCCAGGATTGGACTACGGGTGCACTTCAATCTGCCTGAAGATGACAAAGATATTGAGGCACCCTCTGGGATTGGCATGGCCAACACTAGCCAGACTAGGCCGGATTCCTTCCCCGAGAGGTTCAATGGACAGGAAGCCAGAATCCCAGAACCTTCCTCACCTGTCAAGGAACCCCCTCCGGTCCTGGCCAAACCCAAACTGTAAGTAAGAACAGAATGAGTAACTGCGAGTGCCTGTGAGCCTCCTGTGAGTCTGACCTTGAATATTACAGAGACAGGGGCTGGTAGGAAGGCTCAGCTGGGGAAAGGGGCTTGCCACACAAGCCCGAAAACCCAGGCTCAATCCCTGGGATCCACGTGGTAGAAGAAAAGCAACTCTTATAAGCAGCATCTGACCACATACATGTGCGCACACCCACGTGCACATGCGTGTGCGCGTGCACACACACACACACACACACATGCACACACACTAAAAAATAAATTTAAAGATTTTAATAGTAGAGTCAGGCTGGGGCTATAGGTCAGTTGTTAAGAGTGCTTGCCCAGGATGTGTAAGGCCCAGGGGTTGATCCCAGCCCTGCAGTAGGTGAGGCAGGACACACCGGGGACCCCAACACTTACCAGGTGGGGGCAAGAGGATCCAAAATTCAAGGTCAACTCCAGCTTCACGTGAAGTTTGAGGCCAGCCTACGCTACATGAGACCTTGTCTCAGACCAAAGCAAACCGAACAAGATAGAGTTTAAAAAAAAAAAAAAAAAAAAAAAACTCGATTCCAAGTGAGAAAACGTACATGGAGTGCCGCGCAGAATGCGCACCTCTGCATCACCACGGACACACTTCTGTCTTTATCAGTAGTAACATTCTGACCACCCCACCCCCGAGACGAAGCACCTAAGTTCAGAAAGCACCCGACTAATGTTAGATTCTCCATCCCAGAGCAGAGCACTCTTGTACCGGGCAATGGTGACAGTCCCTTCTTCTGTCCCTGTGTCTCTGCACCAACTTGAGCTGCTGTGCTCATTAGAGAAACCCTTCCATTTATTTAGACAGTTCTCTGCTAATGCCAAGTACACAGTGTGAAACGGCATTATCTCTATGTCTATGAGGGATGCAAGAAGCCTCGGTCTTCCGACTCGGCCCAGGATCTTGACTCTCTGCAGAGCCCCTAACAGAGCCATGCCCCGTGTTCGGTACTCCTGCAGCGAAGCAAGTACAGAGCATGACCTCAGCATCTATTACAGCTAGTGATATTGTATATTACAGATAGTGATAGAATCTAAATTTATAATTATATAAACCCTGAATGTCAGTATCCTGGCTGGTTTTGTGTGTCAATTTGACACAACTCAAGTGTCAGAGAGAAAGAAGCCTCAAGTTAAGGAAATGCCTCCATGAGATGCAGCTGTAAGGCATTTTCTCAATTAGTGATCAAGGGGGGAGGGCCCTTTGTGGGTGGTACCATCCCTGGGCTGGTAGTTCTGGGTTCTATAAGAAAGCAAGCTGAGCAAGCCAGGGGAAGCAAGCCAGTAAGTTACAACCCTCCGTGGCCTCTGAATCAGTTCCTGCCTCCAGGTTCCTGCCCTGCTTGAGTTCCTGTCCTGACTTCCTTTGGTGATGAACAGTGATGTGGAAGTGTAAGCCAGATTAGCCCTTTCCTCCCAAGCTTGCTTTTTGGTCATGGCATTTTGTGGCAGCAATAGAAACCCTATCTAGGACGGGCAGCAAGCATACAGCATCAGGGCCCTTGCTTTGTCCTTCAGGGGAGCTGGTGACAGGCTCACCGGGAGCCATTCCTATTATTTGGTTCAGTCATCAAGCCAGGCGCATTTGCTCACAGCACAGTGTGAGGTTCACTGAGGTGATAAGTTGCCAGAAGAGAGTTTATTCAAGAGGCAGCCACGAGTGGAGACGGAGGACCAGTTCTCAAAGATACATTCCTTGGATGTGGCTTGGGAAGCTGCATAGGCAGAGGGGTGGGGAAGGCGAATGGATCAGGCCTAACTCTCGTCTTTCTTCAGAGATGTTAGTGTAGACGAGAGGTGAGGGGCAGGTGAAATGGGCTCAGGAACTGGGAGTAGGGCAGTGAGGTGGAGAGCGGATGGTGTTCTGGTTTTCCTCTGTGTGTGTGTGTGTGTGTGTGTGTGTGTGTGTGTGTGTGTGTGTGTGTGTGTGTGTACAGGTGCACATGAACTTGTGTGTGCATGTGGAGGCCAGAGGTTGATATCATCCACGTTTTTTAAACAAACAAACAAACAAAACCCCATGTATTTATTTGTAGGGAGTGTCATGTGCCCAGCATCCACGTAGAGGTCTGGAAAGGAATTCCAGTTTTCAACTCTGTCTCTTGTTTTCTGGTTGGAGTGCGATTCTTAGAGAAGGGCATTGGGGGATGGGTAAACCAAACAATTCCCTCAGGGTCTGCTTTTTCTGTAGGGTGTTTTCTCGTCCAGCGACTGTGTCAGGGTGGGCCATTTAAGATGGGAAGCCTTGTGTTACTGAAAACCTGAAGTAACAGGTTAAACATAGAAGACTTTATTTTTTTATGTATTTATTTATTTATTTTAAGAATGAGTCCTTCACCAACATTTGTTCCCTGCAACCTCTCATGGACCGGATGTCTGACGGTCTAGCCACTACATGGTCCCTTCAGAAGTAGAGCAAACAGGCAGAAGTCACAGCCTCAGCGTTAGGAGCCCTTTGAAATGCCTTTTTGGAGATCTCAGCCAGATTCTTCTGACTGCATCTCTTTGACCAGAATTGAGTCAGCTGGTATGCCAGCTGCAAAGGAGTCTGGGAAGTGTAGTCTTTAGTTACACATGCTGCAATCATGAAAAAACAAATCCCCATCCCCCCAAAAATGTTTTAGGCAGGTACAAAAGCACACACCGGTGATCTTAGCACATGGGATGTCAAAGCAGGAGGATCAGGGGTTCAAGGTGGTCCTCAGTTATATAGCAAGTTCAGGGCCAGGCTAGGCCTCAGGAGACCCTGTCCTTTTTTTTTTTTTTTTTTTTTTGGTTTTTCGAGACAGGAGACCCTGTTTTAAAGAAACTAAACCTAGGGGCTGGAGAGATGCTCAGCTGTTAAGAGCACTGGCTGCTCTTCCAGAAGGTCATGAGTTCAAATCCCAGCAACTACATGGTGGCTCACAACCATCTGTATTGAGATCTGACACCCTCTTCTGGGGTGTCTGAAGACAGCTACAGTGTCCTTACATATAATAAATAAATAAATCTTAAAAAAAGAAAGAAAAAAGAAACTAAACCTAATGACAAACTAGGAAAAAAATCAGCTCCCTCATGAAGCACAGAGTAAGTAGTGATGGACAGTGATGTCTGTCATGTAAGACATATATATATATATATATATATATGCGCCCATATACATTACATGCACACCCTTTGTGAACTCACATGCCCACAACCTTTACTACTACCTTTAAGCAGGATTTTATTTGTGTTGTGTGTATAGGTATTTTGCCTGCATGCATGAATGCCCACTGTATATGAGCAGGGCCCACGGAGGCCAAAAGCAGGAGCTGAATCCCCTGGAACTGGACGCACACACGCTTGTGAGCCACCACATGAGTGCTGGAGATCGAAGCCTCGGGAAGAGCGGCCAGTCCTCCAGCCCTGAGTGTTATTTTTAATTTGTCACACAATAATTGTCCAGTTGTGGGGTGCTGTGTGGCACTTCAGCACAGTGATTACCCCGCATAATAATCAGTTTAATCGGAAAGGCCAGGGCCTCAGATATTTCTGTGTAGACACTGCTCACACTAGGTTTGCTCTACGTGGCTTTCACTACACAAGCTTTGCATTAAAACGAAGGCTCATCTTTCTTCATGCAGATGGTTTTGCTTGTTTTCTTTTCTTTCTTTTTTTTTTTTTTTTTTTAAGACAAGGTTTCTCTGTGTAGCCCTGGCTGTCCTGAAACTCACTCTGTAGACCAGGCTGGCCTCGAACTCAGAAATCCGCCTGCCTCTGCCTCCCAAGTGCTGGGATTAAAGGCGTGTGCCACCACTGCCTGGCAATATTAATTTTTTTAAATGCAGCAAAAGGAAGGGCTGTGATGTTTAGTCAAAGCCATACTTTTCTTTCCTCTTTGTTCCTTTCATTTTGTTTTGTGAGATTGAGTTTCCTGTAGCCCTGACTGGCCTTGAACTCAGAGACCCACATGTTTCTGCCTCCTGAGTGCTAGGACTAAAGGCTACCATTACCACCCGTCTAAGATAATTCTTTCTTTGAAACTGACAGCTTGAATATCAAGCTGTCTAAAGTAATGCTTCTGGAAAAAAAAATATATATATATATAAAATCAACATCCTCTGACTTGATTGAATCAGAGTCTCCATACTTTATTTTATTATACAGCCAGTTTGTAAGCCACTGACCAGAGGGGGGAAAAAAACAACAAAAATTAACATTTTAAAAAAATGTGGTAACTGTCAGACAAAAATTAGAACAAACTAAAAAGCCTATCTTTTAGGCACAAATGTATCTTTTTGTTGCTGTTATCTTGAGACAGGGTCCCGTGTAACCAAGGCTGGCTTTAAATTTACTATGTAGCCCAGGATGACCCTTTTCTGATTCTTCTGCCTCCACTTCCTTCATGTTGGGATTACAGATGTGCACAACTATACCTAGTTATAAAAGCTGGGGGAGCTGGGGATTGAACCTAGGACTTCCTGAGTGCTAGGCAAGCATCCTATTTCTTCAGACCCCAGACAAGTATATCTTTAGCACAGTGGTAAGCATATGAGAGTCACCCAGGGAATGGTAGGTGGACCAAGAGCATTGCTCTCAGCCCCCAAGCCAGACCCAAGGAACCTGAAACTCTTGGTAACCTGGAAGTCTGTATTTTAACCAGATTCTGAGGCGGGCTAAAATTGAAGAATAGCTGACCTATCTTTTGAAATCACTGTTTTTAGATTCCTTCTTTTAGCCCTGTGCATATTGCTGCCTCAGTCAGGCAAGAGTCAGTCAGCTTTGTTTTGCAGACTTCATGACAGTAATGAACAGCCTACACCTGGTAAAGCCCGTGCACATATGCTCGGAATTAATTGTCCTGATGAGCCGGGGAAATGTTTAACAACTGACAGGGCGAGAGAGCCCTGATAGTTAGCGCTTGCCAACTTCTCCCACGTGATTTTAGGCCACTGAGAGAAGACTGCTGAGTGGCATGCCGGGACTGGGTACATATCAGCTAGTTGTCCTTCAGAGCCAGGGAGAGTTGGCTCAGGCACACAGTATCCAAAATTGTTGCTAAAGCCACCTTCAAACTTGATAGCCAGGCTTGTATTTTGACTGTCTAATACTTTAATCTCAGAGATTCAAAATCCACAGGGTATGATGCTATCACATTCAGCACTCCAGGGACTGAGGCAGGGGGATTGAGAGCTCCAGGTTAACTGGGGACACAGAGGAGACCTGTCTCAAAAAAACTAAAAAGTTAAAGATTTTTGCATTCTTTTTCTTCTTTCTGTTGTGGGTTGGGCTTGTTTGTTTGTTTGTTTGTTTGTTTGTTTTTGGCTGGTTGGTTAGGTTTGGTTTGGTTTTGTTTTTGAGGCAGAGTTTCCCTGTGTAGCCCTGGCTGTCCTGCAAGCAGCTCTGTAGCCCAGGCTGGCCTAGAACTTTGAGATCTGCCTGCCTCTGCCTCCCGAGTGCTGGTTAAGGCGCGGGCCACTGCCTCTGCCACTCTTCCATGTTTAATTGTTTGATTACATTTTAATTGTATTTATCATTTCACTTTTAAAGCAGGGTTGAGGATGAGGGAAGAAGTCACCAAAAGTGCTAAATTGTTGGTGTGATTACAGACGATAGCTTTCCCACAGCTGTACAAAGGGCGCTTAGTAGGCACAGTGAAAACAGAGGCAGAAAGGGGTTTCCATTTAGTAAATTGCTTCATCTACATATAATTTATTAGAAATGTCAATGAAAAGGGGGGGGAAAGCCAGACAGGCACAGCAGCCCACATCTGTATTCCCAGCCCTCAGGAAGCTGAAGAAGGAAGATTGAGAGTCCTGGGCTAGCCTGGGCTATATAGCAAGCTTCTGATTCAAAAGAGAAAAAAAAAAAGCAATCAAAGGTCTGGGGGTGTGGCTCAGTGGTAGAGGACATACTTAACATTTGTGAAACCCTGGGTTTGAACCACAACACCCCAAAAAGGTGTAAGATTTAAAGAAACTGGGTTCAACATAGTGAGCATTGACTTTTTTTTTTTCAAAATGTTTTTTTTTTTTATATTTCCGTGGTGTGTGTGCATGTGTAGGTGATGCACACGTGTGCATGTGCCCATGAGTGCTGTGACACCGGCGGGGGTCAGGGGACAACCTGTGGGCATCTACCATGTCGGTTCCAGGGATTGAATTCTGGTCAGCAGGCTTCAGCAGCTGAGCCACCTCACTGCCCCTCCACTTGCTAATGACTCTAAAACATGAAACATTTTCATATTTAATAGATCTCATAATCGTCAGCTCACCCTCAGTGGCCCAAAGCCCACATTTACAAAGGATATGAGGCCAATGGTCTTGAAATGTCCCCGTCTCCTATGTGTCTCTCCTCCAGGTCGCTCTCTCTGGAGTAAACCCTCCTAAGCTCCCCAGTTTGGCAGTCTCGATGCCCTCAGGAACAAGATCTTAAGACACTTCCCTTCCATCTTACCCACTAACAATAATTCACTTGTGAAGAGAAACAGGCTGTGAGAAGAAGGCGAGTCCTGTGGTGCCTCAGTGGCCCGGCTCCGCAGAGACACCTCTCCCACTTCCCCACCTTCCTTCTCCTTCCTTTCCGCTCGCTCTTTAAATGCCTCTATTTATTTTCTGTGTGCACGCGCCTGAGTATTATGTGTAACACGTGTGTGCAAGTGCACTTGCACGCCAGAGAGGGCATGGGATCCCGTGGCACTGGAGTTACCGGCAGGCGGGAGCCTCTATCTGGGTGCTGGGAACTGAGCCTGGATCCTCTACAAGAGCAGCCATGTCTCCAGGCTTCTTTCTTTCTCGTGCTGTGTGTGCACATGATGTATGTTGTGTGGTACTTGTGTGTGTAGTGTGTGCACATATAGGGGTGGATTCCTATGTCTATTCCCTTGAGACAGACTCTCACTCATCTTGGATCTAGACAGGGAGCCAGAACGCTCCACGGATCCTGCTGCCTGGGAGACAGTGCCAGGATTATAGGGCTGCCACGCCATCTTTCTCACAGGGGTGCTAAGGATTTGAACTCATATCTTCAAACTTGGACTTCACTGAACCATCTCCCCAGCCCCCTTTCTCTTTTAAAGAACAAGAAAAGTCAAAGGTGATGTTTATAAGAAAGATAAGTGTAAAGTTTATATATATATATATATATATAATAAACAATCAATTCTTTTGTGGCCTGAACTAACGTGAAACTTGACACGTAGCTGAGGCTAGCCTTGAACTCCTGAGCCTCCTTGCATGGGGACTGAGGCATGCCCCACCATACTGAGCATTTACAGTAGGACTTCTTGGAGAGCAAACCTTACCATCTGTAATAATTATAACGCTAAAGGTTTAAAGCAAGACTGCAAATTTGAATGAATAAGGACAAAAGGTCATCTTATCCGCAAAGCCTTGCCTAGAGAGGAGGAGGGACATTCGGATACACTCAGCTCCTTCCATGAGGCTGGTTTTGGAGGCAAGCTGAGAGTGGTAGAACACGTGCTTAGCATGCACCAAGCACAAGATCCCATCCCCATCATGGTGTGGGAGATAGTCTTTTGGGGAGTTCAGGGCTTACAATATCTCACACCTGTGCACAGTGAGACGCCTTCTGTCCAAGCTGAGCTAGTGAAGGCCACCAGAACTTTAATCAGTATCAACAAGAGTAACATTGTTGCCAGGCAGTGGTGGCACACGCCTTTAATCCCAGCACTCGGGAGGCAGAGGCAGGTGGATTTCCGAGTTCGAGGCCAGCCTGGTCTACAGAGTGAGTTCCAGGACAGCCAGGGCTACACAGAGAAACCCTGTCTCGAAAAACAAACCAAAAAAAATAAAAATAAAAAAAGAGTAACATTGTCTCCATTTCTTTTACTTTCCAATTTATAAACATCCACAGTTGCACGACTGAAGTGTCATAGCACAACAAAGAATATTCCATTTGTGATTCTCTTGGGAAGAGAGAAAGATAAAAAGCATAGTGGGTGGCTAGCAATTGTTAGGTGATGTCTTGTCACTTTGCTCTTTCTTTCTCTGTTTCTTTGTCTCTCTGTCTCTCTCTGTCACTCCCTCTGTGCCCCTGCCCACAGTATAAAATAGCCATCTGTGTAGCCCAGGCTGGCCAGCTACTGTGTAGCTGAGGATGGCCTTGAACTTCTCATCCCCTGCCTCTAACCCCTGAGTGCTAGGGTTAGAGGTGTGTGCCATGTTAATTCAGTGCCAGGGTTTGAACCCAGAGTGCCATGAAGGCTAGATAAGCACTCCCCCACCTGAGCCACATCCCCAGGCCAGTCTGTAGGTTTCTCTGAAGGGTGAGGTTGATGGCGACATGTCCCTCATCTCTCCTTGCTCTGTTCTTCTGCAGTGACTCCACTCAGTTACAACTGCTTCATAACCAAGTGCTACTGGAACAGCAGCAACTACAAAACACATCTCCTTCATCACCCAAGGAGTCTCCTTTCAACATGAGTGTCTTGAACTCCCCAGCAGTGACCGTTTCCAGCAAGCAGGTGAAGGGTCCTGCACCACAGATGTTCAACTTGGCCCGGCCAAAGCATTTCTTCCCCGCTTCAAGCACTTCCACAGCAGCCGTGTCCCCATCCAGCTCCCCAGTGTTCACCTTGAGCAGTACTCCTCAATCAATTCAGAGGACTGTCAGCAAAGAAAGCCTCTTAATGACTCACCCCTCCACGCAAGGCCGATCTCCAGGTGGGCTCTCCATCCAAAATGAGCCAGCTCCTCCAAGCCCAGCAGAGCCAGCAGCGCCACCAGTGCCACCAACAGCCTCCTATTCCATCCCCAGTGAAAACCAGTTTCAGCCTCACTGTGTATCCCCAACTCCTGTCTCTCCTACTGGTCGGATTCAGAACCCAGTGGCTTTCCTTAGCTCTGTTCTGCCTTCTCTCCCTTCCATTCCACCCACCAATGCCATGGGGCTGCCTAAAAGTGCACCATCTGTGTAAGTGTCTTAAAAGTTCAGAGAGGCCAATTAAGGGGGCATGCGCAGAATAGCTTGGTCTGTCTGAGCCTCTTGGTCGATTCTGAGATAATCTTATCAATTAGATACAAAATGGATATTGAATGGCTCGGGACAAGGGGCGGGATTTCTGTTGTTGTTGTTGATGATGATTTTGGTTTTTGAGACAGGGTTTCTCTGTATAGCCCTGGCTGTCCTGGAGACCAGGCTGGCCTTGAATTCAGAGATCCGCCTGCCTCTGGAGTGCTGGGATTAAAGGCATGTGCCACCATGCCTGGAAATTTAAAATCTGCAGTAGAGCATTTATCTATCATGAATGAAGCCCTAGGTTCCGTGCCCAGCATCTTTAAACTGGGTGTGGTTTGCACACATGAAATTCTAACACTAAGAGCCAAGGGCAAGAGGGACAGAAGTTCAAAATCATCCTTGACTACACAGCTAGTTCAAGGCCAGCCTGGGCTGCATGAAATCTTGCCTCAAACTAATAAAAGTAAGTTATAAAATTCTACATACAGTGTTTAATCACCTGATGGGTGAAGTCAGGTTGTCGTTACCCACGGTGACCTAGAGACCCCCACAGACTGACCAGTCATTTCATAGGTGTGGGGATTTATCTTGCAGACCACCCCAGGGTCTGATGAAGAAAGCCACAAAGGCCTCTCAAGCAGTGACTGACGATTACATCCGAGAGACGAAGAACTCCGTGATTCTAGACTTGGGGAAGAAAGTGAATTTTGGTGACGTCAGATCACACCAGCAGGTAAGGCTGTTGAAAGTCAGATAGCTGGATAGAATTCTGTTGTAAGGATGTAACTCTGTTTAATACAGTCTTTGGGTACTGAGGTCATCTGGCATCATGAGGTCAGTCACAGCTTCGACTGTAGAGCCAGCCAGGAAGCTTGTTGACAGAAAATTGTGGCCCTGAAACACCCCATTAGGTAACTCAGGTTACTTTTTTATAGGTGTTTGCCTAGGCTAGACCCGTTACCCACGGAGCCGGTTCCAAGACTCTCAATACATGCCTGAGATGGTATCTCTACACAGATACACAGATACATGTCCACATTAAAGCTTAATTTAGACAGAAGACATGATAAGGGCTGTAGCTGCAGAATGCAGTCGTGAGGCCCAGAGTTCAACTCCCAGTACGAGAAAGGAAGGAAGAGGAAGGGAGATGGGAAAGACAGGGAGGAAAGGGAGGTCAGGTGGGACACAGATCACCTGCCTCACACTAACATGGATGGAGCCTTGTTTTCATTCCTTGGGAATTGGGGGCCCCCGGCAGTGTGGGAACAGGCCTGGCGAGGTGGGATCATGCCCCTCGTGTCTGTCCCGGGCGTTGCGGCTCTGGGTGGGACATCAGACACACGGGAAGTGGCCGCACATCTTCCCACACAGTCTGACAGGCAGGTGAGGGCTGTGGGAAGCCTTTGTGGGCCCTACCCATGGGTGGGGGAGGGGGCCATTCTTGGGAACACATGGCAGCCATCTCCGTGGGTTCTCTAGCCCAGGACACCGCAGTCACCACAGGGTGCCGCAGATGGGCTAGCCGGAGCACAGCTGGGGTTCCCGCCAGACTGGGTTTCAGTGGCTTGGGGCGCCGGGCTAGCTGCTTAGGCTTGGGTGAATGGGTACCGTCTGGGAGCGCTGGGAAGCCCTCGGCGAGAGATTAGATGCGGCTCCTTAATCAAGGGCTGGATCCCTCGCTTCCACGCAGGTCCAGATGAAGAGACAGTCCATAATTCTAAGCCGTTTATTTTCATCCTGTGGAGTGACATGGATGGAATTGTACCCCCGCCTTTCTGGGAGAGGCGAGGCAGATATAGTAACTGGGAAGAGGCATGGCTAAGCCTCTAGGTGTCTCATTAACATGGGGATGGCTTGGGGGCTGTGTGGCCACGCCTCTACCTGAGGAGGGGTGGTATGTGACCTTGACTGGAGCCAAAGCCTCCTGGGAGCGTTGGCATAAAGTTTTCCCGACCCCTTATGGATTATTCCACAGGGTCGCCCAGATTTTACGCCTGTGCTCAACCAGGTGGCAGATTGCTTGTCACAAATCACTGCCCCACATGGCAGGATGGGATGGGGGGAGCAGCAGGATGGGACGTGGGGGGGGGGCTGGCAGGATGGGATGTGGGGGGCCGGCAGGATGGGATGTGGGAATCAACAGGTAAAGGCATTTGCCACACAAGCCCAGCAACCCGACTTTGATACTGGAAACCCATGTTAAGATAAAAAGAGACAAATAGAGAACTCTACCAAGGCAATTTCTGACCTCAGTGCATGCTCCTATGTGCATCACGCACTAAAAATAAGCTCAAAAAATATATGTAGCTAGATATTAACAACTATAGTGATAGAATTGTTATAATACACTACAAAAACTATTTAAAATTCATGTTTATTTCTGAAATTTTTCTATTTAATGTCTTTGGACCTATGTTGGCCATTGGTAATGGAAAGTGCAGAGAGCAAAATCAGGCTGGATGTGCTGGCTGGTTTATGTCAACTTGACACAAGTTAGGGTCATCTGAGAGGAGGGAACCTCAATTGAGAAAATTCCTCCATAAGACTGGGCTGCAGGCAAGCCTGTAGGGCATTTTCTTAGTGATTGATGGGGGAGGGCCCAGCCCATTGTGGGTGGTGCCATCCCTAGACTGGTGGTCCTGGGTTCTATAAGAAATCAGGCTGAGAAAGCCATGGGGAGCAAGCCAGTATGCAGCACCCCTACATAGCCTCTGCATCAGCTCCTGCCTCCAGGTTCCTGCCCTGTTTGAGTTCCTGTCCTGCAGATGTACCCTTGAAATCCAATGTTTCAAGTTGTCAAATTATTACCTGACTTAGTCACTGTTCTATTGCTGTGAAGAAACACCAAGACAACTCTCATCAAGGAAAGCATTTAACTGGGGCTTGCTTACAGTTTTAGAGGATTTATCATGATCAAGCTGAGAAGCAGACAAGCATGGTGTTGGAGTAGCTGAGAGCTTTACATCCTGATTCACAGGCAGCAGAAAGAGAGAGATAGAGATAGAGTCAGAGAGAGAGAGAGAGAGAGAGAGAGAGAGAGAGAGAGAGAGAGAGAAAGGGGGGACTGGGCCTACCTTAAGCATTAAATCCCAAAGCCCACCCCAAGTGACACACTTCCTCCAACAAGGCCACACTTTCTAGTCCTTCTCAAACAGTTCCACTAACTGGGAGTCAAACATTTAAATATGTGAGCTTACAGGGGTCATTCTCACTCAAAGTACTGCATCTCCCTTCAGAGGATTATACTTTAAAAAGAAGGTAGAGGGGGCTGGAGAGATGGCTCAGCAGTTAAGAGCACTGACTGCTCTTCCAGAGGTCTCCGAGTTCAATTCCCAGCAACCACATGATGGCTCACAACCATTTGGAATGGAATCCAATCACTCTATTCTTCTGGTGTGGGTCTGAAGACAGCTGCAGTATATAAATAAAAATAAATCTTGAGGAGGAGGAGGAGGAGGAGGAGGAGGAGGAGGAGGAGGAGGAGGAGGAGGAGGAGGAGGAGGAGGAGAGGAGGAGGAGAGGAGGAGGAGGAGGAGGAGGTAGAGTTCAAATAGCATCTTCTGAAAAATTTACTTTTAGATTTTCATTTTCTTTTGAACACAGCAGCTGTAATTCTATGGAACCAGAAAGGACAGGTCACTTATCATTTATTTGAATTCTCTACTGACCTGTAGTACACATATTATACAGTGTGTGTGTGTGCATGTGTTTACTGCTCTAGCTGGCAGGAAACCTGGAAGAATGGAGCCTAAAACTGAAGTAGACTTTAGTCTCATGCAACAGTCACCTTATTTAGAGCATCAAACAATTTATAGTCTGGGGGTTAAGAGGAATCACATGGGTACAGCACACACTCACAGGGACAAGCTATAGGAGGCAAAAAACAGGTTTTTCCACCAAGGCATGTAAACAAATAGCAGTAGCCAGTGGTAATGAATAATCTAAAGGAAACGCACTCCTGTCTGCCACACCAAGAGAGAGGCGTGGAAGTGCATTCTAAGAGTAATTCCATGTCTTTGAAGAAACTGAGACCACAAGACTCTTTTTTCTTGGAGTTTTCTCACAAGCACTCAAAATTCTCTTCACACAACTCTATTCTAAACCGTGTGTGTGTGTGTGTGTGTGTGTGTGTGTGTACGTGTGTGTGTTCTCTCCTTTGATTACAGATATCACTGAAGGCAGCTGATATAGAAACTTGCATTTTTATTCTGAAAGTAGATAAGGCAGAAGTGAGAAGTGGCCTAAACCCAGTTTGGGTATTCGGAAACATGCACCTGCCCACCAACGGTGGCCCAGTCAAGCCCTTTTCACAAGTAACAAACAGTGCAGAAAGGACCCACGGGTTTATTGTAGACACGCTACGTGCATTTGCGCATGCCGTTAGGAACTGCGATGTAGGCTGTAACTTTGCAGTTGGATCTGTGTTGGCAGACACGTTTGACCTTGAGATCAAACAAACTGTTGTTCAAACTGCCCATTGGCTCCAGGACACGCAGCATTCTCTATCACAGTGTCCTTGTTCCTAAGGCTCTGCCTGCCAAATGTTTAATCTGTCACAGAAGCAGCTTGGCCTTTACATTCTTTTTTTTTTTTTTTTTTTTTTTTTTTTGGGTTTTTCGAGACAGGGTTTCTCTGTGTAGCCCTGGCTGTCCTGGAACTCACTCTGTAGACCAGGCTGGCGGCCTTTACATTCTTATCTTCACACTTGTCTTCAGTTAATACATTAATACATAGTCCTATTATGTGGTTGGTAAGTTGATCAGGTATATCTGTTTATATTTTTAATTTTATAAACATTATTAAAAAAAAAAACTTGCAAATAAACTTAACCGTCACACACCAAAGTGAACCAGACCCAAACTATCCATGTCAGTGAAGTTCTCTACCACGTGAACAGCCTTTTTCTGAAGCCGGACTTCACATTTCACCATGGGATATATTTTTATATACTTGTCCTCCATAAGCCTGACAACTGGAGTTCATCCCAGAGCCCATGACAAGTTAGAAGCAGAGCTGTGTGGTTGGTTTTTCTCAGCTTGACACAGATTTACACATATCTGGGAGGAAGGAATCTTAGTTGAGTAAATGCCTCCATTGGATTGGCCAACAGGAAGTCTGTGCGGTATTGTATTGATTAGTGACTGTCTTAGTCAGGGTCTCTATTCCTGCACAAACATCATGACCAAGAAGCAAGTTGGGGAGGAAAGGGTTTATTGAGCTTACACTTCCATGCTGCTGTTCATCACTAAAGGAAGTCAGGACTGGAACTCAAGCAGGTCAGGAAGCAGGAGCTGATGCAGAGGCCATGGAGGAATGTTTCTTACTGGCTTGCTTCCCCTGGCTTGCTCAGCCTGCTTTCTTATAGAACCCAAGACTACCAGCCCGCAGATGGTACCACCCACAAGGGGCCCTCCCCCCTTGATCACTAATTGAGAAAATGCCTTACTGCTGGATCTCATGGAGGCATTTTTCTCGACTGAAACTCCTTTCTCTGTGATAACTTCAACTTGTGTCAAGTTGACACACAAAACCAGCCAGTACAGTGACTGATGTGATAGGGACCAGCCCATTGTGGGCAGTGCCACCCCTGGGCAGGAAAAGAAAGCAAAATGAATAACCATGGGGAGCAAGTCAGTAAACAGTGTTACTCCATGGCCTGAGCTTCAGTTCCTGCCTTGAGTTACTGCCCTGACTTCTCTGGATGATGTAACTTCAAAGATGCAATAAACCCTTTCCTCCCAGAGTTGCTTTTGGCCATGGTCTTCATCACAGCAACAGAAACCCCATCTAAGGAGCCAGAGAGATGGCTCAGTGGTTAAGAGTACAGTACGTCCTTTCGGGAGACCTGGGTTCAATGCCAAGCACCTACGTGGGGGCTCATAGGCACGTCAGAGTCAAACAGACCTGTGCAGGCAAAACATCCAGACATGTAAAGTAAAAATAAATAAATTTAAAAAAAAACAACAAAAAACCCTAAGACAGGAGCAACAGAGTCAACCTGCCAGACCCCCTGGAGCTCTCGGAGACTGGACCACCAACCAAAGAATACACATGGAGGGACCCATGGTGCTGGCCACATATGTGGCAGAGGAGGGCCTTGTTGAACATCAGTGGGAGAAGAGGCCCTTGGGCCTGAGGGTGTTAGATGCCCCAGTGTAGGGGAATGCTAGGGAGGGAAGACGGGAGTGCGTGGGTGGGTAGGGGCATAGAGGCAGGGGGAGGGGGATGGGATAGGAGGTTTCCAAAGGAGAGATCTGGAAAGGGGAAAACATTTGAAATGTAAATAAAGTAAATATCCAAAAAAAAAAAAAGAGTTAAGTATCTGCAATCTATCTCTTCTTCTAAGACTGTCTTTACAATAAAGATTTAAGAGTTTTCTAAGTTAAAGAAAAACCCTAAGCCAAGAACTGCCTCCAGAGAGCTGTCTAGGATGTTGGCATGGGGCCATGGCATCCATACACAGCCTTTATACAGTTACGATAACAATGATAATAAAGTTTATTTTACATAGACATTTCAACATACCTTTCTTCTCTGACAGGAATATAAAATTTCCAGCTTTGAGCAGAGGCTGATGAACGAGATAGAGTTCCGTCTGGAGCGAACTCCTGTGGACGAATCCGATGACGAGATACAGCATGAGGAAATCCCCACGGGCAAGTGCATCGCACCCATCTTTGACAAAAGACTCAAGCACTTCCGGGTCATGGAAGGCTCTCCAGTCACCTTCACCTGCAAAATTGTTGGGATACCTGTTCCGAAGGTAGGGATGATGGCCTGCCAGTTGATCGTCAATAGGATGGAACTATATCTGGTGTCTTCAGAAAGTCTCACGGGGCGGGGCTGTCACCTAGCGTGGACAGCCCCTAGCACATGTCCCTCACACCGGGAACAAAAATATCTCAGAGGGCGAGAGCGATGGCTTCCCAGCTGAAAGCACTTGCTGTTTTTACAGGAAGGGAATTCAGTTCCCAGCATCCTCTTAGGGTGGTTCACTAACACCTGTAACTCCAGCCCCAGGACATCTGGTGCCCTCTTCTGGCCTCTTCCAGTACCACCCACCAGAGACACATTAAAAAGAAAGGCTCTGGCTTAGGATATAGCTCACTCTGTAGTAAGCACGGAGCCCTGGGTTCCGTCCCCTGGACATGGGGATGCGTGCCTGTAATCCCAACACTTAGGAAGTGATTCTGAAGTTCAAGATCATCCTTGATTACATAGTGTATCTGAGGCCAGCCTAGGCAACCCTAATTCAGGAAAACAAAACAAAAACCCACATACACACAAACACACACACACACACACACATATGCACACACGCATGCACACACAAACTTGTCATGCTACAGTAAAATATCTCCAGAATAAAAATAAAAAACAATACTAAAAGCAAAAAATAGCAAAGCCCTCAGGATTTAGCTAAAAAGGATCAGGAACAAGATCATTAGGCCAAAAAGAAATCAGATTTGTTAGGGGTTTTTGGTTTTGTTTTTAGGCAGGGCCTCATGTAGTCCCCATTGTCTGGGACTCACTGTGCAGACCGGGCTGGCCTCAAAGTCACAAAGATCCACCTGCCTCTGTCTCTGGAGGGCAGGGATTAGAGGCAAGTGCCGCCACATCAAACTCTGAATTTTAATAAAAGTTTAAGACAAGTTTCTTCTTCATGGTGCCTTATTTTAGATTATTGGCCCTCTCGGCCACTGAACTCATCCAGTTAATATTTCTCATTGCGTTTAGTTTCTATTCAACACCCACAGGGTGCCGTTTGTCATACAAAGAGAGCTATATCGGGGTCCTTACTGTTAGGGTAGCAAACGCCAAGAATGTCCCATGCTTGTCACTAGCTCTGAGTCACCACCTTCCTTGGCAGTCAGAGAAGGATTGGCGCCCGGTGTGGCTGTGGCAGGGATCTGCTTTCACCAACAGGGGTGTGGTGGTGCCACACAGGGTTAGGGAACCAGGGTAAAGGCAGGTGAACACCTACAGCCAGCACTTTATCTGCCGTGCCTTGAAGATCTCATCCTCACTCATGCAGGCCAACCACAGAGACATGCATGGCACATCTGTATATTCCAGTCTTAGAGTTTGGATTTTGACCGAAGGGTAAACCTAGCAATTTGATGCTAGGCTTATTCTTTTCTGTCCGATAAACCATGCTAGCCTTTCAAGCAAGGTGAGCCATCTCAGGTGGTCAGACCTGTGTCTGCTTTATGATTGGGTAAGGGGCGGGGGGTGACCCAGGTTCCTTGTTCCTCATTCTGCCTGCAAAGACATAGCGATCCTTCAAGTATCTTAAGCTAATTGCAAGGTACAATAAAGATAGTCAAAAAATTTACCACAGTGCTAAACAATATTGTATTTTTTTTTTTACTTAGGTATTGTATAAGCACAGGTGGAGCTGCACGGTATACTGTTGTTTTGAACATGTTTTATGATCTTTCTCAGGGTTTGCAAAAGATGAGTGTCTTGTAACAGAGTTGGTGTTTGGCCTTTGTCTCCTAGTTCTGAATATCTCTAGTCCTGAAGATGTTCACAGTATGTCCTCACCAACAGCACCTTGCTTCCCTCTCACGCCAGGTTTATTGGTTCAAAGATGGGAAGCAGATTTCTAAGAGAAATGAGCACTGTAAAATGAGGAGAGAAGGGGATGGGACCTGCTCTCTGCACATCGAGTCCACCCATGGTGATGACGACGGCAACTACACCATCATGGCGGCCAACCCCCAGGTTGGTTGCAGGGCTCCTGGACACTGGAGGGAGTGGTTGATGTTGCTTGTACACGAGACCTTAAGAAAAAGGAGAGAAAGGCGCTGTGATTGCGCCTAACTAGAACACGGGGTGGAATTTAGGCTAGTCTGCTACTCCCTGCCCTTGTCAGAAGACATTGGTGAGGCTGGAGGATACCGTTCAGTATTTAGAATGCTTGTCTAGCATGCTTGAGGCCCTGTAGTTGATCCTCAACACCGCATAGAAACAAGCAAGCTAGGTGCAGCACTCAGGAAGCAAAGGCAAGCAGGATCAGTTTAAGGTCACAATGTATCGAGTTTGAAGGCAGAAAACAAATCAAAACAAAACCAAGGGTGTCAGTAGTTAAGATCATCTTTCAGAAGACCTATGTTCAGTTGCCAGCACCCATATCAGACGGTTCACAACTACTTGTAACTACCGCCCAATGGGCTCTAATGCCCTCTTCTGAGCTTTGAAGAAACCCACATACCTGGCAAACATACATACACATACAAATAAATACAAATTAATTAAATAAATGAGGGCTAGAAGCGTGGATCTGCACATTAAGAGCTCCTGATAATCTTGCAGAGATCTGGGTTTGGTTCCCAGCCCCAACATGGCAGTGAACAACGGGTAACTCTGGTTCTAGGAGTTCTGACCTCTTCTGACTTCCAAGGGAATCAGACATAAACAGTACACAGATGCATATTTGAGCAAAATACTCATACTTTAAATAAATCTTTTAAAAATAAAATAAACCTAGAGAAAAAATAAAAGGGCTTGAAATATCTCTCAAACTCGAATCAGATTTTTTTCCTTTTTCTTTATAGATAAAAGTTGGAGAGCTATAATCTCCTGCTTTTCTTTTCTGAATGAGACTGTTTTAAGACAGGACAGAATATTTTCAATTGCTGTTCAAATTGAAAATACATATAGCCATCATTGCTATTTTCATACCTTTCCCCCTGAAATGTCAGTGTTAATGAATTCTATTGAGGAAAGCATAAAAACATCTGGCCAGGCTCTTTGCATTATTGCTACAAATAATGTTAAATTCAGGAAAAAATCATACATACACCCTCAGAGACCAGAAGAAGGTGTCAGATCCCCTAGAACTGGGGTTAGGTGATTATGTGGGTGCCGAGAACAGTTCAAGCCATCTGAATGAGCAGCAAGCTCTCTGAGCTTCTGAGCCGTCTATCCAGCCCCAGAAGCTCCGGCCCCAGAAGCCAGATTTGTAAAGCACTGACTCAAGTATGAGGGAACAGAGCTCCCATGAGTGCTGGGTGGGTGTGGTGGCCCACCTGGTGTTCGAGCCCCAGAGGACAGAGATAGGACAGCCCCAGGGCAAGCTGCTAGCCGTGTTAGTCACATCTGCAAGCACTGGGTTCAACTGAGACATCCTTCCTCAGTGACCAAGATGTAGGGTGTACTGGCTGGTTTTGTGTGTCAACTTGACACAAGCTGGAGTTATCACAGAGAAAGGAGTTTCAGGTGAGAAAATGTCTCCATGAGATCCAGCAGTAAGGCATTTTCTCAATTAGTGATCAAGGGGGGAGGGCCCCTTGTGGGTGGTACCATCTGTGGGCTGGTAGTCTTGTGTTCTATAAGAAAGTCAACTGAGCAAGCCAGGAGAAGCAAGCAAGCCAGTAAGAAACATTCCTCCATGGCCTCTGCATCAGCTCCTGCTTCCTTGACCTGCTTGAGTTCCAGTCCTGACTTCCTTTAGTGATGAGCAGCAGCATGGAAGTGTAAGCTGAATAAACCCTTTCCTCCCCAACTTGCATCTTGATCATGATGTTTGTGCAGGAATAGAAAGCCTGACTAAGACAGAGGGCATCTAGTAACATCACCCCAGGCCTCAACACACACACACACACACACACACACACACACACACACACACACACACACACACACTCACTCACACTAAAAGTTGCATAGTGTTTAGCCCAGCAGTTGGTGGTGCATACTTTTAATCCCAGCACTTGGGATGCAGAGGCAGGCGGATCTCTGAGTTCAAAGCCAGCCTGGTCTACAGAGCAAGTTCCAGGACAACCAGGGCTACACAGAGAAACCCTGTCTTGAAAACCAAACCAAAACTAGAAAACAAAAGTTGCAGTGTTTTCTTTCCTTTTGAACACAGAAAATCTCTTCATTGTTTAAAAACATGTTGTATAATATTTTGGTGAAGATAACATTAAATTGGAAAATATGGACTTCTCCTTATTTTAATCTTGTTTGTTTTCTGCTTCTCAGGGGAGAATCAGCTGTTCTGGCCACTTGATGGTTCAGGGTTTGCCCATCCGAAACCGACTCAGCCCTGCCAGCCAGTCTCACAGGTAAAGACAGGAGACCTTCCTTTTCTGGATCCCTCCCGTGTCCCCCCTCACCACGGTGAACAGTAGTTGTAAGGCCTACGGATCACTGCTTATATGTACCACACACACTGCAGCGCCCCCACCAGGGAGCTCCTTGGAATACAGACATCAAGCCCCTTCCAAAGCATCCAAGTCAGAATTCACACGTCACAGGAAATGTGTGGCTCTGGGCTTGGGCTCTTTATTATTATTTCATTTAATTTTATGTGCATTGATGTTTAGCGCATGTGCGCGTGTGCGTGTGTGTGTGTGTGCGCGTGTGTGTGTGTGTGTGTGTGTGTGTGTGTGTGTGTGTGCCAGCCAGATCCTCTAGAACTGGAACTACAGACAGTTGTGAGCTTCAAAGAAATTGAACCTGGGACGTCTGGAAGAGCAGCCAGCATGCTTAACAGCTGAGCCATCTCTTCAGCTCCCCACCCCAACTCCTTTTTTAAAGACAGGCTCCCATGTAGCCTAGACCCTTAAACTTACTGTAGAGCAGAGGCTGACCTTAAACTGATGCATGCACCACCCAGTTTGTGTGCTGCTGGGAAAGGAACCCTGAGCTTTATGCATGCCAAACCAACTAGATCAACTGAACTACATCCCCGGCCCCTTTGGCACGATCATGGTGGCTCAAAAAATTGTAACCATCAGCACCTGTTCACATAATGCATCCTGGGTCCCTTTGAAGCAACTGACTTTTCTATCACCCAACAGAAAACTTGAGGGCTGAATATTTCTGCTATAGTCTCCATGATAACTGGTTTTCCTCTCGGATTTTTACAAATTACTAATGAGAAAGAACCTGGCTTTCCCCTTGAGTCTTAGGGTACCACAAAGACTTAGCAAGGCTTTCCAGTTGCTGAGGCTGATGAATGGCATAGCTTACCAAAGGAACTAAAATAAAGGCCCATGTTTCATATGTGCCACTGTGAAGATGCCTCCCCAGCTCCTTCTTTATCTCCTTTGTCTTGTTTTCAAGAACAGCTATGACCATTGATCACTCTTCCTAGTTCAAGTTTATGGTCATCTTTGTTGGCCATAATTTATTACCAGACTGACTTTTCTTGCTGTCAAGGCCATCCCGTTCTGAGTGACTCACAGGCCTCTTCTTTGGGCTTTCAGACTGAGTATGGATTTATTTCTTTATTTTGAGGACTTTTCAACAAAGGCCAAATGCCACAGAGAGGGGAGCTAAGACGATTAACACTGAGTGACTTCAGAGAGAAAGAGGCCAAGGTCTGCTTGTTTTGTTTTTATTAATTTTAATTATGTGCATGAACAGGTCAGGTGCACATGAGCGCAGGTGCATTGGACCCTCTGAAGCTGAACTTAAGGGTAGGTGTGAGCCACTCAGTGTGGGTGCTGGGAACTGAACTTGGATCCTCTGGAAGCACCCAGCCCCGAGCCTATTTACCTTACATACTTTATAATGTATAGGATACTTGCCTCAAAAAGCTTTGGGTTTGGTTTGATTTGGTTTGGTTTGGCTTATGTATATGTGTGTTTGTCTCACTTCTAAACTGTGGTTGATTGGTTGGTTGATTGATTGATTGATGGTCTAATAATTCCTCTCTACTCTAGGGGTGTGGTTCATTTGGTAGAGTCCTAACACGCACCAAGTCCTAGGTTTCACCCAATACCATATAAGCTGGGCATAACGCTGCAAGCCTATAATGCCAGCACTTGGGAGGTAGAGATAGGAGGATCAGAGATTAGTTCAGGATCATCCTTGATTACTAATGAGCTCAAGGCTAGCCTGGGCTATAGGAGACTCTGTCTCGTGATAGCCGTAGAGCCTAAATGCATACAGTTATTGTTATATGTTTATAAATGTTTCTCATAGAGGAAGGTCCAGAATGCAAGAAAGAGACAAAGAACCTCTGCAGGAACGCTTTTTCCGACCACACTTCCTGCAGGCCCCTGGGGATATGGTGGCCCACGAGGGCCGCCTCTGTCGGCTGGACTGTAAGGTACTTCCAAGCACCCGTCCGTCCTTAGCACCAGGTCTGTCCAGATTTTGCATCTGGTTATTTCTTTACACTCACTTTTGTTTGTATTTGTTTTATGGGGTTTTCTCTCAGATGAAGGGATCTTGGGGAAGGGAGGGGAATTGTCCTTTCCATAGGCTCTTTCGGAATGCTTAATCTTTTTGATGCCATACACAAATGTGTCATTAAAATCTTAAATCATGCCGGGCAGTGGTGGCGCACGCCTTTCATCCCAGCACTTGGGAGGCAGAGGCAGGTGGATTTCTGAGTTTGAGGCCAGCCTGGTCTACATAGTGAGTTCCAGGACAGCCAGAGCTACACAGAGAAACCCTGTTTCGAAAAACAAACAAACAAAAAAAATCTTAAATCACATATCTTAATAAAAAGTATGTAGGCATAAAAATTTTAAAGCAAGATCATTTTATGTGGACATTCTATCGAGTTGATTCTTCACTTTGATACAATAACCAAAAGATAGCTTGTGGACTTTTCTATATGGTTCCCGGACCCTTTATTACGATGAAGCCAGAAGCTTGAGTCGTGTATCTTTGGTCACAGGAAAGGGAAAAGCTCCCGTTTTCTCACACTAAGCCACTCCTGTCACCTTCTGTCATTGTGCATTCTAATTTCCTAATCTGAAATGACGTTCATATAGGCAGGGCAGTGGTCTCTCTGTGTAATGGAACACTGATGTCATCACTTCTACGCCACACCACCGTGCAGGGCGTTATAGGAAATGTGGTGCAGGTCAGTGTAGGCTGGAGGACAAGCTGCACGGGGTGCCCCTTACTGTGTGGCTCTCGTCGCCCCCAGATGGCGCCTAAATAATGTTCAGGTTGTATGCTCCCTACCTCTCTAAACTTAAAAAAATGCCAGCGCCTGGCTCCTCTCCCCAGAGATTCTGTTTTAATATTATAATTAGTTCTCAAGGCTTTTTTTTTTTTTTTTTTTTTTTTTGATAGCCTATAACAAAATTTGAGAACCTTGATTTAATATCTGCCTTTTCTCACTCTGGTATCTAAGCTGAAGTCATCTCTTTTACTGATGCCACAGCCTGTGTTTTTCTATTTGTCTCTATCATCATTCTGGGATATAATCACATGCCTCAATCATGACTGAAATGGGGCTGAGATTCCACACAGTTCAAGGTCACAGCGCCATTCACGCAGACCCTTCGTCCAAGGCTGCAGCTGAGTCCCACTCTTCTGGGTTGTCCTTTACCGTATATTTGGTGTCAATAAAGATAAAGAATTCAGTCACCAGATGAATCTGCCACGTCAGCTGTCTGTCATCTGTTAGGTGAGTGGCTTACCACCCCCAGAGCTGACATGGCTGCTCAATGGGCAACCTGTGCTACCTGATGCCTCCCACAAGATGCTGGTCAGAGAGACGGGCGTGCACTCTCTGCTCATCGACCCGCTCACCCAACGCGACGCAGGGACCTACACGTGCGTGGCTACCAATAAAACCGGGCAGAATTCCTTTAGTCTGGAGCTCACGGTGGTAGGTAAGGATTGCTCTGGGACTCCTGGAAAGAACTCCCTTTAAGTGACTGTCCAAATACTCAGATGAGTCCCTTGCCCCAGCATTCTCTTCCTCTTCATGGTAGCAGACCATATTTTCTGCACAGCTTTCTGAGGTACGTAGTAATCTAGAAATGTAACATGGCTGCTTCTTCATTTTAATCAAATAATCACTGGGTACAGTTGCAATAACTGAGCAAGCTTTCAATGCATTATTTAATTTGCTGGTGCTACAGTCTAACCTTTTGCCCGTCAAACTGATTCTTGGACCACACTAGGCTCCTCTGTCGCCTAGTTTATGACCGCCTTGCATCATGCCAGCGGTCCTCCTACCTGCAGTATTCTTTACCCAGCATCCTTTTGTAAACTCTAACTTCAGGACCAAGGGTTTATCAGCTTAGTTGGTAAGGTGCCTGAGAGCACAGATAGCCTACTTATACCAGTTATGGCGGCGTATATCTGATGCCCTACGGCTGCAGAGATAGAACAGGAAGTCATCCTATACAGTGAGGTTGAGACTAGCCTACTTACCTGAGGCTTCCTCTCAAGAGTAAAAATAGAAATGAATAAAATTGAAAAGCCTAAGTCCAGTGTCACCACTGGGGCACAGTGGCTTTGCCAGGCAGCCCTTTACAGCCGCCTCTGTTTCCATGGCACAAGAACAGACAAGATTCGCAGAGTGCACGTGGATTGCTGTGTGATGGCTCACCGCTTTGCCTCCCTGCACACTCTGAGCTTCTGAGGCCAGAGGCTCTGGTTTGCTGTGTTGTGCTTCTAGTAATGGTGAACGGGGTGTGCTGCGGCCTGTGCGTGGCAGTCAGAGTACAGCTGCAGGCGTAGGCCGGTTCCTTCCACCACGCAAGCCTGTCTGAGGGACCGAGCACAGGTCTGCAGGGTGAACGGTGAGGGCTTTCACCCACTGAGCCATTTCCAAAGGCCCTGCTTTGTTGTTTCTCTGATGTGTGCTCAGTGAAAGGTGCTTATCACATGTCGAATCGCTAAACGAATGAGCCTTTACCCTTATAAAATGTGAACCAACCACAGCAAGGCCTAAGAAAGGGAAGTCAGATATCATCAGAGGCAGATCAGTGGTCCAGCCAGAATTTAATTTGGGGACTTTTAAGGATTCTAGGGCTGGAGAGATGGCTCAGCGGTTAAGAGCGCTGGCTCTTCTTCCAGAGGTCCTGAGTTCAATTCCCAGCAACCACACGGTGGCTCACAACCATCTATAATAGGATCTGATGCCCTCCTCTGGTGTGTCCGAGGAGAACCACAATGTACTCACATGCATAGAATAAATAAATCTTTAAAAAAAAATAATAATTCAAATGCTAGACTTCCTCCAGCTGTAGGTGGCCCATTAAGAAAACCAACTTAAGGGCTGGAGAGATAGCTCAGTGGTTAAGAGCACTGACTGCTCTTCCAGAGGTCCTGAGTTCAATTCCCAGCAACCACATGGTGGCTCACAACCATCTGTAATGGGATCTGATGCCCTCTTCTGGTGTGTTTGAAGACAGCTACAGTGTATGCATATAAATGAAATAAATAAATCTTAAAAAAGAAAAAAAAAGAAAACCAATTTGAACTAGGCAGTGGTGACGCACGCCTTTAGTCCCAGCATTCGGGAGACAGGGGCAGGTGGGTCTCTGAGTTCAAGGCCAGCCTGGTCTACAGAGGGAGTTCCAGGAAAGAAAAGAAAAGAAAAGAAAAACATAGGAAGGAAGAAGAAAAAAGAAAAACAATTCAAATCAGGACTGCTGCCCCTCCCTTTAGGTCAGAGGCCGCTCCCCTGTGAATCCTTTTCCTTTGCTCTTAATTTAGTCTTGCTGAATAATAGGAAAACACACTCATTTTGTATGGGCGGTGGGCTTTTATATTTTCCCCATATTTCTAAAACAGTGACTTTGATATATGAGGCTACTTCTTGGAATGCATAATTTTGTAAAGTTTTGTTGTTGTTGTTTTGGTTTTTGTTGGTTGGTTGGTTTGTTGTTGTTGTTTTTGGATGGGGGGGTTGTTTTGTATTTTGAGGCAGGGTTTCTCTGTGTAGCCCTGGCTGTCCTGGAACTCACTCTATAGACCAGGCCAGCCTCGAGCTCAGAAATCCACCTTCCTCTGCCTCCCAAGTGCTGGGATTAAAGGCGTGCGCCACCACCTTTGTAAAAACTTTTGTTCCGAATACATTATGAGAAAGAAAAAAGACAATGTGACCTAACCTAACAGGTTGGCTGGGGGTGGAGAGGTGGTTCAGTGGTTAGAGCACTTACTGCTCATGCAGAGGACCTGGGTTTGGTTCCTAGCACCCACATGGCGGCTCACAACTCCTGCTTCAGTGGGTATGAAGTCCTCTTCTAGCCTTCAAGGGTTCCTGAACACACATAAACTCATTCCAGCTCACATACATGCACATAAATAATAAATAAGCAAAAAAATTAAGTTAGTGAAAATTTAGTTCCTAGGAAGTAAATTCCTCAAAAGGAAAAAAAAAATCAGTATTAGTGCATGAAAAATTCTCAAAACTATCAAGATGGTTCAGTAAGTAAAATTGCCTGCTGCCAAGCCTGCCAATCTTCGGGTCCCACATGAAGGAATAGGAGCACTGACTCCTGAAAAAAAAGTGTACACACACACACACACACACACACACACACACACACACACACACACACACATTAACCAAATAAATGTAATTTCGAAAAAAACTTTTTAAAGAAGTCACTATTTCAGGCTTGATATTATGGTGCATGCCTTTAATACCAGCACTTGGGAGGCAAAGGCGGAGTTGAAAGCTAGCCTGGTCTACAAAGCAAGTTCTAGGACAGTCAAGGCTACACCATGGGACCCTGTCTCAAAAACTAAACTAAAATAAAAAGACTGTAATAAGTTTGAGGCATAAGCCCCAAGGCGCCTGCTACCATTCAAATAGAAAAGTCATTTCTCTTGTTCAGCCAAAGAGGTAAAGAAGGCACCTGTGATCCTGGAGAAACTCCAGAACAGCGGTGTTCCCGAGGGCCACCCGGTGCGACTGGAGGGCCGAGTCATAGGCATGCCCCCGCCTGTGTTCTACTGGAAGAAGGACAATGAGACCATCCCGTTCACTAGAGAGAGGATCAGGTATAGCAGCCACCACCTCCATGGACACCTCCATGTTCAGAAGGGCCTGTGGGACCGTCCAAATACGCCTGCAGCCTTTTGCAGCTGTCTGCTTTCATTAAGTTTAGTGCTCCTGAGTTTCAGCCACATTGAATCTGTTCAGGCCAGCCTGGGCTACACAGTGAGTTCAGAATCAACCCAGGCTAGAGTGAGACTCAGTCTCAAAAGGAAGGGGTGGGTGGGTGGCGGTATTCATCCCTTTCAGCCCCTCTCCCTCTCAGAAGTTTTGTTTTGTTTTGTTTCCTTCATCTTGCCTTAATAAAAATATGTTTACCAGGGCTGGAGAAATGGCTCAGCAGTAAATTCTCTTCCAGAGGTCCTAAGTTCAATTCCCAGCAACCACATGGTGGCTCACAACCATCTGCAACTCTAGTTGCAAAGAATCTGATGCCCTCTAATGGGTATCAGTATGCATGTGGTGTGCATGCATACATACATACATACATACATACATACATACATACATACTCAAATAAACCAGTCTTTAGGAGGGGGAGGAGGAGAGGGCTGGATGTAATAGCAAGAAGAGTCAGGAGGATCTCTGAGTTGAGGCTAGCTTGGTCTGCCTAGTGAATTCCAGGCCAGCCAGCAAAGTCTGTCTCAAAGAGAGGGAGCGGCCTGAGGGAGAATCAGGAGGAAAGTGACAGAGAACAAGATGAAGGCTTTTCTAGGCTGTGCTTAAAAAGCAAAATTTCCTCTGTCCCTCCTCAAAGAGTTTCTCCAAGCCCGACATTAACTGAGATGCTTCTGTTCCCGAGTTAAAGGTGAATATACCCTTTCTCTTCCCCAGCATGCACCAGGACACAACAGGCTACGTCTGCCTCCTCATCCAGCCAGCCAAGAAGTCCGACGCTGGGTGGTACACGCTGTCAGCCAAGAACGAAGCTGGCATCGTGTCATGCACAGCTAGGTTGGATATATACGGTAAGTGTAACCTCATTCGAAAACCATCTGTGTGTCGACGACAGTTTTTAAATAATCGTAAAGATTACTGTGGAACGCCCGTGCATAAACTGGATCGATTGCATTATCCTCAGTGCTTGGAAGATGGCCTCTCCCACCCCCCAACCCCATCCCCCCACCCCCGTTTGTTTTCTGGTTTTGAGAATCAAAAGGTCAGACTGTTGGGCATCAAGTGCCTTTACTGTTCCTCCTTTTTCTAGGAATTCTGACAGAAACTCCATGTACAAAGAAAAGGACATACATTGAATTCCTTGTTCAACCTTAGTGGCTCACAGATTTTTTACCTTATCAGATTATAATTCTACTAACACCATCTCCAGAGACATTCTATAACCTCACGTATCAAGAGGGAAAAGACATGAGTAGAGTTTTTTTTCTAAGATTTTATCTATTTTGTGTGAGTACACTGTTGCTGTCTTCAGACACACCAGAAGGCATTGGATCCCATTACAGATGGTTGTGAGCCACCATGTGGTTCCTGGGAATTGAACTCAGTACCTCTGGAAGAGCAGTCAGTGCTCTTAACCACTGAGCCATCTCTACAGTCCCCAAAATTTTTATTTTTAAGGTTTACTTTTATATATGTGTATATCTGTGTGAGTCCATGCCAAGTGAGTGCAGGGACCTAGGAAGGCCAGAAGAGGGAGCCAGATCCCAGCTGGGAAGGAAGAAAACACAACATACAGTCATGAATTGTGCTGGATTTTATTGTTTGTTCTGAGACAAGGTCTCACTACACAACCCTAGTTGGCCTAGAACTCTTTTTTTTTTTTTTTTTTTTTTTTTTTGGTTTTTCAAGACAGGGTTTCTCTGTGTAGCCCTGGCTGTCCTGAAACTCACTCTGTAGACCAGGCTGGCCTTAAACTCAGGCCTGGAACTCTTTATGTTAGACCAGACTGGCTTTGAACTCACAGATATTCACCTGCTTCTGTTTCCCGAGTGCTGGGGCTCTTTCTAACATGGCTGGCCTTACGCTCAAATATTCACTTCCCAGCTGGTGAGACGCTTCATCCCTGGATAAAGGCTTCTTTCTCTTCTAAAGTCTCCATGTCTGTCTGCACCTTCTCAATTTTAGACAGGGTCTCATGAAGCCCAGACTGACTCAAACTTGCTATGTGGCCAAGGCTGGATTTGAACTCCCGATCTTCCTATATCCACGTCCCAAGCGCTGGGATTACGGAAGTGTACTACCAACCTGCAGTCAGGAAGGTTTTAATGTTGCTTTTTACAAATGGGGTCTCTCAGACTCAACTATGCTAAACGCCTTACCAAGGATCCACAGGAAATACTGGCACAGGGTCAAATGTGTTCAGCAATGTTTTTCCCGTTGATTCCTTTGATCCTAACACTTTATTTGGTCCATTTTCCAGCTCAGTGGCACCAGCAAATCCCAACGCCCATATCCCTCCGGCCCAGCGGCAGCCGCTACGGGTCTCTCACCAGCAAAGGACTCGATATCTTTTCCGCCTTCTCCTCCACGGAAAGCACAACGATGATGTATTCCTGTACTTCTCGGAGTGTAGTGGAGAGCGATGAACTTTAAGGGCGTGTGGGTGCCTGCTGCGTAAGAGGGTAGACTGTGGAGGGGAAGGAGGACTGACCGTACGCAGTGGTTTCCATCCTGGAGGACCCGGTGGCAAGAAATGTTTTCAGTAAGTTGGCTGGGGCTTTTTGAGCCTTGGCTGAGGAAGAGATATAGGGCTGTGTGTCTTAAAGATGCCAGCAGATAATATACCCAAAACCAAAGATACCACACCACTGCCACCACAGCTTTTGGTGGGGGTAGGGGGCTGGAATGCTCCCCTACCTGGTGTGTTAGGGATGCTAGGCCCAACTAGGAACAATTAGCCATAGCCAGGGCTGAGAGAAGTTAGCAAACTTAGGATAGATACAAAGGAGAAAGATGGGGAGCTTCCATATCGATCATCCTGGTGAATTCATTAAATGAGCTCCCATTTAACATTAGCGGATCTTGCTATATGCCCCTCCCTCCCGCCAGTGGCAAAACACTTAGTTTGCATTATCCTACCCGTGGAGTCACGTAATAAGAAGCCAAAACGTGCCTGAGATTTAAAAAGAAAACAAAACAAAAAACAAAGCGCGAGAGAATTTATTAGGACACTCAGATTTCACACTCTGCTTGTTACTTGGTCTAAACAAAGCTCCCACCAGCCTATCAGCGCCATTTTCAGCAGAAAGCCACACCCACCTCCATCCCTAGTGCCTAGATGGGTACTGAGCACACTGGAGACCTTTGAAATACACCTGCTGGGTAATGACTCCTAGACTAGACTACCATTTGGTTTCTACCATTCTTAGCCAGTCCAAACATGGCCCCAGGAATGGTTTGTCACAGCAGTTTGCTGCAGGCAAGCCAGGGCTATGAACTGGAGGCGTCTGTTGTCAATTCCCTTTGTTCAAATCTTGGATGTTCTCTGTGCCAGGTCCCCCTCCGCTGGCATCCTTCTCAAGTGGTTTTAGCTGGAGATAGTAATTGCTTAGAAAGGCTTGAAACTTTCTTTGCTTCAAGGCAAGGATTTCCAGTATAAAAATAAATTAATTTACTCAAAAAAGATCATATGTGCGTCTACTCTGTGTAAGATCCTATGTTAGGTACCGTGGTTGGTTTAACAGATAAAAGGTGCTTGCTGCCAAGCCTGGGAGCATGAGTTTGAGTCCTGGAACCCACAGGAACCCACCTTTCTCTTGGTGGACGGTGAACTTCTGCAAGTTGTCCTCTAACCTACATACATAGCCTATGGTACCCACGCACCCCAAATATGTAAGACACGAGGCTCTGCCCTCCAGAGCTCACAGCGTGATTAACAGGGAGTTGATATGTATTTAAGGCAACTGTAATATTGCTTCTTGAGTCAAAGATCTGGCCTTTGGGAAACGGAAGTTTCCGGTGTTCTTCATCCTATTGTTTTTTTACATAACAAAATCTTGTCAAGCCAGGCATTGTGGTATGTGCTCATAACTCTAGCACTTGGGAAGTTGAGGCAGGAGAATTAAGAGTGCAAAATCAGCCTCTACTTCACCGGGAGTTTGAAACCAGCCTGGGCTACACGAGACCCCATTTCAATCCCAGCACTCAGGCGGGTGGGGGGGGGGGGTGTCTCTGTGAGTTCTAGAACAGCCTGATCTACATAGTGAATTCCAGGTCAGCGAGGTATACACAGGATGACCCTGTTTTTTAACAAAAGTTTTACAAAAAATAAAAAACAGGCTAGGGAGGTGGCTCAGTTGGTAAAGTACTTGCCATGTAAGCATGAAGATTGAGTTCCATACTCCAGAATTCACAAAAAAAGCAAATTGAGGCAGCATGCACCTACAATCCCAGCTCTGGGGAGAGACGCACAGAAAGACAGGAGAGACCCTAAGCCTGCTAGCCAGACAGTCTGGCTTAGTTATTGAGCTCCAGGTTCAGTGAGAGACCCTGTCTCAAGAAAAAAGGTGGCAAGCATTCGAAGCTATCACTAATGTTAACCTCTGGTCTTCCAACACAGATGCACATGGATACACACATACACACACACACACACACACACACACACACACACACACCACTTTTAAGCACACTCAAAAATCTCACTCTTGCTGGGCAGTGGTGGCGCACGCCTTTAATCCCAGCACTTGGGAGGCAGAGACAGGCGGATTTCTGAGTTCGAGGCCAGCCTGGTCTACAGAGTGAGTTCCAGGACAGCCAGGGCTACACAGAGAAACCCTGTCTTGAAAAACCAAACCAAACCAAAACAAAACAAAACAAAAAAATCTCACTCTTTTCAGTTTTGAGTTCTATAGAAGTTTACATCCTTAGAAAATACAGATTCCAGGCAGTGACAGAACAGTTGTTGACCCCTACTTCCCATTTCCTATAAGCAATGACAGGCACACATGTAGAAGTCAGATGACAACCTGAGGAAGTCTGTTCTCTCCTTCAACCACAAAGGTCCCCAGGATCAAACCCAGGTTGTCAGGCTTGGCAGCAAGCCCCTTATCCACTGAGCCATCTTGTCAGTCCTAGGGGCAACTTCAATCTCACACAGAAGGTAGTAATGTTTTGTTTTGGTTTTTTTGGTTTTTTGAGACAGGGTTTCTCTGTGTAGCCCTGACTGTCCTGGAACTCACTCTGTAGACCAGGCTGGCCTCAAACTCAGAAATCTGCCTGCCTCTGCCTCCCGAGTGCTGGGATTAAAGGCGTGCGCCACCACCGCCCAGCAGTAATATGTTGCTTACATAATGGTATTTGTCATAAAATCCCTTACAACCAAAAACCACTTTCTAAATTCTGAGAATGCCTCTGGAATATGCGTATCTAATATTACTGCCACTGTGCCTGGCTCTAGTCCTATGTATTCTAACTCCTATTTAAATTTAGGATATACAGTCAAGCAATATATGTATGTATGTATGTATGTATGTATCACCAACATTCTTTCCACTCCTGTAAAGCATTGCTCACAAATACCCTTTATCTCCAATGCCAGCTCACTGCGTATATGTTTGGTTGTTTGGTTTGTTTGGGGTTTTTTGTTTTGTTGTTTTGTTTTATTTTTTATTTTATTTATTTATTTATTTATTTACTTACTTATTTACTTATTTATTTATTTGGTTTTTCGAGACAGGGTTTCTCTGTATACCCTGGCTGTCCTGGAACTCACTCTGTAGACCAGGCTGGCCTCGAACTCAGAAATCCGCCTTCCTCTGCCTCCCAAGTGCTGGGATTAAAGGCATGTGCCACCACTGCCCGGGCACACTAGTATTTTTAAAAATCTTGTCTTTAGTTCAAGAACTAAGATAAATATTCTGTTTGACACTAGGCGGTACTGTCTCACTCAAAATATAACAAGCCTCAACTCTCCAGTTTGTGCTACTGGGTTATGTTTTATATCAAGGTTTCACCACTGCTGGGCAATCATTCACTGTAGAGAACTGTCCTGTGCATTGTGTGGTATTTGGCACCTCGGACCTGTAGCCCTACCTTAAGCGGTGGCGACCCCAATCTCATGCATAACTGGCTGGGCGCTGGATAACCTCTCATGGAGAATTGCTCCCCTAGGAGTCAAGCTGGCTTCTGTAGGGACAGGCTCTTTGAAGACTCCTCAAGTGATTCATGTTTGCCCTGCAAATGTGGAGTGGGTTGACCTGATGCTGCTTGTATTCTAACTGGTTCTTCAAGAAGTGGTTTAGAGAGAGAGAGAGAGAGAGAGAGAGAGAGAGAGAGAGAGAGATGTGATTGGACAGTGGAGGGGAAAGGTGGGACTGGAGGTTTGAGAGGAAGTTGCAGGGAGGGAGGGGGAGGAAAGGTGGAGAGAGGAGAAAGACACCAAGGGTTAGGAGTCAAGAAAGCATGGTCCTGAGGGCTGGCCAATTGGAGTTAAGAACTCAGGGTTATCAATAGGAAATATATTTTAATAGTATAGAGGGTAGAAATCTGCCCAGCCTTGGTGCTAATAAAGACTTATTGTAAATAGGAAGGCTGCGTCTGTCTTTTATCCGGGAACTGAATGATCAAAGGCAGGGTAGAAGCCCCCCCCCCCGATTGAAATTAATGTTTACTTACAAATGGGTTGTTTTAACCCTAGAAGCGGGTAAGGCTACAGCTCAGTGAGAGAGCCCTGAAAGCCACCAGGTTCACTAGGCCCCTCCTTCCCAAGACTAAACAGTATAGACTGCTGAGAGTTGCTCTCAGACAAGCCAAGCTGTGAAGAGCAGAGCAGCCTTGTGGCAGAGGTTTAAACCAACTGAGGCACTTAGAAAGGACACTTTCCAACCTGATGAGCTGCTGGCAGGGTGTGCAGTTGCTCCAGGTTCCCAGCTTTGGTGAGCTGTCAGCCATGTTGGGGTAGGCCTTGGTGTCATTCCTTTGAGTCATTTCTGCTCCTGTAAGAAACCCCTCACCCATGTTCCAATAATGTTATAAAGCAGTTATAAACTCAAAACTGCTAGAGAAACCAAAAGCATAGGCAAAGTCACTCATAATGACCTTATAAAAGTCCTTCCAGAGCCCTTGGGTAACGCCCGAGGTGAAACATTTGGACTAGTAACTGATTTGAAGGTCAGCATACCTGGGCCCCAGCTGAATTGTGGGAGTACACTTTCCACCACAAAGTTGTCTTTTCCTGTTTGAAGTGGACCAGTGTTTCAGAGAGTTAATGACCAAAGAAGCATCCAACAAACTTGACGACACAGTGTTTATCAATATGCTTAAAAAGTTGCTAATATCATGTGTTTTTTTTTTTAAAAATCTGTACAGTGCAAAAAAAGTTGCATATTAGTTAAAAACGTGTTCGCCTCTGATTTCTGCCTAATTATTTTAGTTAGCATCCTTGACTTTAGGGAGCTGCAAACACACTACCTTTTAATATGGAAGTAATAGCCACTTCAGACTCTCAAGAGCAGCAGCCTCAAAGCTGCAAAAAACAGACAGTGAAGGCACGCTTCAAATCTCTGGGGACTGTGCCGTAAACTCTGAGGCCAGAAGAAATAGCCGTACGCCTCTAAAACCCAGTTTGCTAAAAGATTTTAATGCACAAATGAGTAGAGAAATGAAAATGGCTGAATGTCATCTGATAGTAAGTAACTTAAGGCTGAGACACATGTACATTTTGTTTTATTTTGGAGACAATCTCGTTCTGTAGCCCAGGCTGATTCATTTCTTACTAAGTAGAACAGGCTATCCTCATCTCTGAATCCACAGGCCTCAGCCTTGCCTTCCAAGTGCTGGGATTACAGGCCACCATGCCTGGCTACATGTGCGTGCGTTTACGTGTGTGTGCGTGTGTGTGCGTGCGTGTGTGTGCGTTTACACGTGTGTTTGTGTATGTGCGTGAGTGCGTTTACATGTGTGTGTGCGTGTGTGTGCGTGCGTTTACATGTGTGTGTGTGTGCGCGCGTGTGTGTGTGCGTTTACATGTGTGTGTGTGAATGCACGCATGTGTGTGTGCGTGTGTGCATGTGCATTTGTGTGTGGTGGTGTTTTTGAGAGGTTTCATGTAGCCCAAGCTATTCACTGACCAGCTTGCTATGTGGCAGAGGATGACCTTGAACTAACTTTCTGTTTCCACCTGCTAGGGGTAGGATTACAAGAATGTGCCAGAAAGACCGGCTTCTGCAGTTTTGTTTTGTTTTGTTTTGTTTTGTTTTTTGATTTATTATTATCCTGTGTGTGTGTGAGAGAGAGAGAGAGAGAAAAAGAGAGAGGGAGGGGAGATGGGGAGGAGAATAAAATGCCATGGCACTGTTCAGAAAGGATTTCTTCCCTTCTACCTTGCGTGGCTCTAACTTGGGTCACTAGCAAGCACTTCACCCCAAGCCATTTCGCAGGCCCTATAACTGTATTTTTAGGATAGCATTGGTAAATTAAGGTTTGTACCTCATCCCCATCTCTGTTTTTCATTTAGTTTTCATAAATTTTAACATTAAATTTCCTCAAGACTGGAGAGATGGCTCAGCAGTTAAGAGCACTGGCTGTTCTTCCAGAGATCCTGAGTTCAATTCCCAGAACCCATATGGTGGCTCAAAACTGTCTGTAATTCAAGTTTCAGTTGTTCTAACTCCCTCACACAGACATACATGTAGGTCAAAACACCAAATGCACATAAAAAAATAAATAAATAAATGTCCTGGCCTCCGTTAGCTCTTCATCCCCAATATAAAGATCTGTATTTAAAGAAACCTTCTTACGTCTATGAATTATTAAGGGGAATACAACTAATTTGCATGAAGTTCACACAAATCTCATTTTTCTAGAACTATGGGGTCCTTTTTTTTTTTTTTTTTTTAACTGCAAAATAAGCAAAATACTTCAGTTTTCCTGGGACAGGAACAAAGCAGGTGTTATCCATGGGGGTTTACTTAGAGACCCCACCCCCCAGCCCCAGTTGTTTCAATTGCCCAGGACCCCTCAGGAGCTCTTTCACCATCCTGTACTGCAGGGTTCAGTGATCTCGAGGAGCACGGGCCTCCCAGCTGCACAGGCTAGGGGAAGGATGGAGCCTCCGAAGCCTGCCTAGAAACAGGTACCTGTTAAGATTCATGCTTTGCTGAGATAGAGCAGCCCATGTGCTGTGTTGTCATAGAAGAGGTCAACAGATCTTTAAAAGCGAAAGAAAACTATTTCAAATGTAGACATTGGAAAAAGTGCTGTAGCTGATCCTCAAGTCTTCAAAACCAATGAACTAAAGAAAATGCCAAAGACTGACAATATCTGACTTCACAAAGGAGTGTGGAGTGTGTGTGGTGTGTGTGTGCTCGTACATGTGTGCTTGTGTGTGTGTGCGGTGTATGTGTGATCACGTGTGTGTGCGTGTGTTTGTGTGTGTGGTATAGAGTGTGGTGTGTAGTGTATGGTGTATTTGTGTGTGGTGTATGTGTGTATGTGGTGTGTGTGTGTGTGTTTGTGTACGTGTGGTATGTATGCTTGTGTATGTGTGTTGTGGTATGTGTGTGTGTATGTGCGATGTGTAGTATGTGGTGTATGTGTATGTGTGGTATATGTATGTGTATGCTTGTGTATGTGTGGTGTGTATGTGCTTGTATGTGTGTGGTGTATGTATGTGTGGAGTGTGTGCTTGTGTATGTGGTGTACGTGTGTGGTGTGTGTTTGTGTATGTGTGGTGTACATGCATGGTGTGGTGTATGTGTGGGGTGTGTGTGTCTGTGTGGGGCGTGATATATGTGTGTGTGCTTGTATATGTGTGGTGTGTGTGTTTGTGTGGTGTATGGTGTGTGTGTGTGTGTGTGTGTGTGTTTGTGTGGTGTATGTACACAAGAGGTCACCCTCTGGAGTCCTCCCACCCCCTTGTTTTCTTTCCTTTCACTCTTTGTCATAGCATTTCCTAGGGCTGTGGAGTCAAGAGGTTAAGCATTTTTCTCTATAATCTGCAGTGAAGAACCTTGAACCATCACTGCTATCTTATTAACAGCAGCAGATGAAAGGAAGACCCTTCGACAGCCTTCCAGAGGAGTCCATGATAGTTAGACTTTAGATTATTGTTTAAAGACAGCATCTCATATAGCCCTGGTTGATCTCAAATTCACTATGTAGCTAAGGGTGCCTGGGGACTTGTGACCCTCCTGCCCCCACCCCTGAGTGCTGGGATTGTAGGCCCTGCATACCCGAGCTGCTGCCACAGAGCCCAGGACCAGGCTGGGCAAGCACTCTCTCTACCACCTGAGCTACATCCCCGGCACATACTAAGCTAAGACAATCATTTTGATGGAGATGTCCTATAGATTTATTTATTTATTTAATACATAGTCTGCATTGCTAGCTGGGCTTTGGAATCCATAGTCAGATTTGGGCGCTGTTGCTTTTGTTGACTTGTGACAGATTCCAAATGCACAGATAACTTGAGCGTCTTGCTTTTCCTAACTGTGAACACCCCCCCCCTCACGAAACCCCCAATTCACAAAGTGCAGCTGAGCACAGCCAGTCTAGATGAAGGCTCGGTCTGTTCATGGCTCAGCAAACTTGTCAAAGCGATCCAAATCTATCTCATCCGTATAGATGCTCACTTTCAACCAGCCATGATGGTAGTGAAGCCTTCGCTGTTCAAATTGTAGATTATGAAGAGAGCACTTCCACGAGCAACAGTAATTTTCCTGTTGTTATAGAAACAGGAATACTCTTCTGGGTGGTATGTGGACGTGCACAATTACGTGTGTGGACACGTGTTGGAATGCATATATCTGGGTACCTGTAAGGAAATTTACTAACTAGCTTAGTAAGGAAACTAAAATATTGAATATTAAATATCCTCATACCTGAAAGCTACATGTTATTTTAATTTAAATATTACCCAGGGTGATTCTCCTGCCTCAGCTTTCACAGGAGCTGCGATTGTAAAGTGAGCCACCACATTAGCTTGGGGGGATAAAATACTCCTTCTCTGTACCGGGAAGTATTCAGCATCACCCTTCCCAATAGCTCTAGAGTGTCTCTAGGAAACTCATAGAATATGTCTAAGTTCAAAACATACAGTAGTTGTATTTTACAAAATCTATATTTTAATGTGTACATAGTTTTAAAAAAAAAAAAACAGAGCGCTCATGCCCAAGTTCTCTACCAACCTCCCCAACCCCGCCCGGAAAAAGTCTTACTCTACCTGATGCATGCACACACAATACACCGGGCATAAATGCATTTACACCACAAGGTAGCTGCTCAGAACATAAACAAATCACGTAATATAACTTCTCCCAGTAGGAACAAACTTGCAACGTTTAAGAAATTGCAAACTTGCAAAGTTTAGGAAGGCGACTATCTGATGGTTTAGTACAAGTCTTATCCAATTTTTTTTTCTGACACAGGAATATATATATATATATATATATATATATTCCTCCATCTCCTGAATGACGCTAGGATTACAGGCCATGCACCACCATGCTCTGCCTACGCGGCAGTTGGAGCTCGAACCCACCGCTTTTATACATGCAAGGATAGCCCTCTACCAACTCAGCTAGACCCCAGCCCCATGTCTTAGGCTAAAAGGGACAGAGTATTATTTTCACAGCAGTCCAGATTCATTCACAATGTCCACTTATGAAACCTACAAAACACAAGAAAAGTGGAGAAAGGGGGGGGGGCAATGAAATAATTTCATCCACCGGTCTGAAAAGGGGAAGGAAATTAAACAGAAAAGGTGACTGAGTTTTCTTCCCTAAGACCCAAATGGCCCTGAGGTTTAGCTGGCCATGGGGAAGGGCTCCGGCTGGAAGCCGAAGAGCCTCTGCCCGTAGGGCTCAGGGTCTACCTGGAGCCTAGCACCGGGGAATGGGAGGTAGGGGTGATCGCGGCCCCGCTGCTCGCAGCGCAGCCCCACCCAGTCCCGCTCGGCTTCGGCCAGGATGCGGGTGAGCGCCACGATGTAGCTGAGCGCCATCTGCAGTGTCTCGTACTTCGACAGCTTCTTGTCCTGGCCCCACTGCGGCACCACCCTGCGCAGCCTGTCGAACGCTGTGTTCAGCCCCTGCATGCGGCGCCGCTCGCGCGCGTTGGCCGCCAGGCGCCTGCGCGCCGCGCTCTCCAGCCGCCCGGGCCCCGCGCACGAGACCGCGCGCTCGGCTGCGCCCGCGCACGGGGGCGCGCCGCGCACTCCCGCCGGAGGGCCTTGGGGTTTGCAGGCGGACTTCATCCACGCTGCCGCTCTGCGAGACTCCCGGGAGTGAATAAGACAGAGACGGAGCGACTCACGTGCAATCAGTCAGTGGACAGAGGACACTGTGTGGGACCCTGGCTTGTGTTTTGCTGGGTAGCCAGGCTGATGTCCCTTCCGTTGCCCAGATGCAGTGGAAGTGCTGCTCAGGAAAAAGTCATTCCCCCCACCCCACCGCAAACAAACACTTGAAGTTGAACGAGGAGGAAACTTTCAGTTTGTTGCGGATCGTTCTTGGGGATGCGGGGAAGAAAGCCCTTCCAGTTCTTGGGAAAGCCTGAGACTGCTTTTCGGGGTGATGAAATCTTCGCAGAAGCTCAGCTAGGTCAGGAGCGCTTGGCCTGCTTGCAGTAGATGTCGAAGAGCACCAGGACAGAGCAGTGAGGGAGGAGAATTTATAGCCCAGGGCTCAAGGAGGGAACAGGTGGTGGCAGGTGGGCAGGCGTCCCTCCGCTCCCATCTCAGCACCTTCCTACCCTGGGAACAGCAGGGGGAAGGGGGGCGACGCACAGCAAAATCCTGACATCACTGCCTTGTCTGTTGAAGTTTCTCCAAAGCTATGTCCAACGCTAACTAACACACCATCTGGAGTGGTCTGGTCTAGCTGTCCCCAATAGAATAACAAGGTGGGGGTGGAGGGAGAGCCTGGTCCATCTTTTCCCATACCAGCGGGCAGCTTACATATCAAAAACAAAAGCCGGGTTTTTAAACCAGTAAGTAGAAAATCATTTTGCGGGAAGATGTTGATTCTGACATTGCTAGTCGTATGTGAAGTCCAGCAAGATTGTGCTTTGTTAAGAACTGGCAATTTTACATTCTAAAGTATTAACATTTCCATTTAATTTACTAAATGCATTCATACAAATTAGGAAATCCAAATATTGTTGCAGGCCTGGAATGGGACCCTGCCAATGAAGCCAAAGAAATGAATGTGTCTATTTCCAACTTGATACTATGTTCTGTGGTTGAGTTCTGTAGGTTGGGAGACCTTGGCAGATTAATTCAGCGTCTCTACTTCATCTTCTTGTTCATTAATACTGATGATAACTAATCACTTCATTATTTACCATTTAAACGTAATAAAACATCTTCATGCTCATGTATGTACAAGATGGAAACTTCTAATAATTTAAACTCTCTCAGGGAAGTTTCCCTAATGGAAATTCTCTAATAATTTGGGGAGCTTAAAAATAATTTTTGATGGATTTCTTTACCGCTAAAACTATTTCATGCAACTCAGTCTTCTCGTATGTTCTCTGTCCTCAAGAACAGTAACAAAACATGATTTCTGCCATTGATAATTATTAGATTTACACAGAGAAATCTTTAGTTGTCCCTCTAGTCTCAGCTTGTTTCTTGTTTTTCAGGGAAATCCAGAGGCAAAGAAACAGGCTCCAGTAGTTTCAGTTTGATATTTCAGAAAGGGCCGGGTAAGCGCTCTCTCCTTTTGAACTATGGGTGTGTCCTCAGATATTTTTGTTTAATTAAAGCATCTACAAGCTCATCATACAATCAAGATCCTTTTAAGTTGGACTTGTTTCCCCCGCTGGCACCTCAGACTACAACCCCAGCATCACCACCCTGACTTAAAGCCTTGTCTTCCCATAAATAGTTTATTAATCCCCAGCTAAAGCACTGATGGGGAAATGAGGTTGAATAACTTGAAGACAATGGGAAGCAATTGAACATTAATAATCTTCAGAGCGACAGATGTTGGACACAGACTTCTGCACAGAGCCACTCAGCTATGTCGCTCCTCAGTCCTAACAGTCATGTTGGGAGCAGCAGTTCTGCGCTGGGAACAACTGTGTCTTTAGTTATCAGGATGTCAAACTACGCCGTTTAAGGTTTTCGAAGAAGTCTGCTTTCTTAGTGCTATTGTTCATATTAATTTAGCTCACCCTCCTCCCCTGAAGAGTGCCCTCTATGAGGCACCGTGAATTATCTCCCTGCACAACAGCCATGTGCTCTTTGTCCCATCAGTGTCCAAAGATAAGATGCATGATTTTGCAAACTGTGTATCCAGGAGAGGTTAAGATTTTTGCACATACACCCCTACCAGAGACTCAAAAGCATTATCATAGAGAGAAAAAAGAAACACTAGGACACAAACCACATGTGACATGAAGTTGATCCAGAGTTAGGGGACCTTAACTAAAAGGGTGGCAGGGAGAAGGAGGAGCATCTAGTAATGCACTTCCCAAGGCATCTTGGAAGACATTGACAATACTGCTGTCCCACACCTGGACAGTCCTGTGACACTTGTGACAGAGAATCGGCACAGGAATGTTTCTGAGATCTCTAGGAGAAGAAGTCTATTGACATCAGTGTTGAATCGACCTGATTGAACCCAGAATTCTCTTCTGTGTAATTATGGACATTCTTTGTATACCTTTGCAAAGGTGTGTCTGCCCTAGCACCTTCCATGGGATTTGTTTATTTACGGGTAAGATCTTCTGTATTACAGGCTGGCCGTGAACTTGCTACATAGCTGAGGGTGACGTCCTCCAGACCTGTGCCAGGATTACAGGTGTGTACCACCACACTTGGTGTGTGGCAAGCTGGGCTTCTGACATTCTAGGCAAACAGTGCCCTGGCTCGGCTTTATCCCTTGCCTGACCTTCCGTTCATCTTACAGAGAAGATGTCAGTCCAGGAACTGAGCGCTGTGCTTGGAAACTGGAAATATACGTATGGATTGAGAGAGGACGTCTAGTCTGAATCCTTTTATCTTGGAGGCTCTACAATTAGGAGATTTCAGCCAGGCAGTGGTGGTGCACACCTTTAATTCCGGCAGAGGCAGAGAGGCAGAGAGGCAGAGAGGCAGAGAGGCAGGAGGCAGAGGCAGATCTCTGAGTTTGAGGCCAGTCTGGTCTACAGAGAGAGTTCTAAGACAACCAGGGTTACACAGAGAAACCTTGTCTTGAAAAACAAAAACAAACAAAAAAAATTATGAGATTATCTAATTATGTCCCTCATTTGATAATGGGCCAAGAGAGATCCATCCGTGAGTTCCAGAAGCCAGACAAAGTGCTCACAAAAGTTTTGGGAATATGATTAGCATTGCCATTCTTAAAGGTCAGTAAGCTTTAGATTGCAACCTAGTGTCTAGGACAAGGCCCAAAAAATACTAAGTAGTCAGTAAATGACCCAGATGGGGTGACTGGGGCAATAAATTAGATAAACTGATTTAATATACATAACATATAATATAATAACATTACATTATATATAACATTTAATATAATAACATGTCTAATGAATAATCCCTAGTAATGATTTACAACCCTCCCCCACACAGACAGACAGACAGACAGGAACACACACACGCACCTACCTGCAGAGAACCCAAGCTATCTCTGAATTTTGTATTTTGTAAACAGGATGCTTTGTCTTCCATGTGACAGCATCTCATGCGGCTCTTGCTGGCCTCACTATGCAGCCTAAGAATAAACTTGAGCTTCTGATCCTCCTGCCTCACCTCCAAAATGCTGGGGTCCCAGGCATGTGCCACTATGCGAGACTATGTGATATTTCTTGCATGCTGGGCAAGCACTCTACCAGCAGAGCCACATCTCAGTCCTGGAGCTGATTCTTATTTCCAAAATATCAAGAGCTATTTGGACCAGAAGGATATCGTGTGTCAGGCTAAGCTCTATAGCATCTGTATTGACAGCTTGAGGGAACCAGTTGAATTGGTGGTTATTGTTGCAGGAAGCCTTTGACAGTACTCAGCCCCGAAGCCCAGAAGACCAAAGCAACATGGAGTCATTCAAGTTAAATGATATTAACTGGGTGAGGGGTCTAACCAAGCAACGAATGGCTGTGTATCGGTACAGCAGCTAAACTCCGGTTAATTGATGCAGACAACGGATTCAAACTGCAGGCCGGTAAGTGGTGGCGCACGCCTTTAATCCCATCACTCGGGAGGCCAGCCTGGTCTACAGAGTGAGTTCTAGGACAGCCAGGGCTACACAGAGAAACCCTGTCTCAAAAACAGACAAACAAACAAACAAAAAACAACAACAACAACAAAAAAAAACAGGTCAAACTGCGGTCCTCTTATCTCTTGGCTCACTTCCGCTTTCCATCCACACAAACCGCCTGATGCGGTTGCCAGCAGAATGCTTTGAACCTGCTGTGGTTCAGAAGGCTGATTTATTATCTTTATATTGTAGGTGAGGAACACCTTTAATCCCAGCACTTAGAAAGCAAACTGGACCTCTGTGAGTTTGAGGCCAGCCTGGTCTACACAGAGTGTTCTAAGCCAGTCAGGGCTACATTTTGAGACCCTGACCTGATTTTGTTATTGTTATTTTTTTTAATTATGTGTGTGTGCACGCGCATGTGAGTGTGTAAATGTTCACACCCGTGAAGAAGCTGGGGGCGGCCATCTGGTGTCCTGCACTTGTATGGGACTGTCGTCAGAGCTACAGTCTTCAGGAGTTCAGCTGGGCCTGTTCAACAAGGATCATCACAACTGGACTTGTTGACAGTTGATGTTCCCTCTCAGAAGGAGGGAACCAAACAGGCCGTGGGACCCTTAACCTGAGTATCTAACTACCCCTCCCAAACATATATGCAGTTCCGTCCCAGATGAGACCTCTGGGTCTCTGGAAGGAGCTAGGAATAGTGAAGGGCTAGTGGAGTGGGCTTCACCTACAGTCATGGAGAGCCAGCATCCCTGTTGGGTACAAACCTTCCACGACGGCTGCCCTAAGTCACCCAAACTTCTGCCTACACACTCCATTGCTGTGTAAGTAAGCCCAATAAAGTTATTGGTGCACCAGGGTGAACTTTGGTGGGATCATACCTTGGTTTGTCTTTAGAGCACAGGAGAAGGAGCCAGATGGTATTCACATCTCTCCAGACATAAACGTGAAGGGCGCCTGCTGTGTCACTTTCCACCTTACTTCCTTGGGACTGGGTCTCTCACTGATCCTTGAGCTAGGCTGACAGCCATCAAGCCCCAGACAATGCCTCTGTCTCTGCCACAACAGCCCTGGGACAACCGGCAGCCACACTGTGTGGAGCTGGAGATTTGAACTCACACAGTCAATGTTTGCACTATGAACCATCTCCCCAGAGAGTTTTGCCAGGCTGTGCTGAATCACTGTCCTTCCCAGTACCTGGCCCCGTCCAGGCTCCTTGCTATAACAGACGAACTCACATGGTGTAAAAGTCCAGCACCCCCTGAGAATATATAAAAGCCAGATAGTTTCCCTTGTTTGGCTGGCCTGCCTGACTCCTTCTGGGCTTCATGCCATCATCCCATCCACAACCTCTATCCCTCTAACTCTTTAAGGTTTTTTTGCTTTTTTAATTTTAAATAAAGCATTACTCCAGTTTTGTGGGGATTGTTTGTTTTTGTTTTTTGTTTTTATGTCTGTGGGGAGGGGAGGGTTGACATTCTTTGTTTTGGGAGTTTTTTTGGGAGACAGGGTTTCTCTGTGTTGACCCGGCTGTCCTGGAACTCACTCTGTAGATCAGGCTAGCCTCTGGCTCACAGAGATCCTCCTACCTCTGTCTCCTGTGTGCTGGGATTAAAGGTGTGCACTACCACCCGGCTACTCCAGGTTTTAAAGGAAAGTCTCTCCGTCTCTGACATGTCGCAAGTTTCTTTTCTCACCCTCTCTCGCCTCCAGGCCTATCATGGCTCCCTTGGTCTTGAGGCCATCTTTCCTAATACAGCCCATTTCCTGAAGGGAAATGTTGTGTCACCTCCTTTCCCAGACCAACCTGCTTGCGGTCTTTGTCATCCTTATGTAAACAGCATCACCTCCGATACCTTTCTGCCTCTGTCCCTGCCAACGCTTACCTCCAGCCTGGGCTTATGTCCATCACACTAGCTGCTCCTGCAGTTTCAAATGCAATTTCCCAGCTCCCCAGCTGCCTCCCGGTTCTTCTGTGTTGGGAAACTCCTGAAATGCAGGAACTTCTGAATGGCTCCTAACTCTATCCTCAGCACCTAACCTTGTGGCTAGAACAAAGTAGATGCACAAGAAATATTGTTGGGGGCCTGGAGAGATGGCTCATTGGTTAAGAACATTGACTGTTCTTCCAGAGGTCCTGAGTTCATTTCCCAGCAACCACATGTTGGCTCACAACCATCTGTAATAGGATCTGATGCCCTCCTCTGGTGTGTCTGAAGACAGCTACAGTGAACTCATGTACATAAAATAAATAAATAAATCTTTAAAAAGAAAGAAAGAAAGATTGTTGGAAGCTGGACGTGGGGTACCGCTCTGCAGCCCCAACACTTGGGTGGCTGAAACAGCAGGATCTTGAGCTTGAGGATAGCCTGGGCTACTTAGTTGACAGTGTTTCACACAAAACAAAGACTACAGTAAATAGGGCCAGCAGGAAGGCTCGACAGGTAAAGTACTTGCCACTAAGCTTCATGACAAGCTGAAGCCACATGGTGGAAGGAGATAACCAACTCCCACAGGCTGTCCTTTGACTGCCATGCAGATACATTAATTAATTGATTAATTAATTAAAATAATATGAATATTAGGTGGAAAGTGGGAATAAAAAGCTAGAAAATGAGAAACCCAGAGAGTGGCCCCGGTTCCCATAGCTACCCAATTCTTTTTTCCTTCTGTTAACAGCCACTCTGGGGGTAGCAGGGCGAGCAGGGTGATGACTGTGTCCTCCAAAAGTCTGCTGCCCTTGTTCCTGCTCGGAAAAATGTGACATCCGCTGTTTTCAGTGAGCAGGTGGCTCCCTTCCCCAAAGGGTGCTCTCATTACCAACCAGGTTTTAGGCAGCTCCTGAGTCAGCTAAGAGCCCAGGCTTCGGTGGCCCAGCCCAGCCACGGATGTCCACTCCCAGCCTGTGGGAGGGAGGTGTCCGGGGGGGTATTTGGGGGGAGTGTCTACTCACCTTATTAGTGTTGCTATTTTGTTCAGTCAGCAGTTTAAGCTCTTTGACTTAAGTTATTTTAAATGTCTAGTCACTCTGGTCTCTGGAGCCTGAAGTTGGGCTTCTAGAAGCTAGTCCAGGCCATTCTATGTAGCTCTTCCCTAGCCACGCCTCAGCTCCCTGCAGCAAGGACAATTAGAACAATAGGAAACTATGTTAGGAGGCCAACTGGAACCCAAAGTTATAAGATACCTGAGTGGCTCTCCTCTTCGACTCATTGGCAACAATGTACCAACCTGTTTAATTGTCTCACAGGGACTTATCAACTTGTTAGGTGCAACAGATTGTTATAGGCACTAGAAACAGAACTGAATAACTTTAAAGGGATGTCATCTGTGCCTTCCTATGAACTTATTTCCTGTTCCTCCACTTATACTGTAAGTTCTCTGGGGGACGGGGCAGAGTTGACATATAATGGTCTTGCTATGTCAGTTGCTTGGTTGGCGGCGGTTCTTACCGGAAGCTGATGTTGAGCTAAGAAGACTAACCTGAGCATCATAAACACGGTCATGGTGTGTACTCCACGTGGCGAAGCTACTGCCTTAACCGTAACCAGTTCAAAGAGCCAGCAATTGGCAGGAGGCACTTTCAAAACATTAGCCAATTCATGTCAGGGGGAATGAAAATGTACCAAGATAGTCAGGGCTTCATCTCAGAGAGAGAGAGAGAGAGAGAGAGAGAGAGAGAGAGAGAGAGAGAGAGAGAGAGAAACATAAATGAAGAAGTTAAAGAATAATGCTAGATTCTCATTTGTTTTAAACTATTTTTTAAAAGATTTTATTTTATATGGGCATCATTGGTGCAGTTGGTGCCTGAGCTGACCAGACAATGACAACGGACCCTGTGGAGGTGGAGTCATGGGAGGTTGTGAACCACGTGGGTACCTGGTACTCTGCAAGAACTATTAACTGCTGAGTCATCCCCTCCAGTCCCTAAAAACCAACTTTTATTTTATTTTACTTATTTTCGAGTCAGAGGTTCTCTGTATAGTCATGGCTGACCTGGAACTTCCTCTCTATAAAGAGTCCGGCTGGCCTCAGACTCAGAGATCCTAGTTTACCTTTGCGGGGATTAAAGGCATCTGCCACTATCACCCGATTTCAAGTCCAACTTCTAAAAATCACATTGATTTACTTGTATGTGTCTGGGCGTGCATGTCCTGGTGCACGTGTGAAGGTCAGAGAACAGGGTTACTTCTTCCCCTTTACCATGTGGAACCAGGCTTGGTGTCAAGAGCCTTAACTCACTGAGCCAGCCTGAAAACCCCCAACACGCTGAAATTTAATATTTTAAAAACCAGTGCTTCTCATTCAAGTCTTCTCACCCTGCACATTTAAACTTGCCTGCCCTGCTTATATAGAGTTGGAGGAAAAGTTTTTCTTGAGACTGGGGGGGGGGGGGAACTCACGTATCCTAGGCTGGCCTCAAGCTCCGGTGTAGCCAAGGATGACCTTGAACTCCTTACTCTCATCTCCTTCGTGCTGAGAGTAAATGGATTTCTGCTGGATGCTGGAAATCCCCAATTTGATGATGTGATCTTTATGCCCATTCTCTCTCTCAGCTAGGCTATACCAGCCATGTCTACTGGATATTGTTAGCATTTGGTGGTAGTTTGCTAGCCATCTGTCTGTCTGTCTGTCTGCTACTTGTTGACTTTTACTTTGGGTTGTACATAAACGTCTCATTTGAAACCGAATGGACAGCAATCGCAGATCATTTCCCAGACCACACAGAACACTGGGCAAGCACTCGGCCGACAAAGCCATATCCCTAGCCCTTGCTGGATCTGTTTATTTGTTTGTTTATTGGTTTTCCAAGACAGGGTTTCTCTGTGTAGCCCTGGCCATCCTGGAACTCACTCTACAGACCAGTCTGGCTCCCGACTCAAGAGATCCACCTGCACCTGCCTCCCCAGTGCTGGGATTAAAAGTATGCACCACTACCACTTGGCTTTATTCTAATACTCAAGGTTTATTGAAAGTGCTTAAATGATCCAGACACTGTGTTCAACTGTTTCAATAAATTACCCTACTGCATCCTCTCAGCAGCTCAGAGCAGTGGACCCCATCACTGTTGCTGTGTTATTTTATTTTGTTTTAGTGTGTCTGTGTGCAAGAGTATATGTGTGGTATACGCATGGGCGTGTGGGCCTATGCACACTGAGCAGGCCCAAGGAAGACACTGAGTGTCCTGCTCTGTCATTTTGCCTTTCTCCTTTGAGACAAGGTCTCTCACTGAACCCAGAACTTGTCTGGTGGCCAGCAAGCCCACCTATCCTCCTTAGTGCCATGGCTAGACTACAAGTAATCTCTAACAGACTCAACTTCAGCTAGTGCATAGACTGACTACCAAGTCGTCACACTCCACCAGAACAATGAGAGGATGCTCAGAACTCCTCCCTGCCCATTAGGAGAAGTGAGTCTGTGCATATAACCATAAAATTAAACCCACCCAGGGAGGGCCATTGATTTACAATTGGCATAGCTTGCCAGATGCTACCTAGTCTAAGAACTGCCTTGGCCTCTTCTGGCCATGCTGTCCGCCCTTGGCTTTGCAGGGTGCGTTCCCAGCAGGGGAGGCTCCTCCCCTAAAGCTTGCTGCTGGAACTCCAATTGAAGGCCTGGCAGGTTTCCCATATGTTGCAGGAGAGAGGCCAGCCATGCCCCCGGTGCTGGAGTCACCCTCCTATCTAGTTCTGGAGCCTGAAGCCACCCCCAGGGGATTAGAGACGCTCCCGCCATCTAATTAACAAGGTGGCCTCCCGCTGCAGAAAGGAAAGAGAGCAGAAGGGGAGGATGCCTGATTAAACTGGGAGCCCAGAGAGCAGGCTCGGAGATCACCGATGCATACTTAGGACATCGCTAATGGTCAGGGCGATACTATGCCTGAGACCCAGAGTTCCGATTCTTCTCAGCTCCTTCCTTCTTCAAGTCTTTGTTTGTTTGTTTGTTTTTTGTTTTTCCGAGACAGGGTTTCTCTGTGTAGCCCTGGCTGTCCTGGAACTCACTCTGTAGACCAGGCTGGCCTCGAACTCAGAAATCCACCTGCCTCTGCTTCCCAAGTGCTGGGATTAAAGGCGTGCGCCACCACTGCCCGGCCTTCTTCAAGTCTTATTGCCATAGACGCTCTCCACACGATTATAAAACGTTACGCACTGATAAACAATTACTCCTACCGACCCTTGTGCTCGGTAGCAAAATCGCAGCGACTATTAGAAGATGCTCCTTTTTATTTTTTCTGGTGGGACAACATGAAAAGAATTAGACACTCCCGACCCCTCCCCGCACCCGCAGAGCAAGCTTCTGGATTTGGAGCTCGGTGTTTGTTTGCTTCTGGCCTCAGTTGCGAATCTAAATATTTGTGCTTCCTTCCCTTTACATAGAAACAAAGTCAAAGTTTTGAGACAGGAGCTTCCCAAAGAGCTCGGCCTCTCCAGTTGGTCTTTGGAAAAAGAGGATCTGAGTTAGGAGACAGTTGTAATGACTGAAAATTGAAGGAAATTAAAATGATCAGAAGTCAGAGCACAACAACACCTCTCAGCCGAAGACTTTTGACATTCTAATTAGGACACATGCTTATGCAAATCAGGGTTGTCACTTTACCCAATGCAACCTAGCCCCTACAATTGTTCCTGAGATCGGCCCAGCGAGGCTGGTTGGTAACACGATTAAAACTCTCTCAGAATTTGAGGGTGAATTGGAAGGTAGTCTCCAGAGATGCCCTAGTTTGTGTGCAGCCTGGCACAGCTGGGCTTTTGTCCTGCTAGCCGCCAGGACGCCTTGAATTTCTCCCATCACGCAAAATAGAATGTGACACTGAAGTGTTCTCAAGCTTCGGTCCTCAAGAGGGGAAGGGGAGACTGCCCGGAGTCCACCCCGTGCGTGCGTCAGGAAGTGGGTGTGTGGTGTTAGCCCATGCAAGGAGCACAGAACGTTTGAAAATATAGGAAACAGAGTTGGTCATGGATTGATAACTATAGACACTGTAATAGCCACACAGCTGGGAGGGGGGCATGTTGGAAATAAAATGAAAGATGAATAGGCTGGCGAGATGGCTCAGTGGTTAAGAACAGGTGCTGTTCTTACAGAGGAGCCGTCTCTCCAGCCCTACATATTTTATTTGTATAAGTGTTGTGACCGTCTGGGTATGAGCAGCATATGTGTGTGGTGCCTATGGAGGACACAGGCATCTGTGCTCTGATTCTCTGGAACTGGAGTTATAGATGGTTGTGAGCCACCACATGGGTGCTGGGAACCTGACAAGAGCGGCGATTGCTTTTGTGTGTGTTTGTTTTGTTTTTCCGAGACAGTTTCTCTATGTATGTAGCCCTGTTTGTCCTGGAACTCACTATGTAGACAAGGCTGGCCTTGAACTCAGAGATCCACCTGTCTCTGCCTCCTGAGTCCAGGAGTTGAAGGCCTATTCACCACGCCCAGCTCAGAGTCTGTTCTTAACAGACCAGGACGTCTCCACTTTCGAGAGCAGCGAGTGTTCTTAACTACTAAGCCATCTCTCCAGCTCCCTCCATGATGATTTTTATAGAACAAAGTGACACATACATAGATCAAGATGTCTTTAAAATACATTGGTGGCACATAAGGTGGGTTACAGCAAATCAAGGAAACCTGCGCCGTAGCCTCGGATGTCTGCTGATTTCCTTAGCTTTTGAGTTGGCGGAAGCTATGGCTCTGTTTACATGTTCTTAAAAGATTACTTCCTGGTCATTAGGATATTAGCGTTGCCTTAAAGACTATTCTGCTAGACTCCTGCAACCTAGCAACGGTGACGTCATCACCTGCCGCCATTGCTACCTTCTCCCGCACCGCCACCTGCCGCGCCCCTAGATATGGGTGGTGTAGCAGCATATTAGAGGACTGCTCAGTACCCCAGCCCCTCCCTCCCTTCTCTCTCACCCCTTTCCCTCTGTTTCCTGCCTGCCTTTCTTCTTTCCTTCTATCTTTCTCTTGTCTCTGCTTTCTCCGCTCTCATAGCTCTGTCTGCCTCCACCCCTTCTCCAGGCTCTCTCTTCCCTTCCCCCACAATAACTCCCCCTTACACCCGGTCTGTCGCATGGCATGATTTCTCAGGGGGACACCTTGGCACGGGCCCACCAGGTACCCCCCCCCCCGCCGCCACATTGTATTCCATGACAATTAGGTCACACATAGATGTAGGCAACTTGGCTCAGGATCTTTTAACTTTCCAAGTGCACTTAACACAGGTTTTGCCTGTTTGCAGTTTATTTCTTTTCCGGGCACTTTGGTTCACAGGGTTTGTGGGTTGGCTGGTTGGTTCTGCTGTTGATTATTGTTTTGAGTTTATCTAGGCCAGGATGAACTGAAACTTGAACTGCAATTGCATCTGCCTCCTGAGTACTGAGGTCACAGGTATGTCCCATCCTGCCCAACTCCTTTGCTTATCTTGTCCCCACCCCAACCCTCTACCAGTATTGGGGATTGTGTCTAAGGCCTCATACTTGCAAGGCCCTGTGGTTGCCAGGTTGGGCACAAGAGCCTGCAATCCTCTGGCCTTGGCCTCTGGAGCCGCTGGCATTATATAGCCCTGCACCACCAGGCCTGGCTGTTTATCCTCTTATTGGAAAAAAAAAATCATAAAGACTCTAGTCTTGGGCTGGAGAGATGGCTCAGCAGCCAAAAGCACTGACTGCTCTTCCGAAGGTCGTGAGTTCAAATCCCAGCAACCACATGATGGCTCACAACCATCCGTAATGAGATCTGATGCCCTCTTCTGGGGTGTCTGAAGACAGCTACAGCGAGCAGGGCTGGAGCGAGCAGAAAAAGTGTCTGAAGACAGCTACAGTGTACTTACATATAATAAATAAATAAATATTAAAAAAAAAAATCTGGTCTTTAACAAGAGACCTAAACATGGGGGTGCAGGCCTGTATTCTTTGCTGTTTGGGAGACCGACTCCAGGAGTTCTGGGCTAGCCTGAGCAACAGAACAAGACTCTTTCTTGTCTTAAGAAAAAAAAAAATCGTGTTTAATGCCAGCATTCCAGAGACAGAGGCAGGCAGATCTCTGAGCTAGAGGCCAGCCTGGTCTACAGGACAGCCAAGGTTACACAAAGAAACCGTGTCTCCAAAAAACAGGAAGAAAAAACGAAAGAAAGAAAGAGAGGAAAAAAGAAAGAAAGACACACACACTCAAATATTTTTTAAAAGCAGTACAATCCCTTTTGACACACACACATACACTCTATCTATCTATCTATATTCTAAAAACAAAGAGTTGGAGCAATGGCTCAGTGTTTGAATACTTGCTCTTGCATACAGAGAACTTGGGTTCAATTGTGAGCACCCATATGATGGCCCACAACCATCTGTAACTTCCAGGCACTCACATGGTATACATTCATACATATAAAATAAATCTAAAAGAAAAATAAAAAAAATTAAAAATAAAAAAAAACCACAAAAACACTAGGCAGGTATGGGCCATTCCCCTCCTGAGACCCTGCCGCCGTGGGTAGAGATGGCATGGGGGCCATGGGAGGTAAGTCCAGTGATTTTAATGGAAAAATTTAAACATAGGGAGCCCTGTGGCTATAGCAGTCAACACAGGAGAGCTACCTGCAGGCCTTGGAGATCACCTGTCCTCCATGGTGCCGAAGGATGCACTTCATCTAGAAGTGCCCATGTCTGGTCTGACAGCAATTAATAAAGCTGCCCCAGGCCGGCTGAGCCCAGTGCTTCCTAGCTTTGTTAGGGAAACCGCAACAGAATCAGTGCGGGCTAATTAATTGGTCTTCAGGTAGTAACTACATCAAAGATATCTTGGGTACCCTGGGAAGCCTGAGAGAGTCGACCAGCTCAAGATTGATGAAGGGCTGCTGAGGTCAGGCTTTGGAACACAGAACCATCTGCCCGCTCTCTGGGGCTGCTACCTGCAGAAAAGCAATTTTAGAAGAACAGGTGCTGGCTTTTAACTTAGCCTTTCTTTTCTTTTGTGCTGAAATCATGACTTTAGCTGGGAAGAGCCTCCAGTTGGCTGAGGAAATTCACAAACTGCCCATGGTACCTTAAAATAACCTGGCCCAACGGTATTCCAATAACCTCGACTGGCTACTGCCCAAAGTCACAGACCATGCATCTCTAGCCATGGCCACTCTGGCTTCCCCAGAGTGTTAAACAGCAGCAGAGCACAGAGAGCCCCAGGTCCTGTCCCAGAAGACTAAAAGCTACGGAGTATTGTTGCCCTCCAAATGGTACATGGCTGCAGAACAGAGCATGTCCTCGGTGTAGAATGGGTCACAGCTCATAAAACCCTTGGAAGCTGACATTTACATGTTTCTGGTCCCTTCTAAGTGTCTCCTGGCTCAGTGGACTGAGTATTTTGAGTGCTCTGGGATGGTGAGCCATGTGTTTAGTGATGATGGTTCAAAGACATCTTTGCTCCATTAAAAACAAGGGCCGGGTGGTGTTGTGCACTGCTCTAATCCCAGCGGAGGCAGAGACCATGCATCTCTGTGAGTTGGAGGCCAGCCGGGTCTATAGAGCTGGTAGCAGGACAGCCAAGGCTAAACCAAGAAACCGGATCTCAAACAAACAAACAACAATCAAAACAAAACAGGAGCCATTGAGGTGGCCTACACACCCAGTGGCACACCTCCAAACCTCCCTTCCCCCTTCTAATCTTTCCCCAAACAATTCCACCCACTAGGGACTAAGCATTTAAATATACAAGCCTATGGGGGAGCCGTTCCCATCCACTAGGGACTAAGCATTTAAATATACAAGCCTACGGGGGAGCCGTTCCCATTCTAGCCACCACACACCTAACACAGGCCGACCAACATTGGCATACACAGTCACAAAGAAAATGTAACAAGTTAAAGAAAGAGTTTTGTAGGCTGGAGAGATGGCTCAGTGGTTAGGAGCACTGACTGCTCTTCTAAAGGTTCTGAGTTCAATTCCCAGCAACTACATGGTGGCTCATAACCCTCTTCTCAGTCAGCCTCGTGTCTAACAGTCCCGCCCGGGCTGGTGCTGGTCAGTGTGGTTCTCCTGGCCTACTGGTTCTTGTCTCTGACCTTGGGCTTCACCTTCAGCCTCCTACACCTAGTGTTTGGTCACTTCTTCTTGCTCATGAGTGTCATCCAGTTCTCCATGTCCTGCGTATATATCCTACACAAGTATGAGGGTGAGTCTGAGCACTCCGTGCTGCCACTCTGCGTCGTGGTGGCCATCTACTTCATGACGGGGCCCATGGGATACTGGCGAGGCAGCCCCAGTGTGGAGGAGAAGCTTGAACACCTGGAGAACCAGGTGAGGTTGCTCAACATCTGCCTCAACAGGGTGATCGAGAACCTCGACCGCTCCAAAGACAAGGTCAGCTGCGGAGCTGTCCACCCAGCTAGTGATGTCAAAAGACAGCAAAAGAAGAGAAGAGCCGGCAACCCCACCAAACCCCAACCCTCCCAATAAACTGAGCAAAAATGCCAAAAAAAAAAAAAAAAGAAAGAAAGAAAAAGAAAAAGAAAAAGAAAAAGAAAGAAAGAAAAGAAAGAGTTTTGCTTGAGAGGAGAGCACCTGTACCCTGCTCACACAAGGCTACCCAGGAAGTTGCTTTCCTGGGATTTGCTTGACTGTGCTCAGTACCCAGCACTGAGGCAGCCACTCGGCTAGTGGTAAACCCCGCCACTATCTACACAATGCTAATTTTGCAGGCATGGAGTTGTGGGGTTATGAAGGCTTCCGTCAAGATTTCTAAAAAGAGCCTAGCAAGCCTTCTTGCGTGACAGCTCCGGCTCCCTGAAGGCAGCTCCTGGGGAGAGCCATGAGGAGTGACGCTAGAACTCCAGGAAGTGGGCTGTGTCCATTATTGGAGATGATTACTTAGCAATGCTGCAAATCAGTGAGTGGACCAGCCCAGGAGAGCGGCCACATGAGCTGCTCACAGCAAAGCTCAGATCATGCCACTATATACACATATGCCAGATGCTGGACATGGAGCCACCGGATTTAATGTTTGCTCAGCTTGAGAAGTCAGCTCAGGAACTTTGAGATATTCCACCAGGGTTCCCTCCCCCCTCCGAGCACATGGGCACCCCTCCCCTCCTGGAAGAAACAGGTTAGAGAGCAGTAGGCTGGAAGGGAGGGACTGATTAAGCTCCTGCTACCTCATTCCCTAAAGACCAATCAGTTTAAAAGTCACACTGTGCTGGGCAGTGGTGGCGCACGCCTTTAGTCCCAGCACTTGGTAGGCAGAGGCAGGCGGATTTCTGAGTTCGAGGCCAGCCTGGTCTACAGAGTGAGTTCCAGAATAGCTAGGGCTACACAGAGAAACCCTGTCTCAAAAAACATAAACAAACAAACAAATAAACAAATAAAAGTCATTGTTCTGCCAATCACATTGTGCCTAATGGCAGCTGCTCTAAAATCAGTATATAAGGTTCCTGTACAGAATCTTCAAGGAAGATGTCCCATCTTGGTATGCAGAGTGACCTCAGCCTGCTGAATCAATAAATTCCTCTTGCATTTTGCATCAATCCCCAACTCCATGTGGTCACTCGGAGGGTCTGAGGTAAGCTAAGGCTCGCTGGAGTCTTACAAGCTGTGTTTCAGTCTTGCTTTGGTTCTTATCTTTGACTGTTTATACAAACGGGCCCTGATGTTGTACAATTCTACTTAATACTTTCTTGACTTTATGATGGTGTGCACATAATACATATCTAGCAGAAAATGTACTTCAGATATTGAATTTGGATCTTTCCTCCCGAATAACAATGTGTAGTTCTACACTCACGTGAATTTGGCAGCCTTAGCAGATGGAAGTGCCCTGTCAGTCACAGGATCTCACTAGACAATGGACACACTACGAGGCATTGTGTTCACGTTGAGCCCTGTACATGCTGAGCATTCTACAATAGACTACACCCCTAGCTAAAATAATCTTTATTATAACATTTAAAAACTATAAACCTGGGGCTGGGGAGATGGCTCAGTGGTTAAGAGCACTGACTTTCTTCCAGAGGTCCTGAGTTCAATTCCCAGCAACCACATAGTGGCTCACAACCATATGTAATGGATCTGATGCCCTCTTCTGGTGTGTCTGAAGACAGCGACAGTGTACTCATATAAAACAAACAAACAAATAAATATATAACTTTTAAAAAACAAAACTATAAACCTGTCGTAATGCTCGCCTTTAATCGCAGCACTCTGGATGCAGAGGCAGACGAATCTCTCTGAGTTTGAGGCCATGCTCAGCATGGTCTACAAAGACAGCCAGAGCTACATAGTGAGGTCCTGTCTCAAATGAATAAATAAAATAAAAATAAACCATAAACCTGAAAAAAGTCATAAACCTGGGCATAATTCTAACGAAAGTTGTTTAAGACTCTTACACTGAAAATTGTAAAATGTTGCCTACGTAAATGGAAAAAGACGAACAAGAGGGAAGACTAAGACATGTTCATTAACTCAGAGACAAAATACTGCTAAGACCTTAGCAACCTCCCAACACGTCTCTAAGTTCCATGTAATCTGAAGCAAATTTCCAACAGGGTTCTAAAGGGCTTCACCCTCAAGTGCAAGCCGAGCGTAACCACACTGTGATATCTCACAGAGTGCCTGTATCTGCTGAGCCATCTTGTCAGCTCTTACATCTACTTATTCTAATTTTATTTAATTAATTTACTTATTTTAATTATATCGCACAGTATATACCCTGTAGAGTTATCGTAAGCATACGGTACGCTGCTGTGAAGAGAGGAAACAGGCTGGTGGAACGTAGAAGGCAGTCCACAAGAGCCTCACCAGGACAGCCAATGGCTGAAGAGGACAGTAGAGCCTCACCAGGACAGCCAATGGCTGAAGAGGACAGTGCTCCAGCCAGTTAGTGGGCAAGCAGTTCATGTGGAGCCAGAGGAACTGGTTATTTATATATTATTTTAACAACAACAAAAAAAATGCCTAGCAGTGAAAATTCCCATCGTCACAAAACACATAAACATTCCTTCAAGTTAGTTTTTTTTTAAGTCAAGTGTGTAAAAGAAAACCAGAAAATCTTCCTATTATATGTATGTTCACGCATTTATGCATGCACGCATGTGTAGAGGCCAGAGGTGAATGTGGAGTGTCTTCCTCCTATTTCTTCTCTACTGGGGATTGAACCCAGGACCTCGAACAGCTACGTAAGTGCTATGCACTGAGCTCCTTCCTTGGCCCTCTTTGCATTTTACTATTATGATTATTTTTTAAAGACAGGGTCTTATGCACCCCACACTGACCTCCAACTCACTACATAGCCAAGGGTGAGTTTACATCCCTGATCCTCCTGCCTCAGCTTCCAGAAGGCTGGGATAACAGATGTGCACCACCACATATTATGGGGTACGAGGGATATAACACAGGGTATCGTGCATGCTAAGTAGGTACTCTACCAGCTGAGCTACATCTCCAGCCCTTCCGCCTACAATAGAAAGCTATTTGACAGTGTCTAAATTACATATGGTAAAGCCATTGCTTAGTAACTGCACTCTAAGGTGTAGGGCCTACAGTAAATAGTGTGGAGGTCTAAAAAGACAAAGACATGCGTAGTTCCACCAGGCTCTTCAAGATTTACTTTTATTTAACTATGTATCTGTGTGAGTGTATGCGTACACTGGCTACACAGACCTGTGCAGACAAGAGGCCGAAAGACATTGGATGCGTCAGAAATGGAGTTAAAGTCTTTGTGGGATTCCCAGCTTCTTCCACAGGGGCTGGGATGCAAACTCCGTTCCTCATGGCTGCACAGGAAGCACTCATAACCACTGAACCATCCCACCAGCTCCCTATTCATACCAAATGTATACCTAGCCCCAAATTGGAAGCCAGGGAAATCATTACAAACGGAAGAATGTATAGGCAAACTGTAGGGCAGCAGCAAACGTGTTCGCCTTTCACAGAGCCCAGCCAGACCGAGGTACATAGATATTGATCTACGGAGTCTATTCCCGCTAGACAGCATCACTGCGATTAATTAACATTGCCAATTGCATACAATAGAGTTTGTTTTGGTTCTCTTTTTTAAAAAAAAGTTAGGCTTTTTTGTGGTCTCAGCAGCCCAAAACATCCTGCATACGGCTTGCATATTTAATTAGTAATCCTTCTGTGTCTGCAATTATCACCATGACGATTAATAAAATAACCCTTTAAGCTCCAGTTAGCTAGTAGAAGTGCACAACCAGGCATAATTAATTCATCACGGATAAATCATGGCTGATTAACTAATCTGTTACACGTCACCCAACAGCTCCCACCTGAGCATAGTTAATTTTTCTAAGCCAAACCATGCTCGAAGCTGACACTAAACCAACTCTCAGGAAGTGTGCTTTTTTTTTTTTTTTTTTTTTTCAGAATATAAGTTTTTTAAATTTTTATAAATAACTTATCTGTTACAAAGATAGTTTACCCAGCTAAATCACAAAACCATCAACTCAAGATATCCAAATTACATTTTATTAATAAAACAAGTAAAAACTGATTTACCAGTCTTCACATAGAACTGCAGAGGAAGCTGAAAAACAAGGCCTCCTTTTAAAACACAATGCATCAAATGTTCGCGGTTTGGGGTCCGTTGACTAGTGACCCATGGTCACCGCATCTCTTTCTGTACTCACGGTGCAAAGCCCCGAAGGCAAGGCTCTGACCTTTTCAACGCTCACCTGTAATAATCCCGTTTATTTAAAACACAGCCATTGTGAACGTTTACGGTGGGACAGTCTACATTATTTCCTATTTTTATTTTTGCTCTATTTCAGCACTTCCCTAGTCCAAGCACTGATAATTTCATAATTCTTTGAAAATGCATAGTTATTTTTTCTTGACTTCATTTAGTTATAGGAAAGTGCGCTGTTAAG
>CM052720.1:25976876-26004592 GCA_028551405.1 Uromys caudimaculatus | reverse complement strand
TTCCCCATAATGCAAATTCTTTCGTTCCCCACCCCTTGCTTTGTAAAACTCTCTGTTTTATGAGCCTTTTCCTGAGTTGTATTTCCTCCATTGCCTTGGGGATGTTTCTTCTTTTAAAAACCCCCCACTTCAGCTGCCAGGGGTCGATCTCCTCTGCCTCTGCGTAGGTTACGTGGTCGACCCCAGTGCACTGGCCTTTCGGCGGTCTGCCGCCGCTCCCGAATTAAACCTCGTGTGATTGCAGCAAGGACGGTCTTTCGTGAGTTCTTGGGGGGTCGCGCCGTCCCGAGACTTGAGTGAGGGTCTCCCCAGCTCGGGGGTCTTTCAGAACTGCTTTGTATAGTTAGCCACAATAAACTTGGACCCGACCCAACCACCTGCCAGCACTTCCTACACCTGTGTATGATAAGTTGCCCCTGGGATGGACCCCAATACAAGAGAGATACCCACACCAATGTAAGAAGCCATTTGGAATAAGACTTCCATTTTCACTTGGGAGGCAGAGACAGGCGGATTTCTGAGTTCAAGGCCAGCCTGGTCTACAGAGTGAGTTCCAGGACAGCTAGGGCTACACAGAGAAACCCTGTTTCAAAAAACCAAAAAAAAAAAAAAAAAAAAAGACTTCCATTTTGAGTAGGGGTAAAGTCGAAGTTCCCAAGACCTCCCTGGGAACTGATATCCTACCTGGCAGAAGGAGACATGTATGTGGGCAACTGGCATCCTGGGTGGTAAGTTAGGACATGAATGTTAGGCAGGGCAAGTCCCCTGCCATAGTTGACATCCCAACCAACAAGGACAGGATAAGTGTACAACAAAGACATGTTCCTAAGGAAGTCCCCCATCCCTGAATCCTGACTGGTGAAATAACTTGGCACAGATGTTTGTGGATTCAGGCTTAAAAGCTCTGTAGGGTCCTGGTTCAAGCTCACAATCAGCTAAATCAGTTTTACAGCCTTGGTTGATCAGTCCTGGGATGAATGTTCAATAAACTATTCCTGGCTGGCTGAGATCAGAGTTCGTGTGGTTTGTGGGGTGACTCCTGGACCCCAACAAGATCAGCAGAACCCTATGTCAAGAACAGCATCCCTTCATTTTCCAGACATCACACTATATGCCACGTCCATTCTGGCCACGCAAATCCCTCTGCCACATGTAAATAAATTAAGTTTTTAAAAGACTTCACGTTACTCAGCCATGGTGGCTCATGCTATAATTGTAACACTCGGGAAGTGGAAACAGTAGGAGCCAGAATTTCAAGGCCACCGTCATCTACACAGGAAACGCAATGCCAGCCTCAGCTAAATGAGACCCTTATCACAAAACAAATAACAATAAATAAATAAATAAATAAATAAATAAATAAATAAATAATCGAAGTCCACCTTACTTCTTTTGTGAAACAGCACAGCTGCAGAAGCCAGGGTGGCATGGCCACACAAGGGAAACTCAGCTTCTGGGGTAAACCACCTCAGTCCAAACTGGGAGCCTTAGAAGGAGGAAAGGTCAAAGAAAAGCAAGATGAAACCCACACAGTCAAGTTAGAAACACTTCAGCATCTTCCTCCCTAAATCATGAGTGTGGCTAGCAGGAAAAAACTTCCTTAGAGGGGTGAGCTCGAGGCAGAGAAACGCACTGCTCCCTCCCGGGAGAGGTCCACATGGCAGAAGAGACCCAACTCCTACAAGCTGTCCTCCAGCCTCACACACACATCGTGGCGTGTGCGCAGGTACACACACACACACACACACACACGCATACACACAAATGGCGTGTGCGCAGGTACACACACACACACACACACACACACACACACACACACACATACACGCATACACACATGCACACAAATAAATGTCAAACCAAAACTTTAAATGTATGTTTACTTTGTGTGAAGTCGTCCGTTGGCTGCAGTTTCCTGATGAAAGCGGTCTCGGAGAGGTTCATTTCCCTCGCAATCTGCTGATGGGTGTCTTCATCCAGTGTCTTAAATAGGGGGGGAAAACGTTGTTGAGAGTCTGGAACACAGATCTGACTTAGCATAGCGGCTTATTGGCATCAAAAGTCAAACGCTTAGACTCGGTACAGTGGCACATATCTTTAATCCCAGCACTTGGGAGGCAGAGGCAGGCGGATCTCTGTGAGTTAGAGACAGAGAGAGAGAGAGAGAGAGAGAGAGGTAGGTTATACATTTGTGGTAATTTGAATTTGTATGGCCCCCATAGGCCCATAGGGAGTGGCACTATTAGGAGGTGTGGCCTTGTTGGAGGAATTGCGTCACTGTGGGGGCGGGCTTTAAGGTCTTCTATGCTCAAGCTATGCCCAGTGTGACACTCAGTCTCTTTCTGCTGCCTTTGGGATCCAGATGTAGAACTCTCAGCTCCTCCTCCAGCACCGTGTCTGCCTAGACACTGCCAGGCTTCCCACCATGATGATAATGGACTGAGCCTCTGAAACTGTAAGCCAGCCCCAGTTAAATGTTTGTCTTATAAAGGTTGCTGTGGTCATGGTGTCTCTTCAGAGCGATAGAAACCCTAAGATGATGCTTAAAAGGAAATTCAAGTTACATGGTAACGAATTAAAGTCTCTCTCTCTCTCTCTCTCTCTCTCTCTCTCTCTCTCTCTCTCTCTGTGTGTGTGTGTGTGTGTGTGTGTGTGTGTGTGTGTGTATTTTATTTTGTTTGGCGTTTTTTCTGTTTAGATTTTTGTGACTTCTTATTATCCTGTGAGTTGCTTACAGGAACATGAACGGAGGTTACTTACAGCGTCACAAACAACTCAACAGCTATACACTGTATACACTGAAGAAAATGTCTCTCCCTCCCACTAACTGCCTGGAAATCCCTGGAGATGATTAGGGCCTCATGAAGCACTGCTCTGAAACTCATTCTTCATCCTGCCTCTGTTCCTTGAATGCAGGGATTGCAGGTAAAGAGAGTGCACTCCCTTTACACGGTGCTGAGTCCAACCCAGTATTTTTGTGCATGCTGGGCAAACACTCTGCCAGCTGAGACACATCCTCAGCCCCATTTCCTTCATTCTAACAAAAAAATTAGTTGTTTTTTAAAAAAAAAAAAAAAAAGATTTACTTATTGTATGTATGTGAGTACACTGTAGCTATTTTCAGACACACCAGAAGAGGGCATCAGAACCCATTATAGATGGTTGTGAACCACCATGTGGTAGCCGGGAATTGAACTCAGGACCTCTGGAAGAGCAGTCAGTGCTCTTAACCACTGAGCCACCTCTTCAGCCCTACTTGTTGTTGTTTTTTTTTTTAAACCAGCCACATCGGTACATTCTGTATCCTAGTACTTAGAAGATGAAGGCAGGAGGATCATGAGTTCACAGTCATTCTCAGCCATATAGAAAATTTAAGGCTGGCTTGGGCTACATGAGACCTTGTCTCCAAAACAAAATGATTGATAGATAACATAGGTAGGTAGGTAGATAGATAGATAGATAGATAGATAAATATATTATTGATAGTAGAAAGATGATTGATAGATAATAGGTAGTAGATAGATGATAGACAGGTAGATGATTGATAGATAGTAGATAGATAATAGATGACAGATGGAGATAGACAGATAGATGGTAGATAGACAGAATATTAGCTTTTCATTTTGAGTGGCTCAAAACCCAGGCTTTAACCTAATACTCTATATTGCCTGGCCATCACAAGGTCTTTATTATCCCATTAACACTTTGCAGAAAGGAAAGGCGCCAGCAAGCAGAGGAACATGGGCCATCGTAAGGCTGCTAAGGGAGCACCGGGAGTGCAGAGTGGGAGCCATCACAGAAGGAGTCTGATGCAGTCTTAGGCCCTTCCCCTGACCTGCTCAATCAGATTGTCCTCTCAAACAAGATATCAGGGGAATCCTGGTGCACATTAGAACCTGAGAAGTCTTGTTGTAAGCCATGGCCCTGTGTGCAAGGAAGCCAAGACACCCACAGGAAGCAACAATGATCTATGTCATTGAGTAGACCATTGAGGCAGGCAGGGTTGGTTTGTTTTAGGGTTGGGGATGCTAGAGGCTGAATCCAGGTATTGTCCATGTTCCACGTGTCTTCTGCATTAAGCTTCATCTGTAGACCTGAGAAATGAAGGTTTTAACAAGAAGTACTGTGGGCTTTAAAGATGCTCACAACCAGCCAGGTGTGGTAGCGTATGCCTTTGATTCCAGCACTTGGGAGGCCGAAGCAAGCATATCGCTGTGAGTTTGGGGCTAGCCTGATCTACAAAGTAAGTCCAGGACAGTCAGGGCTCTGTTACACAGAAAAACCCTGTTTCCAAAAAAAAAGAAGAAAAAGAAAAGAAAAGAAAAAACAAAGATGCTCACCACCATCTGTAAGTCCAGTTGCAGGGGATCCGTTGCCCTCTTCTAGCCCCTGCCAGCGTCAGGAATACACACACACACACACACACGCAGACAAACATCCGTGTACATAAAAGAAAAACAAATCTTTGGATATATGAATTTATTGATAAGGTCTTAAGCTGGGTCTGGACATAGGTCGGGTTCTGGTGAGTAGATGGGAATATGAGCAGAGTCTTGCATTGGGTAAGTTTCTTAGGCAAGACATAGCCTCACTTCTGTTCTCCTAAAATCAGGGCACGTAGTAGAGCACATATAGGTAGAGTCCCAGAGGTTCACCTATGGCGTGAACTCTCAGGATGACAGACATCAGACACACAGACACACACGTGCGTGCGCGTGCACACACACACACACACACACACACACACACACATTTTCATCACAGTATTTGCTTTTCCATTTTATACTTCAAACTTCTTTTGCACAGCAGTACACCCGTGATCAGAGGGTGTGACTTAGTGGTAGAACACAAGTTTGAGATGTACAAGCCACCCTGTCTGTTTTGTTTGAGCCAGAGTCTCATGTAGCCTCAGCTGGCTGAGCTATGTAGCTAGAATGACCCCGAACTTCTGATCCTTCTTCACCCACCTCCGACGTTCTGTGATGGATCACAGACATGGATTTCAGACATGCTCCCCAGTGCCCGGCAGCCCTCTGGCTTCAACCTTCATTTCCCTCCGGCATCCTCACGGAGATCAAATTCCCAATACCAAACTCAGAGTGATGATTGCTGTTCAGAGCGGCAACTTCTGACGGTGTGAGACAAGATGCTAGCTGACGTCTTATGACCCAGAGGATTAGTGAGCCCGAAAACAAGAAGAAAGTTTTATTTTATACTCCCATCTTGTGGCAATATAGAGACATGACGGTCTACGTGTGACATATTGTCTACTGGGTTTTTGAACCTCTAATATATTGCCCTTCAGAGAAGCCAGAGCACCTGGTACAGGAAATGCTAAAAGGAAGACCTTGGGACCCTTCCCCTGCAACAGAACTCCTAAAGGAGGGCTCGTCTACACCATTGTGTGCTCCTAATAGTTCTTATGGAGGCTGGGGGTGTAGCTCAGTGGTAGGGCAAGGCTGGAGACGTAGCTTAGTGGTAGAGTGTTTGCCTACCATGGCTAAGGCCCAACCTCCAATTAAAAGAAAATTAACTCTATCATATAACCCAAAGTTTATACTGTTTTATTTTAGGCTTCACGCATACGAGGCGAGATCTATCCCACCAAGCCACACCCCCACCACCAAGCCACACCCCCACCACCAAGCCACACCCCAAGCCACACCCCCAAACTTCATACTCACCTTTTATGTCGTGTCCAACCCGCTCCAAGGTAAACCCACGGAATTATTGCTTTTATTATTACTATTACTATTATTATTAGCTGTGCAGAGTTGCGTCTGTCCACATGTGAGTACGTGCACATAAGTTTAGGTACCTAAGGGGGACAGAGGCATTGGATCCCCTGAAGCTGAAGTTACAGATGCCTGTGAGCTGCTGTGTGGATGCTAGGAATTGAACCCAGGTCCTCTAGAAAAGCAGCAGCAAGTGCTCTTAACCACCGTGCCACCTCTCCAACCCCAAGAATTCTGGGAGATTTTTGTATATGTATTTTTTAAGAGTTATTATCATTTACCTATCTTACACATCACATGCACATGTGCCTACTGCCTGCTGAGTCCAGAAGAGGGCACTGGATCCCCTCAATCTGTAGTTACAGATGACTGTGAGCCACCACGGGCTGCTGGGAACTGAACCTGAGTATTCTACAAGAGCAGCCAGTGGTCTTACCTGCTGAGCCATCTCTCCAGCTCCTAGCAAGAATTCTTAGGAGAAAGATTTGCCACAGCTCAGTTGATCGTAACTTCTTCCTATTATTCTGCATGGGCCTACCTGGTGCCTCCCACATCCTGGGCGCCATATGTGAGAACGAGCTGAGTAGTTTAGGAGCTCAGAGTCATTGCTGACTGAATTAAACCAAGATGAATGTGGCCACCTGGGAGTGTGGTGTCCTGCTGTGAGAGGGGAGATGGGTGGGTGACCCAGGAAATCACATTAACTCTCTTTGATCTGGACGATAAGGACAATAAGGAAGTCCCCACTCCTGGAGTGGCGGTTCAAATTAATGCGATCTGTGAGCACCATTGTCTGGCTCAGTCCTCCATAGCCAGGGCTCCGGTGCTGAAGACCTTGTGCTAGAAGTCAGCTGGGGCACACAGGAAGCAGAATTCCCACGTCAGGACCTCCTCCCTTTTCTTATTTCCTCCGCTCAGAGTCAAGTAACATGAACACACACACACACACACACACACACACACACACACACACACACACCCCTGTTTGGTTTCCAGACAGGCAGCAAATCCTCCTGTCAGTTTCTGGCGTGATGGCTTACGGGTGTGAATCACAGGCTCTCAGTCCTGGGTCTCCTGCTTTCTTGCCATTGTCAAGTTAGTGTTTGTAATTCCTTTTTATTTCTGTATATTTTCTGGGAGGTGTCTGAGGACATCACCAATCTGTTGCTGTAGATGTTTGAGACAAGGCTGTGTTATGTAGCCCTAGCTGGCCTGGAACTCACTCTGTAGACCAGGCTAGCCTCAAACTCAGAAATCCGCCTGCCTCTGCCTCCCAAGAGCTGGGATTAAAGGTCTGTGCCTCCATGCCCAGCTTTGAACTCTATTTTTTAAAAGTGTTTTCTAAAGAATTTATTTATTTTATGTATATGAGTACACTGTAGCTGTCTTCAGACACACCAAAAGAGGGCATCAGATCCCATGACAGATGGTGGTGAGCCATGTGGTTGCTGGGAATTGAACTTGGGACCTCTGGAAGAGCAGTCAGTGTTCTTAACTGCTGAGCCATCTCTCCAGCCTGTATTTTTTTTTTTTTTTAAAAACTATCTGTTCCAACTTTTATTTAACCCATAACCTGTCTTTGCCTTTGTCTTACATGTGATATTACATTTTGTCAAATTTTCAAGAGATAAAGGTCCTGAAAATAAAAAAGAAAGTGATAGAAGCTCCTGGGCTTTTATTGTTCAGAATTGCTCTTTTTCTTTACACAACTTTTGTTATTTTTTGTTTTGTTTTGTTTTTAAGACATGGTCCCATGTAGCCCAGGATGGCTTGGAACTTGCTGTGTAGCTGGGGTGACTTTTAAATCCTGATTACAGGGACGGAGGGAAAGAGAGAGAGATGGAGACAGAGACAGACACACACACACAAAGAAAGAGGGGAAAGAGAGAGAGAGAGAGAAGGAGAGAGAGAGAGAGAGAAAGAGAGAGGGGGGAGAGATCCTTTAACTCCAGTGCTCAGTCCTACCACTCCTGGTTTATGGGGTGTTAAAATAAAATGTTAAGGCCTGGGTAACTGTTACCTGGCCAGTCTGCCATTATTAGGAAACTTTTTCATATGTTTCTGCTGTTATTAGAAAACCCTCTAATGCCAAGATTGCTTACACATCCTGTTATGTTCTATGCCTTTGGAAACATTATCATGAGAAAAGTCAATAGAATGGTTTTGTACAGTGACCCACAATAAGCTTGGACTTGAACCAACTGCCCAATATCTGTGCATAAGCTTTTATGGTATAAGCTGCCCCTGGGATGGACCCCAACATAAGAGAGACACCTGCACCTATATAAGAAACTCTTTGGAATAAGGCTTCCATTTTGAGTAGTGGTCTATAAGGTTTAAGGTCCCAAGATTTCCCTGGGAACTGACATCCTACTTGGTAGAAAGAGACATGTATGTGGGTCCCTGACATCCTGGTAGACAAGTTAGGACATGGATGTTAGACAAGGCAAGTTCCCTGCACAGCTGACATCCCAACCAGAGGGAGCAGGATAACTGTACAACAAAGACACGTTCCTAAGGAAATCGCCTATGCCTAAATCCTGATGGGGAAATAACCTGGCACAGATGTTTGTGGATTTGGGGCTTAAAAACCCTGTAGGATCTTAACTGAGGGTCATGGCTCAGTTCCTGAATCTGGACCATGGCCCTGGTCTACCAGTCCTGGGGCTCCATAAACTATCCCTGTCTGACTGAGATCAGGTGTGGTTTGTGAGGTGATTCCTGGAACCCAACATGTGGGGCTAGAAATCAAACCCAGGGCTTCTAGCACACCAGTGAGGCACATAGCCAACCCTACAGCAGCCGTTTACCAAGTATTTAAACAGCTCAAAGCACAAAGTCGAGCCTAAACCTGTACACCAAATTTTTCAGATACTCACATGTCAATCAAATAATTTTCAATTAAGTTTACTGACTGATAGTATGCAAATTATACATATCTATGGGTACCATACAATGTTTTGATTTGGTCAAATTTTAAATAAGCTAAAAAAAAAAAAAGACAAAAAAACACAACCAAAATTTACTCAAGCCCTACCCTTAAAGTCTCATGGCTTTTTTCTTTGATGAAATCCAATATTGTTTAAGAAGATGATCCAGTAATAGAGTCCTCGCCTAGAGGTAGAAGGCCTTAAGTTCAAGCCACAGCACAAAACAAAAGCAAGCAAACAAGCAAACAAAACCCAACACCGTTCCGCTCTCGCCGTCCTCGGTGTCCCTGCCACCTTTAGGTCTTTCACCCTCTGTGGTCACCAGTGAAGAATGACCAAAATTCCTTTGCCAAGACTTAGCTGGCTTGAGATGTGAATAGCTGCAGAAAAGCTGAGGGTGCCGACCTGCAGCTCTCCTCTGCACTGTGCACGTTGGAATGCTAAGTCCGTGGCTAGGCCTGGCCTTTCCACCTTCGCATCCTCCTCCCACGCCTCCTTAGAGGGATCTTAGACTATGCTTAAAATTTCATTTCCTAGGCTTTGAAAACATGTGAGTTCTGGGCATGGCAGGGCACACCTTTAATCCCAGCTGGAAGAGACAAAGGCAAGAGGAGCTCTGTGAGTTCAAGACCAGCCTGTTCTATATAGTGAGACTCTGTTGCAAGCAAGCAAACAAAAACAGCAAGACAAGAAAAAAGAAAAATTATAAGTAACATAAAACACATTTTAATGGGCAAGTAGATAAAAATAGAGAGGGCTGGAGAGATGGCTCAGGAGTTAAGAGAACTGACTGCTCTTCCAGAGGCCCCGAGTTCAATTCCCAGCAACCACACATGGCAGCTCACAGCCATCTGGAGGCAGAGGCAGGTGGATCTCTGAGTTCGAGGCCAGCCTGGTCTACAGAGCGAGTTCCAGGACAGCCAGGGCTACACAGAGAAACCCTGTCTCGAAAAACCAAAAAAAAAAAAAAAAAAAAAAAGTCCAGGCTGGCCTAGAGCCTGCTATGTAGCCCAGGTTGGCCTCAGATTCATGATTCTGCTGCTGCAGCTGCATCCTCATTTTTATTTGATGCCAGTTACTCTTTATGTGTGTGTGTGTGTGTGTGTGTGTGTGTGTTTTATGCTCTCGCACAGAGGTCAGAGGACATTTGCAGGAACTCTGTTCTTTCCTTCCACATTTCCATGTGGAACCTGGAGATCTAATCAGGTCCTCAGACTTGGCAGCAGGTCCCTTTACTCACTGAGCCATCTCACTGGCCCCATGGTGCATGTGTGGGGCCAAAGGACAGTTTGCAAAAGTCAGCTCTCTCCATTCACCTTGTGAGTCTTGGGGATTGAACTCAGGTCCTCAGGTTTGGCAGCAAGCACCCTTATCTGCTGAGTCATCTTGCAGGACACTGAAGAGAATATCTACATTTCCAAGGTAAAGATAAGGCTGAAGCCAGGCATGACAATGAACCCTGTAATCCCAGACTCAGAACAAGGAGACAGGTGGAATCTGGGCTCCATAGGGAGTCATAGCCAGTCAGAGTACCACAGTGGAGACCATCTCACCTACTCCTGATGAAAATCCCCAGGATATGCCAAATGATGCCTACCCACAGAACTTCTGTAATTGTGTGCTTAGTTTTTGATGCTAATTAAACCAAAACCTAATTCTGAAAGGCAATACCAGTCATTCTTTTATAAAATATTTGATTATTCATTACTTTTTATTTTTGTGAGATTGTTCTCTATATAGCTCAGGATGGCCTAGAACCTGCTATATTGCACAGGCTAGTCTCAGACTCATGATCTCCTGCCTTCTCCTTTGGAACACCAGAGTTACAGGCATGAGTCCCTGCTCCCAGCTGCTGCCAGGTCCCCTGCCTGGGAGTCTCTGTTGGTCTGACCCAGTGTAGGTACAGCCTTTCCTCTCAGAATCTGAAGAGGTGGCCATCAGCAACACGACACAGAACACAAGCTGAAGCTGCAAGCACACAGGACGGTCTCACTTCCTTTACAGATGTCAAGGGCTCTGCACACATCTGGAACGTCAGGCATGGCCCTTGAGAACCTAGTACTCACGTTCTCCAGGAGGCAGACTGCGGCAGGATTGCCCCGGAAAGCTGTTGTTGTGAACGCATCTGCTATGAAGATCGGGAGCTTCATTTTCCTCACTGGCTGTCTGGGAGATCCCTGCCTTTCGAGCCTGCTTCACTTCCTGTTGTGAAGAAGAAAAACAAGTTAATGTTTTACTCCATCTCAGATAAAAAGTCAAATTATTACTCCAACATACTTTGCACCTAAAGACATGTGCACGCCTACTGTTCAAAGCCTCTGAATTTAATTTGTTTTAAAATACTAGCTGAATAAAACTTTGGTTTTTCAAAACAGGGTTTCTCTGTGTAGCCCTGGCTGTCCTGGAACTCACTCTGTAGACCAGGCTGGCCTCGAACTCAGAAATCCATCTGCTTCTACCTCCCAAGTGCCTCCCAAGGCATGCGTTACCGCTGCCTTGCTGAATGAAACATTTTTAACCTTTGGCTATTTACCCTTTGACCCCAACAGAACTCTCCAACATAATCACACCCTTTCCTAGAGTAGCTAACACTAGCTGTGGCAGTGACTTTAATGAAATTCATGAGACATCAGAGAGGCACAGGTCTTGCAGTCTTCCCAGGCAGACAAGGCTAAGCATGGTGTGTGTGTGTGTGTGTGTGTGTGTGTGTGTGTGTGTGTGTGTGTGTGTGTGTGTGTGTGTTGAGGGATAAAACTATGGACTCAGCCTGATGTGTAGTGCATGCCTTTAATCCCAGCACTGGGGAGGCAAAGGCAGGCAGATCTCTGTGAGTTTGAGGCCAGCCTGGGCTACAGAGTGAGTTCCGGGATAGCCAGGGTTACACAGAGAAACACTATATCGAACCTCACCCCCCAAAAAGGAACAAAAACAAACAAACAAAACCCTCCTAAAAAAACAGGGACTCAATAATGCTAAGCAAAAGTTTACAACTCCCAAAGTTCCCGATTTTTTTTTTGTTTGTTTGTTTTTTGGTGTTTTCGAGACAGGATTTCTCTGTGTAGCCCTGGCTGTCCTGGAACTCACTCTGTAGACCAGGCTGGCCTCAAACTCAGAAATCCACCTGCCTCTGCCTCCCAAGTGCTGGGATTAAAGGCGTGCACCACCATTGCCCGGCTGAATAGTTTTGAAGCTAGAAATGTAGCAGCCTGGTTGTTGCTGATGCAGAGGCCACGGAGGGATGTTCCTTACTGGCTTGCTCAGCCTGCTCTCTTATAGAACCCTAGACTACCAGCCCACAGATGGTACCACCCACAAGGGGTCCTCCCCCCTTGATCACTAATTGAGAAAATGCCTTACAGCTGGATCTCATGGAGGCATTTTCTCAACTGAAACTCCTTTCTCTGTGATAACTTCAGCTTGTGTCAAGTTGACACACAAGACTAGCCAGTACAATTGACCCCTTGTCAACTTGACACACAAACACATCACCAATAAGCTTTACTTCCTTATTCATCCCCAAGATCTAAATAACTTTACAAGTCCCACAGTCTTTACAAATTCTTACATATTAACATTTCAGTCCCTTTTAAACATCCAATATCTTAAAATTCAAAGTCTTTTAAAAATTCAAAGTCTCTTAACTGTGGGCTCCACTAAAATACTTTCTTTCTTCAGGAGGGAAAAATATCAGGCCACAGTCACAATCAAAAGCAAAAATCAAACTCCAACTGTCTGGAATCCACTCACAATCTTCTGGATTCTTCCAAGGGCTTGAGTCACTTCTCCAGCTCTGCCCTTTGTAGCACAAACCTTGTCTTCTAGGCTCCAGATGCCTGTACTCCACTGCTGCTGCTGTTCTTGGTGGTCATCTCATGGTACTGGCATCTCCAAAACACTGCTGTCTTCTGATGCAACTAGGTTTTACCAACAGCCTTTCTTCATGATGCCAAGCCTCACCTTCTTTGCATGACCCCTTCAGATCCTGAGCCATCAATTGCAACTGAGGCTGCACCTTCACCAGTGACCTTCCACGGCCTCCCACAGTGCCCAGGCCTTAGGCTCTTCATGACTCCTTCATGTCTTCAAAACCAGTAAGTAGCACCTGGGTGACTCTTACACATTACCAAGTCCAGCCACCGCACAAGGTACAACATTGGCTATCTCTGGAACGCAGCCTCTGTGCTCTCAGAAAACACTTCTCAGAAGATTTCACCTCAATGATGCTGGTCTCTTCCCAATCACCGCCAATTTCCCAGCTCCAGCTAACCAGCATCAATAGTCCCAGTAATGCATTGGTTTTGCTTTAGTAGTTCTGGTATCTTGTTAATCACAGCTGATTTCTTCAGCCCCAGCTAACCAAAACAACAGAATCTTAAATCAAATTAGCAATGGCCCTGATAAGAGTCTTTAATCTTCCCTCTGAAATTTTACAAGCCAGGCCTCCATCTTCTGCACTGTTCTCAACATTATCTTCCAAGCTCCTACACAACATCCCACAGAGCTCTTAACACCGAATGGATCTTCTAGCCCAAAATTCCAAAGTTCTTCCATAGTCCTCCCCAAGACATGGTCAGGTTGTCACAGAAATACCCCACTCCTGGTACCAATTTGTCTTAGTCAGGGTTTTTATTTCTGCACAAACATCATGACCAAGAAGCAAGTTGGGGGGAAAGGGTTTATTCAGTTTACACTTCCACACTGCTGTTCATCACCAGAGGAAGTCAGGACTGGAACTCAAGCAGGTCAAGGAGCAGGAGCTGATGCAGAGGCCATGGAGGGATGTCACTTACTGGCTTGCTTGCTTGTCCTGGCTTGCTCAGCCTGCTCTCTTATAGAACCGAAGACTACCAGCCCACAGATGGTACCACCCACAAGGGGCCCTCCCCCCTTGATCACTAATTGAGAAAATGCCTTACAGCTGGATCTCATGGAGGTATTTTCTCAATTGAAACTCCTTTCTCTGTGATAACTTCAGCTTATCACACAAAACTAACCAATATAGATGACTACAAAGATTCAGGGAGAAAGTTTGCTCTCTGATTAGCAGGCACAGAGCTGAGAGAACAGGCCGCCCATCCTTCCCCCTTTTCCCTGAGCTGAATATAGTTTTAATGCTAGAAATTCAGCAGCCTGGTCGTAGCATCGTGATAAGCAAGGAGATAGAATGCTCAGAGCCTCGCTCTGTGAACCTGCTGGATGCTCCTTAAGTGTTCCTACTTCTAAACTTCTCACCTGCCAGGCTGTGGTGGTGCACGTCTTTAATCCCAGCACTTGGGAGGCAGAGGCAGGCGGATTTCTGAGTTCGAGGCCAGCCTGGTCTACAGAGTGAGTTCCAGGACAGCCAGGGCTACACAGAGAAACCCTGTCTCGAAAAACCAAAAAGAAAAAGAAAAAAAGAAAAGATCAAGGTCATCCTTGACCTTTAGAAAAAAAAAAAAAAAAAAACAACTTCTCACCTAATATGGAGTAAAAGTCTCAAAGTTTGAAGCCATTGTTAGTACAGAAACAGCCTCCCAAAGTGAGGGAATTAGGTTCAAACCCCAGGTAATTGTGTGTGTGTGTGTGTATGTATAACATAATATATAATGTTTCATATCCATAATATATATTACTAGGGATTGAACCCAGGGCCTCAGGCAGGCGAGGCAAGTACTCTAACACTAAGCTAAATCCCAAATCGACGGGTATCTTTAATGGTAGATATTGTTGTTGTTAAGACAGGGTTTCTCTGTGTGGCCCTGGCTTTCTGGAACTCATTCTGTAGGCCAGCCTGGCCTCAAACTCACAAAATGTGCCTGCCTCTGCCTCCTGAGTGCTGGGAATAAAGGCATGTGCCACCACCACCACCACTCCAGCTTTAATGGCAGATCTTTTTTTTTTTTTTTTTTAATTTTTGGTTTTTTTTTTTGTTTTTGATAAAGATCTAATGGTAGATCTTTAACGGTGTCCATGTGATTGCTATACTTGGTTGTCAACTTGACAATCTGACTACATCTGGAATTAACTAAGACCTAAGTGGTTCTACCTATGAGGAATATTTCTTTCTTTTGTCTTTTTCTTCTTTTTTTTTAAATTTAAGCATCTATTAAAAGCCCTTTTCAAACTTAAATTCTACTGTTGTTATAATCTTGGGTTTAAAACAGTCACAGAATTTATACAGATATTAAAAATGTCATGCTCACCGGGCAGTGGTGGTGCACGCCTTTAATCCCAGCACTTGGGAGGCAGAGGCAGGTGGATTTCTCAGTTCGAGGCCAGTCTGATCTACAGAGTGAGTTCCAGGACAGCCAGGGCTACACAGAGAAACCCTGTCTTGAAAAACCAAAAAAAAAAAAAAAAAAAGAAAAAGAAAGAAAGAAAGAAGGAAGGAAGGAAGGAAGGAAGGAAGGAAGGAAGGAAAGAAAAAAAGAAAAGAAAAAGTCATGCTCCTTCACTGAGCATGGTGGTGTGCTTAAGCCCAGGAGCTTAAAGGCAGGCTAGTCAACTGAGTGAGACGCCATCTCAAGGAAACAAGAATGTCCCTTTATTGTAGAAACAGAAAATTAAATATGCAGCTCTTGTACCCAGTACCTTAGTTTATTCCTTCTGAATACAGTTAGGCCCCGAAAGGCGATTATTCTATAGCATATGCCCTATAGGGAGGAGATAAAATATTTGGATTAAAATGTGATGGAACTAGTATTACACATTAAAACACGACATAGCAGCGATAAACATGATATATACAGCTTGCTCTGGGAAGCAAAGGAAAGCAGATAGATCTCTGTGAGTTTGAGGCCAGCCTGGTCTACATAGCAAGTTCTGGAGAGAACCTGTCTTAAAAAGAAGAGTTTTGCATCATGCACCTCAGATTTTTTTTTTCTTAATTAAATCATTTGAAGTGGGTAGACCTGCCATAATAGGACAAGCTAATAAGTAGCAGGTGACTAGGTGATCATCCTGAAATGGCCTGCTTCAGACTATAATCTGCCACAGGTGAGCCCTTATTAAGCAAGACTGTAAGGGATTCATTTTAGGAAAGGTTCCTGCTATTAATATGCTTCTCCTGTTTTGTTTGTTTGTTTATTTGTTTTGGTTTTTCGAGACACGGTTTCTCTGTGTAGCCCTGGCTGTCCTGGAACTCACTCTGTAGACCAGGCTGGCCTCGAACTCAGAAATTCGCCTGCCTCTGCCTCCAAAGTGCTGGGATTAAAGGCGTGCGCCACCATTGCCCAGTACTTTTCCTGTTATTATTAAACATATATAACAATCACTAAGTAGTAGCACACCCCTTTGGAGCAGATCTCTGCAGATCCACGAAGGTGCACTGTCTTGTAGTGATGCTATATAGACAAATAGATGACTTCAGTCTGTATGATGATCCTATAAGAATTCCTAAAATTATATCCGTGATTATTAAGCTCTTTTTTAGTGGGCCTGCTATTAGGTCCTTTTCTGATAGTCAAAACTTCAATGAGAACTCTGCCAGTCTTCCAAGGGTCACCAGTTAATTGCTCTTAGATAGTAACCAGACTTTCTCCTACTCAGAGTACATTCCAAGAGGTTGTAAAACAATTAACCAAAGGTCATAAAAAGAGAACTAAAGACTTACTATAGGTTCTAGTACAGGAGATAAAATATTGACTGGGTTTATCTATACAAAACTTCACTAATAACTTAGTTATGGTTTTAAACCTTCAGCGAACCTGTGGAGCTGAGACAGGTGATGGCTGTTTAGCCAGATAATTACTCCTAATGGATATGCAGGTAAGCATTCTCTGTTGTAAACTTCTATTTCAATTTATGGTTTGATTTTTTGTGTGAACTTGTGATGAACTTTGTAACATGTGATCATGTATTCTGAAAGATGTTTAAGTGCTGAGGACAAAGAGAAGAGTCAGGACTGAGCCGAGAAGACGGAGCTGAGAGGACTGAGCTGAGAGGGACTGAGCTGAGGAGAAGTTTTTAGGAGAGCAAGATTAGAAGGAGAATGCAGAGTGGAGTAACTTAGAAGCTGTAGGTAACATAGAATGCTAGAGAGCAGTGTGCAGAATGCAGAGGGAAAGAGGAAAGAGAAGACGCTGCAGAGAGCAGGAGCAGGCGGGCTTCTCCTCACCACGGGAGAGAACAGGTCCCATGGTAAGGACAAGGCAGGCTGAGTCTTATTAAAAGGAACAAAGCCTTTTTCTTTCAAATGTAGGATTAATTCATTTAGCATTAAAAGGGTAGAAAGCTTTTTCTTTCTCTGTGCAATAAAGATTGGAGCTCATTTTTCATCCACACTGAGTGAGTTCTTTCTGCACCGGTGCTGGGTCTTTTGCTCCATATGTGTATGTAAGTATGGAAGTGTGTGTGTGTGTGTGTGTGTGTGTGTATGTGTGTGTGTGTGTGTGTGTATGTAATTGTGAGAACGCATGCATGTGTGTGTGTAAGTATGAAATTGTGAGAATGCATGCAAGCTGGGCCCAACTGGTTTATATGGAAATGAATAAATGAGTTTGTATGAATCTGTATATGAACTTATGTGAGTTTATGCATATTCACTTATGCAAAAGTTTTTCCTTCTGCGAGTGTTATTTTCTTCTCCTGGTTCAATAGAAGTTTATTGCTCCAAACTTCCCCCTAGCCCACAAGCAAGAGGCATCTGGACAAAAGGGAAAAGGATCTAGCAATTAATCCGTTACCTTATCCCCCCCCCCCCCCCCCGCTGATTTAGGATGAGGTGCTAAGTGCCAGAGACTGCAGTTTCTGGCCTCAGAGGATCACAGAAGGCAGGGCAGCTACAGTAGCACAGTAACTTAGACTTAGAAAAGGAAACATTTTATTGTTATACAGCAACCCTAAATATCTCGTAAGACAAAGTCTTACCCCCGAATCATAAGACAAGGTCTTACCCTCTGCCGTCGCTCTTCCCCCTCCACTGCCTCAAGAAGAACCAACAAGAAAGAAGAACCCCCCCAGGGCTGCCCCCCCCCCCCCGCAAAGACCCACATTTACCCCAGATCTTTTGAGGGGGCGTTAACCACCTTTAATCTGGGCCACACTTCTGTTGGCAGCCTGTGTAGAGGACGTGGAAGGAGGAAGCTTGTTTTCTTTGCCTGCTTGCTCTCACTCTGCCCTAGTCCACCCCTTCAGTAGCATTAGAGCCTGCTTCTTCAGGATTCTGACATATATACTGAAGAGCAGCTGAGACTTCCAGTCTCAGGGACTGAACAACTTCTGGATTCCTGAACCCTCCACTGTTAACCAGCCATTGTTGGATTCAAGACCATAGCCTGTAAGCCAGTCTAATAAATACCCTTTATGTACATTATTTATTGATCCCATCAGTTCTGTACCTCTAAAGAATCCTGAATAATGCAATATATATGTTGAATATATATATATGTATTTTATATATATACACACACATATATGTATTATATAATACATATATGTATTATATTACAAATTAGAAAAGTTTGAAGATGTATTCTTTTGGCTTCAAGATGGAGGAAGGCACCAGAAGCTATGTAACATGAGTAACCTTTAAAGAGGTAGAAAAGGCCAAGGGCAAAGCCCCACTCCCCCAAACCTGCAGAAGAATCCGATCTGTGTTAGTCAGCTCCAGATGCCATCATGAAATACCACAGACTGTCTTAAACACGGGTTTAGTTTCTCACAGTTCGGAAGCCAGGAATTCCAAGATCAAGTGTGGATCAGGCCCTGCTGGGGATGCTTTCCCGGCTTATAGAAAACCCTTTTGTTACGTGCTCCCACACTGTGATGGGGGTGCTCTAATGGTTAGTTATCAGGGCATCCGTCATAAGGACCCCACCCTCATGACTTCATCTAACATTAATACCATCCCCAGAGCAGCATCTACAAGGACCGTCACGCTGTGAACAAAGCGACAAGACATTAATGTAGAGGAGATTCTGCTGAGCCCATGGCAGCTCCTTGGCCAATGCCTTGATTCTGAGACCTGTTTTAGACTTCTGACTTCATGTTGAGATAGGGGGAAAAGAAACTCAAACCCAGTTTGGAGCAATCCTGGGCTGCAGGGTGAACCCCTCTCTTGTAAATAATAATAAGTTCCTCCCTACTCAGACCCACAGCCCAGCTTACTTGCTGGATCACAAAATGTGTAGGATTTCCCTCCACCAATCAGCAAGCAGTCAGTGACTTCTGCATTGGACACTAACTAGCTAGATAGCCTGCACTTTAATTCTGTCACAGTCTGCTTAGGAGTAGCATCAGACACCAGGAGGCACCCCCTCCCACTCTCCACACACCCACTAACAACCCCAAACTAGAATCCCCCACAGCCCCTTCCTTGGGTTTAGTTAGCTCGGTGGGGCAGCAGGGAGAACTCAAAATAACACTGGGCTTCTATTTACCAGTTTAATAGGAGGGATATTTTAAAGCATGGCCCCGAGGCGATGCACAGGGAGAGGTGTAGGAGGAGCAGGGACCTTCCAGGCTACAGAGCTATTCTGGAGCTGTTCACATTTATAACTCACATGCAAATCCTGCTTCCAGAGTACTCAATAACACACAGCATTTTTGTTCTTTTATGGTGTAAAAGTTCATTAACAGGGTGCTGGAAGCCACTATGAAAATTGGGGAAATGTCTTGTTTTCATTTGGTTTAAAGAAAATAAAGATTAACCAGTGTTTGGATGTTTTTCGGAGTTAGAACAGCATGAGTCAGCAGCTTGTTTGCGATGGTAACCTCCCCACCTCCCCACTCCCCATCAAAAACTGGTTGGGTCCTTCTGTTCCTGTATAAAGAAACTACACTTGATGAAATTGCACCAGATATTTATATATTGAATTTTGAGGTTTTATATAGAATATAATCTCACAGTTAGAGATGCACCAATCTTTTTATAGAACATGGTAGAATCTTGCTCTTTTGAAATTAATACCTGTCATTCTAGTACTTGAGAAGCAGAAAGCAGGAGGAACAAGAGTCAAAGGTAGTTGGTCAGTGGTGGAACATACCTTTAATCCCACCACTTGGGAGGCAGAGGCAGGCAGACCTCTGTGAGTTCAAAACCAGCTTGGTCTACAGAGCAAGTACCAGTGTGGCCAAGGCTACACAGAGAAACCCTGTTTGAGAGAGAGGGGGGAGGGAGAGAGAGAGAGAGAGAGATTGATTGATTGATTAAGGTCATTGCTGGCTATAAGTTTTGGGTCAGCCTGGACTACATGATAGCCTGCCTCAAAAACCCAAACTATACAGAGAAATCCTATCTAAAAAAAACTAGAGAGAGAGGGAGAGGGGGAGGGAGGGAGGGAGGGAGAAGGAGAGAGAGAAAGAGAAAGAGAGAGAGAGAGAGAGAGAGAGAGAGAGAGAGAGAAGGAACAAATAACCCAATTAAAAATGGGGTACAGAACTAAACAGTTCTCAAAAGAGGAAACACAAGTGTCTGAGAAACACTTAAAGAAACATCCTTAGTCATCAGGGAAATGCCAATTAAAACTACTCTGAGAGTTCAAATCTTATACAGGACACAATGGCCAAGAGCAGTAAGACAAACAACAGCTCATGCTGAGGAGGAGGACTAAGAGGAGCACTTATCCACTGCTGTGGGAGTACAGACTCGTACAGTCACTATGGAAACCAGTGTGGCAGGTCCTCAGGAAGCAGTGATCTTCAGATCCAGCTCTATAACTCTTGGGTATCACCGGGCAGTGGTGGCACACGCCTTTAATCCCAGCACTTGGGAGGCAGAGGCAGGCAGATTTCTGAGTTCGAGGCCAGCCTGGTCTACAGAGTGAGTTCCAGGACAGCCAGGGCTACACGGAGAAACCCTGTCTCGAAAAACCAAAAAAAAAAAAAAAAAACCTCTTGGGCATCTACCCAACGGGCTCTATACCCCACTACAGAGACACTTGCTCCTCCGGGTTCACTGTTGCTGTTCATAACAGCCAGAGACTGGGAACGACCTCGGTGTCCATCAATAGACGAATGGATAAGGAACAGTGGTACGTCTCTACAATGGGATATTACTCACCTGTTTTTTAAACGATCAAAAAATTCAAAGATAATTGGGTGGAGCTAAAAAAAATTACCCTGAGTGAAGTAATCCAGACCCAAAAAGGCAAATATGTATTTTCTTATATGTGGGCATTAGCCTTTAAGCTTTGGACAGGCATGCTGCAGTCTGTATCACCACAGAGGCTGGGTATAGATTAGGACACTAAGGGCAGGGCGGGGTCTCCCAAGGGAGAGAGAGACTTTACGGTTATGAAAGACAGGGAGAGAACAGAAGCAGTAAGTGGACAGAGTCGGGGAACAATGAACGTTAAGGGCCATTGGGAAACTTACTACAGCAGAAGCTTCTTGAATGTACAGACACTGCAGTGGCTCTTCCTGATTGTCAGCTTGACTCTATCTGAGTGAACTACAATCCAGAATTAGAAGGCTCACCTGTGATCCCATCTTGAGGCTGGAAGACACAAGTTTCTGACCTGGATCTTGACATGGAGATCTTGAGGCATAGTGGTCATGAAAAGCTTAGGCCCAGGCAAAGTAGTACACACCCCTAATCCCAGGAAACTGAGGCAAGAGATCTCTGAGTTCAAGGTCAGCCTGGAACAAAGCAAGTCCCAGATCCAGTGGTGGTACACACCTTTAATCTGGGCCACACCTTCTGCTGGAGACCTACATAAGGACATTGGAAGAAGGAAGATTCACTCTTCTTCTGCGTGTCTTGTGAGACTAAGCAACTGCTAGATCCTTGGGCTTTTCATTCACAGCTGCTGCTGACCATTGTTGGGAAGTTGGACTACAGACTGTAAGTCATTAACAAATTCCCTTACTATATAGAGACTGCCCATAAGTTCTGTGACTCTAGAGAACCCTGACTAATACAGACATGAAAGGAATCGAAATGGACTCACCAAATAACAGGGGAGACAAAGCCCCAACCAGACTTTTGCCACTAAGTCAAACCTCCAAGGCCAGGAACAGGTTACACCTAATTGAATTGTTGGCCAAAGGGGCCTCATAGAAACCCCCAAACAACTCAGGGTATTGCCAAGATCATTAGTTGCTCTCCACAAACGGATGGTAAGGCCCTATTGTGGAAGACAACACTTATGTTCTCTTGAAGTTGAACTGCTGCCAAATCAGAGCCCAACCCCTACTAACTAGTGTTTATGACGCTAGCGGGTATGTACCCACCACACTACCAGAGGAGAAAGGTAATCACCAAACCATCTAGAAAACATTCTGTCCACAGTGGTGACCTCCCTGCATGATTCATGGGCATGATACTGGCATACAAGCTGTGGGAGCAACCCACTCCATGAGATGGAAGCCATTCCCAACACTGCCCAGATGGCCCGGAACCTTAGACCAGATAAGTCACGGACTTAGAGGAAAGCCAAATACTACTGTTCTGCTAAAGGAACCTCGAAATAAAATGACTCCAAGTGACATTCTGCTATATCCATCAAGCAGCCATCACTGGAGAAGCTTCCTCCTGTAGGAGCTGGGGACACATACAGAGGCCCACAGTGGATAATGTGCAGAGTGAGAGACTTTGAAACACTCCGTCCTGAATGGGACGTCTCCTTCAAACCCCTCCCCTCAGTGCTCCACATATAGTATTCAGAAGAGGAGGAAGAAAGATTATAAGAGCCAGAGGAGAGGGAGGACACCTAGGACACAGTAAGCTTGACATGCATACGAACTCACAGAGTTCATGCAAGCACGGGGCCTCCACAGGTCCAAGCCACATGGGGGTTCCAGTGCCGAGAGGGGCAAGTGGACACAAGCTCCCATCCCTAACTAAGAAGATATCTCCAAATGATAACCACTTGCAAAGAAAAACTTAGTTTTCTCCAACAGAGTTTCACCGGGTATATAAACCACATTTACGGGCATGTCTCATGCCCAACAGTAGATGTTCAACAGAAAACAAACTCAATGCCATTTCTGAAGATTTTTTTTTTTTTTGTCTAATATTGCTTTGGTGGTTTTTTAACCTTACTGGTCTTTTGCTTGTAAATGATAATTTCTGATTTTGTGTTTTTATGGTGTGTGTGTGTGTGTGTGTGTGTGTGTGTGTGTGTGTGTGTGTGCACGCTTGTTTTCTGGGGTTTTCTTTTTTTATTGTTCTTATTGCTTTGGGTTTTTTTGGTTTTGTTTTTGCCCATCTGTTTTTTAAATAAAGAGAGAAAGAAGGTGAGGATAGGTAGGGAGGTGGTGAAGACCTAGAAAATAAGGGAGGGAAACCAAGATCAGAATAGAAAAAAGAAATTTATTTTCAATTCAAAAAAGAAAGACAGAGGGGGAGGGAAAGGGAGGATTATTAAAATAAAACAAACAGACAAACACGAAAGCTTCAGAAGCTAAGACCAAGTTTCCATCATTTGTCTGACTGATGGTGTTGAAGGTATTTCCCATCATGCTCTCTGATCTCTGCAGCAGAGGCTGGAGGACACAGTGGTTCCAACACATTTGCTGTTGTTTCTTTTGTGTTGAGATAGGATCTTACTGTGTAGTTTTGGCTGGCCTGGAACTCACTGTATAGTCTGGGCTGGACTGGAATGCACAGATCTACCTGCCTCTGCCTCCCAAATGGTGACATTAAAAGCCTGGGCCAGCATGGCTGCAAGCCTCTCCCTCAACGACAACTATGTATCAGCAGAGAGGAGAGGTGAATTGAAGGGAAATAGTCTGCTATTGACCATATTTGGAATCTGACTGCAAATAGCAGGATGTATTCATGGTCATGACCAGAAAGCTTAAGTCAGGTTACTACTTCCTAGGGAGACGGGTGAGGTGCATGCTGGAGAAGCCTGATGCAACTGAGCCATGTTTCAGACATCCTAGACTGTGGAAAGAGATTCATGGAGGTAGAGATACTAAGGCAACAGGGGGAGCGGAGGACTGAGAGAAAGAGAACCAATAAATCCTAGTGACTATGGAACAGATTTAATTGCTAAAAATTTTATCTATACGGGTGCTTTGCCTGCATGTATGTCTGCGTACTACACATGTGCCTTGTGTCTAAAAAGCCAGAAGAAGGCATCAGTTCTCTTGTAACTAGAGTTACAAATTATCTTGTGAGCCACCATGTAGGTGCTGGGAATTGAACTCAGGTCTTCTGGGAAGGCATTGATCATTGAGCCATCTCTCCAGCTCACTATATAATAGGTTTTAAGACTAAAGTTATTACTAGAAACAAAGAAGGACATGTTATAATAAAAGGATCAATACATGATTGTACTGGCTGGTTTTGTGTGACAACTTGACACAGCTGGACTTATCACAGAGAAAGGAGCTTCAGTTGAGAAAATGCCTCCATGAGATCCAGTGGTAAGGCATTTACTCAATTAGTGATCAAGGGGGGAGGGCCCCTTGTGGGTGGTGCCATCTGTGGGCTGGTAGTCTTGGGCTCTATAAGAAAGCAGGCTGAGCAAGCCAGGAGAAGCAAGTCAGTAAGGAACATCCCTCCATGGCCTCTGCATCAGCTCCTGCTTCCTGACCTGCTTAGTCCCAGTCCTGACTTCCTGTGGAACAGCAATGTGGAAGTGTAAGCAGAATAAATCCTTTCCTCCCCAACTTGCTTCTTGGTCATGATGTTTGTGCAGGAATAGAAACCCTGACTAAAACAATGATGAAAATATGACAAAAAGAAATACTTATTAACAGAGCATAAAATGCAAAACTGACAGAGCTAAAGGAAATAGACAATCTAACAATAATAACTGGAGATTTTGATGACTACTTTCTTGTTTGTTTTGTTAAGGTTTATTTTTATTTATGTATATGTGTCTATGTCTGTTAGTTGTTTAGTTTGCTTACCAACTTGACACAAGCTAGAGTCAGCTGGGGAAAGGGAAAGTCAATTGAGAAAATACCTCCAACAAATTGAGCTGTATGCAGGCCTAGAGGACATTTTCTTGACTAATGAATGATGTGGCAGTGGGTACTAAGGGGCAGTTCCAGGGGACTGGAGAATTGGCCACTCACAACTGTCTGTAACTCCAGTTTCAGGGGATCATTAGGAGTAGCCTTCCTCCACAGTCTCTGCTTTGGTTTCTGCCTCCTGGTCCTGCTTGAGTTCTTGCCTTGGGTTCCCTCAGTGATGTGTGATAAGATGGATAAGCCAAATAAACCCTTTCCTTTGCTTTTGGTCATGGTTTTTGTTTTTTGGGTTTTTGTGTGTGTGTGTGTGTGTGTGTGTGTGTGTGTGTGTGTGTGTGTGTGTGTGTGTGTGTGTTTTCAAGACAGGGTTTCTCTGTGTAGCCCTGGCTGTCCTGGAACTCACTCTGTAGACCAGGCTGGCCTTGAACTCAGAAATCCACCTGCCTCTGCCTCCCAAGTGCTGGGATTAAAGGCGTGCACCACCACTGCCCGGCTGGTCATGGTTTTTCATAGCAATAGAAAGCTAATTAGGATTGTCTGTGCATGTGTATATCATGTGTGCACCCAATCTCCTGGTGCTGGGTTTACAGGCAATTGTAAGATGTCCATGGTGGCTGCTGGGAACAGCAGCATACACTTAAAAAGAAGATTTATTTGTGTATGAGTGCTTTCCTACATGTATATCTATGTGCCTTATTTGTTCCTCATGACCACAGAAGTCAGAACAGGGCAGCAGAGTCTCTAGAACTGGACCTATGGATGGTTATGAACCACCATGTGGGTGCTGAGAATCAAACCCAGGTCCTCTGCAAGAGGCTAAGACATTTCTCTAGCCCTGAACAACAGATTCTTTGGGTGGGGATTTTGCTGTTCAGTTTGCTTTTAAAAGCAGACTTCTCTCAGGATTATGTACCTTAGGATGGCCTGGAACTCCTTATGTAGCTCAGGCTACCCTTGACCTTTCACCTTCCAGCCTCTGCCTCCTGTGCATTGCTGGTGTGTGCCAGCACCATACCTGCATCTGTCCCTAATACAGCTCTTCTGTATCAGTGCTCCTCTGCTGGGTCCTAGCCTTCCCCCTTCTCCGTTTGTATCCACTCTCCACACGATAATTACAATCATCTAATTAGAGGCTGGGGATTAAGCACCTTTGGTGGAGACTTCTCATGCCTTAGCATGCCTGACACAATTTCCATTTTTATTGAAAACTAGATAGTTGTATAAGAAGGAACTGTTTTCATTTTTGTGATAACAATACTATAACTTTTATTTATGATTTTACTTGTTATTTTTTACTTTGGCAGTGCTGGGAAGTGACACGTTAGGCAGGTCCTCTACCACTAAGCTACACAATTTGTGTGCACCACATGCATGTCTGGTGACCAAGGAGGCCAAAGAAGGTGTCAGGTCTCTTGGAAATGGAGTTACAGATGATCGTGGGAGTCCAGTGTGGGTCTTGCTTCCGGAAGTACAGCCAGTGTTCTTCACCACTGAGCTTTCTTTTGTGTGTTTGGTAGGGGGAGAGGGTTGAGGGTTGTATGCTTGCCACAAAATGTGTGTAGAAGTCAGAGGACAACTTGTGGGAGTTGGTTTTCTCTTTCTACCTTGTGGGACCCAGGGACCAACCTCAGATTAGCTTAGTTGGGGGTACTTTACCCACTGAGAGGGTGCTGGGCTGTTCAGAAGTGCTGAGACATCCCGCTCTGGGAGTGGGAAAGCACAGTCTAAGATGTGGTGAAAGACCTCACCCCCTTATGAGGAAAGTTAGACCCCTAGCACACTTGGAGCCAGAAACAGAAATAGGACTGGAATTGCATGCTTGGCCAAACCCCACCTGGCTGCATTCTTTTCCCTAAGAATTGGCTGACCTTGGCCTGGCCCCAGGGCCAGAGGCACAATGTTCCAGGAACTAGCTAACAACAAAAATGTTTGTGCAACTGCCTTGTGACTAACTTAGAACATTCTGTACTTCCCCATAACGCAAATTCTTTCCGTTCCCCACCCTTTGCTTTGTGGTTTTTACCTTTAAATACCCCTGACTTTTACTGCTTGGGGTCGAACTCCTCTGCCCCTGTGTGGGACATGAGCTTGGCCCCAGTGCACTGGTTCCCCGAATAAACCTCGTGGGTTTGCAGCAAGAACAGTCTTTCGTGATTTCTTGGGGGGTCGCGCCATCCCAAGACTTGAGTGAGGGTCTCCCCAGCTCGGGGGGGGGTCTTTCATTTGGGGGCTTGTCCGGGATTTGCGACCACCCTCGACTCCGAAGACCAACTTGGAGGTGAGATTCTATCTGTCTGTCTGTCTGTCTGTATTTTTGTTGTCTATGCCGGCTAGAGTCTAGTCTGAATCTGTATTTTCAGTTTGTGTGCAGTCTGGTTTGCAGTTGCTCACGCCTCCGTGAGGGGACGACGATCTCCCAGTCTCGGGTAGAGGCTAGGGGATCACCGACTGTTGCCCTGGGAGACGTCCCGGGGGTCTGGAGGGACCCCAGGGATGCCTGGGAAATTCCTGTCGGGGTGCCGGAGAGGATGCGGTCCTCCCGGCCGTCTGGTTTTTCTGAATTGGTTTTGCTTGTCTCTGTGGAAACGGGCCCTTGTCAGTCTTTGTCTGTGTATTTTCAGTATCTGTTTTGTCTTGTTTGTGACTTTGACGATGGGACAGTTGATATCTACTCCCCTAAGTTTGACTTTACCCTCGAGCAGGTATTGTTTGTCTCCCTCTTTGTCTGTTTTCTGTCCTCCTCCTCTTTTGTGGCGCCTACTTAACAGTTTTGCTTGCAAGCCTCTGGGCACTTCAGTGCCATCTGTCTGGGCACTTCAGTGCCACCTATAGGCCGCTGGGCCGCCTATCTGGGCACTTTGGTGCCACCTGTAGGCCTCTGGGCCGCCTGTCTGGGCACTTCAGTGCCGCATGTAGGCCTCTGGGCCACCTGTCTGGGCACTTCGGTGCCGCCTGTCTAGGCACTTCGGTGCCACCTGTCTGGGCACTTTTTGTGCCGCCTGTCTAGTGGTGTTCAGGGCGGGTAGACATACCTGAACGCCGTGGCCACGGAGGGACCGAGGGAGGCCTTGAACCCTCAGTTTGCCTGAGTATCTGACTTCTGCCTATGCGGCAGGGCCACCTGGTTTCTGAGTCTGTGGAAGGGACAAACTCTTTGGTTACACCCGCCACCTGTGGCAGGGGTGGTAGGATCTGAGCTGTCTGT
>CM052720.1:25937601-25976376 GCA_028551405.1 Uromys caudimaculatus | reverse complement strand
ATCCCTTGCTTTGTGTTTTTTTTCCTTTAAATACCCCTGACTTCAGCTGCTCAGGGTAGAACTCCTCTGCCCCTGTGTGGGACATGAGCTCGGCCCCAGTGCACTGGTTCCCCGAATAAAACCTCGTGGGTTTGCAGCAAGAATGGTCTTTCGTGAGTTCATGGGGGGTCGCGCGGTCCCAAGACTTGAGTGAGGGTCTCCCCAGCTCGGGGGTCTTTCTTTGGCAAAGCTGGAGCTGGTTTGGGGGTCCCCAGGCCTGCAACGAGGCTGGGCCATAGGGTTCTCAGGCTCTTGGACGTCCAGATGCTGCTGGGAGTCACGGAAGAGCCAAGAACAGAGCTGGGGGGGCCTGCAGGCTGGGGACAGCTCTGGCTTGTCCCAGCAGTGATTATTCTTAGCTCAACAGAGGCAGGCTCGGTGGCGGCTGAGGCTGGGAGCACAGAGAGGCCTTCTAAGGGAGAGTTCAGCTGCTGCTCTGTAGGCAAAGGCCTTCTCCATGGCTCCCCACGGGCAGACCTTGATGAAGGAGACAGTCCATGATTCTAAAGAGTTTATTGGTTGTTCATGGTGGGAAATGCATGCATAACCCCTTTCTCAGGGTCTGACCCGAGATTAAATACCTTTTTCGGAAAGGAATGTCCGGGAAAGGAAGTTTATTGGCTAAGCCCTCAGGGCCTCTAGGTATCGCATTAGCACGGAGGACTCTGTTTTGGGCCTATGTGGGAAGCGCGTGTCTTCGTCAGCCTGCTCTGATGTGTGCCCTATAACGCCATTACAAGATGGCGCGGACATCCGCCTGCGGTTTTCCTCATCCTGTAAACAACATGTGCACGGCGCATGCGCAACCCATAAGAGGGCGCCAAAGTGTATGCCAAGTGCAGGCTCCTCCTCTTTAATCAGGTCACGAGCTGAAGCCACCAATCAGGCTGTGCCACACCGCTTATTGGGTTATATAAGGGAGCTGTTTTCTGGGGTGGGGGTTCCTCCTCTATTAATGGCTGAATAAAGCTGAACTGCAGACGAAGCCTGCGTGTCGCGTGTCTTCTTGCTGGCGAGAGGCGCACGGGACAGGCCTATGTGACCATAGGACACATTTCTTTTATGTGAAGAACATGGCACAGGACAGGGAGCAGGGAGTCACCTAAGTCTCAGGTGTGTGCCCACCAAGTCTCCTGGTCTCAACCTGCTCAACCTTACCAAACTTCCTAGCATGGTTTTACCGTCCAACACACACATATAATAATTTTCTGGACTCTGGTAAAAATGAATTAAAGTGTCTCTGCCACAAAGTGTAATCATCATTACTAATTTTACATGGAGAAACATAGGTATTTTTTTTTTCGAGACAGGGTTTCTCTGTGTAGCCCTGGCTGTCCTGGAACTCTCTCTGTAGACCAGGCTCGCCTCGAACTCAGAAATTCGCCTGCCTCTGCCTCCCAAGTGCTGGGATTAAAGGCGTGCGCCACCACTGCCCAGCAAAACATAGGTATTTTTATAATGAAATCTGTATTTGTGTCTGTGGTGGTTTGAATATGCTTGGCCCATAGGGAGTAGTACTGTTAGGGAGTGTGGCCTTATTGGAGGAAGTATCTCACTGTGGGCGTGGGCTCTGAAGCTCCACCCAGTCAGCTTGTTCAGACTACAGTCAAATCAAGATGCAGAACTCTCAGTCTCAGCTCCTTCTCCAGCACCATGCCTGCCTGGATGCTGCCTTGCTTCCTGCCATAATGATAATGGACTGAACCTCTGAACCTGTAGGCCAGTCCCAATTAGATGTTTGCCTTTATAAGAGTTGCTTGGGTCATCATTTCTCTCTACAACAGTAAAACCTTAATTAGGACAGTGTCCTCCTAAAAGCATAAAAGCAGGGCTGAGGAGATGCCTGAGCAGTGAAGAATGCTCACTGCCCTTGCAGAGGACCAGGGTTTGGTTCCTAGCACCCTATCAAGTGACTCGAAACTGCCAGTCACCCCAGCTCCAGGGGATCTACTGCCCTCTGGCCTTTGCGGGCCCCTGTGAGTACACATAAACTCACACAGGCACTCACATATACACAAACTTAAATCTTGAAAAAAAAAAAAAAACACCTTAAAAGCTAGGTGTGGTGATACATACCTGCCAAGCGTGTGTGTGGATGGAAACAGAAGAACAGAGGACCCCAGAGTAGCCTGGGCTATGTAGCAAGTCTCAAAAAGCTTCACACACACACACAACTATAAACTGGTGTTGAAAGAAATGGTCTCTTATGCATGCTGAATCTCCTACATTGTCACCCACTTAGACATTCCAAAGGCCACTGTGGTAATTCACTTTCCCTGGGTCTCTTCTTTGGCTCCCACTGTCACCACTGGAACGATTCAACACTTGGAACTATTTCCAAAGATTAGAGAGGGGCCTGAAGATATAAGCACCTTAGGAAGGATGGGTGCCTGCAAGCATGAGGACCTGAGTTTGATCCATGTAAAAGAAGCTAGACATGGAGGCAGAGACAGGAGACCCTCTTGGGGCTCACTGGCCAGCCAATCGAGCAAACCCTAGGCCAATGAGAGTTCCTGTCTCATTAAGAGGTGTATGGTGGGGACAGGTAGACGGCTCAGCAGGTAAAGGAGCTGCCAAGCCTAATGTCGTGGGTTTGACTCCCCAGGCTCTGCTTGGTAGAAGGCCAGAATGGGGAGAACTGACTCATGAAGGTTGTCCTCTGACCTTCACACCCGCACCACACACACACACACACACACACACACACACACACACACACACACGTTTAAAAACAAAACCCGAAGATGCTCGTGGGCCGGTCTCCATGTAGGAACAAGCACAGGCACTCTGGGATATGGAGGGTGACTGGGTTCAGGGCCTCCTGCCTGTAGGTACCGTTTGTTTACTTAGCATTACACTAGATGAGGTGTTTTCGTTTCCATAGTTACCAGGGAAGTAATTTAAACAAACTCTCAAAGTGGAATCTTTGTTTGAAAGCCTTGTCATGAGAAGCAGTAGTGGCCATGTGAAGAAGGCAGTTCCTCTTCTAAAGATGTCAGATATTTAGGTCATAAACCAAAGGAGGAGTCCTTCATAAAGCCCTGTCAGCGTTGCTGTTCCAAAGCCCGTAAACATGGAATAGACACAACCCCAATACCATGCTGTTGGTTGTCTTGTTCTTGGCTTGTTTTCATGCAGGCAGAGTGATTATTATGACCCCATGCTAGTGATACTCGGCAGTATCATTAGGGGTCTATGAACATCGACTGTACACTCGTTTTTAGCTAACATGCTCTGTCTGCCCCAAGAGAGCACACTCTCCATTTCTCTTTCATTTTCATGCAGGCTCTGCATGGAATTTTCCTCTCCCCTTTTTTGAGGGAGTAATGCACAGTGACATGAGCCTCGTATTGTTTTCCTCCAGGAGGTGTGGACATTTCTATTTCCTTCTCCTGCTTCATCTTTTCTCTCATTATATACTGTAACAAAAGTCTTCTTCAGGGTCCCTCTGACCTTTATTCTAACAGGAGAGCACATGAGAGAGAGAGAGAGAGAGAGAGGTGGGGGAAGGGGAGGGGAGAAGGAAAAAAGGGGAGATGAAGAAAGCAGCTGGGAGCCCTGAGTTGTAACCATCTCCATGGAAACAATTCCTTAGAGATCAATCTGGAAACAATTCTGTAGGCACCACCAGAACAGCAGGCTCCAATTGCACCAAGCCTTACAACAGGATTCAACTGTGTGAGGAAGGGTCAGATTTTTTTTTTTTTTTAAGAAAATTAGTAAACTAAGAATCTAATACAAATTACATTTACCACGGTATATGCCCTTTAAAGGAAAACGTCCTGACCTGCTGTAATAAAAGGGCAAAAGGACTGGTTATACTAATTCCAAGACCTTCTAAATCTTCATAGTGGTAAAGAGCACTCACCACAAAGAAATGATAGAAACACGCCTCCAAAAGAAACCTCAGTTGAAAAGTCATACATTAGGGGAGGGGGAGGGGATAGGGGGTTTCCAAAGAGGAGACCCAGAAAAGGGGAAACATTGGAAATGTAAATAAAGTATCAAAAATAAATTAAAAAAAAAGAAAAGTCATACATTAGAGCCATCAAAATGAATTGAGGATTGTCGCCCATAACCACACAAAGTGTGCAAAGAATGCCAAATTCATGCAGCCTTAAGTAGACTGAATTCCAAGGGATGAGGGAAAGGGATTACAGAATTCCACCTACCCAGTCGTGCTGAAGGAGCGAAAAGGTAAAGAAGCCATGCAATTTAAACCCAATAGAAGAAAGACCCAGTTCGTCCTAAGTGTTTGGCTTGGAGTTCTGCAAATAAACTTTTTGGTTTGGTTTCTTTCCTGGCAGTGTTTCTCAGTGTATCCCTGGCTGTCCCAGAATTCGCTCTTAGACCAGGCTGGCCTCCAACTCAGAGCTCCGACTGCCTTTTAAAGGGCTGCACCACTACCGGGCTAAACCAGTTATGTTTTGAAAAGAGAACATACTTTGGGCCCTAAATGCAACCCCCAGCTATTAAAGGGAAGAAAGTGACTTAAGGGAATTAAAGTAACAATAGGGTAACCAAGCCTCAGCAAGTCTCTGGCCGGTAAACTAACTTGTAACCACAAAAAAGGGTTTAGTGTTACCTAGTGTTGCTCAGTTTTACACGTTCGGTAATTACTTTCACTCTTACGGGACTAGGAACCCTATCTGTGCAATGAATACCACTTTTTAAGGCTATGAAGGCACAGATGACATGGAGGATGGAGGGTTAGCAGTTCAAGGATATCCTTGGCTACCCAAGAACAAAGACAACGAATTGCTTACTATGCCATTCCAGTAAGTCCTTAATAAACCTGAGCTATGATGGCTTCTATAACATCTTTTGGTTTTCCTGTCTGTAATTATAATCACACTGACCCCCCCTTCCCTTTCTCTGAGGGATATTTTGGGTTATAAAATCAGTAGAGCACTAAAGACTTTCAAGTAGATTTGAAGATGAACTAAAGCCGTAAAATGGAAGTTTCCATACAAGAAAGTAATTGGCCTCTTGACTCTAAACATAAATAAAATCTCATAGTAAATAAAATCCATTCTTCTACTTTGCCAGTGTACCACCCAGTCCAACTCAACTCCTACTGGACTTCCCAGTGTCTGTAGCACAAATCTTTGAATGCACACTGAAGGGTGATTACAACCTAGCTCCACGTTTACAGTCTTAATCTGTCCAGCCTGGAAGTCTTTTACACCAGGGTGGCCCTCCACCTTCCCACAGACTTTCCAGATGCGATTTGTATTAAAAATTAAAAGGCCATAAACGGGTCCTGAGCAATCTTGGTAGCACGACAGAACCTCAACAAGCATTTCTTAGTTGTCTCCTATAAGCACAATTTTTAGGAATACCAAACTCTATTTAGATAAAGTCTACTGCCACGAGCCGCTGACCCGTCACTGGGTTTAATGGAGAGAAAAATGAAACATGGCAGGTAGGAAATCAATCAAGACATCGAGGCTGGCTACGCAGGTGAACAAAGGGGATACCCCAGGCTAGGACGGGAATCCTGCTGGGTTTAAGCGCTTTGTATCTTCGCAGGCGCAGCATTTATTATTTTTTTCTGATTGCATAATGCAAACATGGTGGACGAGAAAAGCCTTCCCCTGGTTCGGGGACCGGGGGCACAAACCACGTGGCTCCTTCCTCGCGGGGGCCTTTGTGGGATTTATTCCCAGTGGAGCAGAAAAGAGACTTAGCAAACCGCGTCATCACGGCTCCTCAGAAGCTACACACGCCCTCCCCTGGGGAGGGACAAACGCGAGCTTGGGATTCAGAGGGTTGGTCTATAAGCAGGAGACAACGGAGTCCGCCACAGCTCCCTAGCACCACGCCGCACCCACCGGGGTCCCAACTACGCAGGTCCCGAGTGCGCAGGTGCACTTCGCCCCGCCTTCACCAAGACCACGCCGTCACTCAAGTCTCGCGAGAGCAGAGTGGCGGGCCTGAGCGCTCCGTCCCGCCCCCTCCTTCTCGCTCGCTCCCTCCCATCCCCCCTCGCCAGTAGCTCAGCTGCGCAGCTCCCGGAGCGGTTGGCGCTGCGGGAGACGGTTGAGGAAAAAAAAGAAAAAGGAAAACCGTTGTGGCGAGCGCTGAGCCGCGGACGAGCCAGTCGTTCCTGCCCGCGACCGGACTTGCGCGAGCGTCGGAGTCGGCGTTGCTAGCGCCTCACAGGGTATCTGAAGTAGAAGGGGGGTAGGTTGGGCCGGCGGTACCCACAGCGGAGTCGGGAGAAGAACGAGGAGCCCGGGAGCGGGTGAGGGAACGTGGAGTCGCCGCGCTCTCCGGCCGCTCGGCTGCCGCCATCTTGGGGCCGGTAGCGGCCGGGTAGCCTTCCCGCCTTTCCCCGCTCGGGCTACTTTGTCGCCTCCGGCTTGCGGAAAGTGTCAGGAAGGAGGGGGCAGGAGATCCGCGCTCTCCGGTAGGGATGAGGGTGGGAAGTTCGGCGAACCGGGAAAGCGAGGCGGCGGGACACGCTCCGGGTGGAAATGGCGCCCGGCGGGCCCGGCCTCCCACCGCGGCCTCCGGTGCTCTTGAAGGGGCTACCTGGGTTGGCGGGGCTGCGGATGGTTGCTGACAGACTTCCAGGATGAGACGGGGAGCTGGGGGAAAGGAGAAGCCAGTGACAACGAGGGCGCTCCGCTGCCAGATGCAGGACAAAGGCGGCCACGGTCCTTCTTTGTAATTCCGCCGCTCGGTGGCGAAGACCTTGGCCGGGGGCCGGAGGGAGGGCTGTTCCCTAGTTCTCTGGTCTCTAGGGCAAGCTAGATAAACGGAAAATCTCCAGGAGGAGGTAAAGGACGCTTAGCCGACCTTTTAGTCCCGATTTGGAACTGCGTAAAAGAGTATGTACGCCTCTCCAAAGGATTCCCACCCACCCCACAACCGCCCTCCCCCCCGCTTAGATGTTTATTACCAAGACTTTAATTTTGTAAGAGAAGTGAATGGCTTATCTAATAGGAATAGGACGAAATGGCTATGTTTCAAATAGGACGGGTTCGGGTGACCTACGATGGTGCTGCTTTTGGACAGGGGTGGATAGTTAAGTAAGGTCTTGTGTAGTTAATTTTCCAAGAGTTGCGTTTTGTGATGTTTTGTAATTAAGGTCGAACGTCAAATACATTTAGTTTCATTTGATGGCTAGGTGTGTTTAAAACTTAAGTATCGAACTGTGTTTTGAACCAGAAGTATGTTTATTCAAGTGGAAGCCTATTAGCGTACGTAGTTGACGTGTTTTGGGTCCTTTAATTGGAACTGTGTCAGTCATTTTCATTGAAGATGGGTTTAAAAGGAAAAAAAGGACACTTTGGGCTTGAAAGTTACCTTTTGGTATTGCTCATGAGTAATGGGAAAACTGTTACGTACATTCCGAGATTTAAAACAAAAGCTGGATAAAACGAACAATGGTATTTTGTGAGTTTCAGGGGGTACAGAGCAAGACCCTGTCTCAAACGAAAAAAAAAAAAGCCAAGAAAGAGATTACCACCTAGAAAACGGACATCCTTAACGGACTTCGGAAATTCAGAGGGCTCAGATCTACTGTAACGGACTAAATGATACGCCCACATTTTCTTGATTGGATTACATTATAAATATCTTGCCGGGCGGTGGTGGCGCACGCCTTTAGTCCCAGCACTTGGGAGGCAGAGGCAGGTGGATTTCTGAGTTCGAGGCCAGCCTGGTCTACAGAGTGAGTTCCTGGACAGCTAGGGCTACACAGAGAAACCCTGTCTCGAAAAAAAAACCAAAAAGAAACACCTTCCCTCCCCAAATAAATAAGTATCTTTGCTTTTTTTTTTTTGGAGACAGGATCTTGATATTAGCTTGTAACTGGATGTGTACAGAAGGCTGCCCTCTAACTCTCTTGGAGCCTCCTGCCTCTGCCTCCCAAATGTGTTTTGTTTTATTTTGAGATAGGGTTTCATTGTAGACCATGCTGGCCTTGATTGGAGGATCTTGGTATTTCTGCCCCCTAAGTGCTGGGATGGCAGCTGATTACTAGTTGTCAGACTATCAGTACAATCAAGTTTTTAAAACGTTTCTATCCTTTCAAAAAGATATATGTAGCAACAGTTACCCCATGGCAGTGTTCTCTATTTCAAACCTCGGAAGCAACAAATCATGGTTTGGGTTTTGTTTGTTTGGGTGTTTTTTTTTTTTTAGATTTTTATGTTCTGGGTATTGTATAATTGGAATAGTATGTAGTCTTTTGTGACTGAAATTTTTACTTTCTATTTAAAGTCTCAAAAATGTTACTAAAGTTGGCTTCATTTTAACTGCTAGTGTTTTTAAATTGGTCCTACCCCTTGGAAGTTTTGTGGTTAGTGTTTTGCTGCTTACCCAGCTGCCCCAGGACTCGTAGGCCCCAGCCAGCCTTCCTCTTCAGCATCCCCTGTATCTGGGCTGGGAGCCAGGGGCTGCACCTGTATAGCTCTTGGGGTGGGGGGGGGTGTGACTCAGGTTGGTCTCCAGTCTCAAGCTCTGAAGTTAGTGGCATGAGAAGAGTTGGGATCCCCAAAGCAGAGTAGTGACTAGTTTATGACACTGTTACAAAGAAAGGTTAGAGTATTGTAAATGGGGACCCATTACATAGCCTCTGAGAACTGTATTAAGGATCAGAACAGACTGTCCTTCGGGCTTTAGTAGGATTCTAGAACTGAGCTAAAAGGTATATAGAGCAAGGCCCCTTCCTTACTTTACTTGAATGGAAAGTCACCCAATGAGATAATTTGTAGAACAAAAATTTTCCTCTGACCTCCACATTGCACTGAGGTCTGTGTGTGAGGTATGAGCACATACACCTGATTAATTAACTGTAATAAAAGATTGTTAAATAAAAGTTATTAGTTTAGTGTTTTTCAGAGTTCTTGTTTTCATAAGAACTTTATTTGGCAAAAGTGGTGTATTAAGTTTTAGACACACAAAAGTGCTTTCTCCCTTGTGATTGCTGCTCAGATGCTAGTCTTTTCCTCCCATTTATTTTATGAATGTTTGGCTTGTATGTATGTTATGTACACCACATGGGTAGAAAATCCAAAGAGTCCATGGGAACTAGGGTTATACAAGGTTCTAAGCCACTGTGTAGGTGCTGGGGATAGAGTCCAGGCCTTCTGCAAGAGAAGCCAGTGCTTTTTGTGAATTATAGTCATCTTGTTGGGGGGAAGGACTGTCCTAAACTGGTATGGTAGCACCTGTAATCCCATCTATGAGTCCTGTCCAGATTATAGAGCTCCACCTGGCCATGGTAGTTTTTGTTTGTATACTCAAACTTCAGATATGAATAGACAACTACTATATACACCTTTGCATTATTAAACATTTGCAGTTGGGCAGGTGTCTCAGGAAATCTTAGTACTCTGTAGCAGGACTGCTTGAAGTTCGAGGCTAACCTGGGCTACTGAGATCCTTGGATTTTTGGTTTTGTTTCTTTTATTTGTTTGTTTGGTTGGGTTTTTTTGTTTTTGTTTTTTCGAGACAGGGTTTCTCTGTGTAGCCCTGGCTGTCCTGGAACTCACTCTGTAGACCAGGCTGGCCTCGAACTCAGAAATCCACCTGTCTCTGCCTCCCAAGTGCTGGGATTAAAGGCGAGCGCCACCACTGCCCGGCCTTTGTTTCTTATTTTAATATTCTTTTTGTTGATGTTTGTTTTTTGAGACAGAACAGCCCTGACTATCCTGGTTACTTTGTAGACAAGGCTAGCCTCAAACTCCCAGAGATCTGCCTGCCTCTGCCTCTCAAGTGTTGGGATTAAAGGCGAAGATCCTTGTTTTAAAACAGAAACAAGCTAGGTGTATACTGACGCCCTGTCTGCAAAACAAAGTTTGAAGGGCTTTGTGTCAGCGTTAGTAAAATTATTAGTGTGGGTGAGGAGAGGGTAGAGTGTGTTACAGCAGGTTTTATCCTGGTGGGAAAGCCCTTCAAGCCTTATTAGGTCTTCAGGGTTGTTTGGTAGGACGGGGGTGAATTTCATTGCCTTTTCCTACCCCTCCCCAAAGAAGCATGTTAATAGAATACTGTTGCTGATTGCCGCAGGAGTCACTTTAACTTTTGCATGCATTTTGAGCTGTGACACTTGTCAGAGTTGTTCGAGTCTTGGTAAGAGTGTGTTGTGATTGACTGTTTTATGTGCTTGTTTATTTTCATAGCTTTTAAATCAAGCGTATTGAAATGGATTGGGTTATGAAACATAACGGTCCAAATGACGCCAGTGATGGCACAGTGCGACTTCGAGGACTGCCATTTGGCTGCAGCAAAGAGGAAATAGTTCAGTTCTTTCAAGGTACCTCTAGTACTAGTCAAAGTTTAGTAGTATTTTAATTGTATGTGCTTTTTATTAGCTGTTACTGTTTTTTAATTTATAAAATCCATTTGATTTTAGAACTTAGTTTTGTGATAATCTGGGTTATATAGTAAAATGGGAAATGTGCTCCAGTTACTATTGAGTAGAGAATGTGTAGGCTATGTAAACATTGATGATGTTCAGTATAGTTAACTGATGACGTGGGCTGTGAGTTACCATTGGGAGCACAGTTAAATGATTTGTAGTTTTTCGTGTAGTGGGCTTTTAGAAGCATAATTTTAAGACACTGGTCACAGAAAATATTTAATCCAATGATACTTGAGAAATATTCCATTTGTATTATGGGGTGATGGGAAACTAAGCCTTTTGTTTTGTTTTGTTTAGATTTGTTTTAAATATTTGATTCAGATGGGAATGTTTCAGCCTTTAACACTGTTCCCCTTGATGGGGTATTTGTCCTTGGGTTAAAGGGTTGGAAATCGTGCCAAATGGGATAACATTGACGATGGACTACCAGGGGAGAAGCACAGGGGAGGCCTTCGTGCAGTTTGCTTCAAAGGAGATAGCAGAAAATGCTCTGGGGAAACACAAGGAAAGAATAGGGCACAGGTGGGGATGGAGAGTCTGGGATGGCGTTACATTTTTATTTTTGGGGGTTGTGGGTCACTATTGCTTAAATGGGGGGGGTAAGCATAACATTGTTCTGGGGTAGTTTTAAAGAATTGATAATTACCTAAATTTAACATGGAAACTACAGATTTGGGTGGGGAATTAATGCTTATAGTTTAAATTAAAATTAGATTGTTTCCATTTCTTTGTAGGATGTTGTTAAATTTGTTTTTGTATAATCACCTGTTTTTTTTTGTTTTGTTTTTTTTACATACCTATCTTGTACTAAAGGAAACAAGCTAAAAATATTTCCTAATTCAGTGTTTTCAGATGACTCATTTGTCTATGTAAAACTTAAATATTTAAGTTTATAGGTGTAAAAAAAATGTTAACTTTATGGTTTATTTAGGCAATTTAAATTGGGATATGTACCTAGATATAGACAAACATACTGCATTTTGCCCAGTGTCTAATTTACTCTCTAATACATCTATGCTGAAACCTGTACCTTAAAACATTTTTAACTAGGTATATTGAGATCTTCAGGAGTAGCAGGAGTGAAATCAAAGGATTTTATGATCCACCAAGAAGATTGCTGGGACAGCGACCGGGACCATATGATAGACCAATAGGAGGAAGAGGGGGTTATTATGGAGCTGGGCGTGGAAGTATGTATGACAGAATGCGACGAGGAGGTGATGGATATGATGGTGGTATGTCTAACGAACAAAGGTTCTGTTGTCATTTTCTTGATGTTCCTGACACTTTGTCAAGAAATACAGAAATGGCAGTAATTCCAGTACCTATGAGGTTTCAAAACCTGGTCATGAAGTTATGGGATGTCCATGACCATCCAGTGGAACTTTATTGATGCATATATTGACACCTAGAGAACTTAATGTAGAAATAAAAATAAAGATGATTGGCACGTTTTCTTCCTGGCATAAAGATGAGACTTTGTTTTCATGTTGTGTTTGAATTTATCCTCTGTAAATTTCCATCGAGTGTTAGCTTCTTCATTAATGTTTGCAGCTGACTGCATATGAGAAAAAGTTAAGACAGTTGACTACAAAATGATTTTGTAAGCTATTTTTCAAAACAATGGCTCAGAATTGTATTTCTTTTTCCTTACATTTTACACAGGCTATGGAGGTTTTGATGACTATGGTGGCTATAATAATTATGGCTATGGAAATGATGGCTTTGATGACAGGATGAGAGATGGAAGAGGTAAACAGAATATTGTCATGTTTCCTTTGTAAAGCTGCAGTAGTAATTAGGTAACTTCCTATAGTAGTAAGGCAACTTTGATAGTCAATGGAAACTTGTGTCGATGCTTTGGAGATTTATATGGTTATACTTATGCGAACCCACAATGGTTTATAATCTAGGCATGGGAGGCCATGGCTATGGTGGCGCTGGTGATGCAAGTTCAGGTTTCCATGGTGGTCATTTTGTGCACATGAGAGGGCTGCCTTTTCGTGCGACTGAAAATGATATTGCTAATGTGAGTAACTGTGGTTTTATCGTGGGGGTTTATTATTGTTATTATTGTTTTATTAGTAATAATTATGCATGGCGGGGAGGCCAAACTGGACTAGAATTTGCAAATGCTAACTTGACTTTGAGCATGTTGGAATTACAGGCATCCACCATGACCAGTTGACTCATCTTTATTTGTTGAGATTCAGGCTGTAGGGTTGTCACTTAGTGATTGTTTGCCTAATGTGCACATAGTTGTTTTGTGCTGACCTAATGAGATTTTTAAGCAGGTAAAAAAAAATGCATTAAAAATAAACAACAAAAACCCAACTCTGTTAAGAATAGTCAGTCAGTCAGGTAGGAGCTTGCTTTAGTAGTAGGGTCTGAAGCAATCCCCAACTCAGACACTCCTAAGCCTACTTTATCATGGAGCTGTATCCCACAGTTGCACATTTTTTTCATTTAAAATTTAGTATTAAGCTTACTTTTAAAGCAGAAGTGCTTTTTGTATTTTAAAATATGTACTCCTTTCCTGTGTGAGCTAAGTTACCCACTTCAGTAGCAAAGGATGACTAGCTTACCTCCACAGTACTGCAGCCTTGAGAGACTCTCAGTAGTTTATTTTAGTGGACTAGGAAAAAAATTAAGGTATGTGCTAACTTTAAATAACTGGAATTTAAAAATGAATAACTTCTATTTAGTTCTTCTCACCACTCAATCCAATACGTGTTCATATTGATATTGGAGCCGATGGCAGAGCAACAGGCGAGGCAGATGTAGAGTTTGTGACACATGAAGATGCAGTGGCTGCCATGTCTAAAGATAAAAACAACATGCGTAAGTGGTATCTTTGGTATGCTTGTTTTATAGGTGTGTGCAGTTTATAAAATACTTGTTCAAGTGCCTGTGGTAGATCCTAAGGTTCAAAATTATTTGACCTGTTAATAATGCTTAGACTTCAGTGGCTGTATTTATGGATGAGCCTATTTACATACTTTGATCCAACATCCCTTTCTCTACTACTCTTACCTTTTCCCACTCCTCTTTTTTTAAAGAACATCGATACATTGAACTCTTCTTGAATTCCACCCCTGGAGGTGGCTCTGGAATGGGAGGTTCTGGAATGGGAGGCTATGGCAGAGATGGAATGGGTAAGTATAGTTTTGTATTTGTGATGGGTAGCATCTCATTCTGTAACACAGGCTGGCCCAAAACTCACAGTCCTCCTTCCTTGGTGCTTCAGCATGTCCTTCCAAAGTCTAGGTTTATACATGTGTAGAATAAGCAGGTGTTGGCTACTTTGCGAGGCAGTCATTCTCTGTTGCTTCTTTTTATGCGCAGATAACCCAGGAGGGTACGGGTCTGTTGGGAGAATGGGGATGGGGACCAGCTACAGCGGAGGGTATGGCGCTCCTGATGGCTTGGGAGGCTATGGTAAGTAGTTAGTTGCTTGTGTATCGTGGTCATCGTGTCCTTCATTTAAAGGCATGGATGTCTCCTGATGGACGGTTCTTACTACTGTCTTCTTAAGGTCGTGGTGGTGGAGGCAGTGGAGGTTACTATGGGCAAGGTGGAATGAGTGGAGGTGGATGGCGTGGGATGTACTGACAACACCACCCCAACGTACACGTCCTAACACACCTGCTCTACTAGACTTTCTTACAGATGTCATTTCTTTTGTATTTCAAGAACTTTATAATGACTGAAGGAATGTGTTTTCAAGGTATTATTTGGTAAAGCTGTGATGGGAAAATCTGTTTTCTGTAGGTTTTATTTGTTGCAATACTTTGACTTAATAAATTTTTATATTCAAACCGCTGATGTTGCTACTTTTTATATATAAGTACTCCTAAAGATGTGCTGCCTTCGTAAGGTTTGGATGATGTATTTTACTGCTAGCACAGTGCAGTGTTAGAGGGTAAGACTGCAAGTCTTTTTTTCTTTTTTTTTTTTTTTTTCCGAGACAAGGTTTCTCTGTATAGCCCTGACTGTCCTGGAACTCACTCTGCAGACCAGGCTGGCCTCGAACTCAGAGATCTGCCTGCCTCTGCCTCCCAATTGCTGGGACTAAAGGCGCGCACCACCACTGCCCGGCTTGGACTGCAAGTCTTAATAAGTAGGCATCTGGGATAGCTCTAACTTTCACTCCTGGACATGATGTAAATAAAAAGCCTAGAGAGATGTTCAGGTGGTTTCAGGAACATATAAGTTAAGCTAATTCTGTATTCTCTTTTCAGTCTTGTTTATCAAGCATAGCTCTGAATAATTTAAGAGGTATCTGGATTCTAAATATTCACAATTGGGGGTGGGGGTAGGAGTATTAGTTGAAATTATAGCCTGAGATTTAAAAACCCTCAGCACTTAACTAAGATACCAAAAATGTTCCCAGAACTTGAGAGTTTGTTGGAGTAGTTTGAAATTCTCAATAATGACAGAAAAACTCAGGGGTAAATACATGGGTATTTACTATGGTGGGTATATGCTTTCTTCTGAAACTGACTTTGTGTAGCAAGGAAAAGGTGCTTTCTACTAATCTTTTATCACTTTGATCAATGAGACTTTCCCCAAATTGGCTAATGGATCAAAATGAGCCTGTCAATATGAACTCAGTTATTGAACATGTTACTTGGTTTTGCTAGACATGTTATTAATGTTGTCTGTCCTCGAATGCTTTGTGTTGGTTATTGGCTATAATTGGTATTGGTATAGAGCACCACCATGCCTTTAATCCCAGTACTTGGGAGGCAAAGGCAAGTACTGTTGGATGCCAAATTGAGGTTTCTGATCAAGTGACTGCAAAGGAGTGATTTTTTTCCCCCATGCTAAGAAAAAAGAGTTGCCACAGCATGTTACTCGGAGCCTATCGGCCTGAAGCAGTAGTTTCTGTCTTATGGGTTTAACTTGGTGCCTATACAGTGATGAGCTAGTCTGCATGCCTGGCACAGAAGTCAAAAGCACTTCAAGGGTTACCTTCTTAAAATCTCAAAGCAGTGGCTTGGGGAGTACGTAAGTGGAGTAGTTAAGAGTACTTGCTGCTCGCTCAGAGGGGCCTTTTGGTTCCCAGCACCCACATCAGGTGGATCACGACCCTGCTGTAACTCCAGTTCCAGGGAATCCAATGCCTTTTTCTAGCCTCCTTGGTCACCTGCGCACACACATGGCATATACTCACACACACATGAACAGATAAAAACAAATCTTTTAAAGCAATAAAAGTAATTGTTAATTTCTTAGAGCTTCCTTTTACAAAATTCACATTTATTTTAAAAAACATTACAGATCAGAATTACAATCGCAATTCCTTGGCACCATGGTCACATCTTTGTGGTAGTACTGGCTGGTAAGTAAGGGGGTGACAGACGCTTTCTGCAAAATAAGAATTGTGAATGCTTTGTAATAAATAGGATGTCCTAAATTTAAAGTTGGGTGGGTTTTGGATTTTGGGTGGTAGTGCTGTGAATTGAGAATCCAGGCCCTTAACAGCCACAACAAGCAAACATTCTACCACTGAGCTATATTCTTATCCCAGACACAGTGGGGAGCGAGTTAATGCCGCTCCAGAAAAGGCCCATGTTTATGACACATATTTTGAGTGGTAATAAAAAGCACATAATAAAGTATTTGAAATTTTTCATTTATGCTCACTTTCAACAGTCAGAAAAATGTTAGGCATCCCCATATACAAAGTGGTTCAAGAATATAATTCTCTTTTTTTTTTTTTCTAATTTTTGTGTCAGGTTTTCACCATGTATATATAGCATAGGGATGGACCAAGCAAGCTGTTCTTGAAACTTGTGGTAGTCTTCCTTTCCTGCCTTACTATCTTAATTCTGTCTCAAGGCTATTTCTATCCATGCTCAACAAATGACATCTTGGGGTTAGGGAATAACTCAGTTGGTAGAGTGCCTGGCCAAAGTCAGGGGTTCCATCCCCAGCACCACATGCAAACACCAGACAGCTGTAATCTCAGCAGCTGGGAGGTGTGCAAGCAGAGCGGCTGTTCAAGGTCTTCCCCTGCCGCATACCAGGTTAGAGGCTGACTTGGGGTTTCCCTGTCTCCAAAAGAAGAGAGACATCTAGAAATCTGTCAGAACAAACTTACGTTGATCACAGAAGCTAGTAAATACTGGTTTTGTAATTTTGGCAATTTATAAAAACTTACTGAAATGCAGCAAATGAAAAGATCCTGCAGAAAAGGGGATCAGAAAAGTAGCCAGTCACTGAACAGTGCTCTTGGGAATGTAAAATTCTAGAGTTTTGAAAGGCTAATAGACTTAAAAGTACAAAACTGGAAATTAATATATTTAAGATTCTAAATGGTCATGATTTAAGTAACTTAATGCCTTTTCCCCCTTGCTTGAAAAAATAAGGACCCACTATCTACCTAAGACCATAGCATAAAGGTACTTGATACACAAATAGGGTGAAATCCTATTGTGGGTAAGCATAAACATGTCAGTGTAATGTGTCCTGGCAGTTTTTCTTAAGAGGGTGGAGAAAATTCTTTCACAGCAAAGGCAAAGTTTTAAATGCTCTTCTTTTTAATGCTTAGAATCTCTAAAGGCCTGTGGTCTCACTCGGGCCTCTGGTCCCTGGGAAGGAATGGCTTATAAGTGAAAGTTCCCTTAAAAGGTGAAGGAAAAGCTAGAGGTCAGATCACTGGTCCTTTAAAGGTGTGGGCAAGTAAAAAGGAAAGGGTGGGATAAACCATTGGTCTTTTCCAAATAAATACAACTAAATTAGAATCTTACCAGACAATTAAGAATATACAGGCCTGGGATAGAAGCACACACCTATATCCCAGTACTTCAGAGCTGAGTCAAAAGTTCATGGTAAAAAATGAACAACTTTGATTTAGTCTGTCTGTCTTTCCTTCTTTCTTTTTCTTTTTAAGACAGGGTTTCTCTGCAGCTCTGGCTGTCCTGGAACTTGGTCTGTAGATCAGGCTGGTCTTGCTGAACTCAGAGATCCACCTGCCTCTGCCTCCTAAGTGCTGGGATTAAAGACATGGGCCACCATTTCAAAAAACAATGTTAAATCAGCATATAGCATAAAGTCAATGCATTTCCAGTTTTCCTCTGAGAATTGTGATGCTTTTAAAGTGCATTAAGAGAAATACAGGCACCATCAAGTGCCAGCTCAACAGTTCAGAAGCAAATAAGCTGTGGCCTTGTTCTCAAGAAGGCCTCTATAAGGTAAGGCAAATGTGCATTAGCTCTGCTGTCTGACCTTTTTTGTTAAAGGTTACTTGATTGTTGAAGTAGTGATAAAAACATGCTATCTTAAAATCTGATGAAGTACAGGAATGGACTACTAACCATATAACTTAGAAACCTGTGTGCTAGCTGGAGGAGAGGTGGTACAATACTGACTGGGCACTGCTGTACATAGCCCTCAGTCACTGCAGGTGCTTCTCTGTGGGAGGATGGAGTTCCCATGTCACGGCACGTTAGAGGAGCATCTCTGAATGAGCATTGCATGACAGGAATCACAGACCCGCACTGGCTTTGGTGAAGAAGGCAAAGGCAGCTCGTTGTCAGAGCAGGCATTACAGAAAATTTCCCCACAGTTTCTACAGTGGTGCTATTAAATGGAAAAATCAGGGGAAAATAAAACTGAATTAGAAGCCATTTTTGTTGTCAAAATGTTTGCAATCACTTTCACTCCTCTTACCTTTCTTTTGGAGAGTGAAAATTCCTTCTCACAAAGCTTACAGTGGGTTGCGTCTTTGTCTTTTAGCCAGACCAGTCCCTAACAGGGAAAGATGAATGTTAATGTTCAAATCCGTAACACCTGCCCTTATTTTAAAACTATGAAAACAGAGACACATTCTCGTGTGCACAATTCCTATGATTCATCTTCACTATTTTTGGGGGGCTCATTTCTGTTCAAAGTGAGTAACAGGAAAGGCACAAGGCTCAGGCAGTAGCTCTCAGAGTTAGGTCAGAAACTCAGGAAATGGCTGGACAGAAGCATGTCCAGATGTGGGCAGGGGTCCTGACTTGAAGACAAAATAATGAGCAACCCAGCTTTTCTTGGACATTTGATAAAGGTGCTGTGTTGTTACAGAATGATAACATTCTGGTCCTGAATGGGAAATATCTGACAGGCAGTTGACTCGAGAAGTAACAAGGATGGGTGTACCTGGGAGGCAGGGGCACTTGGATCTCTGGGTTCAGGGCTATGGAGGGAAAACCCTGTCTCAAAAAAAAAAGGGGGGCTGGAGAGATGGCTCAGCGGTTAAGAGTACTGGCTGCTCTTCCAGAGGTCCTGAGTTCAATTCCCAGCAACTACACGGTGGCTAAAGACTATCTGTAATGGGATTTGATGCCCTCTTCTGGCATGTGTGAAGACAACTACAGTGTATTCACATAAATATTTTTAAAAAAAATAAGAATAGAGAAAAGTTCAGGCTAGGTGTGTGATGGCATATATATATTTTTTTTTTAGTTTTTCAAAACGGGGTTTCTCTGTATAGCCCTGGCTGTCCTGGAACTCACTCTGTAGAGCAGGCTGACCTTGAACTCAGAAATCCACCTGCCTCTGCCTCCGGAGTGCTGGGATTAAAGGTGTGCGCCACCACTGCCCGGCTAGATCAGAGCTCTTACTGAGGGCATGTAAGGAAGAGATGAGAGTGCTACTGTTCTTCCAGAGGACCCAAGTTCAATTCCCAGCATCCACGTGGCCACAATCTTCTGTAACCCCAGTTCCAAATCTAACTCTCTTCTGGTCTCTATAGGACTATTTTTTCAGAGTACTGATATTACAGCAATAACATAACCTAGGTTCCAGGACTTTTTGGATGACTTTTTTTTGTTCGTTTTGTTTTTCAAAACAGGGTTTCTCTGTGTAGCCTCCCTGGCATCATGTAACATTTTGATTAAAAAATTAAATATAGCGTTGGGCATGGTGGTACACACCTTTGGGAAACAGAGGCAGGCAGACAGATCTGTATAAGTTCAAGGCCAGCCTGTTCTACAAAGAGTTCCAGGATATCTGGGGCTACTCAGAGAATCCTGGGGGGTGGGGGGGGGAGGACAATGATTAGGAGTAGAAAGCCATCACTTATTCACAGGTCATAGGATTCTTTCAGGCACCCAAAGTAACACATTGTCAAAGCAGTGTTGTATCAGAAACCTTTCTAGACAGGTATAAATTGAGGGTCAGCGAGGACATGTTACCACTAAAGTAGCATGATAGTGTCAGGATCATTATACACCCTTTAACAGATACTAACATTTCCTTTTCAAACATGTCAGTAAGGATGGAGAGAGTAATGGAATAGAAAAGCCGCTGCCCCACCCACTCTCCTCCAGGGCTGCCACCTCTGTTCACACCCTTCTGATGCTGGGACCAAACCACAGGCCCCCAACATCCCCATTTCCAAACATTGCAGGTTTACCAGCTTTAAAGCGTTCTGCTGTACCTGTGAACCTGCTTACTCACCTGGAATGCTCTGTTGGCTTCTTTTATATCGTCTATTTTAAGTTTAGATCTAGAAACATTACAAACAGGTCCACATTTTAGTATGCATGTAAATACAGAACACCTAATATTTCGCAGAGTATTTTTTCATTGCATATAATTTTAGATCCTAACAATCTCTGACTAAGGGGATATTTTGTATTTTCCTAACTTTTTTTTCTAAATGTCCCAAAACAAAAATCAGTGTTTGAGATTTCTACAACTTGATTTTGGTTTTTGTTGAAATACTCTCAAAATCTACAACTGAATTTTTCAAAAGCTTGTGTGTGTGTGTGTGTGTGTGTGTGTGTATGTGTGCGCGCGCGCGCACGAAGTGCTGTGCAAATCCCTCTATTAGATTCCCCTGCCCATATAAACCCAGATGTGGTGGCCTACATCTGTAATCCTAGTTCTTGATAAGTTATACAGCAGAAGATCAGAAGAAGTTCAAGGTTTTTCTTAGCTACTTGTATAAATGTTACCTTTTGTTTTTGAAATGACTGATTCAGTAGCCCAGGCTGGCCTCAAGTCAGGTTACCAATAAGGCCTGCTACACTCAGCTAGCTTGCATTTTCAGTGGACTGTTGTCTGCAAGGGCTCCCTTCTCAGCAGTGGATCCTTGGAGGCTTGAGGCTACTAGTTGTTACTAAACTTTTGTCACACCATACTAAGTGGTTACATGGTATATAATTTTTACCTGCTGTTGAGCTCTAACATGTTCTAATTTTCTCACTAGAGTAACTGTTAATTACTCTTGAAGTGGCTAGATTAATAGCACACAGTCCAGCCTATTTTTTGACACTGAGTCACATGAGCCCAGGAATTCAACACCAGCCTAGACAATTACACCAATAACATTTCTCAAAAGGGAAAGGAGTAAAGGGAAAGAGACCACAATCTTAAAATGAAAAATTGAAATGATGGTTTTCTTAGATATTTCCTACTCCATCCATTTCTTTTTAAAGATTTATGTGTGTGAACGTTTTGCCTGCATATATGTATGTGTACCATATGCATGCATTATGTCCAAAGGTCAGAAAGAAGCCACTAGATTCCTTACAACTGGAATAGATGGTTGTGAGATACCATGTAGGTGCTAGAAATTTAACCTAGGTCCTCTGCAAGAGCAGTGAGCACTTTAAGATTTGTTTATTTTATGTATGAGTGCTCTAGCTGACATACACCTGCATGCCAAAAGAGGGCACCAGATCTCATACATGGTTGTGAGTCACAATGTGGTTGCTGGGAATTGAACTCGGGATCTTTGGAAGAACAGCCAGTGCTCATAACTACTGAGCCACCTTCTCCAGCCTCTACCTTTTATTTTCTTTTTTCTTTTTTAAAGGCATGATCTCAAGGCTGGCCCTGATTCTTTGTGTAACTGAGAATGGCTTGAATTCCTGATCTTCCTGTCTCCCTCCCAAGTGCTGAGATTATAGCCTTTCGTGGCTTCCTTTTCACTACGGATCCCAGTAACATTCTACTGCAGGATCACACTAAATCAGGGTGAGCTTTGACCCCTGCAGGCATAAAAACTACCTCTACACCGGGCAGTGGTGGCGTACTCCTTTAATCCCAGCACTTGGGAGGCAGAGGCAGGTGGATTTCTGAGTTCGAGGCCAGCCTAGTCTACAGAGTGAGTTCCAGGACAGCTAGGGCTACACAGAGAAACCCTGTCTCGAAAAAAAAAGAAGAAGAAAAAAACTACCTTTAATTCCAACAAACCTGGCTCTGTCAACAGTCTGATAGCCCTGGACATTTTCAAAATTAAGCTTTTGTTGTCCTGACAAAATTAAGTTTCTGGATTCTTTATCACTGAAGAACTCAAACAAATTTTTTGCTCTTACTTGTTGGAACCCTTCAGAGCCAGTGTCTACTGGAATGCACAGAACTACTAAAATCCTTTAAAGAATCTATTCTTGTTTTTTGTGTCCCCATACGCAAGCCCCTCTGCACAGCCGATCTGGTACAAGTGTCTTTCACACATTTGTGGGCACTTAGCTGAAGGAAGAAAGGAATTACTCGCAGAGTTTGCTGCCAAGTTCTTGCAGAGCCTGTTCTTGTTCATGATATATTCTTTTCAACTGCTGATTTTCATCCTGGAGGTTAAGAAACTCCTTCAATAGAAAACAGAAAACATAACTTTTTAAAAACCTCCAAGTTACATATGTATCATTAATTAGGAAAGTATAAATATCTTTGGGCTTTGTTCTGATTGTGCTTCTACTTGCCAAGTGCTGGCATCACAGGAGTATTCTGAAGCTTGGATACTGAGTTTTCAGATACTTTCCACTTCCCCTCCATTTCTCTTTTTTAAAAAAGATTTGTATTATGTGAGTGTTCTTGCCTGCATGTGTGAGCTTGATGCCCAGAGCTTAGGAAAGGGCATCAGAACCCCTGTAACTGGAGTTAGATGTGGTTGTGAGACACCATGGCATGCTGGAATCTTAGCTCAAACTGTCCTGGAAGTCACTAACTAGGCTAGCCTCAACCTCCTGTTCTCCTGCCTCAGCACAGCCTCCTTACTCATATTCCTAAGATGACCAGTATATCTGTTTACTTGTGGACATGTAAGTTGAATAAAGCATCTTGTCTTAAAAGATGCGTATGTATCTGTGTGCAGGTGCATGTGGGGGCTGTTGAACTTAAGACTGCCCACCTCCTCCTTTGAGACAGTTTTCCACTGGCCCGGAGCTCACAAATTAGGTTAGATGGCTGGCCAGTGCCTGGGGTGCCTCCCCAGAGCCGAGACTACAAGTCCTACAAGCACCTCACTGATAGCCATCCCCTCAGCCCCCAAATCATTTATATAAGCGGACAGAGAAGTCGGGCACAGTGGCTCATGCCTTATCTCAGCACTCCTGAGGCCAAGACAGAACTGCTGTGAGTTCAAGGCCAGATTTTGCTATAGAGTTCAAAGATAGTATGAAATCCTGCCTCCAGCAAATCTGTCAAGATGTAAAGTTTAAAGTTTTACCGCTATTTACTTTTTTAAGACTTATGATTTTTTGGGTTTCATGTCTAAGATGAGATAGAACATCTTTTTCCTTTTGAAGATCTTCTTGCAAAGTCTGCCTCCATTCCTTTTCAATCTTCAAGTCCGTTTCCAGCTGCACCCTTGAATGGCAAACATAGAAACTCAATGTGATAGGGTCTCAGTATCTAAATGTAGCCTTAAAATCCTAGTTCCCGTGTCCACCTCCTAAGCACCGGGTTACAAGTGTCATCTACTGCCGGGATGTGCTGGTGGTGCACACCTTTACCCTCAGCACTTGGGAGGCCGAGGCAAGTGGATCTCTGAGTTCAATACTAGCCTGGTCTACAGAGTGAGTTACCTAACATCCAGAGCTACACGGTGAAACTCTGTCTAGAAGAATAAATAACAGCAAAACAACTGTGTGCTACAATACCTGGCTCCTTTATCATTTTTTTTTAAAGGTCTGTTTTTCTTTTTTCAGGACAGGGTTTTTCTGTGTAGTCCTGGCTGGTCTCAAGCAGAACTCAAGAGATCTGCTTGCCTCTGCTTCCCAAGTGTTGGGGTTAAAGGCATGAGCCACCAGTGCCCAGTTTAAAGATACCTGGCATGGTGCTATGGACTGAAACTGAACTGATGATCTTCTGTCAGAGGAGCACTGTACCATTGAACCATCTCTCCAGTCCCTTTATTTTTATTTTTTGAGACAGGGTCTCATATATCCTAGGCTGGCCAGAAACTTTCTACCTAGCCAAAAATGACCTTTAATTTCTGATCCTTTTGACTCTGTATATTAAGCAAGACCCAAGATTAGGCCACACACCTTTAATCCTAGTACTTGGAAGGCAGAGGCAGGCAGATCTCCTTTTTTTGTTTTTAAGATACTGGGTAAAAAATTCTCTTCCTGCCAAAGTCTGACAACCTGAATTTGATCCCTCAGTCCTACAAGGGGAGAAGAAAACCAACTCTCACCAGTAGGCCTCTAATTAACATGCATATTCCAGCAAATGCATGCTAACAGACGGAATAAATAGAGTAAAACCATGCATTGCCTATATATTTGTATGTACAAAGAAAAGTCTTTATTTTGTCCTTATTTTATTGAACTCTGGGCTGTGCAAACTAAGAAGTACATAATCTACCAATGAGTTACACTGTAGCCCAGAACAGCTCAGGAGGGTTTCAGTCCTTACTCCACAGTATCACCAGTGCTCCTCCCCAAGGACCATGCACTGCCTTTGTTATTCAAAAAGAAAATGGGCTGGAGAGATGGCTCAACAACTGAGACACACAACAGCATGTAATTAAAAATGAAAATATTTTTTAAAATATTAGAAAACAGGAACTGAGGATGCAGCTCAGTGGATAGAGTACTTATGTAGCGTAAACAAACTCTTGGGTTGGTTTTGGTTTTGGTTTTGGTTTTCGAGACTGGGTTTCTCAGTGTAGCCCTGGCTGTCCTGGAACTCATTCTGTAGACCAGGCTGGCCTTGAACTCAGAAATCCGCCTGCCTCTGCCTCCCAAGTGCTGGGATTAAAGGCGTGTGCCACCACTGCCAAACTCTGGGTTTTGACTCCCAGCAAAACATAAACCAAGCATGATGGTACTTGCCTGTAATCCCAGCATTCAGAACCCAATTGTTTTTCTAAAAAGTGCATTTATTTAGTGTGAGGAGCTGGGACATGTGCAGTCTGTAAGTCAGAGGACAACCTACAGGAGTCAGTCTCCATACACCACATAGGGCCTGGGATTAAACTCAGGCTTGCTGTAACTGCGTTTTCATACTGAGCCATCACAAGCATCCCGCACACCTTTAGGTGCCTGTACTGGCTAGCACAGACCATGTTAGTACAAGATTTTGATTCCAAGACCAAACACTCACAGCTGTTGCTCCTTCTGCGAGATCTGTCTCTGCAGACTGTCAGATTTGCTCAGACACTCTTGGGCATATTTTTCATCCTCGTCTTCAGCTTCCATTTGCGCCTTCTCTGCTTGCTGCAATCTGGTGTAATTCAAATCAACTTTGGGTAAAACTGAGGCTAGAACTAGGGTGTAAAAGGGTGAAGAAGACAAAAGAAAAATGGGGAAATAGAAACATTTCTAAATGAAAACAAAGTTTGGGGGAGAACTCACAAACTCAAACGTGAAAGAGCCACACAATGTCTAGAAATTGTTTTGTGCTTTTTTTTTCAACATAAGATATAATATACCCAGAAAACTATCTTTAAATTTGCTTTATTTCTTGTTCATAATTAATGCAAAGCAATACAATTTTTTACTGTTGGAGGATAATGGTTTCAAATCTCAACTATGGCTAGGTATGATACTGCCTTTTTACAAAGCCATGAGCTTAGGTCTATAGTAAGTGCAGAGCACACTTGTTGTATGTGATGCTAAGATATGTGTGCCAGGAATCAAGTGCACTACAAGGCCAAGAGCAACAGTTACTGTCAGTAATGGAGTCTTCCTCTCAGAGCTCTGTGCAGTTGCTTAATTATGCAAAGCTGTGTGTGTGTGTGTGTGTGTGTTTTTAGGATTAAAAATATTCAGTGCTTGGCATCACCCGCAGAGGACTTTTAGACATTTGTCTCACATTTACGAGTGCTTTGCTTGCGTGTGCGTGTGTGCTTGGTGCCCACGTAGGTCAGAAGCAGGCATCAGATCCTGAGGGACTGGGGCTACAGGCAGTTGTAAGCCACGCCATGTGGCTGCTGGGAAGTGAACCCAGGTCCTCTATAAGAATACATGCTCTTAACTGCTGTGCCATCTCTCCAGCCCCTAAATACAATTTCTGTTCTTTACCTTGAATCTTTTTATTTGTTAAGTCACTATTTGTCCCCAGGCTCAGCTAGACTCCTTGCCTCCCTTGGCCATCAAGATTTCTGAGGTTTATTTTCAATATTTTATAAGAAAATATTTCCCAGAATTCAAGGGATATTAATTCTTCACAAGAAGTCACAAGAGAACTCTTGCATCTTCATATCTGCCTCAAACCCCCTAAGTAAGGCAACACACACTGGGAGTATAAAAGCCTCCAAGGAACGGAGAGGAAGTCCGTTACCTCCAGGTCTACACTGAAATGAAAGGATTAAGGCGGTAGGGGTGGACTTGGCTCTCTCTAAGGTTACAGGAAGTAAAGTGAGTGAGGTAGGCCTGCAGTTGTGCTATCACAAGAGGGCAGAAGGATTGGAATCACAGGTGCTAAAGCCCAGGACAACAGCCAGCCTGGCTTGAGAACTGCTTTAAAAACTTAACTTTAAAAATCAGGAGCCATTAGGCAGAGTATGCCAGTGGGTGTGGGTATATGTTTTATCTGTGCCAACACAGCTTGAAACCAAAGGTTTCTAGCTTCCATCAAAAGGTAGCTAAAAAGATAAAATTTTTGAAAATCTTGCCATCCTTGAAGATGACTCAGATCTGCCCTTGTGCACAAGGCTGAGGAGCCACCTAGTGGACCTGCCGTGTTTCACAGCGGCCATGAAGGGTCCTGCAGCCTGTTCATGTGAGATAGCATAAATGCTTTTCCATTTAACACGTGAGTGTGGGTTCTGCTCTGGGAGTGGGTTTCAGAAGGAGATGTCTTTGACCAGCTTGTACTGGTCCTGAGGGTCACTGCTAGCACTTTTCACCAATGACACTGCAATTGTCCTAGTTTGAGTTAACAAGTCGTTGTCACTTCATAATGGAATGGACAGAAATCAAAGACAAGAAACGGTAATAAAGATGTCCAAAATGTAAAAGTGGGGATAAAGAAAACAATGAAAAGAAAGAAGAAAAAAGAAGAAAGAGGATGTCAATAAAAGAATATTTGTGTCATAAAGCATCAGTAGTTATGTTTTTCCTAAGTAGGTTCAAAGAAAGCAATGGTGACACATGTTGACTCAACATGACAGGGCAATGGATACAGAAGGTTTTCCAACAGTAAAATGAAAAGGCCAGGATAGAAGGGCTCCACTGACAAGAGACCCTGCCTTGGGAAAGCAGCTTCCTGTTAACACATGCTGCTTTCAGATAGGGGCCTGCCAGTGTCAAACGATGGGACAGCTTCTCAGGGCAGTCCCTCTGAGCCCCACTTCATTTTTCCAGGTCTTTGTCACAGATTAAGTGACAAGAAAATACAGATATTGTGCCTTTTAATTATCTCCAAAAAGGCAACTTCAAATGAATCGCCCTAAATAAAGCAACTTGATTCCATGCAGCAACCAAAAAAAAAAAAAAAAAAAAAAAAAAGACAAAACCTGGCGTAGCTTTGGTAGACACAGGCCCTAGGTGAGGTCTTTGTAACAACTTTCTGTGGCAGGTGTCAGAGGTGAAGAAAGGAGGGGGGGAAGGGAGAGACTCGTGAGTATCGTACCTTTGCTCCAGCTGCCTCATAGCTGTAGTGATTTTATTGGTCTTTTCTTCTAGTCGGGCAATTATTTCATTTTTTTCTTTCAAGCCATCTTCAGAGCCCTATTTATAAAAAAAATAGCTATGGTGGTTTTGATTTTGAAATCTAAACATTAGGCTAAGCATAGTTATGTAGCACTCAGGAGGCAGAGGTAGGAGGATTATGGGTTCACTACCAGCCCCACTACAAGGGGCATTGAGGCCAGCCTGGGCATCAGTCCCTCTGAAAAATAACCAAAATACTAGATGCACCAGAGAGGGGCTCAAAAGATCCACATGGCTGATCTGTGGTGTTGGACCTCTGGAGCCCATCTGACTCCTGAAACTGTCCTCTAACTTCCACACATGTTCCAGGACACATACATAGCTTGCTCACTTACAATAATACAGCAAAAAAAACCTCTCATACTTCAATATGATTGAAAAATAACAGGCCAAGCATGGCGGTCTTTATACTAGCACTCAGGAGGTAGAGACAGGTGGATGGATCTCTGTGAGTTTAAGGCCAGCCTGGTCTGTAGAGAGTTCTAGGACAGCCAGGGCTACATAGGAAAAATCCTGTCTGGGGATGGAGGTGGGGTACATTTTAAAACATTTAAGTTGAATTAGGTAGAGGCAGGCAATCGAAGTTCAAGGCCAGGGCTACCAGGAGAGGCCTTGTCTCAAAATTTTTTGTTGTTGTTTTTCGAGACAGGGTTTCTCTGTGTAGCCCTGGCTGTCCTGGAACTCATTCTGTAGACCAAGCTGGCCTCAGAAATCCACCTGCCTCTGCTCCCAAGTGCTGGGATTAAAGGCGTGCGCCACCACTACCCGGGCTTGTCTCAAAATTTAACTGAGAGATAATTCAGTGGATTATGTTTACTGCCAATCTGGAAAATCAAAGTTGGATCCCCAAGATCCATACTATGAAAGAAGACTGCCCATTCCACAAGGTATCCTGACCTCTATGTGTGCATATTGTGATATACACACACGCTAATAAATAGATGTAATAAAAGATTGCTGAGGGCCAGATGTGGAGCACAGGCCTTTAATCCCAGCACTGTAGAGGCAAAAGCAGGCAGATCACTTCGAGTTCAAGGCCAGCCTGGTCTAAGAAGTAAGTTCTAGGCTAGTCAAGGCTACACAGTAAGACCCTGTCTCAAACACAAAATACTGAAATTAGAGGCTGGAGAGATGGCTCAGTGTTTAAGATAACTTATTTTGGCAGAGGGCCTCAACTTGGTTCCAGCATTCACATGGTGGCTGACAACCATGGACAACTTCCAGAGGATTCCATGCCCGCTTTGGGCCTCTAAGAGCACAAGGCATGCATGTGGTACACATTCACACAATCAACACTTTTTAAAAATAATAGTGATATTTAAAAATAAATTGGAGGAAAGAGGAAGAAGGGGAAATAGATTTGGGACTGGGTGGGTGGGATGTCCCTAACATGATGAGGCCAATAGTTAGATCTCAGCACAAGGGGGATGTGAGTCATTTTTTGTAAATTTGTAGCTGAAATGTACAAGTTAGTTATTGCCTGCAGTAACAATTGCAAGTCTTGTGTTGGAACAAAATAGGCCAGTGAGATGGCTCAGGAGGTAAAGCACTTGCCACCACTCCTGAGGAGTTTCATCTCCCAAAACCATGTGGTAGAAGAGCTGACTCCCACAGATTATCCTCTGACTTCCACATTTGCACCTTAGCATGTGTGTGCTTGTAATCTCAGCATCGAAAGCAAATAGCTGGCCACCCTTCCTGTGCCCAGCTGACTGTCCCTCAAAGTGAGACAAAATAAATCCTTCCTTAAATTACCGTAAGTATTCTGTCCCAACAATGAGAAGAGAAATACACCATCTCAAAGGAGAAAGGATCCAGGCATGGTGGCACACACTTAATTCCAACACTTGGGAGGCAGAGGCAATTTATCAGGCCAGCCTTGTCCACATAGCTCCAGGACAGCCAGAGCTATATAAAGAAATCTCATAAAGCAGAAATCAAGATAGATGTGGCTCAGTGGTACAGTGTTTGTTCAGCGTGCATGAAGCCATGAGTTTGATTCCTAGCAATGCCAAGAGTCAGCATTCTATACCTGCAGCTTTTGATACATCTCAATGTTGATTGCTTTGACTTCTTCTAGCTGCTGCCGAAGGCCTATGAGAGTGTCTTGTTTCTCGTGAATGTCTTTCTCCAACAGCTTCATGGCCAGCTCGATCTCATGCTTCATGCCAACTTGTACTGATAACTCATTCTCCACATCCTGCAATTTCACAGTGTCTTCAGTTTCAGGTTATCAAAGTCAGATGTGCAACCATTAACAAGATTGGGAGCACTGTTCACTCCTCTGTTCCGTTTAAGTCTATTATTGAACATCAGCCTGCCTGGTGTGGTCGTTCACACATGTAGTCCCAGCACTGAAGAGAACAGGACAGGAGGACTGCTTTGAGTTCAAGGCAAGCCTGGGTTACACAGTGAGCTCTGGTTCAAAAACAAGGTCTGGGCCTACTTCTGTACACCTTCAATCTAGCACTCCTCAGGAGGCAGGGGCAGGGTCACTGAGGCTGTAGCTAGCCTGGTCTACATAGAAGATCCAGACCAGCCAGAGCTACACAGTGAGATCTCATCTGTATAATAGAATGCCAGTTTGCATTCTATTGCTGTGACAAAACACTAAATAAGAGTAACTTAGGAGACAAAGTTCTTGCAAGTTAACAAAAACTAGCTAGCACACTGTCAAACAAAACAATCAGATTAAGACGTTTGCTAAGGCTAAAGGCAGACAGGAAGAGTGTACTGAACGGCTTGCAGTGGTTTCCTCTGCCTAGGCACTAAGTGTGAGGATCTGCATTTTTTGCCTCATTAAATTGTATGTGTGCATTTTTGTGTATGTCCCATCATCTGTAAACTAGAGTTTTAAATGTGATGTTGCTCACATACAGATTTCACTCTGCTCTCTTCGTATTGTTTCTGTGATGGTGGTCTGCATTGACATTGACAATCACAGATTGTTACTCAGTTTTAAAAATGCTGAGAGATGTGGGTGTTTTGTTTTGATTTTCAAGACAGGGTTTCTCTGTGTAACAGCCATGGCTGTCCTAGAACTCGATTTGTAGACTAGGCTAGCCTCAAACTCACAGAAATCCCCCTGCCTCTACCTTGTGCATGCTGGAGATTAAAGCTGTGTATCACCACGACCAGATTTGGTTTTTGTTTTGTTTTTTTTTCCAATTTTTCTATTGTGAGTTTCACATCATGCACCCCAGTCCTACTCATCTTCCCACCACCCTAGTATCCACCCTCTTCCCTTGCACCTCCCCTGCAAAATATTTAAAAAAAAAAAAAAAAAAAAAAAGCATAGAAAACATCTAAGCATCACATTTAGCTTTATGGCGCAGCCTAGAATCACCTGTGGTGTGTCTGGGGGGGATATCTGCACAGTTAACTGATAGAGGGAGGCCCAGCCCACTGTGTGCAGTTCCCTGGCCATGTGGACCTGAGCTATATAGATAAAGCTAGCTGAGCGCCTCTGGGTGAGCAGACAAGCTGCAGGCTCCAGCCTTACATTCCTGCCCTGCCTTCTACCTGTGAAGGACTGTGAACAACCCTTTCCTCCTCTCTGTAGACTTCAGTCAGGGTTTTATCACAGAACAGAGAGGACTAGAACAGTGGGCAAAGGGCTTGACCCAAGCCTGATGATCTGAGTTCAGTCCCTGTGGCAGAAGAACCACGTGATAGAAGGAAGAACTGACTGGCAAGGTAAGCCTCTGAGCTCCACACGTGTGCCGTGGCATGTATGCTGACATAGAATAAATGCAAAACAAAGTGTCAAAGTGCATTATGGATGTCAAGTTCTCCACCTCCAAGAGACTAAGGCTAAGACACTGGAATGGTGTTGCCTGAGAGTAAATTATCCCCAGAGTTTTGCTAACGTAACTGCAAGGTTAAACTACCTGTCGGAGCTGCGACTCGTCTCGAAGCTGCCTTCTGGCATCGGTATACATCTCGTCTAGCCCTTGCCGGGAATGCTTGTATGTTTGAAGCTCAGTTTCTACATCCACTTTGGTAACCTAGGAAGATAAGGTCACACCATTACATAGGGCTCTGTCACCCCACATACCTAGCCTACCTAACGTAGGACCCAAGTCCTCTACGGCTACGACTCACCTCCAGGTGCTGCCGAGTTCTCATTAAGATCAACTCATTTTCACTCCGTAATTGATGGTTTTCTTCTTGGAGCTTTATGATATTATTCTTCGCTATTGCTAACTGCAAATTGTGAAACACAAAGAGCCATTCTGAATATCTTTGGGTAGACATGCTGTACAGGTTATGTGTGTGGCTACAAACTGCAGGAAAGAAAACCCTAAAACCAGTAAGAAGAGTCTCACACTGTACAGAAGATTCCATCATAAAAATGTGCTGTGGGCAGCCAGGGCTACACAGAGAAACCCTGTCTCGAAAAACCAAAAAAAAAAAAAAAAAAAAAAAAAAAAGTGCTGTGGGCTGGAGAGATGGCTCAGCAGCCAAGAGTGTTTCCTGTTCTGCAGTGGACCAAAGTCCAGTTCCCAGCACCCACATAGGAGCTCACAACCATCTGCAACTCCAGTTCCAGGGATCTAGTGCCCTCCTGTAGCCTCCATGGGCACCAGGCATGCATGTGGTACACAGGCATGCATGCAGGCAAAACAGTCATACACATAAAAATAGGTATGTTCAGACAGGAACTCACTCTATATATGGGTGGACTTGACTTCAGATCTGTCTGCCTCTATCTTCTGAGTGCTGGGATACCAGGCATGGCCACCATGCCTGCCCCACACCTGACTATATTATTCTTTTCACTATTTCTGTTTTAGAGTTTGCGTGTGTGTGTGTGTGCGCGCGCGCGCGCGCACGCGCGCGCGCGCTGTGACTGCATGTATGTGTGTACGTCCATGTGTGTACCTGGTATCCAGACTCCCTGCAACTGGAGTTACAGATGGTTGTAAGCCACCGTGTAAGTGCTGGGAATTGAAGGCCTGGTCTCCTGCGAGAGTGGCCAGTGCTCCTAACCACTGAGCCACCATTCACAGTTGAAGCACTTGCTCATTTACTCAGCTTGTGAGAAGCAGTGCACTTGTCAGACTTACCATACATGGAGTGCAGTGCAGGAGGAAGCCCAGAAGAGCGATGTGTAAAGCAAACACACCGTAAAGACTTGTGCACATGGAAAGAGGTGGTGCTGGATTTGAAAATGTGACAAATGTTCATAGTGACTCAACAGGACACCCACCCCATGGATGTGACAGGTGACAGGACTCCCCCATGGATGTGACAGGTGACAGGACTCCAAAAGTTGTCTACTTAGACAACTTTTAGCATCAGCACTTTACATTAGTGCCCAGGAAGCTTGGTTCTGAAGCCTGAGATAAAAAGAAAAATCCTGAACAAGTAGAGCAGGGGCCATTCCCTGAAAGCGGCAGCAGTTTGTACATTTCTGAACACTGGGGAAACAGCTCAAACCTTGTTGTGTATGGAAGGCCAAAAAGAAACACAGGCTCATGGGAAGCTCCAGAATATCCCCAAGAAGGATTCCCACCAGCAGTATACATGGTGTTCTTAAGTGTTCTTTTGGGGTTTTTGTTTTGTTTTTTTGAGACAGAGTCCTATGTAGGTCAGGCTTGTTCAAATTCAATGACATGTAGCTGAGGCTGGCCTTGAACTCCCTATCATTTCCCTGCCTCCCATGTGCTGGGATCATGGGTGTGTGACTCCATGCCTGGCCACACATATGCATTTCTTATTTGCAACTGTGCAACTTATCACAGCTGCCTGGTATGGAAAGAAATCAGGACAGTTCTCAAAGGAATTTTAATTATCGTGGAAAACTAGGGTCAGAGTGCTAATAACAGACTTCTGGCATACTCCATACTTCTACCATATTTCAGAAAATAAGTTTGACAGACTTAAGGGAAAAAAAAATCAAGTGCACACCTTTAATCCTGGAACTTGGGAGGCAGAGGAAAGCCTGGTCTACACAGTGAGACCCTATCTGAAATAATCTCAAGAAGCAACTCTACAAATATAAGAGCTGAATTTTTAAAGAGGTTTATTCATGGGCTGGAGAGATGGCTCAGCAGTTAAGAGCACTGACTGCTCTTCCAAAGGTCCTGAGTTCAAATCCCAGCAACCACATGATGGCTCACAGCCATCTGTAATGGGATCTGATGTCCTCTTCTGGTGTGTCTGAAGACAGCTACAGTGTACTCATATAAATAAGGTTAAAAAAATTTATTCATTTGTATGTGTATATCTATATAAGTATATGGGGTGGGAGGTCCTGGAACTGGGATAGGTTGTAAGCTACTGTGTGTGTTGGGAAGTGAACCTGGGTCCTTTGCGGAAGCACAAGTGCTCTTAACTACTGAGCCAACTCCCAGAGTCCAGATTTTTTACTTACTTTTTTTTTTTTTTTTTTTTTTGGTTTTTCGAGACAGGGTTTCTCTGTGTAGCCCTGGCTGTCCTGGAAATCACCATGTAGACCAGGCTGGCCTCAAACTCAGAAATCCCCCTGCCTCTGCCTCCCAAGTGCTGGGATTAAAGGCGTGCACCACCACTGCCCGGATGACTTACTTTTATTTTTAAAAGATGAACTGGCTCTTCTCCAAAGGGACACCCACCCAAAGGCCACATTTGAGGTGTGGGAAGCCAAGGCTGGGGGTGGGGAACAGGGAGGGCTTGTACTCTAGGTTGGAAGACAGGTGACAGGATTATGCTCCTGAGGAGAAATATCTGACTAGCCAGACAATGACAGCTAGATCTGTTGTGGATATCCCTGGGGTTGCTTATATTTTGATGCTAATTCTGCTTTCCCAGGAGGGGCTGCAGACTTCTTGTGAACCTTCCCCCAAATGAATAAAGGAACCAGTCACTGGGCGAGTAGGCGGGACTTCTGGGTTGGACAGAGGAGAAAGATAGGGGCTTTTGGACGGGGATAGGGAGAGGACAAGATGTAGCTGCTAGTGTCTCTTGGTTTATATGGTGAATCCACTAGGGTTCGCCACCAGAGGATTTAGATTTAATATGGCTTACAAGGTTAGGATTCTAGTTGACACACCCAGCGATTGAGTTACCATTGTTTCTGAACTAAGTTTGTGTAGTGTTTTCCTTCACGCGTGACTTGACTGGGTTCCAGAGAGAAAGGTATGGCGGCAAAGCATGGGTTTGCCTGATGTGCACCACAAAGGCCGAGGGAGTTTAGAAGCATGGGGATGGGGTGGTAGTGATCGGCCAGTGGGAACTTAACGAGCTGGGTGGAGAGACTTTGGAGCTCAGAGTCTCCAAGAGATAAGAACAGGCCAGCTATGGCCCGCCAGGGTATGGCCAGCCAGCCCACAGGGGCAGAGAGTTGCCAGCAGTAGCGTGGATTCATTTTTTAAATATTTCCTGCAACATAGTTGGTTGTAGTGAGAATCTCACTTTATGAATTTAGGATTCTGTGTGACTTTTGTCTCTGGGGCTGATTTCTAGTTACAATCACAAATAACAGTACCCTAGAGTACACAATTAGGAGCTTAAGGTCTATGTGGGTTCTCTCAAACTCACAATCTTGGACTGCAGTGAATGTCCCACCATGTGTGAGTATGTGCGGGGTGGGGAGGAGTATGTGACTGTCTCTGTGTGTATGTATGTCTGTGTGTATGCTATGGGGTGGCGGATGCTGACAGCATTCACCCTTATAACAGAAAAGGATCACAGACAGCAGGCACTCATAGAACAAGCATCCATTGCTGGGGACTGTACCTCTTCGATCAGCTTGGTGTTTGACTTTTCTAACGAGTCCACTCTTGAATGTAGGCTGCTGACTGTGCTGCTGGAATTGGCAATGAAAAAAAAAAAACCTCATTCCAAATCACAGAAGCTCAAAAAGGCTAGGACGCTACACCTCCCCAGACTCACGGTTATTGACATGTACCAATGACCCAGAACAAAGTTTTAAAGGGGGACAGTTTCATTAACCTGGTTAATTTGAGCTGGGCAAAACAATCAACATTTCTATTCAGATTTCTCTTCGATGGACTCAGCCCAGGACTTTGAGTAGGCAAGGCCTCTCCGTCTACAGTAGAAATGCTCCGCAGCCTTTGGGTGTTTTTGGTTTAGCTTTGGTTTTTGTTATTTTTTAAGACAGGGCCTTGTTTAGGCCAGGCTGGTCTCAAACTGAGTAGCAGAGCCGTGAACATCTGACCCAGTACTGAGACTGTTACACGCATGGGACACATCTCTCCCTGTATATTATTAATTTCTGTTCTGCATCTAGCCAGCCCCTCAAGCACCTCTCAAAAATGCTTAGCAAGCAAAGATGCTAATTACAAAGGAATAAAGATTAAGCTGGAAACAAAGCAGACCCTACAATGAGATTCTTTAGTATAGGAAGGTGCTCAGAATACTCACTTGAGTTGTCTGTTTAGTTCTTCAACATAATTCTTTTGGTCTAAGATGGCGGCAATTTGAACATTCCTAAGATGGTAGGAAGGAGAAGCTTAAAGTGGAGCTAAGTCATCTGGAAACTTGCAAAAATCACCACAGTGATGCACCGTGGCTTTGCTTTTAGAACAGGCTGTCATACATCAGTAAACTGAGCACTAGGAACCCTGCTGAGCAACCTACTTGCTAATGGTTCATTAAACATTTTAAACTTAGAACCAATTAGATAATAAGCCACTGGCACAAAATAGTTACTAAGGCATCTCTCAGCAAGGAGATGTGACCAAGACTCATACTGTGGACCAAAGTCAACCTCTTCTAAGGGACTTACTTGTCTTGATCTGTCCAGTAGAAGCTTTTAAAGGAAGTGAAAGCACAAGCCAGGGCTCCAGGGTGGGAAGGGCAGAAGCCACAGCGTGAACAGACAGCTCGTTCATTCACAAATAGCTACATGTAAACTACAACCCCAAAATAAGGAGGACATACCTTTCTTTGTTTCCGATCTCTTCTTCATTCTTTAAATACATTGAGAAATCAATCACTCCAACCTGAAGTTAATAAACCCATTTTTATTTAAAGAGAAGTACTGATCAGCAGGTCTGGCATGATGGGTAGTCCTGTCAGTTTCCACAGGCTTGAGGGATGAGAGGTCAGGGGAGCCTGCCTCTGGGGTGTTAAGGGGGTGCTTCCGGGGGTGATAGCTCTGAGCTAAGGAATGGTTTATCCCTTCTTTATTTAAAGCCTGAACAGACTACAAGGAGCCAAGAGAACTGTGGCAGCTGGAACCTGGCTGGAGGAAGCCACTGCTGAGGACAGGCTTCTAAAGGACACATCTTGGCCCTGGGCCTTGCCTGCTACTCTTTCTGGCCATCTTTTCTACCATATTTCTCCCTTCACACCACAGGTCCATAGCTCAAGCCAGTCTGCCAGAAACCTCTAACACCAGGAGCCCAAATAAACACTTTCCCTCCTTTGTGGTGGTGTGAATGACAAGTGGTCCCCATAGGCTCATGTTTTTGGTTTGGTTTGGTTTGGTTTGGTTTGGTTTTTTCGAGACAGGGTTTCTCTGTGTAGCCCTGGCTGTCCTGGAACTCACTCTGTAGACCAGGCTGGCCTCGAACTCAGAAATCCGCCTGCCTCTGCCTCCCAAGTGCTGGGATTAAAGGCGTGCGCCACCACTGCCCGGCAGGCTCATGTATTTTAACACTTGGTTCCCAGCTGGTGTCACTGTTTGGAAAGGTTACAGAACCTCCTTCCAGCATCAGTAAGCTTTCAAGGTTTATAACTACACTCCACGTCCTGTTCTCTCTGCTTGATCAGCTGGCTTCCTGTTCCTGTGGGCATGCTATGCCTTCCCCACTATTAAGGACTCTGGCCCTCTGCAGCTGTGAGCCAGAACAACCTCTGTAAGTTGCACTGGGGAATGGTACATCCTAACAACAGAAAAGTACTCCTTAAGCTCTTTCTATCAGGTGTTTGTCCTAACACACCATGCAACTGAAGTTTGCTCAAGTTAAGTGACTGTGTACCAATGAGAGCTGACAGGAACCCAGGGAGAACTGTGTGCAAGGAAGACACAGCTGGCATCACCCACGTTCACTCACCTGGGAGTCCAGGTCCTCTCCCTTCACACACAGGTTGGCATCAATCACGTTCAGGCCAACCAGCAGCCCGACAATCACGGCTCCCTCCTCCTCCATCATCAGTGCGTGGTACTCATAGAACTCGCTGGGGACATGAGATCAGAGACCTCACTCCATCACAAACCTGACTCTGGCAGCTCAAGACTTAACCCCTCACCAACCGCATCTCCCACCCTGCAGACATGAATCCGCCTCAGGTCCTCTAAGTTACATTCTCAACACTTAGCCTATAGAAAGGCTCACTGTCCGTATAAAACACAAAGGGACTGAAGGAGGGAGGAGAAAGACATTTTGAGGGAAAAACAGAAAGCAAAAGAAAAAGGGGTAATGCTGGGCATGAAAGCTTGTGCCTTGAATCCCCAGGAGGCTGAGACAGGAGGATTCCTATGAGTTCAAGGCTAGCCAGGATTACACAGTAAGTTCCAGGCCAGCCCGGATGGAAAGTTAGGTCATGGCTTTTTTTTTTTTTTTTTAAGTTACTGCTTTATTATTTTATACATGTGTTTTGCCAATATGTATGTATATAATGCCACATGAAACCGTAAGAAGGCATTCAATTCCCTGCAACTGGAGTTACAGATGTGAGCTGCCACTGTGGGTGCTGGGAACTAAAGGCAGGTTTTCTAGATGAACCTCCAGTGCTCTTAGCTGCTGAGCCAGCTCTCCAGCTTGTGGACCATGTCTTAGAGTCAGAGAAAACAGAGATAATCTGGAGTCTGAGATGCTAGACTCTCAGGATTCAGTAACTGCTGCTGATCTGATTAGAACACTTGTAATTACAGCTGAAATTCCAGTCCTCAAATTCTTTAAGATCTTTGGAATAGCTGGCACTCAGGAGGCAGAAGCAGACAGATCTCTTGAGTTAGAGGCTAGCCTGATCTATACAGCAAATTCCAAGCCAGCCAGGGCTACTAGTGATGCTCTGTCACAAATAGACTTTATATGTTTGAACATTTTGCTTGCATACATGTATGTCACCAGCCTGGTGCCCTCAAAGGCCAGAAGAAAGTATAGGACCCCCCAAAACTAGATGGTTATGAGGTGCCATGTATGTACTAGAAACTGAACCCTGGTCCTCTGCAAGAACAGCATGTGCTCTAACCACTGAGCTATCTTTCCAGCCCCCTATGCATTCTTTTTTTTTTTTAATTTTTTTTATTTATTTATTCATTCATTCATTCATTCATTCATTTATTATATATGTAAGTACACTGTAGCTGTTTTCAGACACCCCAGAAGAGGGCATCAGATCTCATTACGGATGGTTGTGAGCCACCATGTGGTTGCTGGGATTTGAACTCATGACCTTCAGAAGAGCAGTCGGAGCTTTTAACCGCTGAGCCATCTCTCCAGCCCCCCCTCCATGCATTCTTAATGGGTAGGCAATCATCAACTAAGGACACATGGATAAGTACTCTCTAAAAGTGTCCAAGCA
>CM052720.1:25916261-25937501 GCA_028551405.1 Uromys caudimaculatus | reverse complement strand
TGCCCCATTGCCATTTCACAATGCAAAAGGCTGAGATGTGAAACCAGAGTCATGAATAAAACCAAACACAGAACGGTATTCCTGAAATAGCATAGGGGCAGCCAAGAGACCCCAGGCCAGGGGTAGCCCTGGGCCAGCTCCCTTGGAAGAATCACTGCGCCGCTCTGAAAGCAGTCTTCAATGTTTGACCTTCAGTTAAACAATGCTCAGGATACAGCTGAAGCATTCATTAAAGATCTTGCCGGGCCATGGTGGCGCACGCCTTTAATCCCAGCACTCCGGAGGCAGAGGCAGGCGGATTTCTGAGTTCAAGGCCAGCCTGGTCTACAGAGTGAATTCCAGGACAGTCAGGGCTACACAGAGAAACCCTGTCTCGAAAAAACAAAAACAAAGAAAACAACAAGAACAAAAGATCTTAAAAAGAAATCTTCAATTAAACCCCCAAGTTCCAATGCAAACTCGTATCCACAAAATTATAATTCGGAGGAAGGGAAGCAACTTGGAATTGTGCTGAGGTTACCCTGTGTTCAGGCTGGGTGCTCGGTGGTGGCATGTCCTCCCGTCCTTCACGTTCTCATTTTGCCGCTCCTTTTACTTTACCGTATTTCATACATCTTCCCTCACTTCTTTTTGGGTGACAACATATAAATATAATAAAAAATGAACATGACTTTAATGATACTGACCTTAGGAGCTCCCTCTGGATAATTAAGCAACGCAGGTAATCGGCCATTTTTTTCTGCATGAGGGCTAATCGAAGCCATGCTCTAGCACGGCCCAGGGGAGTCCTAGAAAGAAGAACCATTGGGTTACAAGACAGCCTTAGAGCTAAACTCGCTGGCCGCGTGATGAACACTGTTCACCTTTAGAACGCAATGGGGGGGGTGGGGGGGGATGCGCATGCGCACCTGTGCTCTTTCGACCAAGAGGACAGACACATCTGGAACCCGACAATTGGCGTTGGGACGGCTTTCCTCTATCGCTTCTCCACTTCATTTCATTTTTGGACATGGTCTCTCACTGAACCTAAACTATCCCGCCCAGTGATGTGTCTGCTGCCTCAGCCCAGGTGTCTCATTTTTACTGGGGTTCTGAGGGCACAGACTCAGGACTTCATGCCTGTACAGTTAAGCACTTTACCCAGTGAGCAATCTCCCTGGTCCTTATGCTAGTTTTTAATTTTTATTTTATGTGTATGGGTGTTATTTCGTGCATCTATTTGCATATAGTGCCTGCAGACGCCAAAAAAGGGCATTAAATCCCCTAGAACTGGTGGGGATATGGAGCTGTTAGTGAGCTGCTAGATGGGTGCTGGGAAATCAAACTCTTGTCCTCTCAAAGATCCCAGCCATCTTTCCAGCCCCTTATGCTACTAGTTTTTGAGCAAGCAATTCTTCCTCTGGGTGGTATTTTTTTTTTTTTTTTTTTTTTTAGATTTTTTGTTTTTGTTTTTGTTTTTCGAGACAGGGTTTCTCTGTGCAGCCCTGGCTGTCCTGGAACTCACTCTGTAGACCAGGCTGGCCTCGAACCCAGAAATCCACCTGCCTCTGCCTCCCAAGTGCTGGGGTTAAAGGCGTGCGCCACCACCGCCCAGCGAGCCATCTCTCAAGTTATTAAGTATGGCTGTAAGCCTTGAAGAAAGGGTGCTCTAGAATACTACTTCTGTTAGAGTTATTATGTCATAGTGGGATGAGCCTTCACACCACACCATGGCACATGTGTCGGCAAAGCAGCACACACATACTTGTGAACATGCATGCACACACACACACAGAGATATGTTTGGGGTAAAAATAAAAACAGCTACATCATTTTATTCCTAAGGATTAAGGGCTGCTGAGATAAGCCTGGTGCCCCAAGGGCCAGCCTCATATCCCCCCATGTAAGGAGAAGGCTGACCCTAAAAGTCCTTCTCTGACCCCCATACCCGTGAGCGCGCGCACGCACACACACACACACACACACACACACGCGCGCGCACACACACACACACACACATAACAAAATATAAGTTTAAAAGATGGAGGAGCCAGGAGCCAGGTGTGGTGACACACATCTTTGTTTTGTTTTGTTTTTGTTTTTTCAAGACAGGGTTTCTCTGTGTAGCCCTGACTGTCCTGGAACTCACTCTGTAGACCAGGCTGGCCTCAAACTCAGAAATCCACCTGCCTCTGCCTCAGGAGTGCTGGGATTAAAAGGCGTGCGCCACCACTGCCCGGCCCGGCTCACAACCATCAGTAATGGGATCCAATGCCCTCTTCTGGTGTGTCTGAAGACAGCTACAGTGTACTCATGTAAATGAAATAAATCTTTAAAAAAAAAACAAGAAAAACAATTTCCTAACTTGAGAAAAGTTTTCCACGTTCATGATTTCTGAGCTTGAATGTACTGGCTTGCGGGGTTTCTAGCTGTTTTTGCTGTTGTCCAGAGTTTCTCTGAGGGAAACCATGAGGGGAGCTGTTACAGTGAGCAGGCCTTTAGTAGGAGAAAGCGGAAGCGGTGCTCAGGCCAAGAGGATGGTAAAGCAGCCTGTGAGTATCCAGAGACTGGTAGATGTACTTCAGGGAAGAAGCCACTATACTTACTTAAGACCAGGCAAATCCCGAACACTCGCTCCGATTTCCTCTGCTTCTGGGTACAGCTTCTCCACCAGTTCCAGAGGGCCCCAAATAGTTTTGTTATAACTCAAAAATGATTTTCTCACTGGAAAAAAAAATATAACACGTGAGGCAGAGACAGGTGGATTTCTGAGGCCAGCCTGGTCTACAGAGTGAGTTCCAGGACAGCCAGGGCCACACAGAGAAACCCTGTCTTGAAAAACTAAAAAAAAAAAAAAAATTAAAAAAAAAAAAAAAAATATATATATATATATATATATATATATATCATGTAATTTCAACTCCTGAGATGGAGGTAATATCATCTTTAAATATCTAGTTACAAATCTGGAGAGTTGGTCCAGGGGCTAACGGTGCCTCCTTGTCAAGTATGAGGCCTGAGCCAATCCTAGTACCCACGTAGTAAGCTAGGCATGGTTGTGTGTGCCTGGAAGCCCAACATCGTACCGTGGAGAAGGGCAGCCCTGAGGGCTTGCTGGCTAACCTGCCCAAATGAAACTCTTGAGTTTCCAGTTCAGTGAGAGCCTGACTCAAGACAGGACAGAGAGCAACAGAAAGACATTCACTCGCCTGCTCTGGCCATTGCATATGCTTATTGTGCAAATAAACACACACACACACACACACACACACACACACACACACACACACACACACACACAATCTCAGCTTTATGAGAGGCTGGGGTAAGAGGATCAGAAGTTTAAGGCCTGCCTAGAGTTCAAGGTTGCTGGGCACAGCAGCACACGCCTTTAACCCAGCACCTCTGAGACCTCTCTGTGAGGCCAGCCTGGTCTACACAGACAGTTCTAGGACAGCCAGAGCTACACAGAGAGACTCTGTCTCAAAAAGCCAAAAACAAAACAAAAACAAACAAACAAACAAACAAAAACCAACAGTTCAAGGACACGCTCAGTTAACAGCAAGCTTGCTATGTGAGAGACCCTGTCTCAGGCTGCTCTTCTGAGAACAAGGGCTTGGTTCTCAACAACAGATCTTCAGGGGATCCGATGCCCCTTCTGCTATCCTTGGGCACTGTATGTAGGCAGCACATAGGCAAACATGCAGTCATTAAAATAAAAGAAAAAAATAAAACCACTTTTTTTTTTTTTTCTTAATAATCAGGCCTTCTGCAGATATAATGTGGCTGTCATAGGCACTGCCTAAGCAAGGGCAGCCACCAAGAGCAACTTTACTGGGGGGGTGGGGTGATCTCAGAGGCTAAACAGCTTTACAGTGATGCATTAAGATAAGCCTGTGACTAGGACACCTAATTCACTGTGGTTATGAAATAAAAGATAATACATCCTGAAAATAATTCGAAGTTCAACTGTTTGGGCCATGACCATCAAATTCCAATTCAGCAATTTAGGAGAGAATGAAGAGTTTTATCACTGCCATTTAAAAAAAATAAATAGGGACTGGAGAGATGGCTTCTGGGTAAAAGGCACTCCCTGTAAGCCCGACACCAGAATTTGATCCCCAGGGCACACAATGGAAACAGAGACCAGATTTCTGCAAGGTGTTCTCTCTCACACATGTACCCAACACACACACACGCACGCACTCACACACGCACTCACACCTTGGCACATAATTGGTAATTTCCTGACGCAACACAGGCTGGCCTCAGACTTGCTCTGTAGCTGAAGATGGCCTTAAACATCTGAACTTCCTGTCTCCACCTTCATGGGTGCTGGGATTACAGGCATGTATTACCACACCTGGCTTAATTGTCATTTTAAGTAAGAGAATTATTTTCCAGTATATATTTAAACATTGGCTACTACACAGCCAGGTGAGTCATCTTATCTTGGGGGGGGGTGCAAGGGAGGCCAGACATTAGCTTTGGGAGGCACCCTCAAGAGCCATCCACCCCGTATTTTGAGGCAGGGTCTCCCCATGGGACCAAGGGATGGTAACTAAGCTAGCTGAGCTCCAAGGATCCTCCCCCCTCCCGCACTCCTCCCCCCTCCAGTTTAGTACTAAAAGCTTGCTACCAAGTCTAGCTTTCTGTGTGGGCACTAAGGATCGAAGATCGAACGAAGTCCTCAGACTGGGCCATCTCCCCAGCCTGCTATCCTGTGTTTCATTCCAAACATAGCTCTGAGTTGCAGGACTCCTTGAAAAAGCTCTCTCGCCTCTGCACAGAGAAGGCCCCCACCACTTCAGTCCTTGCGGCTCCATGGCAAGTACCAGGACAGTCTGGGCTATTTGCCAGTTCCTTGTCTCAAAACAAAACTACCACCTGAGCGTGATAGGGCCTGATTAACCTCAGTAGACAGAGGCAGCGGACTTCTGGGAGTTGGAAGCCAGCTTGGGCTGCACAGTGAGTTCCAGGCTAGCCAGGGCTATGTAGAGAACCTCAAACCCACACATTTTCCTCGGATCAACCTCTGGTGTGACCTGCATAGCAGAGGGTCATCCTGGCCCAGATCACTTCTGTTTCTACAGGAACCTGTTTCAGAGGACACTCTTCCCTCCACGTCCCCATGCATGGAGACATTTCTATCTCAGCGATCTACTTTGACTTATTTCAACAGAGTTCAAACTGTTGGTGAGCTCACGCCAGCATCTCCACTCAGTTTCAGTTTCAAAAGCAATCTAGGGCTGCTAAGATGGCTCAGTGGGGAAAGGCACTTGCCTCCTGCAAAGTTGCCCTCTGACCTCCGTGTGTGTGTGTGTGTGTGTGTGTGTGTGTGTGTGTGTGTGTGTGTGTGTGTGTGAATAAATGTAATTTTTTTAAAAATTACCCAAGAAAATGAAAACCTGTTGAAGGGTAAATGTGTAAAAAACATGTAATCAGGGCTAGAGAGATGGCTCAGTGGTTAAGAGCACTGACTGCTCTTCCAGAGGTCCTGAGTTCAATTCCCAGCAACCACATGTGGCTCACAACCATCTGTAATGGGATCCGATGCCCTCTTCTGGTGTGTCTGAAGACATCAACAGTGTACTCACATACATGAAAAAAAAAACAAAACAAAACATGTAATCAGGTCAAGCATGTTGGCACCCACCTTTGATCTCAGCCCCCGGGAGGAAGAAGAAAGACAGGTCTCTGTGAGTTCAAGGCCAGCCTGGTCTATATTGTGAGTTCAAGGCCAGTTATATAGGACTATCTCAAAAAAAAAGAAAATAAAAGAAACAAAGGAAAGAAAGAATAATCGAGAATGTTTTTCACCAATTATTAAAAAAAAAAAAATCCTTTTTTGTAGTGTATGATGGTGCATACCTTTAATCCCAGCCCTGGGGAAGCAGAGGCAGGCAACAGATCTCTGTGAGTTCCAGGCCAGCCTGGTCTACAGAGTGAGTTTTGAGATGGCCAAGGCTGTTTACTACACAGAGAAACCCTCTCTCAAAAAAACGAAACAAGCAAACAAAATGTCCTGAAGATCACGTACTAGGAATCCCAACAGTAATGAGTACTTCCTCCAGAAATCAACACACTCAAGCTTTATGTTTCATTTTTATTCCTGTGCGCTGATGGCCGGGTGTGACGGGGCCACAAGAACTTCGCAGGGTTCTATCTCTCCTTCACCTTAACCTAGACTCCAAAGATCAAACTGGGAACGTGAAGCTGAGTGACAAGCCCCTTACCTACGGAGCCATCCCATTGGCCCAACATTCAGATTTAAAATGCAGAATAATGACCGGCGGCTACAGCCTCAAAACTATTTCTCCAGGACATTAAGGGCGAAGAGCGAGGGACCGGAAGACCGACTGATTTGGGGAGTCTCCTCATACCTTTCAGACCGTGTTTCAGACAGTGTTCCATTACCACGAAGAACTGCTGCAGAGGTGGGTAGTCAGAGTCGAGGGTGCGGCCAAAGCTCAGAGCAGACTCAATGAGCCCTTTGATGCTTAGTTTAGCCATGTTTAACAGATTGGCTCTCTCTACAGCCGTGGGGTCCTTAGTAGCTGGAAAAAAAAAAATGCAAGAAAGTCCAACATCATTCCCAGGACAGGACGACAATGGCAAGTCCACAAATCTGTCCTTTCCCATGGAAGTCAACGCTGTTTGCTTTCCTGTGGTTGGCAAGCGGATATCTCCTCAGACCAGGGCACCACAACACGACCTTTCTTCTCAGAAGCTGCAGCACAGCGCCACGCCTACTGTGGCCGTACTTATGAATTATCCTCAAGACTCCACACAGACAAGCTCAGCTCAGACAAGCAAGACAGCTCCGAGGGGATGTGCAGGCCTGACCACCTGAGCTCCATCCAGAACCCACAAGGTAGCAGGAGAGAACGTCTCAGACCATCACCTACCAGCCACAGTACATTTGTGTTTACCTACTGCGCGCGCGCACACGCACACGCGTGTACACACACACACACACACACACACACACACACACACACACTATCACTAGCCATGGCCCATTGTGCCTACCTCGAAAAACACAACTCCCAATCAAAAGAAAAGAAAAGAAAAAAAAAACAAGAAAGGAGAAAAAAATTTCTAGTACTGGCAAGAAAGAGGTTAATTCCCAGCACCTGTGGCAACTGCTTAACTCCAGGTCCAGGGAGAGCCCTGGAGGCCGCTACACACATTAAAAATAAAAAATCAGCTGTTTCCCCAACACTCTAAACACTGCCGAGTGACACAAATATTTCTGCAAAGATGGCAAAACAGATGTGAAAAACGAACATAATATTTCTTAATCTCCAGATACCGCCTGTAATCCCAACATCTGTAATGCTTGAGGGCAGCCAATGCTATATAGTGAGACCTGTCTCAAAAAACAAACAACCTTCAATTAAATGACACACCCAGGTGGTCAAGGCGTTCACTGGACCAGTTTGGGCTATTTAGTGGCACACTGTCTCAAAACAAAACAGCGGGCGTGGTGTGGCACACATTAATCCCAGAATTTGGGAGGCAGAAGCAGGAGGATCTCTGAGTTCGAAGACAGCCTGGTCTACATAGCTAGCTCCTGGTCAGCCAGGACTATGCAGAGAGACCCTGTTTCAAAAAACAAAAACAAGAGTTCCCTTGCTCCGGCCCTCTGTTATGGTTTGCATTTTAGCTCTCTAGATTCCTCCGCAATCTGAAACAGCCAAGCTGGGTGATGAAGGATCTGCCCACATCTTTTCCTCCACTCTCCGTCGAGGTGTGATTACCTCTACCCACCCCCGCGCCCGAAGTGAAACCATCTGACATTTCATAATCGGCAGAATTCTCTTTTTAAGCGTGTTCATCACAACATGTAACCCGCACCCGACGAGCCTAGGACGGCGGCTGTACAGCAGCGACCGCAGGTGGGGCCGGTCGCCAGCGCTCGCCAGCGCTCCCCAGCAGACCCTAGAGACGGCCCGGCTCCCTCCGCGCCCCAAGCCTGCACCGGGGCCCCAGGCCGTGCGCGCTCCTGTAATATGGCACCATACAGGTCCCCTCCCCAGCTTTCCGCCCGCCACCCGCGAGACTGGGAAGCCATCCTTGTCCCTGGAAGCCCTGGTCCCCACCCGTCCACCGGCCCCAGCCGCCAGGCCCCAGGGCGGGCGGGGCGCAGGGATGCGGGCGAACGTTGCCATGGCGACCCCGGGAGCCCACGGGTCCCCGGGTGACTGCGTGACTCAAGCGGAGGATGGTGACCCCGGCTGCTGCCCTTACCCATGGCGGCGGTGCGTGCGAGAGACGGACTCGCGGAGCGGGTCAGCAGTTCCCCGCAGGCGCGCGGCGGCCACCGCGTCTGACCCGGCTCGGCGCTGCCACAGTGCCCCTGGCGGCGGGAGGACGTCACGGCCGCGCGAAGCGGGTCCCCGCCGATCATCTCCCAGTTGACCAATCCTGACGGCGTCAGAGAAAGAGGCGTGACGGGGACCTGGGGGCTCCGGCGCCGCAGTACAGCGCCACCGGAGGATGTTGATGCGGGCCTCAAGCTACCTGCCAAGGTTTCAGCCTTGCAGGCGGGATGGGTTTAATGGAACACACCGGCAAACTCAGTGCGAGCCGACAGATTTTAGAAAACCTCACGCAATTAGCAGAGCCGGCGGCCGGTAATCCCAGCATTTGAGAGATGCTAGTGAGAAGGATCCGTAGTTGAAGACCAGGCTCAGTTACATAATGGATTTGAAGCATCCGGGTGCGGTGGTGCACAGCTGCTAACCTCAGCACTCAACAGGAGTTGGAGGCAAGAAGACTGCTAGAGACTTGAGGTTACTCTGAGCTACCTAACAAGAGCCAGGTCGTCTAAGGCTAGCTACAAAGACCCTGTTCCAAATAACAAAACATAGTACTTTGTAAGAGGGTATAAAATACCAGCTCTTAGGAGTTGGAGGCAAGACCTGGAGTGTTTGTTGCTAAGAAAAATGCCTTTCCGAGGTGAGGTGTAAACAATGTCTACCAAATCCTTCCAAAATCCGGAGGACTCGCCCAAATGGTCAACTATGAGGAATCAGCTATGGAGGGCCTTGAAATCACTAGAAGGGTGACTCCTCCCGGGCTGCAGAGATAGTCACCCCTCCACAAGCCCCTTCCTTCCTAGATGTTACTTCCTCCCTAAGGCCATTTGCAGTTAGGGTAGGATTGCATACAACAGCTTGCGAGGGAATGACTGGTTATTCCTGTGAAGGTCCCTGGCCCTCCCTGCCCTCCTTCTATGAGGGAATTCAAGTCAACGTGCCCAGCTGTGATCTTTCGTAAGCAGACATAGGCCAGTTTGCTGAAAACAGTGGTAGTTTTGACTCAGTCCTGTACAATACAGTTCAAGGTTATTCTCCCAGACCCTCGAGATTTCAAGGCCAGCGTGGATTACAGGGGGCTGTCTTTTTTAAAAATATGCACACACACATAAATGAATGTTTCCTCCCGCCTTTCTTGCCGGAGATAAAATGCAACAGGCAAGCCGCATGTGGCGCCTGTCATACACCTATAGTCCCAGAACAAAGGCAAGCAGCTCTTGATTCGGGAGCTAATGAACCTGTCTCAAAAACCTTAACAAACCACCAAAAGTAGGTAGACAGCTGCAAATCACAATGTTAAATCAACACTCTGGTTTTTTGGGTTTTTTTTTTTTTTTTTTTTTTTTTGGTTTTTGGAGGCAGGGTTTCTCTGTATAGCCCTGGCCGTCCTGGAACTCTGTAGACCAGGCTGGCCTTGAACTCAGAAATCCGCCTGTCTCTGCCTCCCAAGTGCTGGGATTAAAGGCGTGTGCGTGCGCCACCACCGCCCGGCAGCACTCTGGTTTATAATGTTAGGAAGCAGTTGCCTGAACCCAGCCATCTCAGGAACAACGTCCATCCTGCTGACAGAGTCAAAACTGAGTTTATGTTCCCAGGCCCCAACCGACTCCTACCCTGCTTCTTCAGGGGTTTCATGTTTGTCTGTTATCCAGGAAAGACGGAAGTTGCCTTATCTAAGCTACGGCATGCAAGCTTTGCCTGTAGTGAATTACTAGACTACCTGCAGCTTGCCCACTCCCTTATCATCCTGAATTCCAGACCAGAGTCCAGGAGGAGACCGGACTGCAAAGCTGAGTCAAGGACCCTGAAACCAGGTGACCTGGACAAGGCCCAGTCACCGTTTACTTCCTTGCTCAGCCCCCCTGTGTTGAAATATGATTGGACAATGCTATAACCTGCCCCATGTTATGGGGTTCCACCCTTTTAAAATGCTCTACAATTTCTCTTTTGGATCACAGTGAGCTCCCGAGTCTGTGTCTCTGATCCATCAGTAGTGGCCTGAGTACCATAAAAATTTGTCATCTGCTTAGATGAATGCTCAAAGGCACAGTCAGCTCCGTTAGTCTGTGCTGTAGTCTCTGACTCGTCAGTTTCTGCTGCCTAATTCAAATAAAGATCATGCATTGCTGGACTCTCGTGAGTGCCTGGGCTGTTTCAGTTAGGGTTTCATGGCTGTGAAGAGACACCACGACCAAGCCAACTTTTCTAAAGGAAAACTTTCAGTTGGTGTTGACTTAGTTTCAGAGGTTCAGTTCATTGTCATGAGAAGCACGGCAACATTCAAGCAGACGTGTTATTGGAGGAGCCAAGAGTTCAGAGCAGCCAAGAGACTCTTCCACAGTGGATGGAGCTTAAGCACCTGAAAGTCCCACAGTGACAGGCTCCCTCCAAGGCCACACCTCCTAAAGCACCACTTCCCATGAGCCAAGCATGTTCAAACCACCTCAGGTTGCTTTGAGTTTTTTGTCCCTCGACAATGATAGATCAGCTGCAATGGTTCCAACAAGTCTAACAAAGGTAGAGGAAGCGTCTCTTTTCCCTAAGAGGTTTACTATTTGGTATGTGCACTCGAGTGCGTACATATTCACAATACACATGTGCACTCTTACCTGAGAGACAATCAATTCTGGTTTTAGGTGGCCTTTTCTGCTTCTGAGAGGTCCTATGTAGCCCAGGTCCACCTTCAACTTATATATGTAGCGGAAATGTTTTCTTTAATGTGAGACTGTCATACACGGAAAGTATATTTACAAAGAGTCCTAATGTAAGTGGCAGATGGAGATGGAGCAGAGACCTACCGAGGCCCTGAAGGCCTAAGAACTGGCGCAGAGGTCAGCACTGTCCTGACTCGTGAGAACCCTTTCCCGGCTTTTAGGATATGCTACCACCACCTAGGCATGGAACCCTAAACAATGTAGCCCTGGCTTCAGGCTGTTTAGGCTTCCCACAAATGAAACAGTGTACAACTTTGTTACGTATCTCTCCCCCTCTTCCTGTCTAGGCGGAATCCAAGCTGAGGAATCCCCCAAGCCTGAGGCGTTTCCTGGTTGTGCATTGTACAAGTCTGGTCTGGTTCTTTCCCCCAGCCCCATGCTCCCAGAAGTAAGATTCAATAGAGATTTACAAAGACCTTGGACATATAGCTAAGCTCTTTTCCGACTAGATATAACTTAAAACAACCCATTTATTGTAATCTCCATTCTGCCACGTGACTGGTTACCTATGCTCAGGTACCATGTATCTGTTTCATTGCACTTTCTTTCCGAGCAAATCTCCCGCCTGGTACTCTGCCAGAGTCCTTTTTGGCTCCCAGATATCCCACCACTTGTTCCCTGCCTAAGCCATAGGTCATCGGATTTATTATTGACAGGTGCCACATCCATACAGACAAGATATTCTCTCTACTGTACATCTACTCTTCTGTGCAAGAACACAGCAAGAGTCTCTAGGGCATACAAGTAACACCAGCAGGGGCTGGAGAGATGGCTCAGCGGTTAAGAGCACTGACTGCTCTTCCAGAGGTCCTGAGTTCAAGTTCAATTCCCAGCAACCACACGGTGGCTCACAACCATCTGTAATGGGGTCTGACCCGTCTTCTGGTGTGTCTGAAGGTAAAACACCTTTTTCAATTAACATAATTACCAGGAAATCACCATTGTTTGTTTGTTTCACTTTTGCTTTGGTTTTTTTTTTTTTTTTTTAAGACAGTTGTGCATGGCTGAGGGCTGGCAAGAGCAGAGCAGCGGCCAGGGGGACACTGGTCTAAACACAACCAATCTTCAAGAGCTGTCAACACGGCCTACTCTACATCCCAGGTCTAGCCTCAAACCTGTGATCTTCCTTCCTGCCTCAGGCCTCCCGGGTGCTGAGATTTAAATTGGTGATTTTTAGGACTGACCACAAAGACAGTAACTAAACCAAGCTGCTCTGGTTAAGTTTCAGGAAGAGCAGGTGCTGCAGGTGACAGCTGGGCCCGGAGGTAGAGTCAGGTAAAGCTAGTAAATCAGAGGCTTGACTCAGGTTTTCCGATAGGTCCAGGAATGGGGCTGCTGAGAGTGCATACTATCTTAATTTCTTAATTATTGCATATATTTACATATATTATCTTCTAATTACATGCATGTGTGGCGGGAAATATTAAAAAGATGGAATGTACAGCATGTTGTTCCCATGCTACTCCCTGGTTCTCTCATCCCTGGCAGGCTGGCCAGCCATGCATTCATTGGCAGGCAATAGCCAACCTGCTTTCATCTCGTGGAGCTGAGTCAGAGCTCCACGATCTCTCCACCCAGCTCACTAGGTTCCCACTGGTGGGTCGCTATCTCGCCAGCCCCATGCTTCAATACCCCCATGGCCTCTGTGGTGCACATCAGGCAAACCACACTTTGCTGCTGTACCTTTCTCTCTGGAACCCAGACGAGCCACTGTGTGAAGGAAAACGCAACACAAACTTAGTTCAGAAACAATAACTCAATCTCTGGACGCATCAACTAAACCTAAACTTGTAAGCCTTATTTAAATCTGATTCCTCTGGTGGTGAATCCTTTCGGACCCACCATACCAGGAGACTCTAGTAGCTACGGCTCACCCGTTCCAAAAATCTCGCGCTCTCTCTCTTTCTCCATCCCAGAAGTCTCTCTCCCGCGCCCAGTGATTGGCTCTTTTATTCATTAGGGGATTGGTTCACAAGAAGTCACAGGTGTAACTCATTCCTTGTTTGACGCCCCCCCGGGAGGGCAGAATTAGCAGAATTACAATCAGCCCCAGGGTTGTCCACACCACGAGTGCACTCAAAAGAGTGTACATATTCAAGGTAGGAGGTCAGAGGGTCACCAGAAGTTACAGGCCATTGTGGTGTGCTAGGAATCAAATTCTGGTCCTCTCCCAAAGTAGGGTGTGCTAAGCACTAAGCTCACCTCCAGCCCCTGAAAGGCCACAGTTTTCTGAACTTGCACTTTGACTAGCACAAGAAAACCAAATGGGTCAATGATGCTTTGACTGCATCTCCCCAGGCAAGAGATGATGGCCCTCCTGCTCCACTGCGTGCAGTACTGCTGGGGGTGGGAAGCCCTCACTTGTGCTTAGCCTCCAGCTCCAAACCTCACAACACAGAAACGTCTATGTAGACAACATCTTCACTCTTTCAATAATCAAGTGACTCGAGCTGGGACTGGAGAAGTAGCTCAGTGCTTAGGCACTTGTTGCTCTTGCACAGGACCCACGTTTGGCTCCCAGCACCCGTGTTGAGAGGCTCCCAACTGACTCTAATTCCTGCTCCAAGGCTCTGTGACCCTCTTCTGGCCTCAGAAGGCACCGCCACACATATGCAAGTGTGTGCACACACATACACATACACACACACACACACACACACACATTCTTTTAAAAAAAAATATTTAAAATCTGTTTGGCTCCTCCCAGGGACTGAAATCGCCTTAGATCACCTTTAGCCCCATACTCTCATAACATGTGATATTTAAGCAACGACCATGACTAGTACGTCACTTAAAAATCTCTTTGGGATTTTGGGGGGGGGCAGCATGCCCTACTGGGAATGAGGGGCCTTGGGTCCAGCAGGTCCAGGTCCTGGGGATGGTGGGGCAGGAGTCGGGTCGGTGAAACTGTGCTCTGGGTAAAATGTAGTGAGACCAGTGTGGCCAGACCCAGCCAAGGTGTGGCCAGAGACAGGGTGAAGGGCAAAAGTATGCAGTGTAAAAGGCTGAGGTGTGGTGGGTGGGGCCAGGTAGGGATCCGGAGTCAAGATATGATCTGGTTTGGGACAGATCAGAGTGACATCTTGTGCTATATCCACACGGCCATTGGGTAGTACGGCTTGTATGAACACCCTCAGGTGGAACTGCCCGTCCTTCTCCAGCACGTGGCAGCCTTTGTAATCAGCTGAGAACACTGCAGGCTCCTGGGCCTCACTGATCACCCAGTGGTAGCAGATAGAGCAGTTATTCACCTCAAACCGGTTCCCAAATTCATCCAGCACCTTGAATTGGAGAGTCTGGTTTGGCCTGGGGGACACACCAGCAGCTGCATGCCCCGTACCCCACAACCATAGCTGTATTCAAAGCCAGGCTTGAGATGCAGATGCTGACCCAATCTCAGGGGAGCTGCCACCAGCAGAAGCAGGTCCACAAAACAACCCCAGGCCATGATGGTGGCTACTGTCTATCACCACAGATGCCCACATAAGTTCCCCCGGGATATTGTTATTTCTTGGTTTAAGCTATAGACTGTTGTGGTTAGAATGAGAACTGTCCCCACAAGGCTCGGGTATGTGAACTCCCAGTTCCCAGTTGGTGGGGATGCTTGGAGATGGATCAGCTTTGTTGGGAGTAGGTCTCTCAGAGCAGGCACTGAGTGTTCACAGCCCCACCTCACTGCCGGTCGCCTGCTGCAGTGTCCAGCACCGCTATGGACTCTCCACCTAGAAACCTAAAATAACCTCTTTCTTCCTTAAGTAGCCTTCGGACATGATGCTTTATCTCTGTAAACGTAACTGATGTAAGTACGAGCAACATTTTGCCCATTGCTACCTGCCGAGCTTAACCATTACTGGGGGCAGAGGACGACTCAGTCGTGGGATGCGCATGCACAAAGCTGGAGGCCCAGTCCGCATCACTGCGGCAAGCAGACAAGCACGAGGATCACAAGTTCAAGGTCACACACAGATAAAAGTCATAAAATGAAAAATGATTTGGCGAAGTCTATCAGGGCAAAAAATTTATTAAACTGTACATTAAATAATTAAAAACATCTGTATATGTGAAAAAAATGAGTAATAACCCCAAAGAGGCAAACCGGGATGAAACAGGGCGTACCTCATAAGCTGGCATCAATTCAGAAACCAAAACTCCTCAAAAAAATTTTGTTTTATATCAAATACATCAAAAATACATTTTACATCGAGTCCTCATCTAATATTAAATATAAAATCAGGAAATCCCCAAATTCAAAGAGTAATAATCCCCTGGTCTCCTTGGCGGAGTGGCTTCAAGCAATGAGATGGGCCAGCCTGTCTGACCTTTTAAATTTCACTTCTACGATTCTGGAATCAGACCAGAAGTTGTAGTTTCTTTTGTGGGATCTCAACCTTGAGATATAACCGAACCTTAGGCGTTACAGTGCCGACCCCAAGGCTTGGAAGGTGAAAATCTTACTTTTTTTTTCCCTTGGTCGTACACAGATATACTTGAAGTGTTTCCAAATTTAGAGTTCTCAATTTTGGGTACATCAGAACTTTTAAAGTAGAATTTTGCATGGTAACAGAAGAGAAAAATCTGAAACTTTGAAAAAAAAAAAAAAAGTACATTCACGTCCTTTTGTACCTTTTGGCTAAAAGTCATCTTGAGTTGAAGGGCGGCAAACCTAAGCTGGAGTATCCCGTGATGTCTATGCCGAGGCAGGCAGCAGGGCAGTGTTTCAACCTCTCTGACAGTCACCTAGGATGTGGCAGAGACTCTCATGCTCTCTGGATGGAAGGTCCACGATGTAAGACAAATTAAGGAAGACACGGCCAGTGAATGTACGTGTGCACTAAGGTGCACATCCGTAACCCCAGCCCTACAGGGGAGCGGAAGGAAGAGTTCAAGACCACTGCTCTACAGTAAGTTATAGGGTAACCTGGGGTACACGAGACCCTACGGGGAGGTAGAGGAGGAGAGAGGGAGGGGAGAATAAATCTGTTTGAAAAGTGAGAGGAAGCCAGGTATGGGGGCCCAGGCCTGAATCCGGAGCTGCCAGAGGATCAGAACTTCAAGGTCACCTTCAATTATAGTCAATCCATGGACGACCTGGGATGCCTGAGACTTCACCTCACAGAAAAACCTGAAAAGTAATGAACTGGGAGATGGGTGTGGCACACGCCCTTCATCCAGCGGTTCTCAACCTTCCTAACGGTGAGACCCTGTAACACATGTTGTATTACATGTATGTCAGTTTGTGATGTAGCCACCCTCAGCCACAGACCATTCTGTGGCTGCCTCTCAGCTTTTCCTCTGCTGAGTCACAATGTAGATGTCTGATAGGCGACCCCTGTGAAAGGGCTCTTCAACCACCCACAAGGGATGGGGACCCACAGCTCGGGAACTGCTGCTATAATCCCAGCCCTGGAGAGGCAGAGGCAGGATCTCGGTTCACTGAGTGAGGGTTTCATAGACCGTCTCTAAACAAACAAACAACAAATGTCAGGGTTTCATAGAAAGACTATCACCAAACCAACAAGCAAGCAAACGAGCAAAGGAAAGCCAGGCTTTGGGAGGCATGCCTGTAACCCAGCCAAGTAGGAGGCTGACACAGGAGCAGAGAGTCTTGCCCCCCACCCTCCATTTTTGAGACAGGGTCTATGTAAACCCTGCCTGTCTTGGAACTCTCTGTAGACCATGCTGGCCTCAAAGATCTGCCTGCCTCTGCCTCCCCAAGGCTGGGACTGAAGATGGGCAAACACACTGTGCCATATCCAGCCTGACTTCTCCAGTTAGGGCATAATACTTCGTCTTGTATCAACCAGATGCAGTATCTGGGGTAGAGGGCCAGCAACCCTGGCTCACTCCACAGACTACCCTGTCCATCACCACCATGTCACTGACGGCTGGACAAGACTTCCTGTGAAATGTCTCCTTCAGAATAGCCTTTGGAATATGCCCATGGAGAACAAGGACGAGCCTCTGTCCACTCAAGCACGGGAACCCACAGCAGTGCAGTCCGAGTGACCACAGAGTGAGCAAGGATATCAACTGCTCTGCCTTCAGATGGTCAAGGAGCTTCTCCAGAGGGGGGAAGCGCGTCAGCGAGGACAGGCTGCCTGTCAGGATCAGTTTATGTTTGGCCCTGGTTATCGCCACGTTCAGTCTCCGCCAATCCTTCAGGAGCTCGCCAAGCTGGGGAAAAAAGGAAATTTCCAATTATTTCAGTCAAGTTACATACCTAAAATTATTATAACATAGTTTACCTTAAATGATTTCTATTGTTGTTGTTGTTTTGTTTTTTTCCAGGCTGGTTTTTTGTATTTCCACCCAGACTGTGCTCAGACTTGCTCTACAGTCAAGGTTGGCCTTGAACTCCTGATCTGCCTCCAGTTTCCAGGTTCTAGGATTACAGGCCTGTGCCACCACAGTGGCTTTGTTATTTCTTCTTTTGTCTTCTGAGGCAGTGAGCTATGTAGCCAGGCTAACCTCCAACTCCAGCCTTTCCTGCTTCAGCCTCCATCATGGGCATGGCCTAACGTACTGTGTAAAATCTGAGTAAAGAATGACATATGCATAACCTGGAAAGTCACACAGACAGGAAGCACCACTGTCTGCACCGCGAGAGAGTAATGAGGAGCCGGGGAAGGCAGCCGACGCTTTGCTGGGTGGGTTTCAAAACACCGATGGAGGTATTAAACGGTTTGAAAACGATACTGTGGCTCAGTGCAGCACCGGCTGCTCATCCAGAGGACCTGGGTTCAAGTCTCAGCACTCACAGGGTGGACCCCTAACTTCAGTCCCAGGGCATCCAAATGCCCTCTCTGGCCTCCTGGGGCTCCAGGCATGCACGTAGAACACAGACATATATGTAGGCAAAATATTTATGCAAAAATACTATTTTTTTAAAAGGAAAAGGTATTAAATAAAGAGTGAAAAAAAATATATATATATATATAAATGAAACAAAACCGGGAAGTGTCTGTGAGGCTGAAGAGTATTCTGTGTTAAGAATGCCCCAACTGTGGCGGAAGAGATTCGATCACACCGAGACGAGGGGCCAAGTCAAATGTGATTCCCTGGGCGACAGAACATGATTCCATCTCATGTTTGACAGGGTTTCTCTGCGTAGCCCTGGCTGTCCTGGAACTCACTCTGTAGACCAGGCTGGCCTTGAGCTTGGACATCTGCCTGCCTCTGCCTCTCAGCGCTAAGATTAAAGGCGTGCGCCAGCAACCCCCAGCATATGATTCAGTCTTAAAAACAAAATCCTGATGCATGCTGTATTATGATCAACCACCCAAGTGCAATAGGCCAGTTACAGAGAAAGGAGCAGTGGTTACCAGGGTAAGGAGTGGACAGCCAGTCACAGAACGAGTGCTCCCAATGCACCCTTTCAGCAGCCTGTTTCACAGCATTGAGCTATATGCAAACAAATGCTTAGGATGACAGCCATGGTGGCCACACCTGCAATCCCAGCTTCTCAGTGGTACACGTGGGAGGGCTGGGTCGGGAGCTGGTCACAAAGTGAGCGTGAGGTAGGTCTAGGCTACAGAACATGCTGCCTCAAAACAAGTCCTGGCTGGCCTGGAACTCCGAGACCTTCCTGCCTGTCTCCTGGTGCACCCCCCCCCCCCGTGTGTGTGTGTGTGTGTGTGTGTGTGTGTGTGTGTGAGAGAAGGGGGGGGAGGGGGAAAGGGGGTGCTGGGTGCATGAATATGGAGGGCAGAGGACTTTAGGTCCCCTCCTCAGGTGTATCCTTTTTGTTTGAGATAGGGTCTCTCACTGGGCCGGAATGTCACCACAGGGCAGGCAGCCGGCCTGTAGGCGTCTGGGGACCCTCCTGTTTCTACCTCTACATCGCCTTCCCTGAGATTAGAGGAGTCCATGACCACAGCAGCATTTTACATGGAATCTGAAATCAGTCTCACACTTGTGACGCAGGCCTGTTACCATGTGGGTATTTTCCCGACCCTTTGTTTTTATTTACCACGACTATCATGTACGTCAGTGCACAGGGGCCGTGGCACTTGAGTGAGGTCAGAGAACTTTGGGGAGTCAGTTTTCTCCTACAATGTGGCTTCAGGGGATCAAGCTTGGGTCACTGGACTTAAGAGTCAAATGTGCTAGGAGATGGTGGCAGCAAACGCCTTCAATCCCAGCACTCAGGAGGCAGAGGCAAACAAATCTTTCAATTTAAGGCCAGAGAGCCAACCTGGCCTACAGAGTGAGCTATGCAGAGAAACTGTCTCAATTCCCTCTTCCCCAAAAAAACCCAGAGTCAATTGCTTTTATCCACGGAGCCACCCGCCTTCCAATCACACACACCTTCTTCTTAAACAATTTAGAAAGAGAGAGTGGGAGGGAGGCTGGAGAGATGGCCTAGTAGATTAGGCTCTTGATGCTCTCGCAGAGAACCTAGGTTCAATTCCCAGCACCCACATAGTATCTCACACCCACCTTAGTTCCAGGGGATGACACCCTCTTCCGGCCTCCAGTGACACCAGGCACTTACATGGCACAAACTCATGCGTGTAAAATACCCATTCATTCATATAATAAGGTAAGGTGCTTGCCTGGCTAGCAATAAAACCCAAGGCCTAGAATTTTAGCGTTGATGACGTGAGGCCAGAAGGGAGGGAGGGAGGACCCTGCCCAAACCAGTCAGTGGCAGACAGGCACTTACAGTTCCATCCTCATTGCTCCGAACAAAGGACACCAGGATGAGGCTCTTGTCCCTCCCTTGGTATTTGTCTACTGTGTTAACCTCGACCATCCCAACAGAGGCCCGTGCCAGTAAGTCGCTGATGGTCCGCAGCTGCTGCCGGTACGGTGCGATGACGCCAATATCCAAGGGGCTGCAGCCTGCCTAAGTGGAAGGCAAACATGATTTAAGTGCCGCAACCTGACTTCTAAGTTCTTTAAGCTCAGTACTTAACATTTTTTGCCCCACCTCTGAAAACGTTTTAAGCCTTCATCTTTTGTGGGTGTATGTGGTTTGTACTGTGTTCGGGTGCCTGTATGTGCAGTGGGTTGCCCGTGAATGTGGAGGCCAGCGTGCTGATCTCACAGACAGGCCATTGTACACTCCTGACATTTACATGGGTGCTGGAGATTTGAACTCAGATCCTTAAGCAGGCAGACAAGTGCTTTTATCCACCGCGTTCTTTCACAGCCCTTCAACTTTCCGCTGCTGCTTTCCGTTAAGGTCTGTTGTGCGTAGTTTTTACCACCCGCTTTAAGCTCCGGGCGGACCATGCTACCAGCCCCACCCAGGAGCCACCTTGGATCCACAAACTTATTTTTAGTATGCGTTAGCTCAATGGCCTGGCTCCTCTAAGCCTCTCTCAGCTAGCCTGGCCTTCTCTCTACCTCTAACTCTGCCCTCAGCTCAGTTACTTTTAGTCCTACCTTAGCACCCTCCACCTGCCCTCAGCTCAGTTGCTTTTCTAATCTCCTACCCCTGGCCCAATAGAGGAGTCGGCCAAGGGCCACTGTGCCCAAGATCTCACATGGCTGGTGGCTTTCTCCCTCCGAAGCATGGCCAATCTTTTTCCTCCTGCGGCTGCTAGCCTGCAGGAAACTTCCGCTCAGCCATTGGCTGCTAGCATCTTTATCAACTGATCACCAGTTGGGGACAGGACCTTCAGCGTTCATTCCCAATTAGAGCATCAGAACCACTCCCTACAAAGGTTCTAACGACCCTACACACTCAGGACACTACACAGTGACACTAAGGGGAAACTTCAATTGCTACCAAAAAAAAGAGAATTGCCTGTCACTGGTGGTACACTTTATTCCCAGTGCTCTGGAAGCAGAGGGAGGTGGATCTTTACGAGTTCTAGGCCAGTCTTGGCTACAGAGTGAGTTCCAGGAGAGCCAGAGTTAGGCTAGCCTGGGCTACAGGAGAGCCAGAGCTATGTAGAAAGAGACTCTGTCACACAATACAACAAAAAGGCCTTAAGTTTTCTGATTGCATCTTTTAGAGTCTTAAGATCTGGGTTTTGGCTCCTGGGAGCTGGAGTTGGAGGTGGTTGTGAAGAGTCTAACATGGATGAGGAGACTGAATCTCAGTTCTAAGATACCAGCCCTTAGCCACTGAGCCATTTCACCAGATCTGACACTCCTTATACACCAGATCTTCTGCTCCTTAGAGTCTGACGATATTTAACAAAATAGTCAATAATTACTCTGTGCACAGCGACTAGACCTCTACGTTACCTTTATAAAAGTTGAGGTTAGGA
>CM052720.1:25864954-25916161 GCA_028551405.1 Uromys caudimaculatus | reverse complement strand
CCCCCCCCCCAAGCATGCGCTCGCACACACAGACATGCACATGCACGCACGTGCTCACACACCCTCAGCAGTCACAGGCTCAGAGTTCATTTTCAGAAAAGCACATGACAACTCATAAGCACGCTACAGCTCTGGCTGGCTCTCACACTTCTCAATGTTGTCTGTTTCATGGAAATCATAGGCAGGAAAGACAGCACCTGGCAAGACCTGGCACTCACGAAGGTCAGAAGAGACAATTGTGAGCTGCCATGTGGGTGCTGAGAACCGAACCCGGTCCTCTGGAAGAACAGCCAGTGCTCTTAACCACTGAGCCACCTCTCCAGCCCCAACACTGTGTATCTTAGTGTCTTCTATTCAAATACTGTAGCAGAAAAGCCAAGCCCCACCAAGCCTGAAAGAATGCCCACAGTCTTCATCTCATATGTGTGTGTGTGTGTGTGTGTGTGTGTGTTGGTTTTTAAAAAAATGTTTGTTCGTTTGAAGTGTCTCAGGAATCCCACAATGGCCTGAAACTACACTAGTGGCCCAGGATGATCTTGAACTTCTGATCCTCCTAACTCCACACCCCAACCTCGAGAAGTTAACCCTGGCATGGGTCAAGCTGTAGAATAAATACCCGGAGAGCACTGGAGCCAGCAGGTGCGGTAATGCAATCCCTTAGGAACGCACTCATGAGGCACAGGCATGGGTCACGATCTCAGAGTCTGAGGCTGGCCAGAGGAGAACCAAAACAACAGACAGACAGACAGACAGGACTGTGGTGCTAAGCTGAAGTGTGGATATACGAGAGTATGTACTGAACTTGGTTCTAGGCAATCAGCTCAAAGGGGTACAGCAAGCTGAGAAATTTAAATACTAGAACAAATATTTTTTAAAAACTGAAATTTTTCTTCACTCTTGTTTTACCTTATCTGTATTAAGGAAACAAATGGGACTGTCTGGCTCAAACACTCTAGCCAGCCAGGGGTTGTCAGAATAATCGGCATAAAACTCCAGGCTCAGCTTCACATCCTGGAGGTTGGGCAGGGTTATCACTGCCTTGGCCACTTTGTCTGATCCACACTCCAGTTTCCCTTCATAGGTGAGCTTGTTGCTCAAGGACATAATCTCCCTGGAAGAATCAGAGACCACCACCTCAGTTTGGATGGAGATGAAGACGAGGCAGCCAGGAACCCAGGGCCGGCGGGCTGCACACACCTGTTCATTCTGTACTGCACCGTCAGCTGCACCACAGCACTCTCGTTCTGCTCCAGCCTCTTGAATAAGCTCTCGCTCATGCCCAGAGCTCTGCCAACAAAACATAGCATAAACACACCGAGCCGGCCCTTAAAGAGAAGCCAGCTCATTTAACCTTAGCTACCGATACGTAAACATGTATGTGCTTCGCATGTCCACTGTGGTGTTCCTGTGGAGGCCCGAGGGCAACTTTCTTTGGTGGCTCTCTCCCTCCACCTTAACTGAGGCTCCAGGGATCAAACTTGCCCCTCAGGTTCAGGAATGTGCTTTCCCACTGGGCAATTTCACTGGTTCCCAAAAATCCAGCTTAAAACTAAAACTTGCTTTTTTTAAAAAATTTTGAGACAGAGGTCAAGTATCCCAGGTGGGCCCACAAACTTGAAAGGTAGCAGTGGATGGCCTTGAACTTGTGATCCTCCAGTATCTATCTCCCAAGTGCTGGAAGTATGTGCATGATGCTTGGTTCATGCACTACTGCGATGGACCCCAAGGCTTCATGCACGGCAGGCAAACACTTTGAGAACTGTGCCGCATCCCCAGCTCCCATGGTTAAAACTTCAGTACTGAGTGGTGACACAGGTCTGCCGTCCCAGTTCTCTAGAAGCCTGAGGTGGGAGTCTGAGGCAGAAAGATCCTTCAAGCTTGGACGGCAAAACCCATCTATTAAAACCAAACTGAAACCTGGTGAGGGCGCGCGTCTTTAGTCCCAACACTTGGCAGGCAGAAGCAGGCAGATCTCTGGTCTACAAATTGAGTTCCAGGCCAGCCGGGGATACATAGAGAGACTCTCAGAAACAAAACAAACACATTAAAATGAATGGCTACTATCCCCACTGTTATCAACTAAACACACTGGGAAGAGGGAACGAACATCAAAGACTTGTCTACATCAAACTGGCATAGAGGAATGTCCGTGGGGCATTTTTGTGATTGTTCTCTGATGATGGAGCAAGGCCGTGCCCACCGTACCATTGCTAGACAGGGGGACCTGAGCTGTATGAGAAAGATAGCTGAACATGAGCCTGGGAACAAGCCAGTCAGCAATGCTCCCCCAGAGCCTGGGAGCAAGCCAGTCAGCAGTGCTCCCCATGAGCCTGGGAACAAGCCAGTCAGCAGTGCTCCCCATGAGCCTGAGAACAAGCCAGTCAGCAGTGCTCCCCATGAGCCTGGGAGCAAGCCAGTCAGCAGTGCTCCCCCAGAGCCTGAGAACAAGCCAGTCAGCAGTGCTCCCATGAGCCTGGGAGCAAGCCAGTCAGCAATGCTCCCCATGAGCCTGGGAGCAAGCCAGTCAGCAGTGCTCCCCATGAGTATCTGCTGCAGTTCCTGACATCACTTCCCTCAGCGGTGAACTGTATGTAATCTGTAATCTTTGCTCCCCCAGGACAGTTTTGATCAGTGTCTGACACAGCAACGAGACACAGACAAGAACATTTACCCACCTTGCTTCCCGGTTTAGAACCAGGGGAGGAAGCTGTTGATGGTCCCCCACCAACACAAACCTCTGAGAAAAGAACAGTGGGCCCAGGCAGACGGGCTGACTGATTTGAGAGGCTTCATCCACAATACAGAAATCAAAGGTTTTTCGGGAAAATATTGGGTGGTTTATTCCCATGCAGGTTGTTGCAACAATAGGCTACAAATAAGCACAGAAAACAAGTCAGTTACTGACCATCAAAGACAGTACTTGCCCCCAACCCCCACCACTTTCTGAAATGAAAAGATCAAAACCATCCCCACCAACAGCAATAATTTCTCAGTATTATTTAATTCAGAAACATTTACAGTTTGTTTGTTTCTTGAGAGACTCTTATTACATAGTTAGTCCAGGATCCCCATGAATTTACTATGTAGCACAGGTTGGCCTTAAACGGCTGGGTCTGAGGGGACCACTAGCCTGAGCCTCCAGGGTAGCTAAGAGATCAGACCCACACCATCATACCTGGTACATTACTAACTCCCTTGCTTTGCAAGAGAGGCAACTTACAGAGGGAGACCAGGAAACCATGTATGCAAAGAGAGGATCAGAACCTAACATGTGCACTTAATACCCCCAAACTAACAGCAAGTCAGGCTTGGAGGCATCGGCCTGCAATCCCAGCTCCTGAGGGAGATCAAGGGCAAGCTTAACCACAAAGTAACTTCAAGGTAAGTCTAGTCTATGAGACAGACAGACAGACAGAGAAAACAAAAACTTTGTGTGGAGACAGATGGATTCCCCGGGGCCTAGCCTACCTGGTGAACGCCAGAACAGAGATCTTGTCTCAACCTGAGAAATAACAACAGAGGGTGTCCTCTGATGTCTACACGCACACACACGCACGAGCACACACAGTAGGAATCTGACTGACTTACGTGGCTGTTATAGAGCTCCTCTAGATGAGCCAAGGATGCAATGGCCCTCGTTCTGCACAGTTCCTCCTCTGTGAACTTCTGGATGTCTGGATGGACCTTATGAGACTGACCCAAACGCAAAAATCCGATTTTAAACTTGGCTAACTTCAAGAGAATATTGTCAACAGCAGAGTGTGTATAGCTAGTCAGTAGAACGCTGAAACCACAGGCAGAGAGGATCCTTACCTAGAAATGGGAGGCCAAGAAAAACATCATCACTTTGAAAATCTGATAACTGCTAACAGACTTACAGCTGTCAAAATCATAATCCAAGAGAGGAGTTAAGTACCTTTCCCAAAGAGTTACAAAACTAAAATGATCAACATTATATAGCATTCATCTTTTAAAATTACATTTTACTTATTTCTGTGCGTGTGTGCATGCCGAGGCACACAAGTGAATGTCAGGGGGCAACCTGCAGCTTTCTCTCCCTCTACCATGTGGATTCTGGAATAGAACTCAGCTCACCAGGCTCAATAACACTTATGTTTCCTGAGCCATCTCAACTGCCCAAGGTGTTTTTATTGTACTATTAATCATATCGACCACAGAGTGGTGTGGTTGTAGGCCTGTACAGGGTCTATGCACCCTTGGCTGGTCTGGAACTTGCTATGTGGACCAGGCTGGACTCAAACTTACATACGTCCATTATCCTGTCTCTGCCTTCAAGCGCTGAGATTAAAGGTATGAGCCATCACACTAGGCAAAATACAGCAGTATGAGGGCTAAAATAACTTGTAAACCCCACGTGCCCAAAGACAGATAACTTCCTGGAATGCTGGGGGATGTTGTCTTTGTAAGATAACAAGGCACACGTTTTCGATTTCATAAACAAGTTGCCCCAACTACACAGGATGCGCTCAATCACACTTAGGCAAGAGACATGTAGGCAGGAAGTATGTCACGTCCGGATACATACTTGGCCCCAGGTGGACGAATGTGAGTTTGGCCTTTATAGGCACCTGACTAACCTAATTCAGCGTCACTCTCTGGGAATCCTGGATATGGACCTGGCCCATGCTCATCTTCCTAGCCAGTGCTAAATAAAGCTTGCTTTAATTGTGTAACTGTGGAACTTGTCTTTCTCCTTTAAGTCTTGAGGTTTAACAGCAGTTGGGAGATCAGGCATCACAAACTCAGGAAGGAAGGATCCAATTTAAGCGTATAGTTTCAGAGCTTACAAGAGCACATATTGTGGTTGTCTTTCCTGTCCCTGGCATCCCAACAATGAGCGTGTAGTCCTTCGAAAGAAGAACTTTCTTCATGGCTTGTCTCTGGGGCTTATTCAAACCTGGATTTCAATTTAACAGAATAAAAGCAAGATTTCATCTCAATGTACTGTTTTTTAAATACAGGCTCTTGCTATCTAGACTGTGTGGCACAAGCTGGCCCTAAAATGCACTTTCCTCTGCTTCTCACGTGCTGGGATTACTTGTATATTACCATGTCCGGCCCATAAATTCACCTTTTATAAGAAAAAGCAGCCGGGCAGTGGTGGCACTCACCTTTAATCCCAGCACTTGGGAGGCAGAGGCAGTAGGATCTCTGAGTTTGAGGCCAGCCTGGTCTACAGAGTGAGTTCCAGCACTTTTCAGGACTATACGTTTTCCCTATCTGGGGAAAAAAAAAAGAAAAAGAAAATGCAGGCTCTAAGTATGTTCTTAAAACAAAACAATGCTACCAAGATTTGTAGTTTTTGTTTGTTTGTTTGTTTTGAGACAGGGTTTCTCTGTGTAGTCCTGGCTGTCTTAGAACTCACTCTGTAGACCAGGCTCACAGAGATCCACCTGCCTCTGTCTCCCTAGTGCTGGCATCAAAGGCAAGCACCACCACCACCACCACCCAGCAACGATTTGTTTTTAAGACAAGGCTATTACGTAGTCACTGGTCAAGGCTGGCCTAGAACTCAGAAACTCACTCATTTCTACCTCACAAGTATGGAGATTACAGAAGGGAACCACCAAGGCTTGCTTTGTTATGGTGATTTTGCCTTTGGTATGCATATGAATCTCTATGCATAGTCATAAATGTATGTAGGTACACACGTGTGTGCGTGCACGCGTGTGTGCAGAGGCCCAAGATTGATACTAGGAGTGTTTCTCGGTCAGGTTCTACCTTATTCATGGTAGGGCAGTTGTTTCTAAATTAAACTTATGGGCCAGGCTGGCTATCCAGCTTGCTCCAGGGATGCCCTGGTCTGCCCAGCCGTCACGCACACACAGAGCTTATGGGTGGTGGAGATCTAAACTCCAGGCCTCACACTTGCACGGCAAGTACTTTATCACACTGAGCTATCAAAGTCTCTACCTACCTTTGTAACCTTATTGTGTGTATGATGTATGTATAGGACCATGCATGCTCTATGTGTGGCGGTCAGGTGACAACTGAGGAGTTGGTGGTTTCTTTCTGCCCTTTTGAGGCAGGGTCTCCCTTTCTTCTGCCATGCTGTACACTCAAGGTTATCTGGCTGACCGGGAGCTTGCTGGCGATTCTGCAGCCTCTCCCCTCCCATCTGCAGTAGATTTGCAGAGATCCCTGTTTTTCAAGTGGGTTTCAGGGACTGAACTCGGCTCATGAGGCTGTAGGGCAAGCCCCGTTCCTGACTAAGCCACTCTCTGGCCCTCTGTAACTGCATGCTTAACCAACTGCAGAGCAGCTGGACACTAGCCATAGCTTAGGTTAGAAGAAGAACCAGGAAAATCAAATGTTAATGCTGGCTATGCCTACCCTTTAGAATGCTGGCCACTGTATCCTTCGCATCGTGTGGAAGGACGGAGCTGAGGTAGGCTGTGAACTGAGGTTCCTTGAAATCAATGATTAATTCTCGAAGTCTTTTGCTGCAAAGAAAAACAACAGTACTTGTACTGGTATCTCGGGAAGCGTGGGAAGAGACAGACTCCATCGTTACCAACCTGGTATCTGTGTTTTCCATCAATTTAGACAGATTTCCTAGTGGGGTACTTATATCACCAGGTCTCTCTTCCCGGTCTAACCGGAACAAGGTTGTTTCTGGGAGCGTTGACAAGTTCCTAAGACAACAAAAGACTGTGTAAGGCACCTACCGCTGCAGGCGGAGTCGGGAAGAACTGAGTGTGGGGTGTGCGCTGTAATCCTGGCACTTAGGTGGAGAGGTCCTTGTCAACTACACAGCATGTTCCAGGTCATCCTGGACACAACGTGCAAACCTAATCTCACACCCATATGCGCACAAAAAATAAATAAATCAATGTAGTCCCTTGGATGCGCCTCAGGCTCTCAGCTAACCTGTGCATGGAGAAATGAGCTCTCCCAGAAAGCCGCCTTTTTTTTTTTTTTTTTTTTAAGTATAGAATAGAGTTTATTTACTGCATGGAGAGGGGAGTTAAGAGAGTAGTAGAGGCAGAGAAATGCAGAGAGAGGGAGAGACTAGAGAAGTAGAGAGGTGGAGGCCGGCCATGACCACGTGGAGAGAGGGGAAAGGGAATGGGGAGAGGTAAGAGATGAGAGATACAAGGGACAGAAGAGGAGTAAGAGCCCAAAAAGCCTTCTAAGTGGAGCACGGGCATCATGGAAATTCTTATTTGTGTGTGTGTGTGTGTGTGTTGGTAAAGTGTGGGGGCGGACAGGCCACAGCCTGTGTGTGGAACCGGAGGACAACTTGGTAGAGTGGTTTTCTCTCTTCTGTCTTTCCGTGGGTCCTGGAATAAGGTCAGACTTGTGCAGTAAGAACCTAGTCAACCATCTTGTGAGCTCCCATCAGGCCAGCCGTCACTGTCTCGATCACTCATTTCAGTGTACTAACAACTGGTGAGGAGAGCGGGGATATCCCTCGGTGACAGAGCTTTTACCTACTATCAGTGAGTTCCTGGGCTCAGACTTCAGCATGAAAGAGAAAGGGCTGGACAGTGAGAACTCCAGAGGAGGCTGAGAGTTGCTGGGTGCAGTGGTGTATGACTTATATGCAGAAATAGAAAAACTCAGGAAAAGTACACAACACGCTGTGACAAAACCCAGTTACCAAAGACCTTCCACTGACTCAGTTTGCTTGAAATGTATAAGAGGAAAATTTAGACACAGGGAGCAGCTCAGGAGTGGTCCATACGGACAAAGCTGTTGTCCAAAGAAGCGTTTTATTACCTGTCTAGCAGGCAGGTTACGGCCGCCGCGGTAATCATCTTCACGGAGCCTTTGGACAAAGCGAACAGTTTTCTCTCTTCTCCACTTAAAATAATCCTGTCGCCTGCCATCAGGTTGGTGGTTGGCATGGGGCCATTTTTCCGCTGAAAATTATGTAAGTACTGTCCATCACAAACTCTCTTTACAGGCTCCGTCCTGACCAGGCTTCCAACGCAGTTGCCACTCTCCTCCCTGTGAATGAAAGAAAGAAAGAAAGAAAAAGAAAGATAGAAAGGGAGAGTGTCCATTGACATAATATATTTGTTTTTACTACAATGTATTTGTTTATATAACCCATGAAAAAAATTTTAAATATTATTATTATTGTCGTTATTATTGTTGTTGTTATTGTGTGTGTGATAAGAGTGTGCGCATACATGGGCCAAGCTGCTCCTGTGAAGCAGAGGACGACGACTCCCTGGATGCAGTTCTTCCCTTTCACCATGTGAACACCAGGGATCAAACTCAGATCATCAGGCTTAGCTGCAAGCACCCTTACTCCCTGAGCCATCTCGCTGGCCTATGCCCCCTGGCAATCAATGCTAAATTTGTCTTTTTTGTGTTGTTGCTGCTGTTTTTAACATTTTCTACAATCCACTACAAAGAACGAATGACACATTAACAACCTTATATTGGTTTTTTTTTTTCTTTTTAAAATTATTTTTATTTATATGAGTACACTGTAGCTGTATTCAGATACACCAGCAGAGGGCATCAGACCCCATTACAGATGGTTGTGAGCCACCATGTGGTTGCTAAGAATTGAACCCAGGACCTCTGGAAGAGCAGTCTGTGCTCTTAACTGCTGAGCCATCTCTCCAGCCCCTATTTGTTCTTTTTAACATAATTTTGTGACACCTGTGACAAGGTTGTGACTAAATGAAGCCATAGACACTTTAAAAACTGTGCTTGTTGGTATGACTGTTCAGGTACGCATTTGCTCACATCCATGTGGAGGCCAGAAGACAACCTTGGGTGATTGATTCCCTTAGGAACTGTCCACCTGGATTTCTCACATAGCCTCTCAATGGCCTGGAGCTAGACAACTGAGCTGTGCTGGACAGCCAGTGAAGCTCTAGGATCTAGTTAGTTGTCTCAGCGTCCCCAGCACTGAGATCAATCTTTACAGAGGTGCAGGGGTTTAAAACTCAGGCCCTTGATCCTACAATAAAAGCACTTTACCAACCGAGGCTCCATGAAACCCTGTCTTTAACATACTATACAAACCTCTGCTGTCATGGCTTCCAAATGCTACAAGTACTGACATTCCGCTCAGTGGAACACTTACAGTTCGGAAGCAGGCATCAACCAGATACTCTGGTGATTCTTCCTGTTATCTTTAGACTGAGACTCCAACGTTAACATGAGACACCACTGGCTGAAATACTTCAAGTGCGCCAGCTTCAGGTGCCGGGTTTCTTCCTGGATTTTGGACAGCATGCCTTCTGGGATGAGAGCATAATTTACCTGTTCTTCAACTGCCCTAAAGACAAAGTTCCAATTAGAGTTAAGCATACATTTATTTCCCCGGCAGGTAGTGAAGTAAGGTTTCCTACACACACACACACACACACACACACACACACACACACACACACACACACACACACACACACACACACACACCAGAATGTTTACCTGCTATAAAGAGCACAGTTGCCCATCTGTGAACAATAGTTACAAGTTTTCTCTTCCTCGATTATTTGTGGCAAGGCAGAAAGCCGCGCCTCCTCCCCCAGAGCTGCTCTGCTCACTCGGTGCAGCAGAGAGGCGGCCAGCTGGTTCCTGAGCTTCAGCAATTCTGGGGGACAGGCAAAGTTTAGAATAAAGCTGAGTTTCTACCAGTAAAAGCTTCCTATTTAAAGACAAAGCAGAGAACAATATGGGTATTTGTTCTATATTAGAGCAACCACAGTTGTAATGCGCAGGCGTACTTCAAGGTTTTCGACACTTGATAAAGTTTTTAAACAACCTCCCCCCTCACACCTAGTGAGTACTGTGAGGCTGTTTAATTGTTTTTGTTTTAAGACAGGGTCTTACAGTATAGACTTCGCTACTCAATATGTAGACCCACCTGCCCCAAGTGCTAGTGCTGGGATTAAAGGTACGTACCACACAGAGCTAGTAAGATGGCTAAACAGGTAAGGGAAATTGTGCAAGCCTAGAGACATGAGTTCAATCCCTGGAATCCACGAAAGGTGAAAAGAAAGATCTGACTTCCACAACGCTGTCCTTAAACCTCTGTACCTTCGCTCTTCCCGTAAATAATAGATAAGGACAAATGAAACATTTTCAAAGTATACAACTACAAATCCCAGCCTGCACTATGTCTGGTGAGTCGCATAAAAGTATCACCAGGGAGGGCAGGAGCGGCTCACGCCTTTAATCCCAGCATTCCGGATGCCCACGCAGGCAGATCTCTGAGAGTTCGAGGCCACCCTGGTCTACAGAGTGAGTTCCAGGGTCTCGCAATGAAACCCTGTCTAGAAAACAAAACAAAGCAGAAAGTATCACCAAAGGTGGCAGGAGGAGCAGGCTGGAGAGGAAAGGCCAAAGAGAGCAAGGCAGCCCAACCTCTTCTGTCCAGATGGTTGGCGGGCACAGGGTACATCTGCCCGGTCTTGAGGTAGAGAAGCCAGCCAGCCTCGGGGTCCTCTCGTCTCTCCTGGCTTAGCAGCGTGTACAGGACCACCTGTGGAAGACAGACTGTCAAGCAAACAGCGATGTGTGCTCTCCCTACGTCGTCTGGAACCACACATAGGGGAAGGTCGGCCACACAATTCCCAGTGTGTAAGTAACACAAGCACTTGGTAAAGGTGACAAACCAAACTCAAATGTCAAACATTTAACCTGCACAAAACAAACAGCTTGTGCTCTGCCACTTTACGCTGACTGAAAAGAAATGTGAACCAGGAAATGCGGGCGTAGTTCTGCAGAGTAATGCCTGCCCCAAAAAACAGTCAAATTTTGGACACCCCCCCCCCCACAAAAAAAAAAAAAAAAGTTAAGAAATTAATTAAACTTCTTTCACATTTCCAAATTAACAACCTCTACACGTTATTTCCTGACTTAAAGAAATGAACCCTAGGGCTGGAGAGATGGCTCAGCGGTTAAGAGCACTGACTCTTCTTCCTGAGGTCCTGAGTTCAATTCCCAGCAACCACATGGTGGCTCACAACCATCTGTAATGAGATCCAATGCCCTCTTCTGGTGTGTCTGAAGACAGCTACAGTGTGTTCATATACATAAAATAAATAAAATCTTTAAAAAAAAAAAAAAAAAAGAAATGAACCCTAAAATGCTTAGGATTTGCAGCAGAGTCAGTATGACAGTTCAACAAGGCCAACAGTGACTTTTCCAAAGCAGGAATTCTTTTTTTTTTTTGGTTTTTCGAGACAGGGTTTCTCTGTGTAGCCCTGGCTGTCCTGGAACTAACTCTGTAGACCAGGCTGGCCTTGAACTCAGAAATCCACCTGCCTCTGCCTCCCAAGTGCTGGGATTAAAGGCGTGTGCCACCCCTGCCCTGCTAAAGCAGGAATTCTTATTACATGTTGGGAGAGCCGAGCTAAAGTTAAAAGTGTCCCGCAGAGGAAGCAACTGAATCCAGTGCAAATACAGCCTTCCTGCCTGGAGTGGTGCTGAGTTTGAGAGTTGCTTGGTCTACACAGTGAGCTCCAAGATAGCCTGGTCTACACAGTGAGCTCGAAGATAGCCTGCTCTTCATAGTGAGCTCCAGAACAACCAGACCTATGGACATTGACTCAAAACACCAAAGGGGAGAAAAATAATTTGCCAAGAGCTGGAGAAGCTGACTAAGCAGTTTAGAGTATTGACTGCAGCTGGCAGTGGTGGCGCACGCCTTTGATCCCAGCACTCGGAAGGCAGAGAGGCAGGCGGATCTCTGAATACGATGCCAGCCTGCTCTACAAAGCAAATTCTAAGACAGCCAGGGCTGTTATAAAGAGAAACCCTGTCTCCAAAAACAAAAACAAACAAACAAAAAAAGGACTGATTGCTCTTCCAGGGAATCTAGATTCAAGTCAAACACTCACATCAACACTCACAATATTGTGTATCTCAAGTTCTAGGGGATTCAGTGCCAACTTCTGGTGTCCACAGGAACCAGGCACATGTGGTACATAGACATATATGAAGGCAAAACAACAATAGATATAATTTTTTTTAAAAAGATTTATTTTATGTATGTGAGTACACTGTCGCTGTCTTCAGACACACCAGAAGAGGGCATCGGATCCCATTACAGATGGCTGTGAGCCACCATGTGGTTGCTGGGGATTGAACTCAGGACCTTTGGAAGAACAGTCAGTGCTCTTAACCACTGAGCCATCTCTCCAGCCCAGATATAAAAATTTTTAAAATATCATAAAGTTTAAAAAAAAAAAAATTGGCAAACTAGGGACTGGAGAGAAGGCTCAGAAGGTAAGAGCCAGTACTGCTCCTGCAGAGGACCAGAACTGTCTTCACAGCACATGTGGGGCAGCGCACAACTGCTCATAAATGTAGCCTCAGGGGATCTAGCATCGTCTAGTCTCATATGCACACACCTACACACACAACCACATAATTAAAGATAAAATAAACCTTTCTATTTTAACAGAATAGTCTTGCAAACTGCAGATATAACTCGGCCGAAGGCCCTGAGTTAGCTCCCCTACAGTGAAAAAAAGCACAGGCAGCTTGCTCCTTCAGAGGACCTGGTTTCAAATCCCAGCACCCACATGCCAGCTTATAACTGTCTGTAACTTCAAGATCTGACACAAGACCCCGACACATACATACATATAGGCAAGACACCAATGCACAATAAAATAAAAATACTTTTTTAAAAACTAAAAACAGCAGAGCAGTGGTGGTATACGCCTTTAATCCCAAAACATGGGAGGCAGAGGCAGGAGGATCTCTTTGAGTTCAAGGCCAGCATGGTTTACAGAGAGTTCCAGGATAGCCAGGGTTAGGGCTACACAGAGAAACAACCCCCCCCCCCCCAAAAAAAAGAAAGCAGCTGAACTTGGAAGCCATTGAGGCTAAGTTACTATGCTGAACTAGTTATCTAAGCAGACATTTTCTGTCTGTTCGGGAGCTATGATTCTGCCATGTACACTGGTCTATTCAAAGCAGTGTACTCTGAACTTCAATGACAAATTAAAAACTACAAAATGAACATAAACACTACCAAGCTAAACAGAGATTAGAGACGGAGCTTAAGTTTAGAGACCCTCAACACTACACACATTTGTTTACGAGTCCTACCTGACTTCGGTGTTCGATTGAATTCGATTCCTTGCCAGTTTTAAGCTCCAGGGGCATTATCTTATACTTCGTTTTACAATCTCGATGTATTTTGACTCCGACTGTAACGTCTATTTTGCCCTTCAGTCCAAACCTAGGGGACCAGATGCTTTCTTCAATATCCAGCGACTTGATTACTTCAATGGTACAAGGTGAACTTCTGTTACTGCCATCACTTGGCCTAAAAAGGAACACAGAACACCCTCACTCCACACCTGGCTGGATGACTGCCACACAAGGATCTTTTCTGGTTGCTGGGGGTTTGTTGCTTTCTGAATTGCAATATTGGCATCACCTGGGATCAAGAACACGGGCTATAAAGACAGTGGCTGTGACACCTGTCCGAGAGTCACAGTGGTGTAGTGAGGTACTTTCCGAAAAGGCTTGACATAGTGGTGCCCGCCATTAATCCTAGCAATCTAGTTGGAGAGGTCGAAGATCTGCTGGGTCAAGGCCAGCCTGGTCTACATGGTGAGTTCCAGACCAGCCAAGACTGCATAGGGAGATCATGTGGCAAAAGAAAAAAAAAAAACTTCATAAAAGGTAAGACAAGGGGCTGGTGAGATGACTCAGCGGTTAAGAGCACTGACTGCTCTTCTGGAGGTCATGAGTTCAAATCCCAGCAACCACATGGTGGCTCAACCACCCATAATGAGAAACAAACAAACAAACAAAAACTTAAAAAAAGGTAAGACAAATCAGAGCTGGAGACATGGCTCAGAGGTTAAGTGCACTGACTACTCTTCCAGAGGTCCTGAGTTCAAATCCCAGCAACCACTTGGTGGCTCACAACCATCTGTAATGGGATCTGATGTCCTCTGCTGGCATGAAGGTGTACATGCAGACAGAACACTCATATCCATAAAGAAAAAAAAAGTTTAAAAGGTAAGACAAATCAGAACTATTCAAACAGTGAAAATTCTTATGAAATGATACGGTGACCGACATTAGGATGAGACTAGAATCCTCAAGAGATTTCTTTGGTCATGGAAAGATACTATGGATAGTGGTTTGTAAAACCTGTAACAGCAAAATGATAACTTGAAGCCGGCCCTGGTGGCCCCCATCTTTGCTGTGAGCACTGAGCACAGGAAAGCCGATGAATCTGTGATGTCCAGGCCAGCTGCAGCTAGACAGCGCAACTCTGCCTTAATTCTTTTCATCACGTGTACGTGTTTGTGTTCAGTGTGTACTTGCTTGTCAGTATGGAGACCCACAAACGCTACAGCGTGCATGTGAAAACCAGACGACAACATCCAGGGGTTAGCTCTCTAGTCCCACCGTGAAGGGACGAGAGTGCTTTCACCAGCTGAGCCATCTTGCTGACCTCTATCTTGACCTTTAAAACACTCTGGAAGAGCTGTGCATTTACCCTTCCTGTACATATCTGTATACATGCTGCAGGAGCCCTCGGAGGCCAGAAGGAGACATCAGAGCTGCTGCAATGGAATTACAGAACTCACAGGAGTTCTAGGAATAGAAGTCCTCTGTAAGAGACAGAGTTTCTCTGTGTAGCCCTGACTGTCCTGGAACTCACTGTGTAGACCAGGCTGGCCTCAAACTCAGAAATCCACCTGCCTCTGCCTCCCAAGTGCTGGGATTAAAGGCGTGTGCCACCACTGCCCTACTGCGTAAGCGTTCTTAACCACTGAGCCATCTCTCCAGGCCCCTTTAAAAAGTTTTGAATTGGCTACCCAGAGGCAGGCTGATCTATATGAGTCTGAGGCCAGCCAGGTTTAATATGGAGTTCCCAGTTAGCTAGAACTAAGTAAGACCAGGTCTTAAACAAAACAATCTTTGAATCAACAAGCATCTGAACAGCATATAGATAGCATCCACTTCTTACAGGGAGAGCTGCATCTGAGGGAATTCAGCAGAACAGTCCTTATGCATGAAGTCCTTGGCCCACTTAGAGAAAGAGGGGAGATACTCCTCAACTTCATATCTTATTTCATCTTGACTCAGATTCAAGCGATACCTGCCAAAAAGGGGAAACTGAGTAAGAAAATAGAAATATTAGAAAAACGAATGAAGGCAATAATATTGAAACAGGCTAATGAACAGATGTTTCCAAGTGTGGTACAAACAACAGAATACAGCTCAGCCTTAAAATATTCAGGGGTACAGAACATTCTCTGCACGTTTAAGTTGCTGGGGTTGAGCCCCAGCTTCCTCTTTTAAGGTGTAAAACCAACGTGGGCTTGATAGCACACACCTAAGGTCAAGTGGGTACAGCGGCTAGGGCTTAGCATGTGGGAAGTACTAACTACCTCACAAGTCTAAAATCCCTGTGGAAGGAGAGAACCAACTGCACAGGGTTGTCCTCGGACCTCCACAAGCTGCCACATGTGCTTGGCCCACATCACACACACACAAATACACAGAAAATAGTAGATAAAATGAAGTTTAAAGACAAACAAACCTATGTACCGAAGGTTATCCGAATGTGAGACAGGAGGAGACAGGAGGGGGTCAGGCAGCTGGCCTGGATTACACAGCAAAGCGGCAGAAACGAGGCCAACTCTGTCTCTCTCCCGCCGCGCGCACACACGCGCGCACGCACACACGCGCTCACACACACACACGTACACGCACACTCTTACAATACTCAGCATATCGGTCTCTAGAACTCATGCAAAAGCATTTCTCACACTTTCTCGGAGGACAGCTGAGGCAGCATGGGTTCCGTCCTTGCGCACACGTGTTGGGTATCTCAGTGATGTTACCCAACGGCTCCTGTTGCCCAGAGACACCCAGGGTACTGTGAACAAGCTGGTTGGACTGGATCTACGCTAGCTCACTGCTGAAACTGGAATTGTGGGCAGGAAGTCACAGGGTGCCCCGGTCTCTGGACTCGTTACTTACATTTCCTTCAAATGCCTCACTTCTCGGACAGTTTGAAGAGCAAGCTCTTGTAGCTTTTCTGGGGCAAAGCTCTCACTTAGTGCTTTTTGAAAGACTTCGTGGAGAATCGTACCGGTCAGCATTTGGCGAGTGACTGGATCAGAGACCTAGTAAAACAAGTCATGTGCACATCTCGTGCTGGCACACCGACAGACACAAAGATAGTAGTTCTGAAGCCAGCACGAACTCAGGCAAACGCCAATACATTCGTGAAGCTGGGTTTTTTTCTAATTGGTTCGCTCTCCTGTGAGGAGGGTGCTTTGCCTGCATGCATGTCTGCACACCGCTTGTTGCATGTTTTCCTAGGCAAAACCCATACCCTTTAAACAGTCCCTCTCTCTGTCTTCTGGTCTGTCTGTCTGTCTCTCATGTCCCCATTCTGAGATGGCCTTTCACTCCCCCCCACCAACAATAAAGCCCTTGCATTACCTCAGTTTCATGGTGTGAAGTCTGCCACACACCTTGGAGCCAACCTGACAAGGTCCTTCTGCTACTAAATCCTAACACTTGCTCCGCAAACCTACTGACCTGAGTTTGATTCCTGGATCCCGCAATAGAAATAGCCAGATGCAACTTCAGGTGGTGCCTGGCTTTAATGCCAACACTTGAGAGGCAGAGCAGGCGGAGTCTGTGAGGATGAGGCCAGCCTGGTCTAGAGAGCCCCAGACAACCAATGAACTCCCAGCAGCTATGGCTATCACACAAGATGGAGGCCAGTTAACAAGCTGGCACAGAGGTGTGTTAGGTCCAAACTAGGCCTCGAAAATGGCAGTGCCACCGACAATGTCTAAATTCCAGTCTGAACTTAGATCAGGCTGGACCCTGACTGGGTCAAAAGGGTTGCTCGCAGATAAACAAAAGCCGAAAGTCAGCAGTCCTCAGAAACTTCTGAATCAGGTTTCTGTTTTTCAGGAAGATCCACTACCATCTTTTTCTGCCCCTACAGCTAACTACCTTCAGCAATGGGGCATCTAGTTCCCTATCCCATAACACACATGCAAGTCCCCAGGCCGCTCCCAAGCTCTCGGGTCACAAACCAACCCCCACACCACCCACTCACACTAACTTTCAGGCTGTTCCCTGCGTTCACATACATCCTCCTGCCCTGTCTCTTTAAATTGGCACGACTTCCCCTCCCTTTTGCTACTCTCTTGCCCACCTGACCCCCATACTCCCCTCCAAGACAGCCATAGCAGCTTTGAACATCCCCCAAATAAACCTTTCTTTCTTTCACAGGGCGATAGCTGTGCACGGCTGTAATCCCAGCACTCAAGAGAGTGAAACCCTGGCTCGAAAAACCAAACCAACCAACCAAACCCTTTCTACCCATGGAGTGTCCAGTTCAGTGACTTCACCGTGCCCTTATTTTCAGGTGGATGGGGCTCAGGAGCCCCTTCTCCAAGCGGAGAAGTCACTGACAGTTGATGGCTTCTAGGGGAATGAGAGTCAGTTTTCCTCAGTTGTGTGGGCCTCAATAAGTTGATCAAGTTCCAGCGATGGTTTTATACCAAGGGGTGTGAGGACAGGACAGCATGAGCTGGAACTGGTGGGTTATTAAAAGAAAAAGAGGGGGCTGGAGAGATGGCTCAGCAGTTAAGAGTGCCAACTGTTCTTCCAGAGATCCTGAGTTCAAATCCCAGCAACTACATGTGGCTCACAACCATCCATAATGAGATCTGATGCCCTCTTCTGGTGTGTCTGAAGACAGCTACAGTGTACTTATATATAATAGATAAATAAATAAATAAATCCTTGGGCCAGAGTGAGCGGGGGGTGGGGGGGGAAGAGAGGGGGTGGGCTAGAAAGATGGCTCAGCAGTTAAGAGCACTGACTGCTCTTCCAGAGGACCTGGGTTCGAATCTCAGCACCCACATGGCAGGTCACATGATCTGACCCCCTCACAGACATACATACATGCAGGAAAAACACCAAAGCACATAAAGTAAAAATTTTTAAAAAGAAGAAAAAAAGGGGGACACAAAGTTGAAGGGAGATTAAAATAGATCTGGGAGAGGCAGGGTAAAGATTACCAAAGTATATCACATGAAATTCTCAAAGAATTAATGAAAACACGCACATTGGGGGCTGGAGAGATGGCTCAGCGGTTAAGAGCACTGACTGCTCTTCCAGAGGTCCTGAGTTCAATTCCCAGCAACTACATGGTGGCTCACAACCATCTGTAATGGGATCTGATGCCCTCTTCTGGTATATCTAAAGAGAACACTAGTGGCCGGGCAGTGGTGGCACACGCCTTTAATCCCAGCACTTGGGAGGCAGAGGCAGGTGGATTTCTGAGTTCGAGGCCAGCCTGGTCTACAGAGTGAGTTCCAGGACAGCCAGGGCTACACAGAGAAACCCTGTCTCAAAAAAACCAAAAAAAAAAAAAAAAAAAAAAAAAAAAAGACAGAGAGCACTGGTGTACTCACACACCTTTAAAACACACACACACACACACACACACACACACACACACTTTTTTGTTTTGTTTTGTTTTGTTTCCAGACAGGGTTTCTCAGTGTAACCAGCCCTGGCTATCCTGGACTGGGGAGCCTCGAACTCACGGAGATCTGCCTGCTTCTGCCTCACGAGAACTGGGATTAAAGGCGTGCGCAAAGCAGCAGACACGAAGCTCTGGGCCGGCAGACGTTTCTCAATTACTCCCAAAACCACAACTTTTCGTTTCCTTCTTTCTACTATTTTCCCATCATGCTTTTCGTAACGCTCTGGGCTTCCTTACCCCGTCTTGGGGCTGCTGCTCTAGCGTGTAGCTGACCTCCATGCTGGCTTAACTCAGGCACCATGGCTTCCTCTCTCCCTCCTGTGGAGTTCTCCTTTTAAACTCTAAGAAAATTGTCCTTGGGCTTGGGGAAAAAGAAAAAGCAAGCTGGACACAGGCACATGCTCTCATTCTCATGAATACTGCTAATAAATGCTTGTGGTGGTTTGAATATGCTTGGCCCATGGGAGGAAGTGTGTCACTGTGGGGTGGGCTTTGAGGGCTCCCGGAGCTCAAGGTCGGAAGTCAGTCTCCGCCCGGCTGACTCAGGATCCAGACGTAGAACTCTCAGCTCCTCCAGCACCAAGTCTGCCTGCCCGCTGCCATGCTTCCTGCCATGATAACGGACTGAACCTCTGAATCTGTAAGGCAGCCCCAATTAAATGTTTGCCTTTATAAGAGTTGCTGTGGTCTTAGTGTCTCTTCACAGCAGTAAAACCCTAACTAAGACAAAGCTAAATAAAACTCAAAGGACCAGATACATGGTCTGAATCCCAACTTTACAATTACTAGGTGCGTGACTCTGGGCAGGTCACACAGCTGGCGGTTTGCCCTCTGTAAAGTGTAGCAGATGAAGGCTATAAATACTAGTGTGAAGGCCCTCCATAGAGGCTGAAGACATAGCTCAGCAGCAGAGCCTTGGATCCCATCCTCAGCCCAGCAGGGGAAACACTGTAGAAACACTGACTGAAGTAGTCACTTACCCTGAAAGTCTCACTCAGGACAGCTCTTCTCAGACACCGAATACTGCTAGCAACGCTTGTGCCAGAGATGAGCATGTCCGGGTACAGGATAAAATATCCAAAGTCATCGTCTATTATCCACGGCTCAGATGTACAGTCTCCTTCTAAGTGAACGATGTCCCCTGGCTCAACTGGTACCGAACACCTGAAAACAGGCAAGGTTGAAGCAGAAAAGTACAGTCTAGGTTCCCATAGTTAAGCACATCCAGAAGCATCGGGGGCTTTATCTGAGGGATAAATACTTCTAAACCTCTGGGTATTAAATTTTGTTTAAGTGGGGGTTGCTAAAGAGACAGCTCTATGGCAAAGAGCACCAGCTGCCCCTGCAGAGGACCCTGGTTCAGTTCCCAGCACCCATAGTACACAACATAGCTCACAACTAACTGTCGGTAACTCCAGTTCCAGGGGGTCCAATACACTCTTCTGGCCTCCACAGATACCACGCACACACATGGTGCTTGAATATATATATGTGCAGACAAAACATACACATAACATAAATTTTTAGATAAAAATTTTAAAAATTAACTTGTCAATTTAAAATTATTATTATTATTTTATTTAAGTATATATGCATGTACCTGATTGTATTTGCACCACACGTGTTGCAGTGCCCAAGGAGGCCAGAGGAGGGTCTCAGATCCCCTGGGACTAGAGTTACATGAAGTTGTGAGCTTCTTCCTGGATGCTGGGAACCAAACTCGCGACCTCTGCAAGAGCAGATGTGCTGTTAACCACTGGACCACCTCTTGAACCCACCCCTTAAAATTATTTTTCTTTTTTAACATATTTATTTTATGCGCCTGTATGGGGGGGGCGTCTATCAAGTTCTACCATGTGGGTCCCAAGTATCAAACTCTGGTTTTTAGTTTTGGTAGCAGGCACCTTTTACTCTTAAACTATCTCTACCCCCTTTTAATTTATCCACACAAGATGGGTTTTCAGGCGCTACCCAAATGGGGACTAGAGCTCAGTGGTAGAATGTTTGCCTGGCACCGTCAAGGTCTTAGGTAAGGTGGTGTCCTCCAGACGCAACCAAATTGTGCCAGGTAATTGCAGCATTTGGAGGTAAGGAAGTGGAGGCAAGATACAATCAGTTCAGGTATAACCTGGGCTACGTGAAAGCTGGCATCAAAAAGCAAACAAAATCAGTGCACCACCAGACCACCAAAGCACGGCTCAAAGTCAAATGCAAATCACCAGCCATTCCTCAGGATGCACAGAACGTCATGCTCTCGGTCCTGGGACGCAGTGATGAGCAAGTGTTTCTCCTCAGCTCCTCTTTCATTCTGCACCGTCTCAACAGCTAGCACCAGGTATCGGTTATCCACTCCTCGGCTCAGAACAGTCTTAGGAAAGAAAGCGTCCACCTTCTTCTGATGTCTAAATCAAAAACATAACAACCATCCCATCAGAGCTGTGAGATGGGCGGCCCCATACTCCAGGGAGGTCAATCTTCTGGTTTCTTCTGGTTTTCTAGTCTTGTTTGATCTGAAAACCTTAAACTAAAGAAGGACAAGGGGGGGGGATTCATAGACACTGGGGGCTGCGGCTCAGTTGGTAGAGTGCTTGCCAAGCATGTACAAAGCCTGGGAGTCGATCTGATCCCAAGCACTGTGCAAACTCTGTGTCTGGGGGTGGTGGTTCATGCCTGTAATCCCAGCACTCAAGAGTCAGAGGCAGGGCTGGAGAGATAGCTCAGTGGTTAAGAACACTGATCTTCTGTTCCCTGTAACCACATGGTGGCTCACACCATCTATAATGGGATCAGATGCCCTCTTCTGATGTGTCTGAAGACAGCGACAGTGTACTCACATGTATAAAAATAAACAATTAAATTTTAGAAGAAAAAAAAAAAAAAGAGTCAGAGGCAAGAGAACCAAGTCATCTTTAGATGCACAGGGAGTTTGGGCTAGCCTGGACTACATGAAGAACCATTTCAAAACAAACAAGAAGTGGTTCATTCCTCTCCTTTGAAAACATACAGGAGCAGTAAGTGAAGCGGCACATTCACTCCCAGGGCTTGGGAGGCTGGGGAGAGGGACTACCACAAATTCAAGTGTTGCAAGAGATCAAACCAAAGAACTAGACACCCAAACCGCTTTAAGTGAGGAAGCAGACTATCTCTCTAGAGGGTCAACACCATAGGCTAGAGAGCTCCCGAAAGCGCAAGATTGTACTTTTATACATTTCTGCCTCTGCCCTCTATACATGGTTACATATATTTTAAGAGGTATTCTAAACTAGTAAGCAGTAATGGTTAGAATTGGGGAAGGGGCTTAGGAAGGGGTTAGGGTCAGTCTACAAGCAGGAGAATGCCCACATTGGCCAACGCTCACAAATACCTGAACTGGACATTAATCAGCCCATGTGGCTGTTTCTTGGGCCTCTAGAGCCCACTCACTCCTGCCTCCTAACCACACAAGATTAGCCTGGTCTACAAAATGAGACCCTGTATAAAACAACAGCAACAAAACGAACACTTGAGAAGTGGAAAAAGGAGGATCGGAAGGTCAAAGCCATTCTGGGCTGGCTACACATCTCAGTTCAAGGCTAGCCTGGGCTACCTTAAAACCTGGAAAATACTTTAAAGGGTTTCTACCATGGTCAAAAGTACTTTACAAAGTACTTTTTTTTTTTTTTTTTTTTTTGGCTTTTATTTTCTCAAGACAGGTTTTCTCTGTGTAGCCCTGGCTGTCCTGGAACTCACTCTGTAGACCAGGCTGGCCTCGAACTCAGAAATCCACCTGCCTCTGCCTTCCGAGTGTTGGGACTAAAGGCGTGCGCCACCACGGCCCGGCACGAAGGACAACTTAAGGGAGACATTCCTGTCACTTTTCCAAGTAACTGATGTACTGGTCATGACACTGCTCAGTAGCATAGCACTTGCCGTGCTTGACTCCCCCAACCACTTCAGGAAAGAAAAGGTGGGGTGGGGAGCAGCATGAAAGGTTTGCTGCAATTGCTGCCAGGAGCTGCCAATCATACCAATCTTTACAGCATTAGAGGGCTTGGGCCTACTGTATACCGGGTGTATACCGGGTGTTGGTTCCCCCAGCACCACCAAACAAATCTAGTCCAACTTACTACAGATGCAGGGAGAAGTCCGGGCCTCCCTCTCCTTGTTGAGAAAGCAAGCTCCCCCTGGGCTTCCCAGGGAAGGTGTCTCTGTTAATGCAAAAGCTGGTCTCAAGCACTCCTGCTGGAGTCAGTAACAGCAACTCCTGAGCCACAGCACCTCACCTTATTAACAGGGGTATATGTGTGTTCGTGTGTGTGTGTGTGTGTGTGTGTGTGTGTGTGTGTGTGCTCAAGACAGGGAGGCTCATTTCTGTACAGTAACCCAGGAGTTTCTTATTTGTATTTCCCAATAATCAAACTATGCAAACTAGTATGTAAAGCTACACCTCTTCCCTTTTTATGTCTTTCGGGGTGGGTTTCCATAATCCTAACAAGCCACCAACCCTCTCCAACTAAAAACATGAAATGCTGCCAGGCATGGTGGCACACAATTTTGATCCCAGCCAGCAGTCTGTAGGCAGAGGCAAGAGAATCTCTACGAGTTCCCTGCCAGCCAAGAATATTGAGAGACCTTACCTCAATAAACAAATAAATGCCTTCCACCTTCCCCTACTAATGACTTGGGGGGGGGGCAGGGGGGGGGGGCGCAGCACCGTCCATTGCTTTGTAAATGTTATCACTCAACACCCCTACCTAGCCTCTGGATTTAATTTCCGGGGGTAGGCTGTACACCTCCAGGAGCTCTTAAAGGATATATTGGGCCGGGCAGTGGTGGCGAACGCCTTTAATCCCAGCACTTGGGAGGCAGAGGCAGGTGGGTTTCTGAGTTCAAGGCCAGCCGGGTCTACAGAGTGAGTTCCAAGGCAGCCAGGGCTACACAGAGAAACCCTGTCACGAAAAACAAACAAACAAACAAAAAGATATATTGGAAGGATGGCCCAAGTTCAATTCCCAGCACCCGCATCAGGCAGCTCACCGTACCTGCTAGTAACAAGAGCGCCAGTGATGCCTCTAAACTCAGGCACGTGCACATATACATGTAAATAAGTTTAAAAATAAATGAATAAGACTGGATCTGGAGTTCGAGGCCAGCCTGGTCTACAGAGTGAGTTCCAGGACAGCCAGGGCTATACAGAGAAACCCTTTCTCGAAAAACAAAAACCAAAAAAAAAAAAAAAGACTGGGTCTGACTAAAGGATTTTTCTGGCAAGCTTTAAGCCCGGAGTTTGACCCCGCGGTCCCACGTGAAAGCAAAAAAAAAAAAAAAAAAAAATCTAGCACAGGTGCTCCACCGACCGCCACAAGCGGGTCCTCGCACAAGCAAATAAAACAAAATCAAATCCAAGGTATCAGTGACAGTGGTGAGCTGTCGTGTCTAAAAACAGAAGCTACACAATCAAGCCCACGTCCCAATTAACAGTGGCTGATCACGATCACCCTCCGGCTGACGCCGGGAAAGACAGCGCGGGTCCCGCCCGCGCTCGCCCCTCGCGCCCGCCGCCCTCCCGCAAGCTCACAGCTCCACCCGCGGCACGGCCTCCGCTCCGCCGTCCTCCTCCAGCAGCAGCAGGTCCAACTCGTCCAGCGGCTCCATCCCTGCCGAAGCGCGCCGCAAGAGCGGGTAGCGTAAGGCGGCAGCACCCGCAGCTCGCGGCCCTAGAGTCCCGCCAGCGCGCCGCGCATGCGCAGCAGACGACCCGCGCGCCCTCGGCTCCCGCGCTCTCGGCGCCGGGAAGCACAGCGCAGGACCAGAGGCGCTTTCCCGCTGTCTCTACTCCAGGACCGGATGCCTGCGTGGACCTGCTGGGCTGCCACGCTCGCCGCACGCACCTCATAGCAGTCCCCTGTCTCGGGCTTTTCAGAGCAGGGGGGCGGGAGACGCAGCTGAGCTTCCAATACACGCATGGCTGCTTCCCACTGCCGTTAATCCCAGTTGTAGGGGGGATCTGATACCTCCCTCCCTCTGACCTCGAAAGGTATCCGCATACACATAGTGCACACACACACACGCACAAAATAAATCTTTTAAAACGTAAATCTAGCTGGGCGGTGGCAGCACACGCCTTTGTTCCCTGTGCTCGGGAGGCAGGGGCAGGCAGATCTCTGAGTTCGAGGCCTCCCTGGTCTACAGAGAAACCCTGTCTGGGGTTAAACAATAACAAACGAGGCTGGAGAGATGGCTCAGTGGTTAAAAGCTCTGACTGCTCTTTGAGAGATCTTGAGTTCAATTCCCATGGTGCCCCTCAACCATCTGTAATGGGATTCGTTGCCCTCTTCTGGTATGTCTAGAGACATCAACAGTAGATAAAGTCTTTAGAGAAAACAGGAAAAAAAAAAAAAAAAAAAAAAACCGAAAGTCTAAAGAAAAATTATTTTAAACGACATTTCATAATTTTAACATTCGTCCATTCTGATGTCTGTGCATGTGTTTGCGCCTGTATGTGTACATGTGTGGACTTCTACAGCTCCTCACATTATGAGGTAGGGTCTATGACTAAGCCTGGCTAATGTGTGTGCTGGGAATCTGAATGTAGGTTATATAGCTCTATCACCTTAACCGGCTCCCCAGCCCTCCCATTCTCTTATTTTATATTTAACATTTTTCCATATCAATAATGCAAACATTTAAAAGAAAGGTATTGGCCTGATACAGTGGCACATATCTATAATTCCAGCACAGGAGAGGCTGAGACAGGAAGATTTTGAGTTTCAGACCAGCTTGGGTTACATAAAGAAGAGACTGTTTCAGAAAATAAAGGGCTGGGGAGATGGCTCAATAGTTAAGAACACTGGTTGCTCTTCCAGAGGGCTCCAGTTTGATTCCAAGCACCCACAGGGCAGCTCACTCACAAGAATCTCCAGTTCCAGGGGAGCTAATGTTTTACTTCTGACCTCCTTGGGTAGGAGGGATATCTGTGGAGCACAGACATACATGCTGGTAAACTCATTCATATAAAATAAATAAGAAAAAATAAAACAAATTAAATAGTCTGGCTGGGGATCCAGTTCAGTGGTAAAGTGTTTACCTAGCATGTGTAGAGCCCTCAGGTTGATCTCAGGTTCCACAGATGATAAATAAATAAAACAAGCCATCAAAACAAGGATAAAAAATTACTTTTAATATCTTATGGATTCTATAACAGACATAGAATGCAATTTCTTATTTTAAAAAATATTTTCAGTTCTCTTTATTGATAATATAATTGAGATAATTATTTTATAGATTTAAATTACCTTAAGATTTGAATTAGCTACAGTGTGGTCCAGAAATTAAAATATACAAAAGAGCTTTATAAACAGACTTATCCCCACTCCTGGTACGGTTATAAGTCACAAAATACATTTTAAAGTAAAGATTATAAAAATGAAATTCATCAAATTTTTACCAAGATATGACAAGAATTCTTTACATACATGAAAAAACGCAGAAATAACACTTGCAGCTTAATTTTAAATGTTTTAAAAATCACATCAATTCTACAAATCACTGCCTTTAAACATAGTTTACTGCTTCTTCATGTGTCATGCTTACAAGGAAAGAGAAAAGTGTTCTAAACACAATGATCAGAATTCTTATACTCTAAACAACTTCTTTAAAATGTAACAATCAAAACCTGTTTTATATTTACGCTTAGGACTATGACACACTAAACTTACATTACATGGAAGAACTCATCTTGACATAATACCTCAGAAACATTGCTTCATCTAAATTGATGGTCTGTTTAAATTTTCTAGTACATACCACGTCATTTAAGACAAGCATCTACAATGCTACTCTCCTTTGAAGAGCAAAGATATTTAATCTTTATTATCACTGCCTTTGGGAAACGCAGTGGCTTTTTAAAACTCACGAAAATCAAATTACATGATAATACCATCTGAACAAGACGCGGGGACTTCTTCATTTGTTGAATATCTCCTTCAGAACACAACACTCGTTTTACTGAGAATGAAAGACAGCTGGGGATGAACCTCAGTGCATACATGGCTTTCTGATGGGATCTCACCATGACTGGCATGTACAAGGTCCGCGCGATCCAATCCCCAAAGAGAGCAGAAGGAAGGAAGGGAGAAAGGAAGGAAGGAAGGAGGGAGGGAGGGAGGGAGGGAGGGAGGGAGGGAGGGAGAGAAGGAAGGAAGGAAGGAAGGAAGGAAGGAAGGAAGGAAGGAAGGAAGGAAGGAAGGAAGGAAGGAAGGAAGGAAGGAAGAGAGAAAGAGAGAAAGAAGAAAGTGCTTTTCAAACTAACGGGGGAAGGTGTCTTTTATCCACTGGAGCAGAATTATGAGAAGACACATACTAAGAACACTACTTGGTTGCTGGCTGTTTCACAGACCTTAAATATTCAGTTCTCATTCTGCTACAATAAAAGGAAGTCGTCTGATTTTAATAACATTACACAATATTAGAAGGCTGGAGATGTAGTTCAGAGGTAGGGTGCTTATCTAGCAAGATAGGCGAGAGAGACCCTGAGTTTACCCCCAGAACAAGTAAAGAGAGGGCAGAGTGGGAGGGGGAATACTGAGCAGGGTCAGAGGGCTGGGGTGTAGGCCACTGGCAGTGTGCAATTATTCAACCAGCATGCATGAGTGTGATCCCCAGGGCCCCAGTGACACAGCCCAGTGGTATGGCACTCGCAGGCTGGGGATGTGGCTTAGTGGGCACGACATGTGCTTGGCATGCAGAGGCCCTAGGTTTGATTGCAGCCCCTCCCCCTCAGTAATCACGATTACTCTGGAAAGTTTGGAATGGTATAGTAGGACTAGTGACAATCTCTTGAACTCAAACAGGAACTTTCATTTCCTTCCAGATAAGACTTTACCCAATATGGCTCTTCAGGGTTCTAAGGTATGACGCTTGCCATTCAAGAGTTTGTTAGAGCAGGCACGGCAGCCCACACCTGGAATCTCCGTACTTGGGAGGCAGAGGCAAGAGGATTGCCTCTCCACAAAAAGGAGGACTCTCCACAGTGAGTTCCGAGCCAGCCAGGGTAACATATGGAGATCCCATCAAAAAGAAAAAAATTATGCTAAGCATTTTTGATCTATGATTTAAAAACTCAAAGAAATCAAGTATTAAAATACCAGTGGTTCCTGTGCCAGGGCAAACATCCTCTTCAAGTAATGTTTCCCTCACAATTAAGCTATCATTCATATATATATATATATACACACACACACACACACACACACACACATATATATATATATATATATATATATATATATATATATATATATATATATATATATATATATATGCACACACACACACGCATCCTTCTGAGAATTTACTGAGGAAACTAAAAATCATGATTTTTTTTTTCTTTTAGTTAAGGTGAAAAAATTGCTTCATAAGTTCATAGGTTGTGAAAGCGACGGCTTGAGAGGGAATACAGCGGATGTAGTTCAGAGATAAGCCACGGTACAATCCTCTCCGAATCCCATGGTGTCCATAGACGTACTTCATGGTCTCCCGCATGGTACTGAAAGACAGTGGAAAATGGTGTAGCAACCATCCAAAGGGGACAAGTCATCCACAAGGTGACAAGATAACTCAGAGCCCAGAACAGCTTTGTTTATTGTTTGTTTGGATGGTTTCTTCAGACAGAATTGTGCTCTGTAGCCTGGGCTAGCTTTGAACTATAATCTTCTGCCTCCCAAGTGCTGGGATTAAAGGTGTGTGCCACCACGGCCTGGCTATAGTAGCATTTCTAAAGGAGGGGTAACTGATTGTGGTTGCTCAGGTTTGTAACCCTAGCACTTCAGAAGCTAAAACAGGAGCTCCATCCAACTTGAGCTACACAGAGACTCTGTCCCAAATCAAACAATAAATATTTGCATATATACATATACATACAAACAGTCCAGGTGGTGCATGCCTGTGAGTGTAGCACTTGGGAGATGGAGACAGGAAGACCAGGAGTTCAAGGCTAGCTTTTGCCAAAGTAAGTCAAACATTTGAAAACTGGCCTGGAGAGCTGGCTCCAGTTAAGAGAACTTCTGAACTCAGGTTCCATTCCCCACACCCACATGGTGTCCTACCACCATCTGTAACTCTAGTCTCAAGGGAGCCAACACCCTCTTCTGGCCTCAGCAGGCATGGACATGGTACACAGACTTACGTGCAAGCAAAACACTCATAAAATAACAAAACAGGTAAGTCTTTAAAAAGCAAAGTGGCCTGAATGCAGTACATAAGACTTTGTGTAAACTTCCATCTGGAATAGCTTTCAGAAGACAAAGGTGACACATAGCTAACATATCTCAATGACAAAATCAAGTCACTCCAAAAGGGGAAGCATTCTATAGAACATTTCCAGGCTACTCAGGACCATGTGCTCAGTCTGCACCACATCTACGCTGTTGACTGACGGTGCTAGCCCATAGTCACACTGGCCATGTGCTCAGTCTGCACCACATCTACACTATTGACTGATGGTGCAAGCCCATAGTCACACTTGCTGTATGAACATCCACTCTTCTTTTTTTTTTTTAGGATTTATTATATTTATTTGAGTACACTGTTGCTGTCTTAAGACACACCAAAAGAGGGCATCAGATTCCATTACAGTTGGTTGTGAGCCACTGTGTGATTGCTGGGAATTGAACTCAGGACCTCTGGAAGAGCAGTCAGTGCTCTTAACTACTGAGCCATCTCTCCAGCCCGAAAATCCACTCTTTAAACTTTCATTACAGGGCAACTTTTCTGCAGCGGCTTAGTGCCACAGGCCTCAAGCCTGGGGTTACCCGAGGGCTAAGAGGCACCCCTGGGAATGATGGGACCTTTCCCAGGTCAGGCCTGGCAGGAAATAGTTGGAGAAGATTGTAGAACCCAGGTAAGAGGGTCACACCTTATCCCTGGCACTTAGAATTGGAGAAAGGAAGGTCATAAGTTCAAGGTCATCCATGTTGCATACAGAGTTAGAAGCCAATTGGGGCTACATGAGACCTTGTCTTAAAAATAGAAATGTAAAGACCATTAGGTCTCTAAAGATTATGAACAGTTAGACTTCAGAATACTTACAGGCACTTGTCAAACTCCGGTAGGACTGCCCCTAACTGCATTCTCCGACGGGTCACATCAAATGGGTAGCTAAAGAACACAAGAATTAAAGACTTAAAAACAATCTCTCACTTCCTATCTGACAACCATTGAAACCAACATCTTAAATCTACTGAGCAGTCTGGGATTGGGCAGGTGGAGGCCATCTTCACCTACATAACAAGTTAGAGACTAGTTTTGACCACATGAGACCCTGGGTTTTTTTGGGCAGGGGGAGGTGAGAAAGAGAAGACAGGTTATAAGCTGTGAGTCAGCTTTGAGGAAAGGGAGGTGACAAGGCCAAGAAGAGGACTAGAACATCAGAAGACTGTCAGGAGTCCACAGAAGTCAACAGCCAGCGTTCCACAGCAAAGTAGACATCTCTCCATTATCTCCCACAGTGTAGCATTACCTTCCATCTGAAGATACAATCTACTTTCCCAGGGCAGCTCTTGATCTGAGCATCTTACCCAGCGGACTCTGGCTTTCCTTGGCCTACCCAGGATTCCTGGTGCTCAGGACATGGTCTTGGCCACCTCAGAGGCTTTCTCTGAAAAGTCTTGCTGCTTAGTTTCTAGCCCTTCCTGTCTCCTCCTACTTAATCTCTCTTGCTCTGGAGAAATATCTTGAAGCCACCTTCCCAATTTTGATATAGTAATGGACCTATTATAACGTCCCTTCTACATGGTGACAACATTAGCTTCAGTTAAACACTGATCTACTTTAGTAAAGCCAGCTTGGGCTAGGGTGACTGCTCAGTGGTTGAGAGGGCTTGCTCGTGTTGCAGAGAACCTGAGTTTAGTTCCGGGTGGCTCACAACCACCTTGTCTTAGCAAGGGTTTCTATTGTTCTGACAAAACACCATGACCAAGTTGAAGAGGAAGACTTTATTTGGCTTATACTTCCATATTATTGCTCATCACTGAAGGAAGTCAGCACAGGAACTCAAACAAAGCAGGATCATGGAGGCAGGAGCTGATGCAAGGCCATGCAGGGGTGCTGCTTACTGGCTTGCTTCCCCTGGCTTGCTCAGGCTGCTTTCTTTCTTTTTTTTTTTTTTGCTTTTTTTTTAAGACAGGGTTTCTCTGTGTAGCCTCAAACTCAGAAATCCTCCTGCCCCTGCCTCCCAAGTGCTGGGATTAAAGGTGTGCGCTACCACTGCCCGGCTTCAGGCTGCTTTCTTATAGAACCCAGGACCACCAGCCCAGAGACGGCACCACCCACAAGGGGCCCTCTCCATTGGTCACTAATTGAGAAAATGTCCTGCAGATGGATCTCATGGAGGCATTTTCCCAACTGAGGCTCCATCCTCTCTCATGACTCTAACTTGTGTCAAGCTGACACACAAAACCAGCCAGTACACATGTATAATGCCAGCTCCAAGGGATCTGACACCCTCTTCTGGCCTCTGAGAGAACTATACTCTTATGTACAAATACATACACATACATACATAATTAAAAATAAAATCTATACAAAGGGGGAGTTACTGAGTCAGCTATTAATATTTTTCCTTCAGTGAACCTTACCTTACAATGCTTCATATATTATCTGGCGCGCGCGCGCGCACACACACACACACACACACACACACACACACACACACACACACACACATTAAATGGCTCAAATGTCAGAAACTTCTTGTGGGCAAACTGACCAGAACAAATGACTGGAGTCAGGCAGGGATGGCTCACACCTTTAATCCCCGCACATGAGAGACAATGGGAGGCACATCTTTGTAACTTCAAGGCCAGCCTGGCCTACAAATCGAGTTCCAAGATATCCAGGTCTACATAGAGAAACCCTGTCTCAAAAACCAATACAAATTAAACAAAACAAAAAAACCTAAAAAACAAAACAACAAATGAATGCTCATATTTATGTGATTGCTTTTTCTTTTCTTTTTTTTTTTTTTTGGTTTTTCAAGACAGGGTTTCTCTGTGTAGCCCTGGCTGTCCTGGAACTCACTCTGTAGACCAGGCTGGCCTCGAACTCAGAAATCCACCTGCCTCTGCCTCCCGAGTGCTGGGATTAAAGGTGTGCGCCACCACTGCCCGGCTGTGATTGTTTTTTCAAACAAATCTATAGGAAAGGGGGAGGATGTGGATTAATGCAATTGATTATTGGCATGTGATTACTTGTAATATGTATAATATGCAATGATGAAGGCGCGTCTGAAAAAAGGATTAAATTAATATTTATCAAAAGTAAGTGCTATTTTATAAGGGATTCTGCCTTCAGTGATCTATTAGAAGAGAACATGGTCACAATGTCGGCCGTGAGGAGAGGGGACACTTACGAGATCGTCTGTGCTATTGCTCCAGCAACACCACCACAAAGTAAGTTTATGTGAGTTTTCAAAACTAAGACATTGGGGTTGTCGGACGAAGGTCGGCCAAGCAGGGCAGGAGCATAGGAAAGCCCAACACTCTTCAAGGTACCAAAGGTAAAAAAGGAAACACCTGAAAAGCAGGATACAAACTCACCATGACATGAACTGAGAAAGAGATTTTCATTACATGATAACAACATAATCCAAGGAAATAATTATGCATTTCCTAGTCTAAGACAATTGCTTTAATATGTTTAATTAATACTATAAGTACTAATTTAAAGACAATACCAGTTATCAAAAATGATAGCATTAGTTTTCACACACTAATATATACTGTACACTGAAGGACCAGAAGTGAAAACTATTTCAAATCATATAGGAGTAGAATTAAACAGTCTTCCAAGGTTTAAAATGAGTAAAATTTAAATTCATAATCATAATTTGAGGGAGGAAAGGAGGGGTCTGAGACAGTCTTAGCACATAACTACAGCTGGCCTGGAATCACTATGCAGCCCAGGGGAGCCTAAGCCTCTCGAGTGCTGAGAGTAAAGGCATGTACCACCCAGCCCATAGTTCATAAGTTTTACATACACATACACACAATAAATAGACTGTGGCCGTTTGAATATGCTTGGCCCACTACTGGGCGGTGTGGCCTTGTTGGAAGAAGTGTATCACTGTATAGGTGGCCTTTGAGGGTTCCTGGACTCAGCTCCTTGTTCCTGGCTACCTGTAGAAAATAGTCTCCTTCTGGCTTCCTTTGAATCAAGATCTGGAACTCTCATCTCCTTCCTGAGAACCGTGTCTGCCTGCACACTCCCATGATGATAATGGACTGAACCCCTGAATCTGTAAGCCAGCCCCAATTAAATGTTTTCCTTTATAAGAGTTGCCGTGGTCATGGTGTCTGCTCACAGCAATAGAAGCCCTAACTAAGACACAGATGTCATCCAAGTATTTTTTAACTATAAAGACATAGAAGCCAGGCTCAGTGGAACACACCTGCCAGCCCAGCACTTGGGCATCCCAAGCAAGATCAAGATTTCAAGGTCATCCTCAGCTACATAGCACGTTTAAGGCTAGACGAGGGTACATTAAACCTCGTCTCAAGAATAAATATGCAGCCGGGCAGTCGTGGCGCACGTCTTTAATCCCAGCACCTGGGAGGCAGAGGCAGGTGGATTTCTGAGTTCAAGGCCAGCCTGGTCTACAGAGGGAGTTCCAGGACAGCCAGGGCTACACAGAGAAACCCTGTCTCAAAAAACCAAAAAAATAAAAATAAATAAATAAACAAACAAACAAACATGCACTCAGAAAACAGCTCCAGAGAAAAACAAGAAAATACAGTATGCCTTCAACACAATGAACCTCAAAAACACACAATTGAAGAATCAGTCACAACAATTTCCTTTATAGGAAATGCAGACCTACAGAGATGTAAAGATTAATGGCAGTTTAGACTTGGGAGTTCTAACTACAGATGCAAGATGATGTCAAGTTCATTATGGCTGTGTATCTAAAATCAAGTAAAAACCAATGACTTGGACACTTACATGGACAAATTATATGGTGTTCTAGTCACAATTCAATGAAGCAGTTATTGGAAAACCACTGAATTGGTATTCCTTAAAGACACTTCAGGGGCTAGAGAAACAGCTCGGCCTTAAGAGCACTTGCTGTAAGCCTCATGATGTAAGCCTCTTCTGCCTCCAAGGGCAACGGGCACACATGCAGTGTACGTACACCAGGGCTGGCCCCAAATTCCCAGGCTCAGTCTCCTGCCTCAACTTCTAGGACAGTTGGGGTTATGAGTGTTTAACACTTTGCCCAAATGTCAAATGTAGATGAGGTGATCTTGAAATTATGACCCTATGACCTTGACCTTTCCAGCACTAGGATTAAAGAAATGTGTAAACATATTTTTTTTTTTTTACTTTATTTTAAAATATGAGCATTTGTGTGCACCACATGAATGCCTGGTGCCTGCAGAGGCAAGAAGAGGTCGTCAGACATCTGAACCAGAGCAGCAGATGATTGTGAGCCTCCAAGCAGGTGCTGGGAACGAAATCCTGGTCTTCTGTAAGTGCTTTTAACTGCTGAGCCATCTTTCCAGCCCCAAACCTGAATTCTTTTGTTTGTTTGTTTGTTTGTTTGTTTGTTTTTTGTTTTCTTCAAGACACGGTCTCTCTGTGTAGCCATGGCTGTTCTGGAACCCACTGTGTAGACCAGGCTGGCCTCGAACTCAGAAACCCACCTGCCTCTGCCTCTGCCTCCTGAGTGCTAGGATTAAGGCGTGTGCCACCATGCCTTGCTCAAAACTGGATCCTTCACAACCTAAGTGTTCATTAACAAGACTAATGTCACTGAGTCACATCTTAATAAAAAGACGTAAAATTGCATTTCAACTCAGTGTACATAAACAGCAAACTTTATATATAATGGACTAAGTGACCATATTTGAATTATAATTCTATCTTCGTCATAAGTAAAAAACATTTCAGAGAGTATCTTTTCCTGTTGTCACTTAAAAAACCCTGGTGACATAAACACAAAGTAGGATGCTGCCAAATTTCATTTTGCTTTGCCTTGCTGCTTTATGTCTGAGATAGGATCTGGCTGTGTAGCCCTTGCTGGCCTGGAGCTGGCGGTGTAGAATCTGCCCGGCCCAGTTTGAATCCTACCTGCATATGGAGCCATTCCTAGTATAGTAGGCATCAGACCTCTATAGAATCCAAGGAACCCACCTTCCTTTGAATGAAGAAAAGTAGAGGATTATATCACACTCATCATGATAAACCTCATCCAATAAAAGCATGGTGCAACGGAAGCAACCCTAGGACTCACCTGAAGTACAAACATGGGCTTCTCAGGGTTATTGCTGCTGTCACCATTAATAATCCCCCCCTCCTCCCTCCTCCCTCCTCCCTCCTCCCTCCCCACTCTCTCCTTTACTATGGCGCTAGGAATCAATCTAGAACCTTGGCAGGGCAGGCAAGCGTCCTATCACTCACCGGCACTCCTAACTTAGTATGACTAATTCAAATAGAAGAAAGGGTAGCTCCCCCCACAGTTCCCTAGATACAGAAGGCACGCTGGACATTTGGAAGATGGGGTGGAGTACCTTGGCATAGATGGTCTTGAAGGCATGGATGATCCCTGAATAAGTGTGCTCTCCCTTAACCTGGAAGGCCAGGCGCACCCTGACCACATCCAGAGGGTACGTGCAGATAACCGCTGTCATGCCTGGAAAGAACAGAGCCGCGAAAGTAAAAATAGTGACATCTACATGTGTACACACACTCCATAGAGTGACATCCTTAGTATTATAAAGATGGTGAAACCTACTCAGAGCAAAGGTGAAATTAAGGACTAAAGACTCAAATCATTCAATAGCAGTATCTAAAGAGGGTTAGGGTTAGCCGGGCAGTGGTGGAGCACACCTTTAATCCCAGCACTTGGGAGGCAGAGGCAGGTGGATTTCTGAGTTCCAGGCCAGCCTGGTCTACCGAGGGAGTTCCAGGACAGCCAAGGCTACACAGAGAAACCTTGTCTCGGAAAAAAAAAAAAAAAAAGAGGGTTAGAGTTTTTTTGTTTGGTTGGTTTTTTGAAACAGGATCTCACTATGCAGCCCTGGCTGCCCAAGAACTTAGAGATCCACCCATGAGTCTCTGCCCTCTGCCCATGAGTGCTAGGTTTGAAGGTGTCACTCCCAGAAAAGGCCATCCTAAGTCCCTCTCACTGTGAAACCCTGCTGTCGGCACCGACTGATGCAGCTTAAACATATCATGGGTTTGGTCTCACTGGAACGAGATCAGCAGTAAAAATGACTGTCGGCCGGGCAGTGGTGTGGTGTGCACCTTTAGACAGAGGCAGGCAGATTCCTAAGTTGGAGACCAACCTAGTCTATAGAGAGAATACCTGGATAGCCAGAGCTACACAGAGAAACCTCTCTTGAAAAAAACAACAACAACAAAACCAGCTGGTGGTGTGGGAGGTCACAAAGTAGCAGTAGAAGTCCTCACCAGTACAGGGACAGCTACTTGTCCAGCAGCCTGAAACTGGAATTTATTTGACCCTACAGCCGTCAGGGATGAGCCGATTCTCAGCTACTATGTCTTCAAATTCATCAGCATGAAATTTGGTAAAGTCCAACTTCTTGGACATGTGGATCTTCTGGGGGCCAGGGAACTTGAACTTGGCTCCATGAAGAGCCTCAATCACATGTTCCTTATTCTGCAGCCTGGTGCAAATGAACAGGCTGACCTGGCCAAAGTGAGCCTGACTGCAGTGTCCTGGGGCTTCCCAAAGCCGCTGTTTGGGAGGTGTTGGGAGCCTGCTGGCCCAGCACAGGACAACATCGAGTGGAAGCAGATGACAGAGGAAGGGGAGAACCACACTTGAACACGAACACCTTCACTCTGTGCCATGTGCTTGGAACAAATATGGATGGCCCCCAGGGCATAGAAAAGCTGCTCTTATTCGTCTGACACCAGTGGCCACAAAGAAAAATTCATCCACACTGGCCGCCTTCCACCCACGGTCGGAGGAAGATCTTAGTTAGCATCAGCGGTACCAAGGCAGAGGAGAGACTCTGAGTGTGGCCTGTCCTTACAATCCCCACAACACTGGGATGAGTGCCATGCTGATGTCAGGAAAGATTCCTGAGGTTTCACAGAGAGGAATTTATTCTACTTGTTTATACCCAGTTTAACAGGATAAGGTTCAAAATGCAAATGCTTTCATTTTAGAATTGAGATTACTTTGTAATTAACTAAATAGAATGAAAATATAAATAGCCAGCTGTATGTTGTGGCTTAGACATGCAACCCAGCACTCCAGAGGCTGAGTCAGAAGAGTTACTACAGGTTCCAGGCCAGTGTGAGCTACATAGTAAGTTCTAAACAACCTGAGCTACAGAGAAACCCTGTCTCAAAAAAACAAAGACAAGGGGCTGAAGAAATAGCTCAGCACTGGCTGCTCTACAAGAAGTCCTGAGTTCAATCCCAGCAACAACATGGTGGTTCACAACCATCTGTAATGGAATCTGATGCCCTCTTCTGCTGTGTCCGAAGACAGCTACAGTGTACTGATACACATAATATAAATGAATAGTTCTTTAAAAAACAAAAACAAAAAAAGTCCCGTGTTACAGCATGCTAGCTAGCACTTAAGAGATGGAGGCAGGGGGACAAGAACTAGAGGCCATCGCCATTTTCAGATACACAGTGAATCTGAGGCCATCCCATGGTGGCTTTAGTCCAGGCACTCAGGAAGCAGAGGCAAATGGATCTCTTTGAATCTGCAGCCAGCCTAGTCTACATGAAGGGTAAAGCAGAAACCAAAAAGGGAGAGTGTGATGTGCTGAGTTTGATCCCCAGAGAGCATAGCAGGAGAGAACCAACTGCCAAAAGTTGTCTGGACATTCACATGTTCATGAGCACATAAACCCATGAAAACACGCAAATACACAAACAAATATTAAATAATAAAAAAATTAAATGGCCAGTGAGATAGTTCAAGAGGTAAAGGAATTTGCCGACAAGCATGATAAACCTGAGATCAATCTTCAGGAAAAACAAACAAACCAATTCCTGCAAGCTCTCCTCTAATGCGCACGCATGCACGCACATGCTCGTGCACACACATACACACGGAGACACATACAATATAATTTAAAATTTTTTAAGGTAGGAAAAGAGCATACCCTTTTACTTCTGCTTATTTTTTGCTTTTGTTTTGTTTTCCAAGACAGGGTTTCTCTGTGTAGCCCTGGCTTTTCTGGAACTCCCTCTGTAGACCAGGCTGGCTATGAAATCAGAGATCTGCCTGCCTCTGTCTCTCCAGCTCTGGGATCAAAGGCGCACACCTAGCTTTTTTTTTTTTTTTTTTTGCTTTGCTTTTTTGGTAGTATCTTGCTATATAGCTCTGGCTGGTGTAGAATTTGCTATGTAGTCCAGGCTGGCCACCAAGTTTCAATGATTCTCATGCCTCAGCCTCCAGAATGCTAGGACTCTAGGGCACCACTGCATTGACAAAAGTCTATTGATTAAGAAACCTCAGTAGTAAACTTGCTTTCAGTGGGTTTGGTTTTGTGGCTGTTTCTTTGTTTGTTTGTTTGACACTTGGTAGAGTGCTTGTCAAGCATTCATGAGACAAAGTCTATTATGTAGCTCTGGCTGTTCTGGAACTCTGATATGTAAGCCAGGCTGGCCTCAAACTCACAGAGATCCTCCTGCCTCAGCCTCCTAAGTGCTAGGATTAAAGAAGTGTGACACCACACCTGGCACCCTCAGTTTCTCATGAATCTACGATTTCAACTTCCACAAACAATCCAGTTAAATTTAATGTTTATTAGACTTATTTCATTTCATGTGTATGAGTGTTTTGCTTGGTTGTATGTATATCACATACAGGCCTGATGTCTGTGAAGGTCAGAAGAGGGAGTAGGTCCCTTGAAGCTAGAATTATAAATGCTCATGAACCATCATGTGGGTACTGGGAGTAGAACCTGGGTCCTCGCAAGAGCAACTGGTGCTCTTAACTATGAAGTCATCTCTCTATTCCAGCACTGAGGTGTAAGCAGAAAGCTCAGGATTTCAAGGCCACTTTGTCTAAACAGCTAGTTTGAGACCAGACTATGCTCCATGAGATCCTATTTCAAAAAAAAACAAACAACAAAAACATACTGGGGATACAGCACACTTGGTAGAGTGTTTGTCAAGTCCCAGATCCAATTCTTAATATACATAAAAAAGGTATGGTGGTGGTGGGACGTGCTCATGAATCAGCCCGTGGGGAAAAGCAGCAGGACCACAGGTTGAAAACCATCCTCAAGTACACAGCAAGGACACCTGTGATACCCAAGGTGCTGTATGGAAACAGAACAAGGGCAGTCTAGAGTTCCAGGCCAGCCAGGGCTACATAGTGAGATTCTGTCTCGAAACAGCCAGTCAGCCTGGGAGTGTGGCTCAGTAATAGAGCATTTGCTTAGCATGGACCAGGCCTGACTTCAGCCCCCAGTATTGAAAGAAAAAGAAAAAGTTTATCTCTTAAAAATGTTTTTTTTTCTTTTTAAGATTAATTTATTTTATGTGTATGAGTGCCCCGTCTTCAGACATATCAGAAGCAGCCAGCGCTCTTAACCACTAAGCTATCTCTCCAGCCCTAAAAATGTTTTCTTAGAGTTTTTTTTGTTTGTTTGTTTATTGTTTTAGACAGGGTCTTGCTAGACAACTCATACTGGTCTAGAACTCTCTATATGGACCCAAGGTAATTTGGAACTAGTAACAGTTCTTTAGCCTTGGTCTCCCAAGTGCTGGAAATGAAAGCACCCACAAGCCCTTGCTTAGCTGAGGGGCTGTGTATGCACATCACTGCCTGTAAAGTGATTCAGGTAGCGCTGTTTTCTTGATTTGGTAGCTTTCTAATTTTACCAAACTTATTTATTTTTAAACATTTTGGTTTTTTTAAGATATGGTCTCTGTACATATCCCTGGCTGTCCTGGAACTCACTCTGTAGACCAGGCTGGCCTCGAACTCAGAAATCCGCCTGCCTCTGCCTCCCAAGTGCTGGGATTAAAGGCATGCACCACCACTGCCCAGCTTCCCCTTCTACCTTGTGAATCCCAAGCACTGAACTCAGGTTACCAGGTTTGGCTGCAAGCACCTTCACCTGCTGAGCCATCTCATTGGCCCAGTATCTAGTTTTTGATCCTCTTCTTTCAGAGCCAAACCCCTAACCTATTAACCGGTGTCTCCATCCCTCCTATCCCTCTTTCCACTCTTTACTTACTAATATAAAATTCCCACTTGCATTTGAAGGTGGTTAAGGTAAACACAGAGACCAGATTACTAAATATAGGTGAACTAGAACATTACCTCACCCCTGAGTAGGAACAACATATTAACTGTAATCAATTAAGCATGGAACAGAACCATCAGAGAACCACGGCTCTTACACTACCTAAACAAGAAGAATTTGTTCTCTGGTTTTTTTCAAATTAATTAATTTATTTTCTGTATATGAATACACTATAACTGTCTTCAGACGTACCAGAAGAGGGCGTCAGATCCCATTACAGATGGTTGTGAGCCACCATGTGGTTGCTGGGAATTGAACTCAGGACCTCTGGAAAAGCAGTCAGTGCTCTTAACCACTGAGCCATCTCTCCAGCCCCACAATAAGTATTTTTTAAACAAAGATTTTTTTCTCTTATTTTTAATTGTGTGTGTCCGTCTATCTGTGTGTTGAGTATGTGCAAGAGAGAACAGGTGCCCGTGGAGGTCAGAGGGATCAGTCTCTCCTTGAGCTAGGATACCAAGACACTGTGACCCACCTGAGATGGGATCTAGGAACCTACCTCAAGTCCTCTGCATGAGCAGAAGTGGGGCTGGAAAGATGGCTCAGTAGTTAAGTCCTATTGCTCTTCCAAAAGACCACAGTTGGGTTGCCAGCACCCATGTTGGGTGCCCTACACAGCCAATAACTCCAGCTCCAAAATATCCAGCTCCCTCTTCTGGCTTTCATGGGCAGATATGTATACACACTCACATATACACACACACACACACACATATACATTCTCTCTGTCTCATGCACACACATGCACACGCACACACTACACACACACATTCTCTCTCTCTCTCTCTCTCTCTCTCTCTCTCTCTCTCTCGCACACACACACACTGCTAGCTCTCTCTCTCTCTCTCTCACACACACACACACACACACACACACACACACATGCACATTTGCATGTAAATAAAAATAAATATTTAAACACAGGCCCACCAGGAGTACATAGTAATACCGTGTCTCAATAAAAATAAATAAATAAATAAATGTAAAAAAATACAGGAAGCACTGTTAACTGTTTAGACATCTCTCTAGCCCCCAAATTAAGCACTTTGATATGAAGAAAACTTATTTATCAGATATAAAATGTACCTACTCATCTTACCTGCCATGGATCCAGCCATTAATCTGTGCACATGACCAGAAACTCCCAGCTTTGTAGTAATAAACTAGAAACCAAGAACACTGAATTAAATGAGATGCTATTTTATGTGTTAAAATAAAGTTAGAGGGGCCAGAAAGATGGTGCAGAGGTTAAGAGAATTTGCTGCTCTTGTAGACTTGGGTTCAGTTCCCAGCACCCACATGGCACGTTATGACTGTCCCTAACAGCAGTTCTAGAGGATATAGCACCCTCTTCTGGCTATCATAGGCACCAAACACGCACAGCACATACACAGATATATACGAAAGCTAAACATCCATAAACATAAAATAAAATCCCAGCACTTGGAAGGCAAAGGCAGGAGGATCTCTGTGAGTTCAAGGCCAACCTGGTCTACAGAGCAAGTTCAAGGACAGCCAAGGCTAAACCTGTCTCAAAAATATATTTAGTTTTTAGTTTCTTTATATTGGTGTTTTACTACATGTATGAAAGTTTGCCACATATGTGCAGCACCAGTGGTGGCCAGAAGAAGGCATTAAATTCCCTGAAACTGGAGTAACAGATGCTTTTGAGACACCATATGGGCGGTGGGAACCAGGCCTGGGGTTCTTTTTTTTTTTTTTTTTTTTGGTACTGGATATTTTATTTATTTACATTTTAAATGTTGTCCCCTTCCTGGTTCCCCCCTCCCAGAAACCCCCTATCCCATACCCCCTACCCCACTTCTATGAGGGTGCTCCTCCACCCACTCCCACCTCCTCACCCTCGATTCTCCGACACTGGGGCATCTATCAAGCCTTCACAGGACCAAGGGCCTCTCCTCCCATTGATGCCGGACAAGGCTATCCTCTGCTACATATGCAGCTGGAGCCATGGGTCCCTCCATGCGTACTCCATGGTTGGTGGTTTAGTCCCTGGGAGCTCTGAGGCGTCCGGTTGGTAGATACTGTTGTTCTTCCTATGGGTTGCAGACCCGTCAGCCCCTTCAGTCCTTTCTCTCACTCCTCCATCAGGGACCCACTGCAAGTCTTAGTTCTTTTTCTTTTTTTGTTTTTGTTTTGGTTTTCCGAGACAGGGTTTCTCTGCGTAGCCCTGGCTGTCCTGGAACTCACCCTGTAGACCAGGCTGGCCTCGAACTCAGAAATCCACCTGCCTCTGCCTCCCGAGTGCTAGGATTAAAGGCGTGCGCCACCACTGCCTGGCCTAAGCCTTAGTTCTTAAGAAGAGCAGCCATTGCTCTTGACCACTAAGCCATCTCAAGCCCAAAATATAAATCTTTTTTTTTTAATGTAAAGTCAGGCATGTGGTGGCACATGCCTTTAATACAGCAGAGGCACATGAATCTCTGTTATTTTGAAGCTAGCCTGGTCTATACAGAAAGTTTCAGGACAGCCAGAGCTACACAGAGAAAACTTGTCTCAAAAGAAAAAAAAATAAAGAAAAGAAAGAAGTAAACTTAGAAAGATAAGAGGAATCTAATGAGTATAACAGGAAATCTGTTGAAGGATTGCTGCAAATAATAAACCTTTGTAACATGATTTCACTTATTTAGTAACAAAGTCCCAAACCGGGAATATAGTTCATTTGTCTAGGATACTCAAGGCTCTGGGTTTGATCCTCAGACAGCAAAATATGTATGCATGTGCATAATCATATTCTTATATAATATACATTTATTAAGTATGATATACAGGCCAGGCAGTGGTGGTGCACGCCTTTAATCCCAGCACTCGGGAGGCAGAGGCAGGCGGATTTCTGAGTTCGAGGCCAGCCTGGTCTTCAGAGTGAGTTCCAGGACAGCCAGGGCTACAGAGAAACCCTGTCTCGAAAAACCAAAAAAAAGAAAGAAAGAAAGAAGGAAGGAAGGAAGGAAGGAAGGAAGGAAGGAAGGAAGGAAGGAAGGAAGGAAGGAAGGAAGGAAAGAGGAAAGAAAGAAAGAAAGAAAGAAAGAAAGAAAGAAAGAAAGAAAGAAAGAAAGAAAGAAAGAAAGAAAAGCCACGCCGGCATTCTCAGAGAACAGGAGAACGAGCCTATCACATGGGTTAGAGAGACAGCTCAGTAGCTTAATTGTGCTGCTGCTAGTCCAGAGGATGGAATTCTGTTTGGAGCACCCTCGTCAGCTAACTCCAGCTCCAAGGGGAAATCTCCAGTGCTCTCTTCTGGCCTCTACAAGCATTCATACATACATATACATACTAATATTTATTTTTTCGAGGCCAGAATGGTCTACAGAGTGAGTTCCAGGACAGCCAGGGCTACACAGAGAAACCCTGTCTCAAAACAACAACAACAAAAAACAAACAAACAAGTATTTATTTTTAATTTTAAAAAGCATATTAAAATATAAATTTATCTTTCAAAAAACACTTCAATTTTTCTTCATTTTATTTTGTATGTGTGTGTGTGTGTGGGTGGGTGGGGGTGGGAGTGCACATTCATGAGGTTGGGGACAGGGTGAAGGAGTCGGCTATCTGCCATGTGGATCCCAGGAACTGAACATAGGTTGTTAGGCCACCTCACTGACCCTGTATCTATCTTTCTGGAAGGGACTTTTGAGCTGGGCGTGGTGGTATACACCTACAATTCCAGCACTTGAGAGGGAGAGGAGGCAAGATTAGGAGTCCAAAGCCCAGCCTTGGCTACACAGTAAATTCTAGGCCACCCTTACATAAATTCCAGATCTATCTCAAAACAAACTAACAGGAAATAAGAAGATGCTCAGTTGAGAAAGTACTTGCTACAGAAGCATAAAAGCTTGCGCTGGATTCACAGCACCCAAACTTAACTCTGAAGTTAAAACCACTTGTGTACACAGAATTGGAGGCTCAATCCCCACTCAGCACCGGGGAAAAATTCCAATGGAGAGCATGCTATTAACCCATATAATCCCAGGGTAGAGAGAATCTGTGTGTACTATATGGTTGCATCACTCATAAATTAAAAAATCCTATGGCCTATAGGAAAGGGTGGAATAGAAGGTGGGACATCTGGTCAGCAGAAAGGATTCTGGGATAGAGCCAGGCTGGGATTTGCCTGGAAACATGGAGGTCAAAAACATGGCAGCTGAGCAGAGGTAACCAGCCACATGACAGAACTTAGATTAGAATGGGATAATAAGTTATGATCTAATCACGGAACCAATCTAAGCTTATGGCCAATGTGTTTGGAAATATATTTTGAGTCTCAGAGTCATTCCAGTTGCTTGGGCCTAGGAGAAAAAAAAAAGGACTCAATATCCCCGTACTTGGGTGGCTGAGGCACGAGGGTCATTAGTTCAAACCTAGCCTGTGCTTAACATAGAGATACTGTTTCAAAACCACAAATGATGCAAGGGACTACAAGAGGAATCAGCAGTAAAGATGCCTGCCACAAAGCCTGAGAGTCCGAGTCCAGTACACAGACCGCACATGAAGGAAAGACTTCTACAAATTGTTCTTTGACCTCCATGTACACACACACACACACACACACACACACACACACACACACACAAATAAAATAAAAACAAACGTTTGATATTAAATATAACATTCAAAGACATGAAAGAAAGAAAAATTCAACTACCGTTTTATAATGCTCAAAGGCCATGAACTGGATTGCACCGTAGGGAAAGATCCGAATCATCATTGCACCGTTTCCTTTATATAATCCAAGGTAGCCTTCCTTTTGGGGAACAGCACGCAGTGTAGAAAGTACCCCTGTTCATGGAAAGAGTTTAGAAGACTATATTAAGGTAATGAAAACTCTGAGCCAGGCATGTGTCTCACTTGTGTCATCTGTCTTAACTGTTTCTGTTTTGTCAGAGGACAACTTTGAGGAGCAGGCTCTCCTTCTAGACTTATGTGGATTCCGGGATCAAGTCATCAGGCTTAGGTGGGAAACATTTTACCCACAAAGCCATCTTGCTGGCCCTTGTTTCTCCTTTTTCCTTTCTTTTTGTTTCCTGTGTGTATGAGTGTGTGTGTGTGTGTGTGTGTGTGTGTGTATGGGGGAGGGGGTATGTGTTGTGACAGGGTTTCACCATATAGCTCCATCTGGCTGTGGAGATCTACCTGCTTCTGCCTCCTGAAGACTGGACTGAAGACATGAGCCCCAGCTTGACCCCCGTTTTGTTCTTTTTCCTAAGTGTAATCTCAACACAGGGGAGACTAAGGGAGGAAGATCACATGTTCAAGGTCAGCCTGGGCTACAAGTAAGTTTGAGGCCCAACCTAAAGAACAGTGTCTTAATGTTCCCTTTTTCAATAAATGTATTGAAATTCAATTTTTCATAAAAAACACTCATAGAGATTACTAAACCATCATTCATACAGAAACTTTGAGAAATTACATAATTTCATGAGTGTTTGGTTTTTAGAAAGCATTTCCAATGACAGAGGCTGGCCTCAAACACCCTAGGCAGCCAGAATGACCTTGAAGTCTTGAGCCCCCTGCCTCTTCCCCTCAAGCAGTGGATTAGTACTGTGTACCATCATGCCCGACCACAAGTGGTAATTTATTTTTTTAACCATTTATTTATTTTATTTTACATATACAACTGTTTTGCCAGCATGTATATATGCATTACATGAGTGGCAGATGCCCAAAGAGTTCAGAAGATGGTATTGGATAACCTGTAACTGGAGCCTTAGATGGTTGTGAGCCACTGTGTGGGTGCTGAGAACTGAACCCAGGTCCCCTACAAAAATAACAGATGCTTCCAACCTTTGAGCCATCTCTCTAGCCCCAGCCAGTAAGTGGTGATTTCTACATAACAAGTGAACTTCATCATTTATCTAAATCAAATAAATACGTTTTACTCATATAAAACATAAAGCTCACCACTGATCTAGACATGGTGGCCCACATCTTTAATCCCAGTACTCTAGGGGTAGTGACAGATAGATCTCTGTGAGCTCAATGTCAGCCTGATCTACTTAATGAGTTTCAAGGCAGCAAGGGCTGTGTACAGAGGTCCTGCCTCACTAGATAGATAGATAGATAGATAGATAGATAGATAGATAGATAGATAGATAGATAGAAAGAAAGAAAGAAAGAAAGAAAGAAAGAAAGAAAGAAAGAAAGAAAGAAAGAAAGAAGCTGAGCGATGGCAGTGCACCCTTTTAAACCCAGCACTCAGAAGCAGAGGCAAGAAGATCTCTGTGAGTTCAAGGTCACACTGTTCTACAGAGTGAGTTCCAGAAAAGCCAGAGATATTAGAAAGCCCTATCTTGGGCTGGAGAGATGGATCAGCGGTTAAGAGCACTAGCTGCTCTTCCAGAGGTCCTGAGTTCAATTCCCAGCAACCACATGGTGGCTCACAACCATCTGTAATGGGATCTGATGCCCTCTTCTGGTGTGTCTGAAGACAGCTACAGTGTACTCATGTATATAAAATAGGTAAATATTTAAAAACAAACAAACCAAAACAAAGAAAAAGAAAAAAGGGAGATAAAGCCCTTGCAAGGCTTCTCCCAAACACAAACATCTTTTTACAAAAAAATCAGGCAAGCCGGGCAGTGGTGGTGCACGCCTTTAATCCCAGCACTCAGGAGGCAGAGACAGATGAATTTCTGAGTTCAAGGACAGCCTGGTCTACAGAGTGAGTTCTAGGACAGCCCGGGCTACACAGAGAAATCCTGTCTGGAAAAAAAAAAACAAAACAAATCTTAAAAAATTAAAAAAAAAAAATCAGGCAGATAATGTTCCATTCCTTTTCATCTTTGGCTTTTTGGCAAGTTGGCAAAATTCCAACCTAGCTTTTTGCCAACTTGACACAAGTTAGAGTCATCTGAGAGGGGAGAGCCTCAACTGAGAAAATGCTTCCATAAAGTAGGCTGCAGGCAGGCAGGCCCGTAGGGTATTTTCTTGAATAGTGATTGATGTGCAAGAGGGCCCAGTGCATTTTGAGTGTGACCACCTCTGAGTTCTACAAGAAATTGGTCCTGGGTTCTATAAGAAAGTACACTGAAAGCCAGGCAGTGGTGGTGCACACCTTTAATCCCAGCACTCGGGAGGCAGAGGCAGGTGGATTTCTGAGTTCAAGGCCAGCCTGGTCTACAGAGTGAGTTCCAGGACAGCCAGGGCTACACAGAGAAACCCTGTCTCAAAAAACCAAAAAAAGAAAAAAAAAAAAAAAAAAAAAAAGAAAGTACACTGAGAGCTGGGCCATGCTAGTGTACACCTTTAATCCCAGCACTCAGGAGGCAGAGGAAGGCAGATCTCTGAGATCCAGGCCAGCCTGGTCTACAAAGGACAAGGACAGCCAGGGCTACACAGAGAAACTCTGTCCTGGAAAACCAAAAAGAAAAAGAAAAGAAGAAGAGGAAGAAGAAGAGGAGGAGGAGGAGGAAGAAAGGCAGACTGAGCAAGCTGTGAAGAGCAAGCCAGTAAGCAGCAATCCTCCATGGCTGCTATGCTGATGCACACCTCTGCATCAGCTCCCATGGTTCTGCCCTGTTTGAGTTCCTGACTTCCTTCAGTGATGAACTGTGATACAGAGAGGCAAGCAAAATAGACTCTTTCCTCCCCAGTGTGCTTTTCGTCATGGTGTTTTATCACAGCAATAGAAACCCTGACTAAGACAGCATGTAGAACTCACCTAAATGTTTATAATGGTGGTTGTGAGCTTGTAATAAAACCTTGACTCGATCCAGGGGAGCAACTGTGGTTTTGGCGCAGCAGCCAGCAATACCTAAAAGAAAACGGAAAGGTGAGAAAGAAACTGGATACCATCTCCTCCTAAAGGGAAATCATCACGGGTCCAGCCAGAAAACTACTACAGCTCCGTTTGGTCTCCATGAGGAGAAGTGCTTAGTAATAGGTTCTGTAGATCAATGGCCCCGTCCCTGTAACATAGATAAGTTCTAAGCATACCCAGCAATAACCCAATGCTGGCTGAACAGAGGGCAATTTACCCACCTGGGGCGCTCCATTTAAAACTCCCTTCTAAAAATGCCTTTCATTAAACATCAAAACAACCTGTGCCTACAAAACCAATCATTCATTTACAATGCAGTATGCATGCATTTGGAGCCTTCTCTGTTGCACTGGTCGGCAGGAGTGCATGCAAGCAGAGACATGCTTACAGGCAGTTCCCATAGATGCCTGAGCTGTTAGCCTACCAACAAGGATGGCTCTAAAATGACCGAAAAAAGGACATGTGGCACACTCCAGCCTTCCAGAGGTTGAGATATGAGAGCTCTGAGTTCCCGATGCTGCAGCTACACAGTTCCACGCCAGCTTGAGCTGCAGAGTGAGATCAGGTCTCAAAAAATGAAGCAAGTATCAGTCCGTGCCTTTAATCCCAGCACTTGAGAGACAGAGGCAAGCAGGTTATCTGTAAACCCAGCATTGGCAGCTGAAGACAGGCAAGGCCGATCTCTGGGGCTAGGGTCAGCCACCCTAGCCAATATGCAAGCTCCAGTGAAAGACTGAGTCAAAAACTTAGGTGGATGACTGATCACAGTGGTGCGCAGCACTTGGGAATCCAAGGCAGATAGATCTTTGTATGTTCCAGGTTATCCAAGGCTGCATAGTAAGACCCCATCTGAATGGATGGGTGGGTAAGTGGATGGATAGATAGATAGATAGATCGATAGATCTGGTGGCACAGGCCTGTGATTCTACCTACTAGAGAGGCTGAGCAGAAGGATCCCAAGCTTAGAGCTTGCCTGTGCTATAGGGCAAGTGCAAGGCTGCCACAGGCAACCTTTCATGAGACAGAACATGAGCAAAAGGGCTGGGAACACGACCTGCTTTTGCAGGGGACCTGGCATATGGCGGCTCAAAACTCCCTGAAATTCTAGTTTCACAGGATTGAGCAACCTCTTCTGCCAGGTCTGCACAGGGTGCACACACATACATACACGCAGGGAAAACACACATAACAACTAAATAAGTAATTTTTGTTTGTTTGTTTTTGTTTTGGTTTTGGTTTTTGGTTTTTTCAAAACAGGGTTTCTCTGTGTAGCCCTGGTTGTCCTGGAACTCACTCTGTAGACCAGGCTGGCCTCGAACTCAGAAATCCGCCTGCCTCTGCCTCCACGACTGCCCAGCAGTAATTATTTTTTATGAAGGAAAGAGGAGGAGAAGAAGCAGCAGCAGGAGCAGCAAAGCAGGGTGTGGTCACATCTGAGACCTGGCGCTAGAAAAGCAGAGGCAGGGGTCTGAGGAATTCACAGTCACCTTCAGCTATATACTAAGTTGGAGGCCACCCTGTGATACATGACATTTTGTCTTAAAAACTCTAGCCAGACATACATGGCACACACCTTTAATCCCAGTACTCGGGAGGCAGAGGCAAGCAGATCTCTGAGCTTGAAGCCAGCTGTGTTGGGAATATAATTATTTTCTTATGCAGATTAAAAAATTTTTTAATTAAAAAAACAAACAACTATCTCCCTGGTCTGGCAAGATGGCTCAGCACACATGTAAAGCACGTGTCTTCAAGTTTGCAGCTCTCAGTTCAGTCCTCCAGACCCACATGGTGGAAGCAGAGAATTTCTCCCACAAGCTAGCCTCTGACCTCCACACATGCTTGGCATGCCTGCGCCCACAAACATGCATACAGTAAACAAACAAGCAAGTAAGGAAATATCATTTGTTAAATGTTATTATCTTGTGTGTATAACTGATTTCCATGCAGGTGTGTTTGAACACCATACATATGCCTGGTACCCACTGAAGTCAGAGGAGGGCCAGATCCCCTAGGACTGGACTTAACAGACATGTGTGGTGTCGTGTAGGTGCTAGGAATCAAATCTGCTGCTCTGCAAGAACAGCAAGAACTCCAAAATACTGAGCCAGCTCTCTAGCCCCCAGATATAATTTTTAAAGGCAGGAGTTGGCAAGATGGCTTAATGGGGTAAAATGTATGATTCCCAGGGCCCACATGACAGGAGAACTGACACAAGTTATCCTCTAAGCACCACATGAGAGTGCGACAGGTACACACAGGCACGCAGAGGTAAATGTCGCACAGAGGTAAGTGTAAGTTTTAAATAATTAAAAAGTACCTATACTCGGCATGGTGGCACATACTTATAAGCCAAGGACTAGACTGTAGAGGCAGAAATGGGAGTTTAAAATCTGCCTCAGGCAATCAGGTTCCTTCTTCATGGGGATCCAGTGACTCGAAGGCTGCCAAGAACAAAATCCTTGACAGTATATGCAGTCTGTTGTATGTCTGGGTTCCCCTTAGAGACCTCCAAAAGAGTTTTCTGATAGATATTGCTATCTCTGGTCTCAATGCTGACCCCAACCAACCTAGGATCCAAAAAAATAGACAAAGTACCTTTGGGGAAACTAGGGCAGAGTGGTGAGGGTTCATATAGTGGTTTCAATGAGAATGGCCCCTGACTTAGGGTTTTACTGCTGTGAACCGACACCATGACCAAGGCAACTCTTTTTTTTTTTTTTTCCAGACAGGGTTTCTCTGTGTAGCCCTGGCTGTCCTGGAACTCCCTCTGTACACCAGGCTGGCCTTGAACTCAGAAATCCACTTACCTCTGCCTCCCAAGTGCTGGGATTAAAGGCGTGCGCCACCACTGCCCGGCCCAAGGCAACTCTTATAAGAACAATATTTAATTGGGGCTGGCTTACAGGTTCAGAGGTTCAGTCCATTATCATCAAGGCAGGAACATGGCAACATCCATGCAGGCATGGTGCAAGAAGAGCTGAGAGTTTTACAGCTTCATCTGAAGACTGCCAGCAGATATACTGACCTCCAGGCAGCTAGGATGAGGGTCTCATAGCCCACCCCCACAGTGACACACCTACTCCAACAAGGCCACATCTACTAGTGCTGTTCCCCTGGGCAGAGCATATACAAACCATCACAGCCCCCACAGTCTCATATTCTTAAAATACGTGATCCCTGGTTTGTGGAACTCTTGGGAAGGATTGGAAGGTTTGGCCTTGTTAGAGAAGGTAGGTGGCTTTGAGGTTCAAAAGACTCCTACCATAGCCAATGTGTCTTTCTGTGTCTCCTGCTTGTTGATCCGGGTGTGAGCTCTCAGCCATTGCTGAAGTCATGGCTTTGCTCTGCCATAATGGACTCTTAATACCAAAGCCCAATTAAATGCTTTTAATTTTTTGGAGATAGGGTCTCTATATGTAGCTCTGGCTGTCCTGGAACTTGCTTTATAGACCAGGCTGGTGTTGAACTCACAGAGTTCTACCTGCCTCTGCCTCTCACAGTACTGAGATTTGCTCAGCTGACAGATCAGAGGTCATAGTAGGCAACTGAAACTCAGGGATTCCAGTATGAATAAAAAGATATCTTTTTTTTTTTTTTTTGGTCTTTCAAGACAGAGTTTCTCTTTGTGGCTCTGGCTGTCCTGGAACTCA
>CM052720.1:25853624-25864854 GCA_028551405.1 Uromys caudimaculatus | reverse complement strand
TAACTTCAGTTTTAGACTGTTCTCTGTGCAAGTCTCTCTGTCTCTTTCCCTCCCTCTCTCAGCAGGGTCTCATGTAGCTCAGACTGGTCTTCAACCACTTCATGACCAAGGCTGAGCCTGAGTTCTTGCTCCTCCTGTCTCTCCCTTTCAAGTTCTAGGACTACTGATGTGAGCCCGTATGCCTGGGGACCAAGTCTCTTGCTTGGACACTTTTAGAGAGTACTTATCCATGTGTCCTTAGTTGATGATTGCCTACCCATTAAGAATGCATAGGGGGCTGGAAAGATAGCTCAGTGGTTAGAGCACATGCTGTTCTTGCAGAGGACCAGGGTTCAGTTTCTAGTACATACATGGCACCTCATAACCATCTAGTTCTGGGGGGTCCTATACTTTCTTCTGGCCTTTGAGGGCACCAGGCTGGTGACATACATGTATGCAAGCAAAATGTTCAAATATATAAAGTCTATTTGTGACAGAGCATCACTAGTAGCCTTGGCTGGCTTGGAATTTGCTGTGTAGATCAGGCTAGCCTCTAACTCAAGAGATCTGTCTGCTTCTGCCTCCTGAGTGCCAGCTATTCCAAAGATCTTAAAGAATTTGGGGACTAGAATTTCAGCTGTAATTACAAGTGTTATAATCAGATCAGCAGCAGTTACTGAATCCTGAGAGTCTAGCATCCCAGACTCCAGATTATCTCCGTTTTCTCTGACTCTAAGACATGGTCCACAAGCTGGAGAGCTGGCTCAGCAGCTAAGAGCACTGGAGGTTCATCTAGAAAACCTGCCTTTAGTTCCCAGTACCCACAGTGGCAGCTCACATCTGTAACTCCAGTTGCAGGGAATTGAATGCCTTCTTACGGTTTCATGTGACATTATATACATACATATTGGCAAAACACATGTATAAAATAATAAAGCAGTAACTTAAAAAAAAAAAAAAAAAAAAAAGCCATGACCTAACTTTCCGTCCGGGCTGGCCTGGAACTTACTGTGTAATCCCGGCTAGCCTTGAACTCATAGGAATCCTCCTGTCTCAGCCTCCTGGGGATTCAAGGCACAAGCTTTCATGCCCAGCATTACCCCTTTTTCTTTTGCTTTCTGTTTTTCCCTCAAAATGTCTCTCTCCTCCCTCCTTCAGTCCTTTGTGTTTTATACGGACAGCGAGCCTTTCTATAGGCTAAGTGTTGAGAATGTAACTTAGAGGACCTGAGGCGGATTCATGTCTGCAGGGTGGGAGATGCAGTTGGTGAGGGGTTAAGTCTCGAGCTGCCAGAGTCAGGTTTGTGATGGAGTGAGGTCTCCGATCTCATGTCCTCCAGAGTGCTGGGATTAAAGGCATGGGCCACCACTGCCCGGCCATCCTGTGCTTTTTTAATTGCCACTCATACATAATTAAGTAATGACAGCTCAAATAATCAATCATTGTGGGGACAGGGCAGTTAAGAGATACAAACATCTGCATAGAGAAAGGGAGAGGAACCCCGAGCCATGTGAACCCTCTGTTCATGCATCCACAAACCATACCTCTTCTTTCCAAGCAGCTGCAAGCTTGTTCACCACGATTCCTGGAACCAGTTTTGGTTGTAGGCAGTTTTGCACAATACTCTTAGTCATTTTATTTTGTTCTTGAGACAGGGTATCACTGTGTTCCTGGCTTGCCTGGAACTTGCTATGTAAACTAGGCTGACCTCAAACTCAAGATCTGCCTGCCTCTGCATCTCTTGTGCTGCAATTTAAGGCACATTTCACCATGTCCAGCTCATATCGTGGTCTATTTTTGAAAGTTGGCCTCCAGAGATGGACCGTTGAGGCATATGCCTGTAATTCCAACCGTTGAGGCATATGCCTGTAATTCCAGCACTTGGGATCCGAGGCAGGAGAATCAGGAGTTCAAAGCCATCATCGCCCTGCAGTTGTGGTGAACGCCTTTAATCCCAGCACTTGGGAGGCAGAGACAGGCGGATTTCTGAGTTCGAGGCCAGCCTGGTCTACAGAGTGAGTTCCAGGACAGCCAGGGCTATACAGAGAAACCCTGTCTTGGGGAAAAAAAAAAAAAAAAAGCCAAAGCCACCATCATCAACATAAGGAGCTTGAGGTGGGGGCTACAGGAAATATTCTCATACCACTATCCCCGCGCGCACACACACACACAAACACACGAAGGGGGCGAGAGCCCAAGCTGGCGTCCGCCTCCAATATTTGTTTTCCTTTTAGGCAAACAGCAAAATCCAATCCTACACTGTCACTCAGGTTGTTTGTAAAAGAAAGAGGTGATGTCCACCATGTCCCACCTAAAGGATCCTTTTTTCAACCTTTGGGAACAGGTGCTTGGTTCAGCGCAGGGATTAGCCCCGGCTGCAGCGGCCGAAGTAAAGGCCCGGCTGGGCGCTGCAGCAGGAGAAACCCGGGACTGTCACGGCGGCCGCTAGCTGTGACCCGCCTGCGGACCGGCTTCACCACCCAGCCCCGGGGTCCCGGCAGTGGATAATTACCTCCGGCCAAGAAGGAACGCAGCCAGTAGAAGTCTTGCCGTGAGGTCGGGCCCCCGCTCCCCGCCGCCTGCGGCACCGCGGGTGTAGACTCGGCTGCCGCCAGGGCCGCCCCAGCCGCCAGGGCCGCCATCGGGACCTGCGCCACGTCCCGAGCCTCCGCTGCCAACTTACAAAACACTGGGCAACACCATGGCTGGAGCCGGCTCTGACAGGAGCCGAGCCGCCGCGCAGGCGGGGCCAGATGATGCCCATGGCGCGGCGGCGCGGAATGATGACGCAGGCGGCTGCAATTGGGTCCCGACCAAGAGAGCAAAGCGGAAGTGGGCGTCATCCAGGGGGTCTTAGACGCTCAGGTTCCTGGTGTTCGTACTGAGGTTTTGCCAGCCTTCAGCCAGACGAGTTAGTTCAGGCTTGCAGTCTCAGCACGCGCGAGCCTGATGCAGGACAATGGAGATCAAAGGCCCACTTGAGCTACGTAGTGAAGCTTATGCCTGTAATCCCAGCACTCAGGATTCTGAAGCAGGGGGATCGCTTCCTGATCAAGGCCAGCCTGGGTATCAGAGTGAGTTCTCGACCAGCCGGGGCTGCAGAGAGAGAAAGAGACTGTGTCAAAATAAAAGGCTAGGCAAGCTAGCTGGCTCAACGGGTGAAGGCACTTGCCACTAGGCTGGACGACTTGAGTTATCTCCAGACCCGGCCTAGTTGAAAGAGACAATCAATTCCCACAAAGTATTCTTAGACCTCCATACATACACCTTGGCAGCGCGCGCGCACACACACCCATACACGCACACGCACTTGTAATGAATGTTAAGGGCTGGAGAGATGGCTCAGCAGTTAAGAGCACGCTTGTTCTTGCCGAGTACCAAGGCTTGGCTTCCGTAGTGCTCAGCCTTATCTGTCTTTCTATCCACTCCCATCTTCTACTCGTCACATCCCACTATATCTCACACACAATAAATTCTTCTTTAATCTGCTGTCTTCACAAACTCTCTTTTATTCCTTCTCCTTTTCTCTTTCTTCCTCTCTTCCTGCCTTTCTCCACTATGGAGACTTGGCTTGTTTGGAGGTTCTAGCAGGGTGAGACAGCTATTCCCACACCCTTTTTAAAAAAGTTATTTATTTATTTATTTATTTATTTATATATTTTTTTGGGGGGGGGGTTCGAGATAGGGTTTCTCTGTATAGCCCTGGCTGACCTGGAACTCACTCTGTAGACCAGGCTGGCCTCGAACTCAGAAATCCCCCTGCCTCTGCCTCCCGAGTGCTGGGATTAAAGGTGCGCGCCACCACTGCCCGGCTATTCCCACACCCTTCATCGAAGATCTTTCCTCCTCTCTTAGGCAAAGTCCATCCTCTTTGACCAAATAGGCATGTAGCTCTGGAAGGCATGTACATGGAGTAGGAGAAGGAGAGGAGACACTCACATAGCCAACCAGATCACCTTGATGGTCAGTGGGGTGACAGATGGTACAGCCGCATCACCCTCACATTCATGACTAGGACTAAACACTAAATATGGTCCAGACTGGTCTCGAGCCCAAGATACCTCTGCCTGAACCCTGCATGTGCTAAGAGTACAGGATTTCACCATCACTGCTGGGATGCTCTCTGTGTCCTCCTTCTCCTCCTCTTCTTCCTCCCCCCCCCCCTTCTTTCCCCTCCCTCTCTCTGTGAAAGAGACAGAGAAGAGAGAAGAGAGGCTGGGGATCCACTGAACTCAGAGCTTATCAAATGCTAGGCAGACACTTTAACCCATTTGTAACTGACATCTAGGTTACCCACATTTAAACTCCTGATCTCTCCTAAGTATACTGTTCACTCAGCTTTCACCCTTGCACAAAATAGAAACATTGTGTCCTGTCCATAAACTAGAAAAACCAGTTAGTCTCCCTGCTGTTTCTTGCCCTCTACTGTCTGTTCTTGACAGAACAGCTAAGGCAATGTTTTAAAATTACACATTCATTCATGTTGTGGTTGGGGAGCACATGTGTGTCGGTCACGGAACAGCTTTCGGGAGCACCATGTGGCTCTTGTGGATCGAACTCAGGCCTTCAAGTTTACTAGAAAGTACCCATACCCCACTGTGCCGATTTGCTGATCCTAAAGGCATAAAATAGCTTGGCATGGTAGCTCATGCTTGTGAAGACAACACTGCAAAGTCTGGGGCAAGAAAAATGCCAAGAATGTGAAGCCAGCCTGCCCAACATGGTTCTGTCAAAGGCACCCTGGGCTGCAGAGTGAACCCTGTTAGAAGAATAAGATTAAGGGCTTGAGGATGTAACTATGTTACATAGACTGCAAAATGCGCTAGTGGGACCTTCTGCACCAAAGTAACTGGTACCGTGCATTCCTAGGATCCTGCGCTATAGGAGGAGACCGCTCTCAAGCAAAAATGTTTTAAAGAGAGCAACTCTATATCCTACAGTAGTCTAGTGAATGTCCACTGTATCACAGCAACTAGGACACAGTTCAGACACACTAGCTAGACAGATGTGTGCTGCCAGGCCCAGCAGACGATAGACAGAAAGATGAATCTTCTGCACCTTTCCCACTTTTAGAACATCTGGAAAATGGTATTCCTAGACTAAAAGAGAGAGTTTGATCCTGTCTCTCAATTTGCTTTTTTCTTTTTTTTTTTCATTTTTTTGTTTGTTTTTGTTTTTGTTTTTCGAGACAGGGTTTCTCTGTATAGCCCTGGCTGTCCTGGAACTCACTCTGTAGACCAGGCTGGCCTCGAACTCAGAAATCCGCCTGTCTCTGCCTCCCGAGTGCTGGGATTAAAGGCATGTGCCACCACTGCCCGGCTGAATTTGCTTTTTTCATGGGATGAATGTAATAATAATAGAAATGTATATCACACAAATAAATGGGGATGCCACTGGCCACTGTTGCTTGTTAATGTCCCTTTAGAGGTGGAGACTAGTGGATTTCTGTGTCTTTTTTTTTTTTTTTTTTTTTTTTTTGAGGTAGGTTTTCTCTGTAAGGACCTGACTGTCCTGGAACTCTGTAGACCAGGCTGGTCTCAAACTCAGAAATCCACCTGTCTCTGCCTCCCGAGTGCTGGGATTAAAGGCGTGCGCCACCACTGCCCAGGGGATTCCTGTGTCCTTAAGGCCAGCCAGGTGTACCTAAGGAGTTCCAGGACAGTCAAACGCTGTTATATGGAGAAACCCTGACTCAAAACAAAATGAAAACAAAAGAGTCCCAGGCCAGCCAGGGCAGCATAGGGAGACAAACCAAACCAAATGGGAATACAGAGAGAAAACAGGGAAGGCAGCAGTTAGACTACCCATGGCACAGCTAATCATGGGCAAGCACTCACAAGTAAGGAACCATAACTTGTTCAATAAGGAAAAGATAGCCCAGTTTGATTTGCTTAAGTTTTTGGTTCCCTTACCTGTAACTCCCCAGTATTTATAAAGCAGTTCACTGGCCAATTTCCTTTTCTTCTGATAGAGATTCTCCTGGAGCCCAGGCTGGCAATAAACTTGCTGCAAGGTGCCCCATGGTAATGTACTTTTTAAAAAGATGTATTCATTTATTTTATGCTTATGAGTTCTCTACCTGCATGCCAAAAAAAGGGCACCAGAACTCACCGCAGATTGGTCATAAGCTACCATGTGGTAGCTGGGAATTGAACTCAGGACCTCTGGAGGAGCAGCTGATGCTCTTAACCGCTGTGCCATCTCTCCAGAGGGATGTTTTTTCTTTCAAACTTCAAACTTCTGATTCTCTTGTCTCTACCTCGCAAATGCTGTGGTTACAGGCATTTGCTGCCACCTCCTGTTTTATGCATTACTGTGAGTGGAATCCAGACTTTCATAAATGGTGGCCGAACACTAGCAACTGAGCTACAATAAGCAATTCTGTTAAAGACAAAGGTCAAGGTTATGTCACAAATAGCCTTAGTCTTAGCTGTGGAGTTGAAACTTATTGTGGATAATGAGAAGCTGGTGACAGTTATATTTGGAAAAGTTAATCACAGAGTATTGGATAGGATGGTATGGGAGGCCGACACGGACCGACCTTGCACCAGGAAATTTGCTTAGGAAGACTTTCAATGATCCCAGCAAAGGGTGATATTGCCAGATGTAGCGGCCCTGCCAGGCCAGCTAGAGCTATTTAGTGAGACCCTGTCTTTAAAATGAAAAAAAAAAAAAAAAAAAAGTGTGTGTTGGAGGATGGTGCTGTTGGGAACAGAAAAACAAATTATTCAGAAAGAAAGTTCGCCGGGCACTGGTGGCGCAAGCCTTTAATCCCAGCACTTGGGAGGCAGAGGCAGGTAGATTTCTGAGTTCGAGGCCAGCCTGGTCTACAAAGTGAGTTCCAGGACAGCCAGGGCTACACAGAGAAACCCTGTCTCGAAAAACCAAAAAAACAAAACAAACAGAAAGAAAGTTGACATGCCACACCCTCTTCAGAGGCTGAGGCAGGAAGAGCAGGAGTTGTTTGTTTGATACAGGGTCTCAGTATGTAGCCTAGGTGAGAATGAAACTCACTCTATAGACCAAGCTGGCCTTCAACTCACAGAGATCCACCTGCCTCTGGCTCTCAGACACCTGTAAGAAAGGTGTGTGCTACCACACCCAGTGGGATCGGGAGTTTTAAGGTTATCTTCTAGGACACCGCAGGACAAAAACAAGAATTTGAAAATCGCCGGGCAGTGGTGGCTCACGCCTTTAATCCCAGCACTTGGGAGGCAGAGGCAGGAGGATTTCTGAGTTCAAGGCCAGCCTGGTCTACAGAGTGAGTTCCAGGACAGCCAGGGATACACTGAGAAACCCTGTCTCGAAAAACCAAAAAAAAAAAAAAAAGAATTTGAAAAACAAGGGTTAGAGTCCCAAGCTTGTAAACTCGGCCTTGAGAGAGCCAAGGGAAGAGGGCAAAGAGCTTAACAAGTTTGGGGTTTGGGGCTAACTTGAAGAATATGTAAAATCCTGCGTTTAGGAAACTAAGGAACAAATTTTTTTGTTTGGCTGGTTTTGGTTTTTGGCTTTGGAGTTTTGTTGTTTTTGGGACAGGGTTTCTCTATGTATTTCCAACGGTCCTGGGATTTGCTCTGTAGGTTAGGATGGCCTAACCAATAACTTGCTGCAGGCTGCCCCATAACTTAAATCCTAGCATTTGGGAGGTCTAGGCAGGTGAATCTCTGTGAGTTTGAGGCCAACACTGGTTTATACATCAAGCAAGACTTGTTTCAAAACAAAAAGCAAGACAAAACCTAAAGAAGGCCTTTTAAACTAGTGACTGTCATGTTTGTGACCTATATTTATTGAAATATTGTCATGGTCTGTAAGTATTCAAGGACTCTTCTGCTATCCAGGCATAAGTTATTCAGTATTTGTGTGTGTGTCCAGGCTCCTGTGCATTGCATCAGCTTCTCGTCTTCTTTCCTATTTATTTAGATAAATATTCACCCAAGGCCGGTCAGTGGTGGTACATGCCTTTAATCCCAGCACTCCGGAGGCAGAGGCAGGCAGATTTCTGAGTTGAAGGCCAGCCTGCTCTACAGAGTGAGTTCCAGGACAGCCAGGGCTACACCGAGAAACCCTGTCTCGAAAAAAAAAAAAAATTTACCCAAATATTTATTTTTACTTTATATACAAATTTTTCACTGGGCAGTGGTAACACACACCTCTAACCTCAGCACCGGGGGAGGCAAAGGTAGGCAGATCTCTGTGAGTTCTAGACTAACCTGGTCTACAGAATGAGTTCCAGGGCAGCCAGGACTACACAGTGAAACCCTGTTTCAAAAACCGAAAACCAAATAAAAATGCTTCAGCCAGGCATGGTGGCATGTGGTTTTAATTGGTTGTTGAAGCTGGAGCCCAGTTGGCAGACTGCTTGCCTGGCCTGTGTGGACGCTGGCCTGTGTGGAGGAGGCCTGGACTCCATTTCCAGCATTGCATAAGTCAGGATATGACCACACTTTCGAGTACCTGGGAGACAGAGACAGTTGATCTTGTGAGTTTGAGGTTAGTCTGGTGCACAGAGAGCTCCAGGCCTGCTAGGACTACATAGTGAGACCCTGTCTCAAAAATAAAATTCAGGTTTATTTATTTATTTTTTTGGTTTTTTGAGACAGGGTTTCTCTGTGTAGCCCTGACTGTCCTGGAACTCACTCTGTAGACCAGGCTGGCCTCGAACTCAGAAATCCACCTGCCTCTGCCTCCCAAGTGCTGGGATTAAAGGCGTGTGCCCGGCAGGTTTATTTATTTTATGTGTTGGAGTTTTTGTCTTTCTGTATGTCTGTGTACTGCATATGTGTTTGATGTCCCAGAAAGTCAGAAGAGTGAGTCACATTAACTGGAACTACAGTTACAAATGCTTGTGAATTATCAGGTGGGTGCTGAGAACTGAACCCCAATTCTCTGCAAGAACAGTAATTGCTCTTAACTGCTGAGTTATGCCTTCAGCCCCTCTGAAAAATAATTTTTTGGTGGATGGTAGTTTAAAAGGCCTTCTTTAGGTTTTGTCTTGCCTTTTGTTTGTTTTTGTTTTGAAACAAGTCTCACTTGATGTATAGACCAGGGTTGGCCTCAAACTCAGAGATCCACCTGCCTAGACCTCCCGAATGCTAGGATTTAAGTTATGGGCACCATACACAGCCCTTTGGTTTTATGTTAGCTAGTTCTCAGTCAACTTGATACAAGTTAGAGTTATCTAAGACGAGGGAACCTCAGTTGAGTCAATGTCTACTCCAAAGTGGCCTACAAGCCTGGGAAGCATTTTCTTGATGGATGATTGACATGGGAGGACCCAGCCTACTAGTACTCCCTGATTAAGTGGTCCTGACCTATATAAGAAAGTGGGCTAGGGTTGGGAAGATGGCTCAGTCGTTAAGAGCGCCAACTGTTCCTCAGAAGGTTGTGAGTTCAAATCCCAGCAACCACATGGTGGCTCACAACCATCCGTAATGAGCTCTGATGCCCTCTTCTGGTGTGTCTGAGGACAGCGACAGTGTACTCATGAAATACATACAGGAAATAAAGAAAGTGGGCTATGTTTTGGGGTGTGAGTCTACCATTTAACAGCTGAGCTGTCTTCTCCAGCCAGTGTTGGGGAGGATGTGGAGCAAGGGGAACACTCCTCCACTGTAGGTAGAAGTGCAAACTTGCACAACCACTTTGGAAATCAATTTGATGGTTTCTCAGACAACTGGGAATAGTTCTACCTCAAGACCCAGCTATGCCACTCCTAGGTATATACCCATGCTCCATCATGCCACAAGGACAAGTGTTCCACTATGTTCATAGAAGCTTAATTCACAGCCGGGCAGTGGTGGCCCACGCCTTTAATCCCAGCACTGGGGAGGCAGAGGCAGGCGGATTTCTGAGTTCAAGGCCAGCCTGGTCTACAGAGTGGGTTCCAGGACAGCCAGGGCTATACAGAGAAACCCTGTCTCGAAAAACTAAAAAAAAAAAAAAGAAGCTTTATTCACAATAGCCAGAAACTGGAGACAAGTCAGATGTCCCTCAACTGAAGAATGGATAAAGAAAATGTGGTAGAGCTACACAATGCAATACTATTCAGCTATTAAAAACAAATACATCAGCCGGGCAGTGGCTCACAACCATCTGTAAAGGGATCTGATGCCCTCTTCTGGTGTGTCTGAGGACAGCTACAGTGTACTCACATAAAATAAATCTTTAAAAAAAAAAAAAAAAAAAAGAAGAAGGAAAGCACACTAAGAAAGCCATAAAGGGCAAGTCAGTAAACTGCACCCCTCCCCCTCCGTGGTCTCTGCATCAACTCCTGCCTCCAGGGGTCACCTCCCTGATTTCTCTGATCTATAAGCTATAAGACAAGCCAAAAACAACAGCAAACAGACAAACAAAGATGAAATAAACCCTTCCTTGCTCATGTTGCTTTAGCTTCTAGTCTATCAGAATAATGGAAGCCTGAGTAGGGCAGGGTTCTGATGGGATGTTAATGTTTATTTGTTGTCTTGTTTTAGTGATGCTTAGAACTGAACCTAAGGGTCTGGAGAGACGGCTCAGGATTTCAGAGCACTTGTTGCTCTTGCAGAAAAGCTATGTTCAGTTCCCAGCACCCACATGGTGACTCACAACCATCCCTACCCTCCATGAGTAGCCAGGCATACGCATGGTACAGATACATACATACGGGTAAAACACATACACAAATCTGGTAAAAAAAAAAAAAAAAAAAAAAAAAAAAAATTGAGACATGATCTCTCCTTGTAGCCTTGGCTACCCTGGAACTTGCTATATAGACTGTGGTGACCTCAGATGCACTGAGCTCTGCCTGCTTTTCCCTCCAGAGTACTGGGATTGGAGGATTGTGCCAACGTACTTAGGTGTGAAACTTTTACTAAAATACCCAGCCAGGTAAAGGTGTGACACACACCTTTAATCCCAGCACTCAGGAGGCAGAGGCAGGAAGACCTCTAAGTTGGAGGCCACCCTGGTCTTCGGAGTGAGTTCCAGGACAACCAAGGATACAAAGAGAAACCCTCAAAATTTAAAAAAAAAAAAAAAAAAAGTTGAAGTTTATGAAAAATGGACTCCATGAATAAGAGCACGTGTTCTCATAGAGGACCCAAGTGCAGTTCCCAGAAGCTGCACGGTGGCTGGCAACCATCCAGAGCTCCAGTTCCAGGAGACCCTCTCCTGCCCTCCTAGGGTAGGCATGATGCTCGTGCTCCAACCCACCCCATAGTTTGTTTATACAACGAATCCTAGATTATTTTTCCCTCAAGTATTTATTTCTGAA
>CM052720.1:25828646-25853524 GCA_028551405.1 Uromys caudimaculatus | reverse complement strand
TGTGTGTGTGTGTGTGTGTGTGTGTGTGTGTGTGTTGCTTCTGCCCTCCTGTGTGAACATCAGACAGGACTAAAGAACCTCGAAGGAACAGGGAGGGGAACACCTGTGAACAGGGCCTGTTACTATTTGTTGTAATTGGCACCTCCCTGATTCAATTTGTTTTCTTTCTCTCCCTGATGTTTATTTTAAGTAGGTCAGACTATGCTGGGACCCTGAGCTAGAGGAACAAGGAAGTAGGGAAGAAGGAAGTAGGAACGGAAGTGTGGTGCTGCCCTGGGTCCTCTTCCCCCTTGGGGTAGCAAGGCCCAGGAAGCAACAAGTAGGCTGGAGGGAGGGAAGCTCCTGGCATGGGTGGGTGCAGTGCAGGGTCTCAATGAGTTGTGGGCAAAACTCTCATCAGGGAACAGCTTCAGAGAACTGGTTTGATTTTGTGAGGGGAGAGGCATGTTTATGTCCCTGGGGAGGTGGCCAGGGTCTCCAGGGCAAGGTTTATGTGTCTGTGCACCATTGGTCAGGGCAGGGGTGTTGGAGGATGCTTTATCTGCATACTTAGCGACTGTAGAGTGGGTGAGGGCAGGGTGATGACCTTGTAAGGTCAAACAAGGAATGAAGCTCTTATCTCTTATCTCTTGCCTTTCTCTTCTCCTACCTCTCCCCATTCCCCTCCCCCCTCTCCCCACGTGGTCATGGCCGGCTTCCACCTCTCTACTTCTCTACTCTCTCCTTCTCTCTGCCTTTCTCTGCCTCTACTACCCTCTTAACTCCCCTCCCCATGCCCTGAATAAACTCTATTTCTATACAAAACTCAACAAAACAAGGAGTGACGCCCTTAACTATTGTCAGGGTAATACCTTCATTCTTACTAGGCTCTATTGATGGTGGAGGAGCCTCCCAGGTTGGGCGGGGAGTGGGAACTAACCCCTACCCCATATTTGAGGTTTGGGGCGGCGTAGGTGTAGCTTCCTTAATACTGGGCCATTATGGTCCTACAGTTCCTCTCTTTTGTTTTATGAGGGGGAAGTATCTTCTTAGTCGATATCTATGTGGGGAATGGTTTGGTATTGAACCAAAACCTGATTGGAGGTGATTTTTGCCATACTCCTTTGAAGTGGAGACTTAAGGGATCTTTGGAAAGTCAGTTGGATGTTGTTTTGCAGAGGCAAACACGTGCAGAAGGAACGGTTCATTAAAGTGGACGCAGGTGTGGAAAGCTCAGACTCGTAAAGGAACGTTTCACGGAAGCAGACACAGGAGAGAGGATGGTCTGCAAAAGCAAGCATGTGAAAGGACACGTGATGAAGGATTCTTCGCTAACACATAATAGTCGGCCTGACTGACTAGCTCTAGCTGAGCTGCATCGGTCGGGATATCTTAGAGAGAAATGCACCAAAACACTCCTGGTGGTGTGCTGATGGTATGCAGGGGCTGAGGCAAGAGCTATGCTGAGGTAAGGCACAGGAAGGACGCTGGATGTCTGGAGGGTGAAAATAAGACTCCATGGATGGACTGAGTCAGAGCTTGGCTCGCTGGTACAGCCAGCTCGCTGCACAATGCTTGTCGGTCTCCCATCTTCACGGATCTGCACTCCCCTGAGAGAGGCACAGCTGAGAACTCCTGGTGTTCATGTTGGTCCTTCCTGCTGACTGAAGCCAAGGCTGAGGCCCGGCTGTCTCTGCTAGGTCTTGTCACCACTATTGCTAACCCAGTCTACCATTTAAACCGAGTCTACTCTTTATCCCTGCAGTGTTTGTGAGTGTATTGAACTCTGCTGCCTGCTACAGACAACACAGACCGAAGTTACCCCAAAAAACCTTTCTACACAGGTCCCCTTCTCCTGTATCCTTTCCTCTGTACTACCTCTGGTGGGTGGCGGGTTACAAGAAAGGTTAAAGCATTTAACAACCATCACTAAAAATAAGGTTTGAAAAAAAATTAAAGTTACACTACTTATCTGTTGCTTTAAGATAAGAGCCGGGCAGTGGTGGCACACGCCTTTAATCCCAGCACTTGGGAGGCAGAGGCAGGTGGATTTCTGAGTTCGAGGCCAGCCTAGTCTATAGAGTGAGTTTCAGGACAGCCAGAGCTACACAGAGAAACCCTGTCTCGAAAAACCAAAAAAAAAAAAAAAAAAAAAGAAATCGGATAAGACAGAGTTTAAAGGAGGAGGGCCCCATGGCCAGTACAGGGCCATCAAGGGGAAGACAAGCCTTCAGAGGGTTGGAGTACCAAGTTGTGAGGGTACCTGGGGCAGAGCGAACTTGGAGATGTCTGGGCATTTTTATGTTTTGTTCCACCAGCTCAGAGCCATTGACATACAAACAGCATTCCTCCCCAGAACAACATAAGTGCCACCCTGTTTAGTTGTCAGTAAGTCCAGAGTCCTCTGGTTTTGTAGAACGCCCCACTAGGGAAGTGATCTGTCATGGAAGGGACTCGAGACTGTCCATGGTAGAAGCCATGCCTGGTCAAGCTTGTCCTGGAAGTCACCTTCCAGATGGTGTGTTTGGATGAGGGGTGCTCCAGCCGCTCCCATGGTGCCCAGTGAGATGGGAGATGGCCAGGCACAATCGGATGAGCAGAGGAGGAAGTCCTCCCTTTTCTTTAGGTCCTCTCCCAGCTGTAAAGCAAGTTTTTTGGGATCATAGATATAAACTTGGGGAACATTCATTACGGGGGTACAGAAACCTTGAAATGGGGGGGTTTAACGCAGGAACTGGCAATGTTATTACACCAGAAAAGAGCAGGGTAGAGGGAAGTTGGGGGGGGGGTGTTAACACATATTGACTTGGTGACAATGATGTTACAGAAACGTGTTGGAAAGGACCTTGAAGAGGGCCCTGAGAGGCAAAAGCGGAAGGATAGGTTAAACAGAGGACTGTTTTGTAACTTGTGTGTGGGTAAGGGCCCACTGGGTTCATGGAGGGAGATGTGAATGGAAACAGCCCAATGGTGGCGGGGAGAAGAAAGCACAGCAAAAGCATTGAGATGAGTTAGAGTGAGCTTAGGGGGAGGGGGCTGGCTGTATATTGTATGTATTGCAGCCAGGAGATGGTGGCTTGACCTTCCTTTTGAGTTTGATAGTCTTGGTAAAGAATGTTTTTTTAATTTTTTTTTCGGTTTTTCAAGACAGGAGACAGGGTTTCTCTGTGTAGCCCTGGCTGTCCTGGAACTCACTCTGTAGACCAGGCTGGCCTCGAACTCAGAAATCTGCCTGCCTCTGCCTCCCAAGTGCTGGGATTAAAGGCGTGCGCCACCACTGCCCGGCCTTGGTAAAGAATGTTAACCTACATGGTAAAGAGGGACTTGGAGGCAGGGATGAGCTGGCAGAGATGTATAGGTTGGCTATGGGGTGTTTGGCACAGCCATTTGCCATCATTAGTCCCAGGCATCACCAATGGAAAGCTAAAATTGATTGTTAAGGTTGGTGAGCTGGTGTAGTCAAGACTGGTAGATTTGACTTGGCATCTCCAATGTTTACAACCTCTATCTGGGGAGGCCTCCTGGAGACCAGGGTAGAAGAATCTCAGTCCTGGACTGGCATCTTCAAGTGGGCAGTCCTGGGTCCCTATGATTTTGTTGTGTCTGTTATAGGGCTCCCTAGTGAAGACTCTCCAGTGAAGGGTATTGGGAGGGTTAGGCAGAGGCTGGGAGGTAGCCAAGTTAAAATGAAGAAAGCAGAGACAGCCATTAGAATAAAGGAAAGGGAAGCCCTTGGAGGGCTCGTGGTCTGGGTGGCTGCCACGACATCATAAATGTCCTCCTAGGAGATCTTGTTCTATGACTGGTAGGGTGATGGTGGGGCCATTTCCGCCCCTTGATCTTCTTGGTTGGTGGGGTTTTGTGGAACATCGCTAGACAAAACCCAAATAGGCCTGGGCTGATCCTGTGGAAAAACACAAACGAAACCCTTCTGGTTGTAAAGAGGGGTCTGGTCCCTTCCAAATCCCATCCAAGATATCATGCCGTCCATTGTACCAGGAATGGAGGGGCTGTCCCTGGTGAGTACCAATGGAGGGAGATGAGGGGTGTTTGGAGTTCTTGTAAATATTAAATATATTTAGAGTAGTCAAAGCTGTCACTAATTGTATGTTAAGGGGTTAGGCTTAGCTTTTTGTTTTTTAAGTTGGGTTTTTAGGGTTGGGTGTGTTCTTTCTTTCTTTCTTTCTTTCTTTCTTTCTTTCTTTCTTTCTTTCTTTTTTTTTTTTTTTGGTTTTTCAAGACAGGGTTTCTCTGTGTAGCCCTGGCTGTCCTGGAACTCATTCTGTAGACCAGGCTGTCCTCGAACTCAGAAATCCGCCTGCCTCTGCCTCCCAAGTGCTGGGATTAAAGGTGTGCGCCACCACTGCCCAGTTTCTTTATTTCTTCTTCTTTTTTTTTTTCAGAAACAAAGGTAATTCAATTGCTGGATGCAACAACTAAAACCTAATCTTGTAAGCCATATTAAATCTAATTTATCCAGTGGCAAATCCTGGAGGATTCACCATAAGCTGGGAGATACTAGTAGCTACATCTTGTCCTCATGCTATGCCCGTCAAAAAAAAGCTCTTTATTTCTTTTTTAAGAAAAAAAAAAAAGATAGGGGTTTTTTTTTGTTTGTTTGTTTTGTTTTGTTTTGTTTTGTTGTTTTTCCAGACACTCATGCAGGTTGTCAGGGTTCAGACAGAGGTTTAAGGAACTTCCTCCAACACCAAGGAATATCCCTGGCCAGATGTCAGTTGCTGTTTCAACTGGTCCAAACCCAAATCAAGGGCGCAAACCTACAACAAAGAAGGAAAAGGTAGATTACCAGACCTCATCTTGGGGAAGCTTAGGGCCTTTGGACTAATGCCAGAGGGCCCGGGCACTTCCCTGTCTCTTGCTCTCACAGGAGGTCCTGTTAAATCCACCTTGGTGTCTACTCCCTGCCCCACTACCCCGCCTCGGGTAGTCAGGCCCATTGTGCACAGAGCTGAGCTGGAGAGAGGGAAGCTTAACCAGGCATGGATAGGTGCAGTGTTGGATCTCAGTCAGTAAAGAAAAAAATGTTATGGGCAAAACCCAAACCGGGGAACAGCTTCTGAGAACTGGTTCAGTTTATTGGAGGGGAAAGGGGTGTATTTATGCCCCTGGGAGGTGACAAGGGTTTCTGGAGCAAATTTCGTGTGGCTGGGCATCCTTGGTTAGGGCAGAGGTGTTGGAAGATGCTTCACCTGCATACTCAGTGGCTGTGTGGTTTGGAGTATGGGATGGCAGGAGACTTCCTAAGGTCAAACAAGGAGCCTGATAACTGTCCGGGTAATAAATTCCTGCTAGCTTTGATGGTGGAGGAGCCAATTTATGGCACCAGGTTTCGAGGGGCAGAGGGAGCCAATTCCTGCTGTAATCATATTTGAGGTATCTGGGGTTGAAGCTTCCTTGTCTAATGTAACCCTGAGCCATTAGGGTCCCACAGTTAGTCTCTGGCTGCAACACTAGCTCAGAAACCCCAAGGGTTCTGATGCCCAGGACTCCAGGACTCACCTGCAACACCAGCAGGTGAAGAACCAACTTCTGCTGCTCGCTGAGGGTGTCACTACCAGGGCTCCCTGGCATTGGAAGCCCAGATAGCAAACTCTAACCTGAACACTGGAGCTATGTATGTAAATCTTTGGCTTTTAAGGCCTGGATCCATAAATCTCTCTTGTTTTCAGGATTTAGAGCTTTAAGAGTCAGTCAGGTCTGTGCACAGGGCTTTGCCAATTCAAGGCCAAAGACAATCAAAACTAATAGAGCTATTTCTGGAGAACCAAAGGCCCTGAGCCTGCTCTCTCATCACCTACTAGACTAACGATCTGAGATCATCACTATGCACTAAGACCTCTCTGAACCCTACTTTCATGTTGGCAGATATTTCTGCGGTTACTTAAGATCTGCTTCTCTCACTTGAGTATAGGGGAGCAGAGACCATATTCTTACTGACCATGATAGCCTGTCTGCCTATTGCTTCTACAGTAAACCTGCTAGGCTCTGGAGTGTAACTGACTGATAGGTCACAAACCCAGCATGTGCAATGCCCTGGGTTTTATTTCAGCAAAATAAATAAATGAGTAAATAAATGAATGAAATGAGGGTCTGAAGAGTTGGCTTGTTGGGCCCTGCTGTGAAAGGTTGCCTTACTCCATGTCCGACAGCTCTCTTGATCTCCAGGCAAGATGGAGGACCCCCTTTCCTTAGAGGGACTTCAGCTTCTCTGCTTGACCTGGGGAGCCCGACCTCCACATCCTCTACCTGCAGAACATCTTATAGCCTTGGTGAGATTACACCACTTCCTCCCATCCCAATAAGAACCTGTTCAGCCACCACCTGGAATTCCTGAAATGCCTCCCCATGCAAATGAGGTATTCCTCCTGCCCTAAACTCTAGCCAAGGACACATAACTACCCTGGAGATCCTTACCCCTGTCCTCAAAACTATATTAACCCTTCATTCAGCCTGGATAAAGACCTGCTTCACGAAAGCTGATCCCAGAAGTCTGTCATCAATGTCATCCTCACTGGCCATCTGAATCTCAAACTTCAACTCTGCTCCATTTGTCCTAGTGGCCAGTGGCCACCAGCCTGCAGGAGAAGGGAGGACCATATTGGCTCAGCAGTAAGGAATGCTGCCTGCTCTTTTAGAGGGCCTGGGTTTGGTTCCCAACACCCACGTGGCCTCTCACAACTAGATGTCACTCCAGTTCTAGAGAATCTAACACTTTCAAACAGACATAGATGCAGGTCAAACACCAATGCATATAAAATAAAAATAAATAATTTTTAAAAAACCAAAAAGGAGCCCCTGCTGTTCTTGCAGAGCTCAGGTCCAGGTACCCACATCCAGCAAGTCAGAGACACCTGGAATTCCAGCTCCAGATGACCCAGTGACAAGACCCTCCTCTTGACTCCTTACACAGCACGTCATCACACATGACTATATTTTCACAGGGATATACATAAATATAGTATTTTTAAAAAAGGTTTTAAGAGCCGAGCCGGGCAGTGGTGGTGCACGCCTTTAATCCCAGCACTCGAAGGCTAAGGCAGGTGGGTTTCTGAGTTCGAGGCCAGCCTGGTCTACAGAGTGAGTTCCAGGACCACCAGGGCTACACAGAGAAACCCTGTCTCGAAAAAAAAAAAAAAGAAAATTAAAGGCATACACCACTGCCCCCCAGATGTTTTTTTTTTTTTTTTAGATATGCAAGAATGCTCTGTGGGCGTGGCATGTAGGGTCCCTGCAGAGGCCAGAAGAGGTCCTCGGTTCCCTGAACTGGAATTGCAGATACTTGTGAGCTTCTGTGCTTGTTTTGCGAATGAAACTTTGCAGGGACTGCTTTATTTATTTATTTATTTTTCTGAGACAGGTGCTTTTTTTTTTTTTTTTTTTTTTTTTTTGGTTTTTCAAGACAGGGTTTCTCTGCGTAGCTCTGGCTGTCCTGGAACTCACTCTGTAGACCAGGCTGGCCTGGAACTCAGAAATCCACCTGCCTCTGCCTCCCAAGTACTGGGATTAAAGGCGTGCGCCACCTCTGCCCGGCGACAGGTGCTTTTTTATTTTAACTTATTCATGGTTGCAAAGAATTGAACTCAGGACCTTTGGAAGAGCACTGAAGAGCTCTCAACCATGGAGCCATCTCTCCAACTTGGCAACCAGGGCTCTCAACTGAGGCACAGTCATTACACTTCCCGGCCCCTCCCCCTCTTTTGAGGCAGGTCTCTCTATTATGTCTCTGGCTGTCCTGGAACTCCATTTATAGACTGCTAGAACATGGTCCGTGACTGAAGTTCTATGAGGAAATTTCTGAGAGCTTGTGAGCAAACTCCAAGTAAACGAGACAATGTGCTTTCATGCCTCTCTCTGGTGTAGTAAACAGGAGTGGGTTTACTTTACATTAGCCATCATGATTCAGAACACTTTCCAAGTATGAGTTGTGCTTGTGACACAGCCTAAAGTCCTGTGACCTTGCCCTTGTAACTTTAAATACCCTAAACTCATGTGACCTAACCTAACAACACTCAGAATTACCTCAGCATATAAATTGTCTGATGCCCTGAATAAAGATGGGGATGGCATGAGACCTTAGTCCGCCTCATTTTTAGGCTCCACTCTCAGAGGTTTATGCAGCAGACTTGAGTGGCTCAGGTGTGGTGTCCACACAAATCGGGGACCTGAAGCCGGCTCCAAGACAAGGCGTGAAGATCTCACTGAAGGGGGTAAGTGAGCCTAATGTGCAGAGACCAGGGTGGATTTACCTTATGTCCAGCTTGCACAGCAAGGGCAGTGGTGGCAAGTGCCTTTGATTCCAACACAGAGTTCTTGGGACTTGCTTCTTAAACAAGGTTTGCCTCAAATCAGATCCTCCAGCCTCTGTCTCCCCAGGCCTGGGATTAAAGGTGTGTGCCACCAGGTCCTGGACAGTTGGATTTTGTTGTTTTGTTCTACACCCCCCCCAACCCCCACGCCTCCCCTACACAGGATTTCTCTTTGTAATCCTGACTGTCCTGGAACTAGCTCTGTACTCCAGGCTGGCTTCAAGCTCACAGAGATCTGCAGGACTCTGCTTCCCTAGTGCTGAGATCAAAGATGTCAACCACCACAGCCCAGAAAAACAGTTTTTGGTTTTGTTTTGGTAATGCCAATGAAGATGGCCAAGAAAGAATTAGGTCTGAGACACAGGAAATGTTAAGAACTTTCTAAAGTTATACAGAAATGTGGAGACCTACAAACACTGAGCAAAATTAGTTGCTTTAGAAACCTATGCTGTTGAAAGATGGATTTCGGCAGAGGGTTTCAGTTGACCTGGCCACTTAAATAAAGAAAAGAAAATGGCAGGGCAGTGGTGGCGCACACCTTTAATCCCAGCACTTGGGAAGCAGAGGCAGGTGGATTTCTGAGTTCTAGGCCAGCCTGGTCTACAGAGTGAGTTCCAGGACAGCCAGGGCTACACAGAGAAACCCTGTCTCAAAAAACCTAAATAAATAAATAAATAAATAAATAAATAAATAAATAAATAAATAAATAGAAATAAAAAGTGAAAAATAAAAAATTGTACAGCCTGGGGATATAGAAAGCACTGTCCTAATGTGCAGGGGACACTGGTGTTTATCCTACAAGGTAGGGGGATGAATGCACTCAACAAGCTATTACTACTCACACAGCATAGCAGTAATAAAATTGTGTGTTGGAGAGAGTGTATGTGTGTGTGTGCGTATTTCTCGCTGTTGGTTGATTTGTTTGTTTCTCTGACTGTCCTCAAACTCTATCCATACAACCTCTGCCTCCAGAGTACTGGAATTAAAGATATGCACCCTTGCCTGGCAGTGGTGGCGCAGGCTTTTAATCCCAGCGCTTTGGAGGCAGAGGCAGGTGGATCTCTGAGTTCGAGGCCAGCCTAGTCTACAGAGTGAGTTCCAGGACAGCCAGGGCTACACAGAGAAACCCTGTCTTGAAAAACCAAAAAAAGTGCTACCACCACCCGGCACTTGCAACTTTCTTTGCAGACCAAAATACTCAGAGCTAGTCCAGCTTCTGCCTGCCAAGAGCCTGGACTAAAGTCATGTCCCACCACATCCAGTACATATGTATACTGAAGCCTAGGTGGCTTGACCTCCTTGGAACAATACAGAGAAAATTAGCACAGGCCCTATGCAAGGATGACCCCAAAATTCATTAAGTATTTTATATTTTGCTCTTTCCCATTCTCATGGTCACCTGCAGGGAAACTGAGGCACAATGCTATGAATCTGCTGAGCTTTCTCACTATCCTTGTGTCAGCTTGTCAAATCCCGCCAACCAAGCTTTGTTTTGTTTTTTGGCTTTTTTTCGAGACAGGGTTTCTCTGTATAGCCCTGGCTGTCCTGGAACTCACTCTGTAGACGAGGCTGGCCTCGAACTCAGAAATCCGCCTGCCTCTGTCTCCCAAGGACTGGGATTAAAGGCCTGCACCACCACTGCCTGACTTTTTTTTTTTAAACAGATAAGGGCTCCAAAACCCAGGCAAAGTTGTGTTTGGCTACAAACTTGCTATGTAGCTAAGGATAGAACTCAGGATTTAGGGCATGCCACATACACACAAAATGGATGGAGTCAGACCCAGTCTTGTTCTCTTGGAATCAGTTTAGAACCTGAATAAGAAAAAGTCTTTAGGATCAGGATCGTGCCTGTAACTGCAGGAGTTTCCTGAGGGCAGGGAGTGTCTTTAGTTATTCTGAACAATCCTGTTAATCTCTGGGGAGTTTATGTTAAAGAGCTTCAGGGTGGAGCATCCGTAGCCTCTGGGGAGGGGTAGTCTGCCAAGGGGCAGATTTACTGAATTTGAACCTTCACACCTTTCTACCAACTTCCTGGAAAGAGGGGGGGATGGTTGGGACCCCATAAAAAAACCATAGAGAAGGGAGGTCCTTTCTGAGTTTGGGAGGTCATTGGCTGCAGGAAGGTTGTAGGACCAGAGAGATCCCAGGAGCCTGGTGCGTCATCACACTGCATCTGGTCTGGCTCAGTGTCTTCACCCTTCCAACTGTAAGTAAGGCACCTTCCTACCAAATTATTAAACTTGGGATGGGCGGTGGGTGGGAACCCCTATTTTTGCTCTTCAGAAGCAAGTGTAACAAAGTAGCTTATGGCAATGGTAATTTGTATTTCGAGTGTTCATGTGTGAACGTGGAGATGACACACACTTTTAATCCCAGGACTCAGAGGCTGGCTGATCTCTGAGTTCCAGGAAAGCCAAAGAAACTTTGTCTCCACATATCTCCCACCTCCCTAAAAAAAGAGGTGTTGTGTGTGTGTGTGTGTGTGTGTTCTGTAGCTATCAAGGTAGTTCAAGTCCCAAGTGTCTTTTGTGGCACCCAACACTCTCCACTTAATACAAACTTAATGTAATACAAAGAACTAAGTGCTTTTGTCCAGTGAGCCATCGCACTGGCCTCAAATACTGCCTTAAAAATAAAGAGATATGTAGGCTCTTGCCTGTAATCTCAGGAATGGGAGGTTATGTCTAGAAGGTTTCTCCAGGCTCAAAACCATCTGGGGTAGATTGTATGTTTCAGGAAAGCCTAGGATACAAAACAAAATCAGGCAGGGCAGTGGTGGTGCAAGCCTTTAATCCCAGCACTTGGGAGGCAGAGGCAGGAGGATCTCTGAGTTCGAGGCCAGCCTGGTCTACAGAGTACGTTCCAGGACAGCCAGGGCTACACAGAGAAACCCTGTCTCGAAAAACAAAAGACAAAAAAAACAAAAAACAAAACAAAATCAGGGCTGGAGAGATGGCTCAGCAGTTAGGAACACTGATTGGTGGGTGGGTGGGTGGTGGAGCACCCACATAGAGGGAGGGGGAGATGGGATAGGGATTTCGGAAGGGGAGACTTGGAAAGGGGAAAACATTTGAAATGTAAATAAAGAAAATATCCAATAAAAAATTAAAAATAAACAAAGAACACTGATTGGTCTTCCGGAGGTCCTGAGTTCAATTCCCGGTAACCACGTGATGGCTCACAACCATCTGTCATGGGATCCAATGCCTTCTGGTGTGTAACCCTGAACTCATAAAATAAGTAAACAGAAAACAAAATCAACCAACCAGAGCTATTGAGATGGAACAGATAGGATAAAGACACTTGTGGCCAACCCTGGTGACCATCCATCCCTGAAACACATGTGGTGCAGTTGGAGAGCTGGCACCCACAAGTTGTCTTCTGACCTCCACACAGGCACATTTCAATTCTACAAACTCGTGAAAAAATTTTCCCAAACAAGATGATTTATGAGTGGGGAAGTGGTTTAATGGCAGGTTACTTGCTTCAGGTGCCAACTATACTGCAAAAGAGAACGGAGAGAACAGGTAGAACAGAACAATGAAAAGAAGCTACTTGAAGTTACTAAAAAGTATCGAATTGTATAGTCGAGCTCTCTGGATCAATGCTAGCAAGGCCAGCCCGGTGTATGTAGGGAATTCAGGCCAGCTACTACTACACAGGGAGATCTTGTCTTAAAAAATAAAAATAACAAGCCGGGCAATCCCAGCACTCCGGAGGCAGAGGCAGGCGGATTTCTGAGTTCGAGGCTAGCCCGGTCTACAGAGTGAGTTCCAGGACAGCCAGGGCTATACAGAAAAATCCTGTCTTGAAAAAACAAAACAAAAACAAAACAAAAAATACAGCCTTTAATCCCAGCACTTGGGAGGCAGAGGCAGGTGGATTTCTGAGTTCGAGGCCAGCCTGGTCTACAGAGTGAGTTCCAGGACAGCCAAGGCTATACAGAGAAACCCTGTCTGAAAAACCAAAAAAAAACAAAAACAAAGAAAAAACAAAACAACACTGCCCCCAAACAAAACAAAAACTTATGAATTGCACTAGGGTTACAGGGGTAGGGATACACCTCATTTGGTAGAAAAAGAAAATTAAAAATAAGCCAGGCAGTGAAGGCCCAGGCCTTTGATCTCAGGAGGCAGAGGCAGACAGATCTCTGAGTTCCAGGCTGAGTCTAGTCTACAGAGTGAGTTCCAGGACAGCCAGAATACAGAGAAAAACCAAAAAAAATAAAAATAGCCGGGCAGTGGTGGTGCATGCCTTTAATCCCAGTACTTGGGAGGCAGAGGCAGGCGGATTTCTGAGTTCGAGAAAACAAAAACAAACAAACAAAAAAATCTTTGGAGACATGGCCTTTGGTACCCAATCGGCTTCAGCCTTTTTGTTTTGTTTTGTTGGTTTTTCGAGACATGGTTTCTCTGTGTAGCCCTGGCTGTCCTGGAACTCACTCTAGACCAGGTTGGCCTAGAACTCAGAAATCCACCTGCCTCTGCCTCCCAAGTGCTGGGATTAAAGGCATGCACCACCACTGCCCCGCCCTATTTCCTTTTTTTTTTTTTTTTTTAAATTTATTTACATTCCAAATGTTGCCTCCCAAAGGCCCAAGTTGAAAAAAATTTAAAAAAAAATTTTTTTAAGATAGTGTCTCACTCTAAGAAGGCTGGCTTGGAAATGAGAGATTTGCCTGGGTTTTCCATAGTGTTTGCCTTATCTGTATAAAAAATTTTTTTTTGTTTTTTGGTTTTTTCAAGACAGGGTTTCTCTGTTTAGCCCTGGCTGTCCTGGAACTCACTCTGTAGACCAGGCTGGCCTTGAACTCAACAATCCACCTGTCTCTGCCTCCAAGTGCTGGGATTAAAGGTGTGCGCCACCACTGCCAGGCCTCTTTCTTCCTTTTATTCCCTTTCTCTTTTAGATGTTTTGGCTAGCCTTAAATTTGAAGACCTTGAATTGATTCTCCTTTCTTTACCTATAAAGTGCTAGAAATATTAGTGATGAAACTCTGGCTTAAAATTTTTAGACAGTTTGGGACTATTTCTCAGTACAATCTAGGTGTGGAATGGAGGAAGTATAAGGCCATAAGCCTGTTTTCTCCCTTCCACTTGACAGGAAGCTGTGACCAGTACAGTTAAAGGCTTAGATTCCCTTGTGGAAGAAGAGACAGATGTCATTAATGAGTCCGCAGTCAGTGACTGATAAAAATAATGATGTAGAAGATAAGTCATGGCTTATCTCTTTGGTCTTGAGGTTGGTTTGACACTGCTCAGGTAAGGCTCCTGGAATGTTACCTCACCTGGATGACCCGTCTCGCTTCTGGAAACATTCATTTGAGAGATACTCTTACTCTAGAGACTCCCATCACGAAAGTGATGGTGACATGTAGATTTCAAAAACTTGCCTTTGACCTAAGAAAAAGGGGAGGGAGTACGGACGGAATTTTGGGAAGGGGGAGGAAGGAGTGGACCGGAGAAGGGTCGAGAGAAGTCCGGCTCCGATTTGGGAAAATCCAGCTCGCGTTTTGCCTCTCGCTCAGCGGTACAGGGTCCAGCAAAGGCAGAGCCCCAGCTACACTCCTTGAGGTCTGTACTCGGGAGACACCGCTGCTCTAGGGGTGTGGGGGGAGGCTGACCTGGCCAGGAGTACCCGCGCACTCCGCTCGTGGAACCCCTTGCACACTGCAACTGGTGTGTACAACCCCAGGGTCCGTACTCGCCCCTGGACGCCCTCTCCCTCCCTAGTCATGCACCTCTACCTGCCTCTCCAACGGGAACATTCGCGGAGTAGCTCCCCACCCCGGGTGCTTGGGCCCTGACCGTGCCTGATGGTAAGTGTCCATCCTAGGCCCCCCCGCACTCCTTGGCGCCTGCTGGAGCCCAGGCTCCAAAGTTGAGCGGACGAAGACCAGCTGGAAAGTTTGTCCAAGGGTTGGTGCAGGCTTGGAGCAGGGGCGACCCGCGCTACCCGGGGATCCAGAGGCAACTTAGCGTCATCTGGGGCGGCAAAGATCAGGGGTGCTGGGAGAGGGCGCCACTCTGAGGCGGGACGGGGCTTGGGGGGACGGATCTAGATCTAGCTGGGACTCGGCGTCCAGTGATGCTTGGTGATGACTCGTGGGAGCCAGCTCCGCGCCACAACCCCACATCCCGGGCCTCTCTGGGTGTTTTGTGGCCGGTGGCTAACAATGCTCCCGGCAGGGGACCTTATAGCTTTCCCTAGAAAGCTTAGCCCTGGCTGGGACCGATTCGCATGGGGACCCCCAGACTCGGGATCCACTGGTGCTCCTGTAGGGGAAACGCATGTGTGGCCTCCGGGAGTTCCTCCTGGACACGAGTTCTCAGAGCCAGCCACTTTGAGAAAGTCCGGGTGTCTCAGCCTTAAGGGAGGCGAGAGCTTTCACCAGCTGGGAGTGGGGAGTGCGAGCTGTCGCGTGCTGAATTGTCTCCCGCGTTCCAGATCCATCCCCATCCTCCGCGGGGGCACCCTAGGGAGAAGGGTTGCTGGGGCACCGCTTTGGGAGTGCAAGCGACCAGGTGGTCTGGGGAAGGCTGGCCCGGAATTGGGAGGTTCAAGAAGCGAGAACAGGGGAAGTAGAATGTGTTGCCAGTGAGTTCTGCGAAAGTTTCTTGAGTCCTACTGACTGGGTCTGGGATCCTGGAGAGGGGACTAAGGCTGTATGTGTGCGCGCAGCGGCAGAGTGAGTGCTTAAAGACCGATCCGACCGTGCTGCACGTGAGCTCCCGGTCCCTCCCTGGGCTAAAATGACCACCGCCTACTCCGCGGGGTTAGAAAGCAAATCTCCCTTTCTCCCAAGGGGTGTGCTCGTCTATTGATAATCACAGCGCTAGGAAGGCAAAGGCCGATATTCTCCGTTAAGTTTCGGGACAGCCTGGGCTGCATAGTGAGACCAATCTTGAAGACGAAAAAGCTTCTCCCCTTTCTCTTACTCTCTCCCTCACCTCCAGTGTTAGCCCACTCAAAGGACTGAGGAAAGAACTGTCCGGCTCCTGTTATCCTTTGTGAACTGAACTGGGTCCGTTTCTGACCCAGTGAAATTAATGCGTCTCTAAGAAAGACTTAATGCCTGATAAAGATAAGGATTCCCAGCCTCCCCACCCCCACAAGTCTTTCCCAGTGAACCAACCATCCTAAATGGGCAATTTAAGCCTTTTGCCTTAGTCCCCAGGGCTCGACCTGGGGCTCTAAGCTTCATTTTACCTCCTTAATGACCGGTTAGTGAAGAAATGTTTGCAACGACTTTCCAGACCTTGGGGAGAGGAAATGACTAGCACACGGTGTTAGTTTGGTGGGGAGGTGTGTGCTCACCCTGGATGGATTGGAGGATGGGGCGCCATAGAATAGCCCATCCCCTCAGGTATTGGTTTCTTTAGGCAAAAACAACTTGGAAAGTATGCTTGACTACATACAACTGAGTATAGTTAATTAGGTATTTATGACTAAAGTGAAGCTTAGTGCTTGCAGACCACCCGCTAATAATTGAAAAGAATCTCAGATGGTAGATACATTGGTATGGTTCTCTGGGTTTTGATATCTATTTTAAAGAGTTTATGTGCGGTAAGGTGTCATTCTATTCCAGGCGGACTTGACCTTAACTGGCAGAAGCTGGCCTCGAACTTAGGACTCCTCCACCTTTAGCCTCCTGAATATTGGAATTACAGAAAAGCACCCTCCATCTGGCATTCGGGTGACTTTCCCTCTGTTGCCTCTGGTCCTCCCGGTGATACTCCTGCCTCGCTCAGCCTGAGTTCCCGACTGTGATTGCAATGCCCATGTCTTCATTTCCCCAATTAAGCGGTTATTTGTTTGTTTGGTTTTTTTTTTTGGTTTTTTCGAGACAGGGTTTCTCTGTGTAGCCCTGGCTGTCCTGGAACTCACTTTGTAGACCAGGCTGGCCTCGAACTCAGAAATTTACCTGCCTCTGCCTCCCAAGTGCTGGGATTAAAGGCGTACACCACTGCCAGGCAATTAAGCATTTTTTAATTGGGGTCTTGTTAAAATAAACATTTGGACGAATAGGATACTGTCTTTAGTAGGCTGGACTAAACAGCTGTAGAACTCAACATTTTAATGAGTTAACTATTGCTCTCAGATCCCTACTTCCCCAGAAGGGGTGGGTCAGAGATTTGGAAACACTCTCCTCACCCTTTGTCTCTTCCTTATCTAGTGTCTTCCCCTCCCCCACCTCTTGGACACTTCCTTCCTGTCTCCTTCATTTCTTTTCCCCTTGTCCTTAATTTTTTTTAAACCTGTAGGTCATTTGACTCTCCTTCCCCTTCCCTACCTGGGTTTTCATCTGTTGTCGTTGACCCCTTACATTATTCCTGTGAATTATTGGCTTTGCTCAGTCATTTGGATTTCTATCTTTTCACCTTTAAAAATGTATAAAACATTGTTTCTAGACATTTCACTGTCCTTCCTTACACCGTGTGGCTTTTGGAGAGACTTTTAACCTCTATTTTTCCCTGTCTTTCATTTTGGTTCTCTTTGCGACCCCCCCCCCCCCCATGGAGTGTCCGGGGTGTTTTACATATGGAAGGAGGTAGCTTTCTGCTGCATTTCCCTGAGCAAGCTCTCCGAGCGCTCCAGGCTTTCACACTTCCAGAGATAGTGAACTGTCTAGGAACTGCCAGCAGCTGCTCCCCCCCCCCCTTCCTTCCTATGTAGAACTTAGAAGTGGGGAACCGGAGCCTGGTGGCATCTTTTTTTCAGAAAATGCTTTTAAGTCTTGTTTTTGTCTTGCTTTTTTCCTTTTGTTTTTGTTTGTTTTTTTGGTCAAGAGAAAAAGCTTTTAAATTCTCTGGGACTGAAATCAGTTTGCAAGTATCTTTAGGCATGCAAATGACACTTTGAGCCCTGTGGGTAGCAGGAAGGATTGCAGTGTGATTTCAAATTGACACGTGGCCTCTAAGGCTACCTCTTTTTTTGTTTTTTTTTTGTTTGTTTGTTTGTTTTCTGGTTTTTGAGACAGGGTTTCTCTGTGTAGCCCTGGCTGTCCTGGAACTCACTCTGTAGACCAGGCTGGCTTCGAACTCAGAAATCCGCCTGCCTCTGCCTCCCAAATGCTGGGATTAAAGGCGTGCACCCCTGCCCGGCCCAGGGCTACTTCTGTAAGTGCTGCAGCCAGTGCCTGCTCAGGGGAATTACAGAGGTGCATACAGAAGGAGGAGTTATGTCAGAGGGAGAGGAAATTCCTGGATGGTGCTGTCAATATTGTAATTTACGGACAACTGGTATTGTTACCCTTTCACTTTTTAGGATAAGTGAATAAATACTTTTATTTTTTATTTGAATACTTTTGTTTTTAAATTTTTAATTATACTAAGGATACTTAGTGTGTACTGTGCGTGCCCTGTGCGTGTTCTAGGTGTATGTGCCCCACTGGTGTTTGGAGATCAGGGGACAGCCTATAGGAGTCATGTGTGTGTTCTAGAAATCAGATGAAGGTTTTCACCCTCGGCTTCCTGAGACTTTACTCTGCTGAGCTATTCTTGCTACCCTGATGATTTTCATAATTGCAAAACAAAATTTTAAGAGCTGTAAGGGGGAATTTATAATATTCACATCATATTGAAGCAAAGCTTCAATCCTCTTTCTTCACTCGTTAGGCTAGACAAATTTAAGCTAAGGTGGCACATACCCCCACCCCAACACTTGAATGGTGCTTTGAGGAGAAAGGGATTTTCAGTTCTAGGCCTACTTTGTCACTTAGCAATACCCTGTCTTGGGTAGGGAGAGCTGGGTATGAAGGTCTCAGATTTTCCTTTTTTTTTTTTTAATAGATTTATTTATTTCATGTATATGGGTACACTGTCACTATCTTCTGACACACCAGAAGAGGGCATTGTATGCCCATTACAGATGGTTGTGAGCTACCATGTGGTTGCTGGAAATTGAACTCAGGACCTCTGGAAGATCAGTCAGTGCTCTTAACTACTGAGCCATCTCTCCAGCCCCCTTTTTGGCTTTTGAAGACAGGGTTTCTCTGTGTAGCCCTTGCTGTCCTGGAACTTGCTCTGTAGACCAGTCTGGCCTTGAACTCATGAGAGCCAACTGTCTCTGCTCAACCATGCCCCCACCCCCACTCCCAGTGTTGGGATTAAACATCTGTGCCAACTCTGACTGATCCTTTTATTTTGATTTTTCTCCCAGGACAATAAGGATTCATAGAATGGTGTCAACTAATTACACATGGCTCCCCCTCCTAGGCCTTGATATATATTTATTAAGATGGGCACCAGGTATATTCTTTTTTTTTTTTTTTTTTTTTGGTTTTTCAAAATAGGGTTTCTCTGTATAGCCCTGGCTGTCCTGGAACTCACTCTGTAGACCAGGCTGGCCTCGAACTCATAAATCCACTTGCCTCTGCCTCCCAAGTGCTGGGATTAAAGGCATGTGCCAACACTGCCCAGCACCAGGTATATTCTTATATCTGTATTGCAGAGATACCCAGATATATTCAGATATATTCTAGGTTAGAGTAAGTAAAACATTTAGAAATACTGGTTTTCGTTTGTTGTTGTTTGTTTGTTTTGGTGATGTTGATTATTAAACTAGGGCTTCAGACATGAAAGGCAAGCTCTCCACCACTGAGCTGCATTTCCCAGCCCTTTTTCCTGTCATTGTGAGACAGGGGTCTCAGCTGGCTTGGAACTCACTCTGGGTCTTGAATTCTTTATTTTCCTGCCTCAGCATCCCAAGTATTTGGGATTATAGGCTTTTACTGCCAAGCCTGAATGAAACTCAGTTTTCCAAAAACTAGCTCAGACCAGTTTCCATCCCTCAACCTCCACATGGCTGAAGACAGCTTTGAACACGACCCTCTGGCTTTGGCCTTACAGTAATGGAATTACTGGCATATACCACCCACCATGCACTTCTCTTTATTGTTTGGTTTGGTTTGGAGACAGGATCTTTTATTTAGCTAGGACTGTCCTAGAAGTGGCTTTGAACTCTGCTTCCTGACTGATTGTAGACCAGGTTTCAGGCTTGTGAATCTGTCTGGTCTGTATCTAATGCTGTACAGACTGACCTTGAGCCTTCCTCAATGTAACCTCGGGTCACCTGTTCAGGTTACTTATGTCCACCACCTCTGGCTTTTTGTTGGATTTTGTTTGTTTTGAGAGAGGCCTGGCCAGTTTGGAGTTTGCTTTGTAATCCAAGTTCACTTGGAACTCACCAACCTACGCCTCTGGAGTACTATGACTCCCTCTCTGGCTGGGCTTTTAATTTATTTAGTTTTATAAATCTAGTCTATAAATTTATTTTTTATATTGAGACAGGGTTTCTCTGTGTAACTCTTGCTGGCCTGGAATGGCCTCAGAGCCTCTGCTCTGACTAAAGCAGAGGATGCTGGGATTAAAGACTTATGCCACCACACCTGGCTCAATGTTTATAAAATTAAAAATTATCTTTAGGGCACTTTTGATAATTAATCCATATTATTGTAGACCCGTTTAATATGAGCTACATTATATCTTCTTTTTTTTCCTCTCCTACAGTTTTCAAAAAAAATCGACCCCTCAGAGACGCCTTAGTTTATCACAAAAGGTTACAGTGCGTCTGTGACTGCACAGTGATACAGCTCAAGGGGCCCACGGTTTCTTCCGAGTGTCTCTGAAGCTTGCCTGCCTGTTGTTGTCACAGTTTTTTTCTCTATAGAGACTCTGACCTCTTTCAAGACCTCCTTTTTAAAAGGGGGGAAAAACTGTTCAGTTGTGAGAAGACCTGATCTTCGAATCCCCCTTCACCTTCTCATTTCTTTGGCATTTCTGTTTCCCTTGCACATCTATGTTTTGGATGCTAAATCATGAGCAGTAATTTAATTACATTTTGAGTTTCTAAAAGCACTTCAGTTCAAAGACAGAATTGACAAATCAATTTGTAAACTACTTTTAAAAGCAGATCCAAGAACACTCTCTGACTTATCCAGATTACATACATGAATTTTAATTTTCTTTCCTGTACCTAGATTATATGCTTCTATATGTTTCTAGTTCTACCATCATGATAGATTAAAAAACAAAAGCAAAAAACGAAACATACCTTGCTGCTGTTAACATTTAGAGATGGAGAGGCTGGAGAGATGGCTCAGAGGTTAAAAGCACTGACTGTTCTTCCAGAATTCCTGAGTCCAATTCCCTGCAGCCACATCTGGCCTTACATTTAGAGATCAAAATGGATGTAATTTCATTTAAGAGTTACTTATTTCATGTATATGAGTACACTGCAGCTGTCTTCAGACACACACTAGAAGAGTGTATCGGATCCCATTACAGATGGTTGTGAGCCACCATGTGGTTGCTGGGAATTGAACTCAGGACCTGTCAAAGAGCAGTCAGTGCTCTTAACTGCTAAGCCATCTCTCCAGCCCAAAACAGTGATGCCCAAACAGGTACTTGAACCCTGGATTAAAAGTCTGATGCTATACCGACTGAGCTATTCGGGCTCTGGATGTAATTTCTTAATGGGAATTTACATATATTTATTAATATAGTTATTAATATAATTTTTGGCTTTCTGAAGATAGTTCTGAAACTGTATCTGAGGATGTGAGTACATAGGAACCATTGTCCTGAGCATGTGAAGTGTGTAAACCTCTGGCGCTGGGGTTACAGCGCCCCCTATGTGGGTTCTGGGGAAACACAGGTTCCCTACAAGATGTCTGCAACATTGAAAAGTTCACTAGACACTCTGTGGTTTCTTTTTCAAATTTAAGATTTTTATCTGAGACAGGGTTTCTCTGTGTAGCTCTGGTTGTGCTGGAACTCTGTAGACCAGGCTGGCTTTGAATCAGAGATCCACCTGCCTATGCCTCCCAAGTGCTGGAATCAAAAGAGTGTGCCACTACCACCTTGCTAAAATTTGTGTTTATGTGTGGGTGTTTGCCTGTATGTTTGTCTGTGCACCAAGTGCATGCCTGGTACCTAAAGAGGCAAGAAGAGGGCAGCAGATGGCCTGGGACTGCAGTTACCTTTGTGAGCAGTCGTGTGCATGCTGGGAATTGAGCCCAGGTCTACTGGAAGAGCAGGCCATGAACTTAATTTCAAGCTACCCGTCTAGGTTCCCTTTTATTTGAGACAAGATCTCATGCAGATCCACTATAAAGCTGTGAATGGCCTCAAATTCCTGACCATCCTACCTCTACCTGAATATCTGGGTAACATTGTAACTCATACAACTAACTCAGCCCCCAGATGCTGGGTATATAAATTTGAGCCACTCTGCCAAGCTAAATACTATCTGCATTTTTTCCTTTGGTAGAGTACAAGAGACTAATAATGATATTTTATTGCTGTTGTTATTTTAGACCCAAACCCAACCTGACCAAGCTTGGCAACACCTCCAGATTCTCCTCAGAAGGAAGACTTTTCAAAGGACCAATGACACTGTGTCCTGCATCCTTGCATCTTTTCCTACTCTGCAGCCATGTCTCGGTCCCGCCCCACAAAGCCTTCCAAATCAGTCAAAACAAAGCTACAGAAAAAGAAAAGCAACCAGATGAAGAAGACATCAAAGCAGGCTGTCAAACATGGGGTATCAGGGAAGGCGACGAACCCCGGAAAACTGAAGCAATTAATTAAAAGAAGAGATGCTAAGAAGGAAACAGAAGACAAAGCCCCCACACCAGCGCCAAGTCTTCTGACAAGAGCTGGGGCCGCCCGAATGAAACAGGATGGAAACCAAGTTCTTTTTCAGAACCCAGAGTCCTTAACTTGCAACGGGTTTACTATGGCTCTTCGAAGAACCTCTCTTAGCTGGCGACTCTCCCAGCGTCCGGTAGTCACACCCAAACCTAAGAAAGTGCCACCTTCAAAGAAGCAGTGTATACAGAATATCCAGGACGACCCGGGGGTAAAGCACTCCGAAAATGATTCAGTCCCCAGCCAACATGCCGTCATGTCCCCAGATACAGAGACCCTAACTGGTGAACAGAACACGTGTTTAGTTGAAGCCGAGAGCCAAGAGATAATCCAGTCTTGCCCTCAAAGGATAGAGGATTCCCAAAGCCCTATTTCCACATATGGGGACCTTGAAGTGGGAATTTCTTGGCCACTGGAAGGGACACACTGTGAAGAACTACTCTCTCATCAGACATCCGAGAATGTGAGCACTTCCCCTCAGGAGTGTGCTCTATTGCTCCAAAGATCAACTTCTGAAGTTACCTCTCAGAAAAACACTAACAATCAGTTAGTAGACTTGAGCTCACAAATAGAGTCTCCCAAGCTGTCCGATCCTTCTCCGAATCCAATGGGAAGTGACCATAACTGCTTTCCCGACTCTAGTTTTAGGATCGTTCCTGAATTGGACCTTAAGACCTGCATGTCTCTTGATGAGTCTGTATATCCCACAGCTCTGATAAAATTCATCTTGGCAGGCTCACAGCCGGATGTCTTTGATACTAAGCCCCAAGAAGAAACCCTTAAAACTACCCCAGAAGAAGCAGGAAGCCACCCAAATCAAGTTCTGGATGCCACTTCTGTCCTAGGACAGGCCTTTAGTACTCTCCCACATCAGTGGGGATTTCCTGGTGCTAACTTAGTTCCTGGTGAAGCCCTGGGCAAAGGCTCAGACTCACCAGAGGATCTTGGTGCTATTACTGTGCTAAACCAACAAGAAACTGTGGGTGTGGATACTGATGCTCCCCCAGACCTGCCCATCTTCCTTCCTAAACCTCCAAACACAGTTGCTACCTACACTAGTCCCCCTTCAGGGCCTGAGACCCACAGCTCTGCCTCCTGTGGGTTTGAAGTCCAAGGTGCTACCCCAATTTTAACTCTGGACTCAGGACACACTCCTCAACCCCCACCAAACTCAGAGTCCAGTTCAATACCTCTGGTAATAGCTGCCAACGGTATAGGTATACAAGCCGAGAAGCAGTTTGGTGCCAATCCTTTCCCAGCAAACACACAAGGGTTTACAATTGCCCCTGAGAATGAACTCCAGCTTGCTCCATTAGATCTTACCCAGTACTCTCAGGCTGCTCCCAGCAAATTGGAAGGAGGGATTTCTCAGGTCAGCATGACCAGCACAGCCGACGTCAAAGCCACAATGATGTCTATGCCAGTCACACGGGCCAGTACCTCTTCTCTCCCGTGTAAATCTACACCGCCAACGGTGGAGAGGAGGAAGCGCAAGGCGTGTGGGGTCTGTGAGCCTTGCCAGCAGAAGGCCAACTGTGGGGAATGTACCTACTGCAAGAACAGAAAGAACAGCCACCAGATCTGTAAGAAGAGGAAATGCGAGGTGCTCAAAAAGAAGCCAGAGGCCGCCTCGAAGGTACAGGTGAGAACAGCCGAGGGCTGGGAGGATCTGGGACAGGCAGTATCAGCCCCTGCCCCTAAGAACTTGTGGAGGGCATCTTGCAGTAGATAGATGCTGGGGATTGAATCTAGGGGTCCCCCCCTAGCTAAGCCCTTACCTGTTGCTCCCTCAGCCTTCCCCAAACCTAAGTTTTTAATCTTGAGATCTGTAGCTCAGGTCGGGTGTAGTTAGCTAAGGCTTACCATGATAATCTCTAGTCATTCTGCATTGGGTAGGGAGCTCAGGACTGCCTGAGACGTCTGTTCAGGAACAATGAAATTCTGAGCACACTGCATGCAGGTGCACCTACATAAGAATCAATCTTCTGCCGGGCCGTGGTGGCACATGCCTTTAATCCCAGCACTTGGGAGGCAGAGGCAGGTGGATCTCTTAGTTCAAGGCCAGCCTGGTCTACAGAGTGAGTTCCAGGACAGCCAGGGCTACACAGAGAAACCCTGTCTCGAAAAACCAAAAAAAAAAGAAAAAGAAAAAAAGAATCAATCTTTGAAATCAAAGAATCAAAGATTGATTCTTTTTTTTTTTTTTTAACATTGAAATAAGGGCCAGCGAGATGGCTCAGGGGGAAAAGGTGCTCCCTGTGTCCCCAACTTTGAAAACCCGAGCTGAAGGCCTGGGACCTGCATAGTGGAAGGAAAGAACCAATTCTTTAAAGTTCTCCATTGACTTTCCAAGGCGCATGTCTTCCAAGGCTCATGAGTGATTAAGGGTTGCTATGAATTTGAGGCCAACCTGGACCACGTAGCAAGTTTCTGGGTAACCTGGGCTACAGGATGAGCCCTCTTACTTCCAAGAAGATTGTGAACTTTTAACTGCATTAGCTTTTTAACGTCCCCAGACTTCAGTTAACCAGTCTTAAAATGCTGCTGCCTTCTTGTCTAGACTTTGAAAAGGGGTTAGACAATTAGCCAGTCCTGTGTTGATGGGCGTTTAAAGGGTTTCTTCCCAGATGGATACTCAATGACACGGCACTTGTTTAATCCTGGCACGCAAATGCTGAGGCAGGAGGATTGCCGTGTGGTTGAGGCCAATCTAGGTTATAGCATGACCATTTCTAAAAATACTAAAAGTAGGGAAGGGTCTGGAAAAATAAAATTGTTTAAATTTTTAAATTTTTTTGGAGACAAAAATCACATTGTTTAGAGCAGGTGGGCTACAACTAACACAGATCTATCTCTATCTCCTGAGTGCTAGGATTAACTGTGGACTACTTCAAGTAGGCAACAATGCTGATTAAACCAT
>CM052720.1:25791521-25828146 GCA_028551405.1 Uromys caudimaculatus | reverse complement strand
GATTACTGGCTCGCTCTTCGTTGACTGCTTGCTCAGCCTACTTTCTTTTCATTTCATTTCTTTTTCTTTTTTTTCTACTTTTTTTTCGAGACAGGTTTCTCTGTGTATGTAGCCCTGGCTGTCCTGAAGTTCACTCTGTAGACCAGGCTGGGTTTCAACTTAGAGGGCCACCTGCTAGGATTAAAACCATATATATGTGGTTTCATAAGGCTTTGGGGTTTTGCCTGTATGTATGTTTGTATAAGGGTGTGAGATGCCCTGGAACTGGAGTTACAGACAGTTGTGAGGTGCCCCATGGATGCTGGGAATAGAACCTGGGTCCTCTGAAAGAACAGTAATGCTCTTCACCACTGAGCCATCTCTTCAGTCCTGACCTTGATCTTCTGATTCTCCTTTCTTAACTTCTGAAGTGCCTGACTGAACTCCTGGACTTTAATTATCATTGATGGGTCATAGTCTCTTGTTAGCATTATTTAATTTGAGGGATTGAATTGCGTTGAATTCAGGGTTGTTTGCATAGTAAGCACGTATTCTTACAATGATCCATATACCCTGGACCCCTTTTTGATGCCCAACTTATCTCAAAATTCGTCGATTAGTACCTCCAGCCGTTGTGTTTTCTGGTGTGATAGTCTGTTGCCTCTAGGTCTGACAATGTGAGTGTTGTCTCTGCGACCCACGTGGTGGAGGGAGAGAAATCTGACCTCCACATTTGCACCAAGGTGTGCAAGCCAGCCTACCAGTAAATAAGTGTAATACATTGCAGGAAGTTACTATTAGGTGTTTTGAGACAAGGGTTAATATAGTGCAGGCTGGCCTCAAACTGACTGTGTAGCTAAGACTGGCCTTCGATTTCTGATCTCCCGTCTCCAGTTCTCAAGTGCTGGGGTAGGTCGCACCCCTTTTGTGCTGTTTTACAAGATGATGTATGGGGTGGGGAGCCAACCAGGCGTCTGGATAACAGGTCAGTCAGGCCAGCAAGTGGTGTCCCTCCAGGGCCTCTGCTTCATTCAGTCCCTGCTCTGTCTTCCTTGTATAGTGGGTTGTGACTGGACCGTGCAAGCCAGATAAACCCTTTCCTCTTCCCTAAGCTGGGTTTGCTCTTTTTATCACAGCAAGAAAAAGCTAGCAGGATAATTTGAAAAATGTTAAAATGTTATGCTCGCTCAGTCAGGCTAAGCAGCAGCAGTCTGGCTTTATTTTTAAAATAATTTTATTATTATTTATTTATTTTTAGATTTTATTTATTTATTTTATATATTTGAGTACACTGTTGCTGTCTTCAGACACATCAGAAGAGGGCACCAGATCCCACTACAGATGGTTATGAGCCACCATGTGGTTGCTGGGAATTGAACTCAGGGCCTCTGGAAGAGCATCCAGTGCTCTTAACCGCTGAGCCATCTCTCTAGCCCTGTTTTATTTATTTTTGTTTGTTTGTTTGTTTTTTAGTTTTATTTTTGTTGTTGTTGTTGGTGGTGGTGGTGGTGGTGCTTTGTTTTGAGATAGGGTCTCACTGCGTAATCTTGTCTGGTGTGGAACTTACAAATCCCCCTGCCTCCGTCTTTTATACGCTTGAATTTGAGGTATGTGCCACCAAGCCTCCTTGAATATTTCTGAGACAAACCCTCACTATAGCTTCACACTTTTCTGGAAATTGCTACTTAGCGCAGACCTGTCTCGAAATGACAAATGCTCCTCCCTCAGTCTATTGAGTATGGGAATTATGGGCACAAGCCAACATGCTTGCCCAGAAATGTCCTTCTGGTGGCCCAGGTCAAGAGCTTGCATATGGTATGTCCACGCTTCAGACATTCATTTCAGAAGTGTTTGAAACTCAGTTTATTTCACCTTCTGGGATGGGACTTGGGGATGAATGGGGCACCACTTGGCCTTGGTCCTCTGTGTTTTACACAGCCCAATTTATGGTAGTGTATGTGATGTACAAGGTTTTGAGATAGAAACGTTTGGGGCCAGCCTTGGCTGTGTAGTGATTAAGGCAGAAAGGGACCCATTCTACTCAGTGGACTCCCAGGATTCACGTAAAGAGCTGAGCACACAAGCTGTGCCCTGATCCCAGCTCTGGGGACGTAGAGAGCTGAACACCTGCCTGTGGCTTGCTGGCTAGCCACTCTAGCCAAACGGGTGAGTTCCTGCTTCACCTTTGGTTAAGCCGACTGGGCCCCCACGTGTGCACACATGCATACACATGTGAACGTGCACAAACACACCGAGTAACTAGCTCCACTCAGCCAGTGCTCACCCTTTCTTTGTGTCTGTGCGGTAGAATCTTCCCTGCCTGAGCATTTGTGAGTGAGCATTTGTTCCCACGTGACAGTCTACGGCTTGTTGTTATTTCATATTTCATATGTAAACTTAATTTGCCATCAAGATTTTTGTTAAAGAGCAAAAGTGGGGTCAAGAACAGGAGGAAATGGGGGGCGGGTGCAGGACAGTGGATGGCTATAGCTGATCCAAGTCAGAGAATGTTGGATAGGGTGACATAGGTTGCACGTAGCAAAAATTCCTGCCGACGTGAGTACATTTCTTACAGAGCTAATTTGCAACTATTGTTTGCAAGATTTGTTTACCAGGCGTCAGAAATGTCAAAAGAGTTGCTCATTTTTCTATATATGAATGTTTGTCTGTATGTAAATAAGTACACTTTATGGTACCCACAGAAGTCAGAAGGCTTTAGATACAGAAAACCAGGGCCACCACGTGGTGTTGAAAATGAAACCCAGGTCCTTAGCACGTGTAGCAAGTGCTCCAAACTGCTGAGCCATCTTTAAGAATTTGTTTTAGCCAGGCAGTGGTGGTGCACGCCTTTAATCCCAGCACTTGGGAGGCAGAGGCAAGTGGATTTTCAGTTTGAGGCCAGCCTGGTCTACAGAGTGAGCTCCAGGACAGCCAGGGCTACACAGAGAGACCCTGTCTCAAAAAACCAAAAAAAAAAAATTATGTTGTATTTTATTGAGCAATTTTTCTGCTTTGTTAATAATCAACCTAGCTGGTTCAGGAGGCAGAGGCAGGTGGATTTCTGAGTTTGAGGCTAGCCTGGTCTACAGAGTGAGTTCCAGGATAACCAGGGCTACACAGAGAAACCCTGTCTCTTAATTTAAAACAAAACAAAAAATGAACAACAACAATCAAAAAATCCCAACAACCAAGCCAAGGATGCTGGACTAAACCTGTGATTTCAGCTCCTGGGAAGTGAAGACAAGAGTTCAAAGTCATCTCTGGCTAAACAGAAAGCTAGCCTGGACTACAGGAGACCCTGCCCCAGAAACAAATGAAGAAAGAAAAACAGACTCCTCCACCCCCCCAAAAAAGAAAGAACCCATACCCGAAGACTGTCTTCATTACTAGCCAAGCATATAACTTCTAACAATATTTAGATTTTGATTTGCCACACAAAACTGGACACAGAAAGGGAGCGAGGAGGAGCAAGCACAGTGAGGTCTCTATGGGTCAGAGGCAGGTACCAGACCAGGGGTTACTCTCTCAGGCAGAGTCTCATAGCCCAGGCTGGCCTCAGACATGTAGCATAGCTGAGGATGACCTTGAACTTCTCGACCTCCTGCCTCTACCTCTGTAGTATTGGGTTATAGGTGTATACCAACATGTGTTTGCTGTGGCCGGAACCATGACTTTTGTGCATGTAAGGCAAACCGGTTGGCCAACTGCTACAACCGCACTCGCTCAGTTCTGTAGTGGTAAAGTATTTGTCTGACATGTTTCCAGTGGGGGAGAACTGTAACATACTAGTTTACTGAAAAGATTTCTGAAGGCTTCACAGGGTAGACAAAGACAATTTTAGTTTAGTTTCTTTACAAGTCGTGTGTGTGTGTGTGTGTGTGTGTGTGTGTGTGTGTGTGTGTAAGAGAGAGGTCTGAGCATCACAGCCCTTTTGTAGAGGTCAGAGGATGAAAGAGAGACAGACGGACAGACAGACAGACCATAGCAAGTTCTGAGCGTCACAGTTCATATGTGGAGGTCAGAGGCCAGCCTTTGGGTCTGGTGAGTCTGTCGTATTATCTTTTACCGGCTGAGGCACTCCAACCCCGGCTGATTTGTATTTCCACAGTGTGGTGTGTCTGCGCTGTTGAGGATTTTCGGTTTTGAGGCCTGGGCTGTGAGCTTCCTGAACAGCCTGCCTGTGCCCGGCTTTCACTATAATTTTGTTTCACATTTTGGTATCGGGACAATTATGGCGTCGTTTCTTATCCTGTGCTGTGGTGATCTTTTGCCCTTCTTTTGAAATGTTTTCATGCCAGCGACTGACATGATTGTAATCTCAGTACCCAGGAGGATTGGTGGCGCAACCATTTAAGCTCGTGATGTCAAAACCACCCTGGGTGACACAGAGAACATACGCCTCATTAGATACAGTTTCACCTTGTCCTGTTATTATTATTATTGTTATTATTGTTTTGCTTTTTTTTTTTTTTTTTTTTGGTTTTTCGAGACAGGGTTTCTCTGTGTAGCCCTGGCTGTCCTGGAACTCACTCTGTAAACCAGGCTGGCCTCGAACTCAGAAATCCGCCTGTCTCTGCCTCCCAAGTGCTGGGATTAAAGGCCTGTGCCACCACTGCCCGGCTTGTTTTGCTCTTTTTCTTTTTCTTTTTTTTTTATTTTTGATACTTTATTTACATTTCCAATGTCTCCTCTTTGGAAACCCCCTATCCCTTCCCCCTCCCCTGTTTTGCTCTTTTTCAAGATGGGGTTTTTCTCTGTAGATACCTGGTCCTAAAACTTGGTCTGTAGATCAGGCTGGCCTTAAATCAGGCTTCGGCTTCCCAGGTCCTGGGGTTAAAGGCCTATGCTGCTACCCCATGGCTGCTTTTTCAATTTTAATTAACTTTATTTTATTGAGCCCTTTCCCCACGGGCTGTTTTTGTGGAATCTTCTTCATTCAGAATTACCACGTGAAATTAAAAGGTCATATGAATGCTTCACTTTGGTGACAAGTCTGTGGGACTGGGAGTCTTTTCTCCTCATTCCTTTCTGCACTGTGCCTGGTATGTGGTTGGTACCATATAGATAGATGTTGGTTGAATTGGGTGCTCATAGTGTAGAGCTGCATGTATACTGTGAACATTGATATCAGTGTGTGTGTGTGTGTGTGTGTGTGTGTGTGTGTGTGTGTGTGTATTTTTATTTTTTGCACTATTTTGGGAATAATAATTTCCAAAATATTTGGAAAAGGGTCTCACTATGTATGCCTGGCTGGCCTGGGCAGACCAGACTGGCATGTGACTCAGGCCTCTCACCTCAGTCTCTGAAGTTCTGGTTCACAGGTAGGTCCCGTGTCTTGGAACAGGTGATGATTTGAGCATTGAATATTTATCGTGTCTCCAGTGTTGCACTGGCCACTTGACACACATCTTATGGCAGTCCTCTGAAAGACTTTCTGCCTCCAGCTAGTGAAGCAATACACCAGGACACGGAGAGCCCAGATGATTGCCTAAGCCTGGAGTTGATGGGGAAGCAGGATGTGGTCTGGGAGGTCTGCTCATTTTATCCACCATCTTTCTGAGTGAGCCATGGTGACGGGTAAGCACAATAGGTGGGGAGGAGCAGAACCCAGCATCGGCCTGGTTGAGGGATGGTCGTTGAAGATGTGTGGGAATAATAAATTCCCTTTTAGGTATAAAAAATATTCCCTTCATTGAATTTGTGTGTCCATGCTTGCTTAAAGAACAGATGTCAACGGGAGTGTCTTCCTCCTAGTCCTTAGACTGGCTGCCCAGGAAGCCCGCATGCTCCTCTTGGTGCTGCCTCTCCAGTGCTTAGGTTACAGCCACTTGCCAGAGGTGCTTTTTACTTTAAATGGGGTGGCATTCAGCATTCACTCTGGAGCCTCAAGGTAGCTAGGTAAACAATTTTCTCCTGAGAAATCTACAGCTCCAGGCCTCCAGTGATTCTTTTTTTTTTTTTTTTTTTTTTAAAGATTTATTTATTTATTTATTTATTATATGTAAGTACACTGTAGCTGTCTTCAGACACTTTTTCTTCTTGCTCCAGCCCCGCTCACTATAGCTGTCTTCAGACACCCCAGAAGAGGGCATCAGATCTTATTATGGATGGTTGTGAGCCATCATGTGGTTGCTGGGATTTGAACTCACGACTTTTGGAAGAGCAGTCGGAGCTCTTAACCTCTGAGCCATCTTTCCAGCCCCGCCTCCAGCGATCTTGATGCCAGATTTATCTAGGACTTTCAGAGGACACAGAGTTTTATTTTCTCTGCCCTGAAGACAAGGGTTTCTCTGGGTAGCCTTGGCTGTCCTGGAACGCACACTGTAGACCAGGCTGGCCTCATACTTGGAGATCTGCCTGTCTCTGCCTCCAAAGTGCTGGGATTAAAGGCGTGCGCCACCATTGCTCAGCATGGACACAGAATATGGAGTTGTTATTGCTTATTACATTGTTCACTTGTACTTAGCTTTATTAATTATGGAGAACCATAATTCTCAATTGACATAATTACACTAGCCACAAGTTAGGGACACTCAATAATGGCATCAGTGGGGTGTGGGCCCTTCCAAGGACACTAAGATGTTTCTGACAGAAATAGGCAGGGTTTTTTTTTGTTTTTTTGGTTTTTGGTTTTTGGAGACAGGGTTTCTCTGTGTAGCCCTGGCTGTCCTGGAACTCACTCTGTAGACCAGGCTGGTTTCAAGTGCTGGGATTAAAGGCGTGCGCCACCACTGCCCAGGGAAATAAGCAGTTTTTAAAATTTACATCAAGCCTGCACTGTTAAAGAATTGTGAGGCTGAGCCTCAGACCTCTTGGGATCTTGCTGGCTTTTCGGATGTTCTCTCCCACTCCAAGCCCTAACACAGGCATTGAACCAGACTCCCAACTCTCTACCTATTATCTTTTAAGGTGGCCCGTGACAAGATAGCCCAGGTTTATTTTCTTGTTGAAGCAAGCTCTTTGCCCTTGACACCTACAAGCTATTCTTGAAGGCTTTGTACTGCAAAATCCTAAAGTTTTGAATCACCCTTCTGGGTCCAGAAATGGAGCAAGCATGCAAGCTGGTTTTGTGGAGTAAAAATGTCAAAGCCCCCCCCCCCCCAAAAAAAAAAAAAAAAAAAAAAAAACCCAGGGTTCCTCTGTATATCTCTAGCTGCTCTGGAACTCACTCTGTAGACCAGGCTGGCCTGGAACTCCAGAGATCTGCCTGCCTCTCTGCCTTTTTGAGTGCTGAAATTAAAAGCATGCACCACTACCACACAGCTGTCAAAGGACTTTTTATTGAGAGTTTAGCCGTGTAGCCCAGGTTGGCCATCAAAACCCTCAGGGAAATGAATGCTTTTAATTTTATTTCAGTATATATTACTATTGTGATTCTCTGTGTGAATGTGCCTGGACGCCTGGAGTCCTAAAAGGGAGGGGTCAGATACCCATGAGGTGAGTAACAGGTGGTTAGCAGTCGGCTGTAGGTGCAGGGAAGCAAACTCATGTCCCAGAGCAGCAGATTTAAATTCTTTAAATTTAAAGAATATTATCTGGATAATAACTTTTTGGAACCCTACCATATAGCATTTCTAGACCTGCGGTAGGAGTTCGAGGTATATATATGGGTTCTTTAGAGACAAGGTCTCATTTAACCTAGGTTAGCCCCTGGATTCACTGTGTGGCAAAGGATGGACTCCCAATGTGCAATCCTCTAATTCCCTGAATGTTGAGAATAAAGGCCTGAGCCAATTCCGGGCTTCTCTCTCTCCTCCCTCTTTAACATTTTTTTCTCCCCCCTGGGAAACAGCTATCATTCTTTTTAGTGGGGGTGGGGGTAGGGAGTGGTTGTGTTGAGACAAGGTCACACTGGCTGTGGCTGTCCTGGAACTTGCTACATAGACCAGGTTGTGGCCTCAAACTAGGAGATCCGCTTGCCTCTCAAATAATGGAATTAAAGGTGTGAGCTATCAGAATTGGCCTAGCAAAAACTGCAATTCTTTTTTGTTTGTTTTCTGAGACAGGGTTTCTCTGTGTATCCCTGGCTGTTCTGGAGCTTGCTCTGTAGACCAGGCTGGCCTTAAACTCAGATTCACCTGCCTCTGCCTTCTGGCTGATTTATTTTTAAATATGGGCATGTGCAGGGCTGGAGAGATGGCTCAGGGGTTCACTGGCTCACTGGCTGCTCTTCCGGAGGTCCTGAGTTCAATTCCCAGCCCCCACGTGGGATCTACAGGAGGATCTGATGCCCTCTTCTGGCATGCAGGTTTATATGCAACAGAGCACTCATACACATAAAATTAAATATGTGCATGAGTGTGTATGTGTGTGTGTGTGTGTGTGTGTGTGTGTGTGCAGGAACAACATGCACTCTTAAGCACTGAGCCCTCTTAAGCACTGAGCCCTCTTTCTGGCCTCTGGAACCTTTGGCCTATCCCATTAAAAGTCCAGTGTTGGGGCTGGAGAGATGGCTCAGCGGTTAAGAGCACTGTCTGTTCTTCCAGAGGTCCTGAGTTCAATTCCCAGCAACCACATGGTGGCTCACAGCCATCTGTAATGGGATCTGATGCCCTCTTCTGGTGTGTCTGAAGACAGCAACAGTGTTCTCACATGAAATAAATAAATAAATCTTTAAAAAAAAAAAAAAAAAAAAGTCCAGTGTTATCTAAATTCTGAACTGAGTTCAAATCTTCAAGATGCAGGCACTGGAACAGATTGTAATGGGAATAGACTCCCAAGCTCTGGGCCTGTGTGCACCCTTATTCTACCCCAGTGGTTTGATACAGGGTGTCGGTGTAGCTCTGGATACTTTCATTAACTACTCATCTGGCTGAGATGAACTTTGCATTTATGTAGTGACTAATTTTGCAGAATATCATGTACTTCCACATTCCCTGAAGTCACCAAGTGTGCTGTGTGGGCTCACAAGCATCTCACGGAACAGCCCTACTCTCTGAGCAATGTATTGATTTAAAATATATAATCATAACATAATTATATGTTACATGTCATGGTAACTTTACTAAATATCCAGCAACCAATGGGAAAGACCGCTTCCTATAAGTATGTACATGTCTAAGGGAGGAGGCACACAAGCTCTGGGATAAAGTCGTGGAACTCAGAAAAGGGGTATGGGGCAGCCTTGAGTGACTGGCTGGTGAGATTATACACCGGCAGGGTGCTCTGGCAGTTCCTTGAGAAAACAGGATCCTTGAGGTGGCTCAGAGGGTTAAGAAAGGCTGTTTTCATCCTGACCTAAATTTGATCCCTAGGACTCGAATGTGGGAGACAATTAGCTCCCCAAACTAATCCCCCTTGAGCTCCACATGCTATGGAGAGTGTACCCACACAAACACAGGCATGCAAAACCAAAACAGAACAAAAAGCCGTAAAAGAAAAAGAATTGGTGGTCTTCAAAGTTGACATCAGCTGAATGATGGGTAAGTGTGGTGCACCGGTTCTCCACCCTGAACAGACAGGGCCGTGCCTTTCAGCTACCTCTTGGTTGCTTTGGTTCCCTATGGAGCCACCCCCTCCCACCCTAACCTCTCCGACAGGGTTACACTGTGTAGCTGTCCTGGAACTCACTATGTAGGCAAAGCTGGCTTTGAACTCACATGAATCTGCCTGCCTCTGCCTCCTGAGGGCTGGGATTGAAGTGTGTACCACTACTTCTGGATCTTCAGCAGTTCTCAATATGTTTGCTGTATTTGCAGTGGTGTTATGGTTAGGTCAGATTCCCTTGGTTTCGTATAAATATTTAACAAAGAGATGAACACCATACAGCTATTGGGATAGGTAGGGTATGTATGTGCACCTTTCTTCTTTGCCTTTTTCTTTCCTTCTTTTTTCTTTCTTTCTTTCTTTCTTTCTTTCTTTCTTTCTTTCTTTCTTTCTTTCTCTCTTTCTTTTTTTTGAGATAGACTCTTGCTATACAGCGATGGCTAGCCTGGTACTTGCTATGTATCCTAGGCTGGCTTTGAACTCATTGCGGTGCCCCTGCTCCAGTGTCCCTTGGGTGCTGCAATCGCAAGCATAGACATGTTTTTGTTTGTTGTGTGATCATTTGAAGGCAGGGTCTCACTCTAGCTGATTTCCCCACCTCAGCCTCCAGAGTAGTAGTAGTTAGTCAACTCTCTTGTCACCAACCCATCCCGTCTGTCCCCCACCCCCATCTGTGAATTAGGTAAAAATTTTGTACAGGCAGGGCAGTCTGAATCTGGGAACGGGGGAGTATATGTAGTTCATTAGTACAGCACTGGCTCAGCGTGCAAGAAGAATACCTTGGTTCATTCGGAAGCACTAATAAATAACGAAATAAATGGGAAAACAAATGCTGTACAGGAAAGCGGGTTTTCGTGGCAGCCTAAAAACCTCAGAAGGGAGGGTGATGAAACACAGGCCTTCCGGCCCTCGCTCTATTCCGAGTTCTGGTGGTGGGAATCTGTTCTGAATCCAACTGCAAGTGGAAAACCCATTTTTGGCCTCACGGCGAGGCAAGCCATCCTGCCAATCCTGCAAATGTACTGCAGAAACTTTGGCCCCAGGAGGCAGGAGCTTGGGCTTGCTTCCCAAGATCTGTGCAGCTGTCAAGGTGGCTGTGATGGGGCTGTGATCGGTCCCTGTACAGTTTTTTGGCAGTGACCTTGGGCCAGCCCAGCTTGCCACAGCTACTCTGGTCCTCTGCCACTAGAGCTTCTGCTGCTGTTACAGCAAACCCAAGGGAGCTACCAGGAGGGAGACTGCTCTTGGTCCTGCTTTTCCTGGAGTCTGGCAGGTGTCATGTGGTGCCGGCTCCCTAAATCTACCACTCACTGAGCATGGGTGCAGTCCGCGAGCGCGAGTGTGTGAGTGTGTGTGAGTGTGTGTGTGAGTGTGTGTGTGTGTGTGTGTGTGTGTGTGTGTGTGTGTGTGTGTGTGTGTGTGATGGAGCTAGCGAGCACGCGCGCATGTTCAATCCCAGGCTCAGGTTCAGCCCCTGGGAAAGTGGCAGGTTGACCACTACTAAGTCGGTGTGCAGGAAGCCTCAACCTGGGAACCCAGTTAGAGGTTTTAGAAGAGAGGCTTGGTTGCAGATGATGATCTTGGGAGGAGAGGAGACAGAAATATCCCCACCCCCAAAGGTTCAGGTTGGAGTCTGCCTTCTGGTAAGGCGCGGGTTTCTTTGGGCACTGCAGGTCATCGGCTTACATACATACAATCTTCCATCTCTGTAGTCACCGAGAGAGTGGCGAGTGTATTTTGAAAACTCCACCCCCTCTCCTGTCTACATCCTGTGCTTTTTCGCTTCTAAGTGGCTGATTGTCATTTTTCAGTCCGACTTTGTCGTTGGACATTTATTGACAGAAATCAAATCGCTGTTTCTAGGCCAAACGCCGGCTGCACCGAGGTGTGGTTCCCAGGAATGAGACAGGCAGCCCAACAGCTGAGCCTGCGCTGTCCTCACTTAACCTCCCCCTGCCTTCAATATCGCCAATATTTAGCCTTGCCTTATAAAGTCAAAATGCACAATACCTTCCAGGGTTGCTGTGAGCCCCGATGCCCCTTTTGGCTCAGGGCTATCTCCTGCCCGGCGATAAAGAGTAGCGTGCCCCTCCCTGCGCCGACCTGCCCTGGTGCCACCCAGAGGTTCCTGCTTAGGGAGACTCCGCCATCGATCCGATGGTGGCGACCTGGGGGATTTGAGAACATTGTCTTTTGCAGAAGCCTCCTGTGATTTCGGTGGCGGCGACCAGATCCTCTGCAGAGAACTCCATGTCGCAGCTTGTGGCTGCCTGTGTCCTGTGGTGAGAGCCCAGCCTCACAGGAGATCCTTTGTCTGGGATAGTGCAAGGCTGCGAAGATCACTTTGGAGTCTCTAAGCTCTGCCTTGCCATTGGCTGCACTCTTTGTGGGGCTGTTTTTGCAAAAGGCATGCCCAGCACGTCTACAGTGCTGGCAGGCCAGGGCTGCCTTTAAACACCATGATAATGATACCAAAAGCAGTTTGCAGAGCTGCTCTCTGTGGAGGCTTCCTCTGCAGAAGCAGGCAAGATGGCTACCTCGTGGGCTTCGCCGTGAAGAATGCAGAGGCTAATTAAGACAGACTTTTAGGGGGAAAGGGGGCATTTCCCTCCATCTTTATTTATGCAAGGTTGTTGGTTGTTTTTCTTTCCAGTGACTTTTAAAGTATACATTTTGCATAAGCTCTTCAGGGTCTGACTGACTAACATGTTGATGGTATTAAATGATATAAGTAGTTTTTACAGAGAAGTAGCAAAAATTTTGGCGGGGGGGGGAAGGGTGGGCGCTGAAATAATATTTTTTTAAATGGAGGCTCACATTTCAATTTTACTTTTTTTAAATTTTAGGTTACAAAAGAAAACAAGAGGCCCCAGAGGGAAAAGAAGCCCAAAGTTTTAAAGGTAATCAGCTCTTGATTAAACGATATATGTATTTTTCCATTTTATACAGTGTTTTTCTATCATCTGAGGGTGAATTTACAGTACAGTGGATTTGGATTCTCCCAGGGTGTCAGTGGTTACAGGAATTTTCACTCAGCCAGAGTTGCCCTCTCCCCCTCCCCCATACGGTCCACCTTAGCATCCTTCATTTGCAGCTTCTTATAAATGTTGCACAAAAGGAAAAGTTTATATGCAAAGTGTTGACTAATCCCTTCTCTCCAGCTCCCTTTGTGCCACCTGCATCTGTGGGCTGCACCCTGTGGACATCAGCCCCACAGTAGAGAAGTTGACAGCTATAATTCATTGTGATTAAAAAAATTTTTTTAAACACCCAGGAAAATACTATTGTAAAATCTGATATATTATTTTCCCAAGAGTGGGGGAGGGGGAATGACCTTAGAGATTTTAGTTCAACTTTAAGTGCATTGAGACCTTACAGTTAAACTCTAATTGCTTAATGTGAAGTGCTTGCTGGGCTATATTTAATTTTGCCTGCCATAGATTTAAGGAATCAGCGTGTTTTATGTACTTCGTATAGGTCGCATGCTGAGAGTTCAGTAGTAACCTGATTTGCTTGTTAGCTCGGGATCTGTTTTGTTTGCAGTTTTGTTATGGTATGGAAGAGTTAATTTAAAAGCCTCTATGGCCTCACAAGAAGTTCGAGGCTAGCCTTGGCCTTGGAGGTTGCTCACAGGTTTAAGATCTCAAGCTCTGCACTGCAATACTCTGAATGTTAGCAATTGTTTTCATCATAGAGGAGATAGCAAGCAGCAGAACCACCTGTCTACAGAACTGTTCTGTGTGTTTAATGTAAAAGGATTTAAAGGTAATTGTAGCTTTGTGTTTGCAAATAAAGTTTTAGCCCTCCAGCATGCTGAACTGTGGCAGATTCTGATTCATTTGCTGCTCCCGTTGTGTGGCTTTTAAATGCTGGCACTGAGAGCCAGGCATTGCCTTGCTTGCTGGTTTCACTGATCACCTTGAAGTTTCTGTTTCCTGTGTGCACACAGCAAGGGCAAGAACATTTATTCATCAAAGAAGAAGTGCTTACTAGAAATTGACCACAGAGTCAGCAAAGTGGTAGGCTCTGTGGAATTAGTGTGACCGTTTGGCATGCTTTTTCATGAGGCCTGGGCAAATCAAGTAGGGTTGTTTGTAGGGTACATTAAACCATTTTATGCTTTTCTTCATGTGATCCATCCACTGGTAACCTTTTAGACCTCCCAACTGTAGATCATTACTGACTTAAACTTTATATTGCCTATAATCCTACCACTTTGGGGGTAGAAGCTGAAGGATAAGGCATTCAGGGCTAGCCTCAGCTACATCTTGAGTTTGAGGCTAGCTTGCGTTACTTGATACCCAGTCTTTTTTGTTTGTTTGTTTTGTTTTTTTGGTTTTTTTTGAGACAGGGTTTCTCTGTAGCAGCCCTGGCTGTCCTGGAACTCACTCTGTAGACCAGGCTGGCCTGGAACTCAGAAATCCATCTGCCTCTGCTTCCCAAGTGCTGGGATTAAAGGTGTGCGCCACCACTACCTGGCTGATACCTAGTCTTAAAACCATAAAGAAGCTATTTTATTTTAGTCTTGCTGTTGTTAATGGCTCATAAATGGGTAGGTATGTGTATGCACACACTCACATGTACATTGTAAGTTTAATTGCCCATGCAAGAGACAGACTATGTGTAGAACTAATCACAGACCGTGTTGGGCTGGGGGGGATTCTATGCTTTGTTAGTCTATGTGTCTTCTGCCATCTATGTGTTGCCTGTCAGAGGGAAATGCAGCTTATGTTTCTTTGCGGACTCATGCAGTACACTGTGACCCTGTGGTGGCCTAATTTCTTCTGTCCCAGCAAGCAGGACTGAATTCTTGTTTACCTTAAGCTCTCTGTAGTTGGCGTCTGTTGAAGAATAGAGAATTGACAAGAAATGAAAAAACTTTTTATTTTTTTTCTAGAATAAACATGATTTTTTTGTGGAGGAGTTTCAAATCAAGGTTTCTCTGTGTAGCCCTGGCTGTCCTTTAACCAGGCTGGCCTCAAACTTAGATCCATATGCTTCTAGCTCCCAAGTGCTGAGACTAAAGGCATGTGTTGCCACCACCTGGCTTGAAGTGATATTTTGAATTTCTTATATATTTCTGTGTGTGAGCAAATGAGTGCAGGTATCCAGGGCCTCCAGAAGAGGGCAGCAGATCTCAAGTGCTGCAGTTACAGGTGGTGGTGAGTCATCTGACCCCTGTAAAGGGGAGAGTAGCAGGTGCTCTAGCTCGGAGAGATCCACCTGCTGGGATGTGGGCCACAACAGCCTGGTTTTTGTTGTTGTTGTTGTTTGTTTTTTGTTTTGTTTTGTATTTTCTGTGCTTTAAGACAAGGTCCTCACCATGTAGTACAGGGAGGCCTGGGAAGCTGCTCTCTTACCTCAAGCTCCAGATAGTCTTGTCTCAAACTTCTCATTGCAGAATTTCCAACATGAGCCAATATTTCTAGCCAACCTGAATGTGTTTAATGTTGGGATTTTTTTTGTTTTTGTTTCAATTTTAGATATTTTTAAAGTATCTTGACAATTTTTGATCCTATTCTTTTTTTTTTTTTTTTAAGTATCCTGTCATGTGTATATCCATACACAAAGATGAAGATTTAAAAAACCTTAAAAAGAAAGAAAGCTTTGTTTCTCTGTATCATACTGGCAGTACTAATTCAGCTTTGAACCCTAGGTGTGTGAAATCCAACTAGAGGAAACAGCTTCATAACCCAGGAGTTCTTTGGCATGTTATGCAGGATAGTGTACATAGCTCTCAACTGGACATAGGGAGCTAGAATGCAAAAGTTCTGTCTGACTAGACCCCTATGTAGGGCTCAATGATGGCACTCCACCAGTGGATTTTGTCTCTGTCTTATTTCTCTTTTGCAAATGTGGCAAGACCTGATTCACGTGTGTTCACTGTGATCCCCTTCGACCTTCAAGCCCTGTCATGATGAAGGGGCAAATGACTGATTTCCAGATTTTTTTCCCCCATCCTCGTGTATCTAGGAGGTAGTTAGATAAGGAATCTGATGCTGGAGGAATTGGAAGATGTCCGTTACATCCCGCTCTGAACCGAGGTAACTCCTGAGTCCAGTTGCAGGACCATTTGAGTCCGATTTTGCATTACTTCTTCCTTTTTTTTACCCTGACATAGTCTTACTATGTAGACCAGGCTAGCCTGGAATTCATAAAGATCTTCCTGCCTTTGCCTGCTGAGTATTGGGATTAAAGGCATGAGCAGCCATGCCTGGGTTCATTTATTCTTTAGTAAAAAACAAAAACAAGCAAACAAAATCTTGGTTGATCTGATTGGCTTCCATTACTTATTTATCTAAGTTGTTCTTTTAAAAAGGTTATTAGCATATATAATACATACATAATACACAATACAGTATGATTCTCCATTTTGTATGTGTGCATGTTTATGGTGTACAAGCATCTGCAGAGGCCAGAAGTCCCAGTCATGTGGCTTTCTCAATTGTGGCTTTCTCAATTCCTCTCTAGTTTACTCTCCAGACAAGGTCTCTCCCTGAACTTCAACCAAGCCCCAGGGATCCTTCTATCTTCCACCTCTTGGCCCTGGGGAGAGACATTTCAACTGCATTCTCACGACCTGAACTCAGGTCCTCATGCTTGTCCAATAAGCAGTTTGCCAACTGGGCCACCTGTCTCCACAGGACATTGCTGTGATCTTTAATGTGTGTGACACTGTGTTTTGGTCACGTGCACCCTCCATCACTCCTTGGGTCCCTCTCATTCTAAGTAGCGCCTTTTTTGTCAGACAGCGTTCTGCTATGTAGCTTTGACTAGCCTGGAGCTTGCTGTGTAGACCAGGCGTCTCTTCTTCATGAGTGCTGAAATTAAAGGTGTGTGTCACCATGCCTGCTTTTGCCCATGCTTGTGAAGGTCAGAAGAGCAGTTAGACCCCTGGGACTTTGTTTATAGTTGTGAGACACCATGTGAATGCAGGGAATGGAACCTGGTCCTCTGCAGCAGCAAGTGGCCTTGAGCCATATGTCTAGCCCCACCTCCCCTGTCTTTTATTGGCTCTCAGGGTGACAGATGTCTGTAATCATCACTTGAGGCTTGAGCCAACTTGTGACAGACAGACACACTTTGAGCCACATGGGGTGCAGAGTTTAGTCCCCCAGAATGCACTTCCAAAAGTTGTCCTTTGACCTCCAAATAAATGCACACAGGAGAACGGACTAGGAAGGAGCATGTCAGGATAGAGAAGGCAGTAAGAGGCTAATATGGGGGAGTGATCAGAGCATATTATATATGGAGGAAATTACGGAAGAATAAAGAAATAACTTGGTGTTCTGTTTGGTTTGCCTTTTCAAGAACTTGGTGGTCTTTTATCTAACATCAGTGGGGCAGGGTGAAGTCCAGGCTATGCTAACTTCACAGTTCACTCCTAAGTCTAAAAGCATCTCAATCCAAGGGAGCACTCTGGGGAGGGACTCATAACAGTCATCACTTGGACCCTATTCCTTTATTGCCAAAGGGACATTTGCCATTACTTGGTTATAAGATATTATTAAAGTAGTCTCAGTATTTGAAATAATGGGGTGAATAAAGAAATGTCAGGGAATGGTGAACCAGGAAGCTGTCTGCTGAGGCGGTTTCTGCGGAAGTGATCTTGAATCAACCTTCCTCTTAGTGTTTCCTTCCTTGATGATGCTGATAAAGGGGAAACATGAATGGGGGCGGGGGGACATTAGGGCTTGTGTAACACTAGCAGAAGGCACGGTGTGTGCATGTGTTGTGTGTCTGTGCAAATGTGAATGTGTGGTCTTGAATGGAGTAATATTCCGAATATTGGGAACCATTCTCTTGCCTCATTTGAATGTTCCATAAAGGTTTCTTTCTGAGCAATAGTAGTAACCAATAATGGGTATGGGATTTTCATATACATACAAAACAATGGGCTGCAATGGTGTTGGTCAAGTGGCGCACACACAAACGCATGCACAAGGTTCAATGTGTTTCCTGCTTTTAGGCTAACAAGAAAAGGCAAGCCAGAAAGCTAGAAAACAGGTGAATAATAGAGTGTGCTCACTGCTTGGAAAGAAAGGAAGTAAGACTGGTGCTTTTTAGGTTTTTGTTTCATAATGTTCTGAAACAGGATGCAGGGTTTTTCAGTTGTAATTTTGAGACTATTCCCTTCCCTTGTCAATTGTTACTATGTATTCTAGGGCTTCAGTACATAGACTTGATACTTTGTTTATTTTGAAGCCCAATAGTCTATTCACATGCAAGATAGTTACAGAATAGCTAAGGACCCCCCCACACACACACACACTTATTGCAACATTGTTTAAACTTTTAAAAAATGATTTATTTTTATTTTCTGTGCATTTGTGTTTTGCCTGCATGTGTGTCAGTGTGAAGGTGTTGGATCTCTTAAAATTGGAGTTACAGACAGTTGGGAGCTGTCATGTGGGTGCTAGAGATTGAGCCTGGGGTCCTATGAAAGAGCATGTAGTGCTCCTAACCATGGAGCCATCTCCAGCCTATCTACAGTTTTTAAAAGAAATGTTGGAGGGGGGGGGGGTTGTTGCTGGAGTTGGCAGCAGTGGCTGCGGCTCACTCCTTTAATCCCGGCTCTTGGGAGGCAGAGCCAGGCAGTTCTCTTGAGTCAGCCTGGTCTACAGAGTTCTAGGACAGCCAGGGCTATGTATTGAGACCCTGTCTCAGAAATCCCCAAAAACAAAAGGAAGGAAGGAAGGTAGAAAGATTGGTAAAAAGCCATAGAGGTTTTATGTGTGTGTTTAACTGACCAGACTTCCCAGGTTACAAAGTTAGCACTTGACAAGATGACCTCGCTCTCTGCTTTTCTATAGAGTTCACAGTTTTAGGCAAGAAATCTCAGACTTCTGCATGTAAGGGACTAGGGGAGGGATGTTTGGAGGGTGATGCTGGACATGGTGATGAAGCCCATTACCATGGAGGTTGAAAACAGGAGGAAACCAGCCTGGTCTACAGAGCTGAGACCTTATCTACAAAAAAACCCAAGAGTTGCCTGGTGATATAGCTCAGTCTCTAGAGTGCTTGTTTGAGTGCAAACAAAACTCTGGTTCCCTTCCCAATCCCTCACAGACCATGAGGGGCACGCAACTGTAACCCTGGCACTCTGTCCCCCACTCAGAAGGTGGAGGCAGAAACAGCAGCTTCAAGGTTATCTATCCTGTTACATATTGTCTGGGTTACATGAGACTCTATTATAAAAACTAACACATGCGCGCGCGTGCGCACGCGCGCGCACACACACACGCACACGCACGAAAACACACACATGAAGTGCAAGGCTAGGAGAGAATAATTTCACCACAGAACAAGGTTGTGTGTGATTTCAGTGTTCTCAGCTTGGCACAGAGACTTAATGCCGTGTGCTGCTATGTAGCAATGTTCATTCACAGGCACACATGGGGCTTCTGGTTTGCATGCCCAGAACTGAAATGTAACGTTTTGCTTAGAAATGATCAGACCGATTTCAGGGCTGGATTCACCCTAAACCAGCCATTTGTTTATCTCTGCAATGTGAAAATTTCTAATAAGCCAAGATGCAGGTCTAATTGCATGTGTTAGTGGCTTGCATGTGTAATCCAGCCTTGGGAAGGCTGGAAGTGAATGAGTGAGTGCCTTGAGGTTGGGGCCAGCCTGGCAACCCACTGAGAGCCAGGGTAGCAACGCTAACCAGCCTCGGGCCCATGCTGTGATTTCTAGGAATTATTGCAGAAAATTGGAGTACATACAAGGCAAGTAAGGTTGAATGGGCTGCAGGAAACCTTCCTTCAGGCTCCTCCAAAAACAAAACTGTGCGTGTGTGTGTGAGTGTGTGTGTGTGGTGTGCCTGTGTATGCCATGTATATGTGGTGTGTGTGTGTGTGGTGTGCCTGTGTATACTGTGTGTGTGTATGTGTGTGTGCGTGCGTGTGGTGTACCTGTGTGCGTGCGTGCGTGTGTGTAACTATATCTCTGGAGGCCAGTTCAGCATCTTGCTCCCCCCTCCACTTTTCAAGGCATTGAACCTGGAGCTCACAGATTGGCTGGGCTGGCCAGCCAGTGAGCTCTGAGAGTCAGCCTGTCTCCAGGCCACGTGTCTCCTAGTGCTAGTGTTCCAGGCAAGCATGCACAATAAACACCTTAGGGTCTTACCCTCTCCTGGTCCCTGTCTTTGCTCTGATAGCGCCATATTCACAATACTGAGGGCCACTTTCCCTAGCCTATACCTTCCCCACATTTATTATAATATATTCAATTGTAAGACACAAATAATTTTTGTTAATCATTTACACTATTGACTTTATCTTTGAATTATAAAGATGTTTGTAACAGAATGTCTTTGGTCAAAATTTCCATTTGTATTATTTGTGGGTATAGGTGGCTGTGTGTGCCACCTTGAAGTTGTGGAGGTCAAAGATTAGCTTGTGGGAAGTCAGTTTCTGAGCCATCTCTGCCCTCTTCCTCCCGCCCTCCCTTCTCCCCCACCCACCCACCCCCCCAGTTTCATTCATTGTACATCCAAGTCAGTGCTGGTGGCCTAGGCCCCTCCTGCATCTGCAATCCTTCTGCCTGGGCCACTCTGTGACTAAGATTAAAAGTGTGCACCAATGCTCAGAGCTCAGAATAGCTTTCAGTTATTGTTGTTCCCAAGACTGGACTTCTCTGTATAGCCCTAGCTGTCCTGGAACTCTGGAGACCAGGCTTAAACTCACAGAGACCCACCTGCCTCTGCCATCCGAGTGCTGGGATGAAAGGTGTCCACCACCACCGCCAGACTTAGGGATGAAACTGTTGTTGCTTGCTGTACTCAAAGGATCCTGACTGGGTCAGAGTCAGTTCACAGGCCAGGATACTCCCGTCTATCTGTCCTCCATCCTGGCACCTTCTGTGTAAACAATACGGTTCTCATTTCTTAGACTGAATTCTCATTTGCTAGATCTGTGCAGCTTTGATCATTTCATTATTGCTTTGTGTATTTAATTCTTGGAAACCTTATATTTATTTTATTGTATATTTTCATGGAAGCCAGGTGTACTGGCTGGTTTTGTGTGTCAACTTGACACAAGCTGGAGTTATCACAGAGAAAGGAATTTCAGTTGAGAAAATGCCTCCATGAGATCCAGCTGTAAGGCATTTTCTCAATTAGTGATCAAGGGGGGAGGGCCCCTTGTGGGTGGTGCCATCTGTGGGCTGGTAGTCTTGGGCTCTATAAGAAAGCCAGCTGAGCAAGCCAGGGGAAGCAAGCAAGTCAGTAAGTTACATCCCTCCATGGCCTCTGCATCAGCTCCTGCTTCCTGCCCTGCTTGAGTTCCAGTCCTGACTTCCTTTGGTGATGAACAGCAGTGTGGAAGTGTAAGCTGAATAAACCCTTTCCTCCCCAACTTGCTTCTTGGTCATGGTGTTTGTGTAGGAATAGAAACCCTGGCTAAGACACCAGGGGATTACTTGTCAGTCACTTCTCTTTCTCTGCTAGGTAGGGCCCAGGGACCCACGGGCCGACTGTTCCTGGCATCAAGAGCCCCCCATCCACGATGCCATTTCACTAGCTTCCTTTTATTTTCCTTGATTCTGAGCTACAAGCAATGTTTGCAACAGTTGCAAATGGAAGTGAACAGCCACTGTAACAGTGGCAGGGAGAGAGGATATTGTTTTTAAAGCATAGAAAAGGCAACCATCTTCAGTTCTGAAGAGCAGACGGATAATAGCGCATGGTTGTCACTCAGTGGTCCAACGATCATCTCGAAAGCTCAAGGCCCTAGGTTTGTGTGATTGATTGGCTGATTGACTGGTTGATTGATTTGGGACAGGGTCTCTACATAGCCCTAGATTTCACCCCGCAGACCACAGATCTGCTTGCCACCGTGTGTGGCAACATCACTTATTGTCGAAACGGTGTCAGAACCCAAGCTGGCCTGGCCTCTGTCTGGTGACACCATTCCTGCCACGCTGTCTGAACCTGGAATTCCAGGCATGAATCACCCACTCAGCCTGTGGCTCTAGTTTTGACTGTAAGTCAGGCTGCAGTCAGATTACCACAGGGCATCGTAGACAGTGGAGTGTGACATGGACTTCATTTTTCTTGTATCTGCCTGTGCAGCCCCCCCCCCCCCCAGCCTCATCTCACCTGTACCACAGAAGAGAGAAAGAAAATTCCAGCTGGGAAAATAGGAGATCAACCCCTCATTCTGTCCATTGACTTCTCCAGACCAGGGCAGCTCTGAGGGAACGACTTGCTTCTGATCAAGATAACATATTCGAAGAGAGTGACCCTCAGGCAGACACAGGGAACAAAGTCCACAAAATACCTTGTGACCCCCTCCCTCAGACAAGGTTTGCTAAGGCCAAAGCTTAGTGCACAGATTGGGGATTTAGCTCAGTGATAGCAAGAGCCAGGCCTTGGATTCTGTCCACAGCTGCAGGAAATCCAGCTCTGTCAGATAATATCACTGAGTATGGTCAATTTTATATTTTAAATATTTTTTTCAAATACATATGATTTTTTTATATATATGACGTGTGACATATATTGAGACAAGTTCTCACTGTGGCTCTGATAGTCCTGAAATTCACTCTGTAGACCAGTCTGACCTCAAACTCTCAGAGATTCACCTGCCTCTGCATCTAGAGTTCTGGGATTAAAGGTGTGTGTTGCCACCACCCAGCTATTGTGGAAAATTTCAAAACTTATATATACACACACACACACACACACACACATACATATATATATATATATAGACACACACAGACACACAAAGACACACAGACAGACAGACAGACAGACAGGCACACACACACACATATATATATATATATGTTGTATTTGTGCATTCATTTTAATGTAATTGCTATTTAAGCAAGGTTTCTCTGTGTAGCCCTGGCTGTCCTAGAAATCACTCTGTAGACTAGGGTGGCCTCGAAATCCGCCTGCCTCTGCCTCTGCCTCCCAAGTGCTGGGACTAAAGGCACAACAGATGTCAGCCTGCCTCCGCCTCAGGAGTGCTGGGATTCAAGGTGCTGATCACCATGCCCGGAAGACCTGCTGATTTCTGGCTGCAGACGTGCTTTGGCCCCTTCAATCCATACTCTTTAAGTGGATCAGTCAATTGATGGACAGACATACACCATTAGTGGTATTTTGTTGTTTCACGAGGTCTCGCTGTAGCCCACCCTGACTTGGGAATCACTGTAATGGCGAGGCTGTCCCTCAGACTTGGCAACCATCTTGGCCTTCGAGTCTCAGGTGCTAGCCAGGGTACCTGATAGACCAGTGTTTTCTTGGTTTTGAAGTAGGGTCTCGGGTAGCCTAGGTTGGACCCTCACCTTCATTGCAGGTGTGCGTTGTCTTTCTTTTTAAGATCCTTGGAGTAGAAGCAGTTTTACTTCCTGCCTTTATTGGAATATAATTCATAACTCTCTCTCTCACAATCCTGCAGCTTTTACTGTATTCATCACAATCAATTTAAACATGTTTTTTGACCCCAGCTCTTGCTGCCTGCAGGTCCTCCTATCACTAACCTGCCTGTTCTGTGGGTTTTTTCTGTTAGACATTTCATATAAATGGAACCATGCAAATCTTGTCTGTTGCTGTATGTTTATAAATGGAGCACTTGGAAGGACGGGACAGGAGGATGATTGTGATTTCAAGTCCAGTTTGCAGAATATGGCACTAGTCTTTCTTAAAGGAAAACGAAGCACAGAGAACTAGAGAGCCGTCTCCGTGGTTATGAGGGCTTCCTGCTGACTTCTCCGTCAGCTTCCTCCTTCACAACCACTCCAGCTCCTGGGGATCCATGCCTTCTCTTGGACCCTGATGGGATTATAGGTGTTCTCCATCACACCTCACATCTAGACCAGGTTTTAAAATTTCATTTTATGCCATTTACCTCTTTGAGGGTTTTGAGATAGTTTCTCAACATAAAGACCCCTCTAGTCTCAAACTTGGAGCTTACTGCCTCTGCCTTCAGGGTGCTGAGATTAAAGGCGTGCGCTGGCTGTTGCCTGAGCTCTTTTTTTTTTTTTTAAAGTGTTTTGCAAGTGTGCTTGATGCCTTTGGAGGGGTAAAGAGGATGTCTTTCCCTGGGACTGGAGTTACAGATGTTTGTGAGCCACCACGTGAATCCTCTGTGCTTTCCAACCACAGAGCCATCTCTCCAGCTTTTGATGTCATATTTTAAAAAGTTTCCATATCCAAAGTCATTCTTCTTGTCTTCGTCTCTGAAGTGGGCCACGGACAGTTTCTGCAGTTCGCTCTTGTCTTTTCTACATTGATTTGTTCCTGTGCAGTGTCCCATTGTTAAATACACTACGTTGTTTATCCATCCTTCTTTTTGATTGACACCTGAATTGCTTCTTTTCCAACTATGAAGGAGTCTACTGTGAGCAGTTTTAGTCGAGGTCTTCTGTTCGGAGGGACAGAACATATGCTTTCACTTGTCCTGGATAGATGGGGGTGGAATTGCTGAGTCACAGTGATATTGTGTCCTTCCACTACCAGGAATGGGTTTCAGTTGCTGCTACACAGCCTTTCCAACGGTGGGACCTGGCACATTTTGCCTTTAGTCATTCTAAGCCCAGCTACCTCATTTTGATCCTTAACCCATTGTGTGCTTTGAATTTCTTGTTTTTCACTCAGGGTTTAATGTAACCCTTCTGGCAGACCTCAAAATCCTGATTCTTCTGGTGCTAGCTCTTTTTTATCTTTTTTTTTTTTTAAATTAATTTGTTTATTTATTTTGAGACAGGCTCTATTAGCCGTCCTGGAAATCTCTATAGACCTGCTTACTTCTTGAGGCAGCCTTCTTTCTGTGGTCTCCAAACTGCTCCAGCCACAGGTGTCTGCCACCATGCTTGGGTTAGGTTAATTTTTTTTTTTCTAAAGATTTATTTATTTATTTTATTTCTATGAGCACACTGTAGCTGTCTTCAGACACTAGAAGGGGGCATCAGATCCTATTACAGATGGTTGTGAGCCACCATGTGGTTGCTGGGAATTGAACTCAGGTCCTCTGGAAGAGCAGTCAGTGCTCTTAACTGCTGAGCCATCTCTCCAGCCCGGGTTAGATTAGATTAATTTTTGTTGTTTTTCTCCTTTACAAGAGAGGATTTCCTCAACAAAGCTGAGGGTAACTCTGATTACACCATCCTCCTGCCTCAAGAATGCTAGGGTTACAGTTCGGAACTGTCACTTCTACCTTACAGTGTGGTTCTAGAATACCATCTTAAAACTTTATTGTCTGGCTGGGCAGTGGTGGCACATGCCTTTAATCCCAGCACTCAGGAGGCAGAAGTAGGCGGATTTCTGAGTTCAAGGCCAGCCTGGTCTACAGAGTGAGTTCCAGGACAGCCAGGGCTACACAGAGAAACCCTGTCTCGAAAAACCAAACCAAACCAAACCAAAAAACCCAACAAACTTTATTGTCTATAGTGTATTTTGCTATTTTAAAATTTGTTTTGAGGTCTGTTTATATAGCTCCAGGTGGCTTTGAACTTGAATCTTGTTTGTTTGTTTGTTTGTTTTTGTCTTAGCTTTACAGAAGGCCTTAGTTCTAAGAATGAATGAATGCGCATATGAATGAGTTTTGGATTTTTCTCCCTTGGAATTCCTTCCAATAAAGGGGATGTCTTTTTCGCCTTCCCTTAATAATTCTTCTACTTAATTTGTTTTTCTTATTAAAACAGACTGTCACTGCGAATCCTAGGATAGCCTTGAGTTGTTTGCCTTCTTTCTGTTACAGACTAATGAATGACTACTGGTAGAGCCACCCACCAGGCTTGGCTAAGAACAATAGTTGTGTTATTAGACTTTGTTTTGAGGGAAGTTGTGTCGTCTATATGCAGTCCAGGCTGGCCTGAAACTCACTGTGTAGACAGCAGAGGCATTCCTCAAACTAATACAAACTTAGCATCCAGTCTCCTCCTCCCCAGTGCTGGTTATGGTTGGGAGGACTGCACCAGCCTTTATGTAGGACATCTTTTTGTAAAGAAACCAGAGGAAGGGGATAAACTTGACCTTGGCGCGTCTATCACATTTCTTTGTACAAGTAGTTTCCTTGCCAGAGGTGATCTACATACAAAGTCTCAGATCTTGAGGCCTGAAGGAGATCAGAGGATAATTTTCCTGTTCTTCATCTCTATTTGGATTTTTTTTTCCTTTTTTTTTTTTTTTTTTTTTTTTTGAGACAGGGTTTCTCTGTGTAGCCCTGGCTGTCCTGGAACTCACTCTTTAGACCAGGCTGCCCTCGAACTCAAAAATCCACCTGCCTCTGCCTCCCAAGTGCTGGGATTAAAGGCGTGCACCACCACTGCCTGGCTCTATTTGGGATTATGAATGGTCTAGAACTTTCTATATAGGATGGGCTGGCCTCAAACTCACAAAAATTCAACTGCCTCTGATTAGAGTTTCTGATACCATACCTCCCTGTGCTGTTGAATTTTCATAAGATTAGGAAATAAACTCAAGGTCTTTATGCTCTTCCGCAGTTCTATGCAGCTGCAAGGGATGTGTGGGTGAGGGGGCTAACAGGAGAGCCTCATCTCCTACTGGGAGAGAGAGAGAGGAAGAGAGAGGGAGAGAGGGAGAGGAGTGCCCTCCTACCACCACTCACAGTTGGAGTAGCTGTGGTCCTCTCAGCTGGCTCCTTGATAACTTACTCAGCCTCTCACTTGCAGAGCACATTGACTATTAGTAAGGAACTGGATGCAGCCTGTTATAGTTGACTGTCAAGGGGGATCAGATCTGAGGCTGGTCTTGACCTGTTCCACCTCTAAAGTGCTGGGATTATAAATTTGCACCAACGTGTGGGGTGTGTGTGTGTGTGTGTGTGTGTGTGTGTGTACACAGAACATCAAATCTGGAACTGGAGTTACAGGCAGTTGTAAGCTGCCAGATGTGGATGCTGGGAGCTGAACCCAGATCTTCCACAGAGCAACAGACTTCTCTTTACCAGTTCTTGTGTTGTTTTTATAATCCCATGTGTATACAGTGTGATTTGCTGCTTGCTGTCATTTCAAATGCCTTTCCTAGGTTCTTTCTCTGAATTTCACCTTCGTTGCCCACAGCCACTACAACTGTGTATCACCCAGTTACTGCCAGGAATCCATGAACCTGGATTTTTGAGCCAGATCTTGCTTTCCTTGTAATGGTTCCATGGGTTTATTTGTTTTACATTTTATTTGCCTGTTCTATTTATGTGTGAGTGTGTTTTTGCTTGTGTGCACACTCGTGCATGCACACACGCTGGCTGACCTGTACTGAAGTACCACATGGAGATCAGAGGTCACTTTTGAGTAGTTTGACCAAGGTCTTCATACTTGGTGGCAGTTATCTTTGCTCACAGAGCCTTCCCTCCAGCACCTAGTAGAATTGTTTTCAGTGTAAGTTTTTTGCTCTGTGTGTATATGTTACATGTGTGTGTAAGTATGTGCTGTACTTATACAGTCTTCCTTACTCAAGGTTTACAGTGTGAAACTAATTTACTAGCTCAATAATTGTTTTTGCTATTTGATATTAGGGTTTGTTTTTTGTTTTTGTTTTTCTTTTTTTTCTTTCTTGGTTTTTCAAGACAGGGTTTCTCTGTATAGCCCTGGGTGTCCAGGAACTCACTCTGTAGACCAGGCTGGCCTCAGAAATCCACCTGCCTCTGCCTCCCAAGTGCTGGGATTAAAGGCGTGCACCACCACTGCCCGGCGTTTTTTGTTTTTCTTAAGACAGGGTTTCTCTATGCATCCTTGGCTGTCCTGGCCCTCACTAAACCCACCTCTGCTTATCCTCGGCATTAAGGGCCGAGCAACTCCCCTAGACTGGATTTTAGTTTTGAATCTCACTTCAGGGCTTTGAATCCTGGGCCTGAGAGTTTTTAAAAACAATGCCCAGCAATTGCTCCCCTGGGATCTATTGCCATACTGATATCTTGAGGTTTCCGTGCAGTTAAATCACCCAGCCCTGTGCTCACTGCTGGCAAAGGTCCTGTCCTTCACTGATTGTTTAATCAGCTTCTACTGTCTATTTGACTGCTTTCTCCCAAGCTGATGTGCCTGGACCTGAACAAGTTTTGCAAATAAAACACCAAGGGTTTGGAGGAAGGGCCTCATTGCTAGTGAGCACATGCTGAGGCTTCGTCTTGCCAGCAACTTGTGGTCCTGAAAGTTTGATTCACTTCTACTGACCTCGTGTCTGTGGTTGGCAGCACACCAAGAGACTTCTAGATTTGGCCCAAAGAGCCTATTTAGCAGTGTTCCAAGAACAGCAGAATAGCAGTGTGCTGGGGTCATAAAAAGCCTCCTAAACTATGTGCTATCCCTACGGGTTTTCCTATTATACAACATCAGTGTTTAGTGAGATGCTTGCCGTGAGATTTAAGGGAATTCACAATCTGGCTTGGATTTATCACAGAGCCCAGGCTGCTAAGGATGTCCCAATGTTCCTGATGGTCATCCTGCCTCTGCCTCCCAAGTGCTGAGATTACAGGCACAGGTCAGCCAGCACCCGTAGTTTTGGGGGATCGAATCCAGGGTTTCAAGCACACTATGCAGGCAATCACTCCACCAAGTGGGCTACATTTCTAACTGCCTCTCCTCTCTCCCACACTGCTGACCCCGCTTCACTTGTGGCCCAAGCTGTTCTCAAACTTAAGTGACTCAAAGCACAACACTAAGGAATATATTTTGTTCCTGTGATTAAACGGACATTGTTTTAAAGATGTTTGAGGGTTATTATGTGTAGTAATTGTACATATCAAGGCAGGAGTTCCTGGTCATCCTGGTCCATGTGTTAAGACACATCTTTTTTTTTTTTTTTTTTTTTGGTTTTTTTTCAAGACAGGATTTCTCTGTGTAGCCCTGGCTGTCCTGGAACTCACTCTGTAGACCAGGCTGGCCTCGAACTCAGAAATCCGCCTGCCTCTGCCTCCCAAGTGCTGGGACTAAAGGCATGCACCACCACTGCCCGGCTGTTAAAACACACCTTAATCCCCATTGTATCCTTAACAAAACTACTTGTATATTTACCAATGATGTTTATTACGGGTATGGGCATTTTGTTTCCATGTATGTCTGCACCACATTTGTGAGCCAACATTCAGATGCTGGGAATCAAACTTGCGTTCTCTGGGATAGCAGTTCTCTCAACTGCTAAAAAGGTTCTCTGGCCCCATATTTATTTATTAGCTTTTCAATTTGTTTTTGAGATTTGTTTACTTGGACTTTGTTTTGTTCTTTTTAGCCTTGGCTGTCCTGGACTCATTTTGTAGACCAGACTGGCCTCAAACTCACAGAGTTCCACCTGCCTTAGTCTCCCTAATGTTGGGATTAAAGGCATATGCCTGGCTTGTTTACTTGGGTTTTTTTGTTCTTGGTTTTATGAAGACAGGGCCTTGCTATGTAGCCCTGGCTGTCCTTAAATTCCTGGTGTAGATTCACCTAAGTGCTGGAATTAAAGGCCTGCACCACTATGCCTGATTTGATACTAGGTTTCAATTTATTACATTGAGAGAGAGAGAGAGAGAGAGAGAGAGAGAGAGAGAGAGAGAGAGAGAAAGAAAGAAAGAAAGAAAGAAAGAAAGAAAGAAAGAAAGAAAGAAAGAAAGAAAGAAAGAAAGAAAGAAAGAAAGAAACTTCCAAGGACAACATAAACGACATGTGGAGGTCAGAGGACAATTCGTGGATTCAGTTCTCCCACCATTTTGTCACATGAATGGAACTAGAACTTCCTGTGCAGTGGAGGGTGATCTTGACCTGCTTTCCTGCCTCTGACTGCAGGTGTGGGCCACCATGCCCTGTGTATGTCTTGTATTAAATACTGAAGGTTTAGCCTCGGGCGTGAGATGAATGAGCTCCCATGGTAGACTGCATGTCTAGCATCCACAAAGCCCTATTTGACTCCCAGTGTTAACATAAAATGACAACATGGCAGCATTTGAAGGTGGATCCTGGGAGTTCATGTTGGATTACAACATGGGACAAGTGCTGAGGAGCCTATTTAAGGTCCCAAAGTGCACCTGGCCTCCAGGTTCTCCCAGCATCCCTCAGTCCCTACCTGTTACAGGGCATGGCTGACATACCCTGCCCTCTGCCCTGAACTTCCAGCCTATGTCTTGGGCTTCCCCAGAGGCTTGCTCTTCACTATATCATCCAGACATTTTTGCTCTCTCTCTCTCTCTCTCTCTCTCTCTCTCTCTCTCTCTCTCTCTCCATTTCTCCCTTCTTGCATTCTTGTGATATTTTTCTTCTCCCTCTCTGTCTCCCTGTCTGCATGGTGATTTCCTGGACTAGCTCTTTGGGACCCGTGAACCCATCTGAGAGCTGTCCCCAATAAACCTGCCTTTATGCTTTAATTTGGCTTCAATCAGCTTATTTTGTCCTCAAGAAAACCTGTCAGCTCAGCAGTTCACCAGGGTCCTCATTTGTGTATGGAGTTAGCTGAGTCGATTCTCTGATAGCTTTTTTTTTTAATTGATTACATGTTGAAATCATATTTGAATATACTGATTTAGAATGTGATTTAAATTAATTCCAGGTGTTTCTTCTCTGTGCCTTTGTCACTCTGTCTTTTCCTTTGGTTTTTGAGGCTTGGTCAGGTCGAATATCCCCGCCTTGGGCTTGTAGCTAAACTACCCTCTTTTTGTCTCTGCATTGAGGGACCACAATCTTGTGCCCTGAGGGTTTGTTGTGTTTTGCTTTGAATGTTTGTGTCTTGATCTTATCTTATCCTGGTTAGCCTTAAACTCCTGGTAATCTCTGGCCTCAGTCTTGTTAGGCTGGCTTGACTGGATTTATCTCAGTCCTCAACTCTGAAAAGACTTGAACATAGAGCCTGTTTGAAGGAGCAAGGCAAAAACTTGGAGCTTCAGAAAACACTGTTTTTTCTGTTGGGGATTCATCAACACTCTGACCCGGGGCGGGGCTTGTGGGAATCTCTGTTTTGTGGAGCTTCTGTTCTTAGAAAGCAGGAATGAAAAGGGCCCCAGTAGCGCCTTTAAGGGAACATTGGTAGAACTGGCCGGAGCCTGTACTGCAGAGGAGGTACAAGGGGAACAGGGGAAGACCAAACCTTTCAGGTGCCTTGGACCATCAGGTACCTGCGCCAGTTACCCGATGACTTTCAGGGTGGAATTTCAAGGAACCCTAAGGTTATCTTTCATTCTGCTGGAGAATGCCATGGGGGAAGTATTAGGACAAGACTTGTCAGAGGCCAGAATCCGGAAATGAGGAATGAGTGAGGAATGCTTGAGCCACATTTAAAAGAATAAGGTTTGGAGTGTGTTTCTTAGCAGTGGAAACCCAGGGCTTCCCCCCCCCCCCCCCCAGTTCTGGGAAGTAAAATAAATAAATAACCTGGTCACCTGATGCAACTCTAGCATCATCGCTGGGCTACATAACACAATCTTGGGGGGTGGGGGGGGTGGGGGGGTAGCCGGGCAAGTATCCTGAGCCTTCAGGATCTAAATATAAACTGTGATTTATGGAGCTGGTGCAGTTGAGTTAGGTATCCCTGGCTCTCTCTCAACACAGAGTAGCTCAGGCTGGGCTTTGATTCCTGCTCCCATTGCTGACTGTGTCCACCCGGGTAGGTGTGACTGGGAGTTGCCTTATTGAGTATGGCAATGTTTTTCCAGTTATTGTTTGCTGTGTTCAGTTTGCCCTCACAGGCCTGGGAGCCCAGCCATTGGAGGGAGGAGGCCGTTAGGTTACCAGGACTTTGAGGCCTTTAATATGGCCCACTGTGGAATATTTTGAATATCAGAGTTTATATAGTTTCATAGATACATAAACACTCCTGTTGGAGTATTATGTTTAAGTTCCAGGCATCCATGATAGACTCAATGAAAGTCAGCAAATCCTGATACAGTCAGTCTTCTAGGGCTGAATAAAACTGGATACCATATTTTCCTGATTCCTCTGTTGAGCAGGAGCACCAGACTGGTGACACAGAGCCACAAGAAACATAGATGGTGTGCAGGCATTTCTCTTGATTTAGTTTTCCTTTTTTTTCCTTTCTTTCTTTTTTAAAGATTTATTTATTTATTATGTGTACAGTATTCTGCCTGCTTTTACACCTGCAGGCCAGAAGAGGGCACCAGATCCCATTACAGATGGAGGTGAGCCACCATGTGGTTGCTGGGAATTGAACTCAGGACCTCTGGAAGAGCAGTCAGTGCTCTTAACCACTGAGCCATCCCTCTAACCCCTTAGTTTTCCTTACATTATCAATACATTTAGTATGTATTTGTGTCTTGGCAAAGCCAGGCTCTTTCAGCAGCTCTACCTGGCAAGCCATCTTGACTTTGAGTGCATAAGTCTTATAACTATTTACGTGGTACTGATTTTATAGTGCTGAGAATTACCATTGGTATTAGCAGAGAGATGAACCCTTTATTCTTAAAAAATTGATCAAAGTCTTGAGGCATGACTGGAATGGAGCCCAGGCTAGCTTGAACTCGTAGGGATGGTCCTCCTGCCTCCTTCCAGAGTGTTAGGGTTACAGAAGTGAGCTGCCAGGCTTGGTTGAAAGGAATTTGCACAAAGAGGAAGAGGTCAGTAGTAGATACAGATCTGAGAACTCGGGAGTCATTTGTTTTGGGGGACGGAGGGTGTGAGGGTCCTTTAACAAAGCTGTGATGGCTTAGCCTCAAAGGGTTTGAGAGGCAATCCTCACAAAGCCTATGTCAGAAGGGTTTTAATGCCTCTTCCAAAGCCTTCTCTCCCAATGAACACCATGGAGCTTAAAAAAAAATGCATTTGCGTTGGGTAGGTAAACATTAGAATAAAAAAGAAGAGTCTGTAGTCAAGACTCCTGAGATCTTCAAGGTGATTCATTGCAGGTCCAGATGTACCGGAGCCACCAGATTTGATGGTCACAAGGCTTGATGAGCTAGCCATCAGAAATCCGAAGAACAAACTGGGGTTTGCTGCTGCTTGTTTAGGCAGCTGACTTTCTGCATTGTTGTTTGTTTTGTGTCTGTGTGTGGGCATGTGTGTGGGGACTTGAGTTGTAAACTGGGAACTGACCACGAGTCCTCTGCAAGATCAGCATACTGCTGAACGCTGAGCCATCTGTCTCCAGCTCTCACTTGACTGGGCTTACAGGCTGAGCAGATGCAAAGCTCACTGGATATAATACATAGGACTTCTTTTTACCTCTCAAAAAGGAATTGTGGGAGACGATGCTCCTTAAAGCTTTGCTTTAGAAAGGATTTATCATGATCGCTGCGATGGATAGAGCCAGGGGCAGGGACACAGCTGGACTAAGTATTCTCAGTCCCCAACAGACAACTTCCATTGTCTTAAATGTTAGTTCTTTTTAAAAGGATTTGTTAATTTGTATCTATCACGGGTATGAGTGTTTTGCTTGCATGTATTTTAAATGCACTGCATATGTGCCTCATACGGAAAGAGGACAGGAGAGGGACTGGATTCCTTGGAATTGGAGTTACAGATGATTGCAGACCATTAAATCTCAAAAACTCTAGAAGAAGAGGAGGAGGAGGAGGAAAAAGAAGAGGAAGAAATGATGATTGCTTGGGTGTATAGATCAGCAGCAGAGCCCTTGCCATGTACAGACTCCAGTGCCTGGGTGCCCAAGTTTATTGTTTTGTTCTGACTCAAGACCACGTGCCTAGATACTCCCGAAGCCTGTGCGATCCAGGCCTGGTAGTGCGCACCTGTAATCTCAGAAGTTGGGAGGCTGAGGCATGGATTTAGCCTGGGCTGCCTGGAAATTTTACAGCCTTCCCCGGTTATAGTGTGAGGCCCTGTCTCATCCGCGGCCCCCTCCCCACATTGCCACTCAGAAATAAATAGAAAGGGGAGTGATTTTTACATAAGACAGTGCCATTTTTCTCAACAGAATTTTGACAAAAACTGGGCATCTATATAACTTATACTTTGAGCAAGAGGGGCTGTTTCAGTGGATCCCCGCTTCAGTTCTGAGCACATACCTGATAGCTCACAACACTCTACTTGCATTTGTAGGGGTTTGGACACCCTCTTCTGGGCTCAACAGGTACATGCACTCAGGTACATACATACATAAATACAAAATACACAAATTATTTGTCAAAAGCCTTAATTCAGTATATGCATAAATATACTGAATTGCTAGTCATAATGTATAGTAATTTGAATTTAATTATACCAAGAAACCAAGAGGTTCACAGCCATAGAGTTACAATGTTCAACACTAAATATATAACGAAAATATTCGAGTCTAGTAGTGTAGATAAGTAGACTATTCAGTGAAATGAATGAACTACATGTACTCTTAATAAAGTGAACATAACGGCATCATAGTCAGTGAGAGGAAATCGCCTCAAACATGATGCTGACCTCAAAGAACAAAGGTTTGCAGGCTGAGTGATGGCGAGTTGGTGGCTGGGATGTGGTCACAGGGATAATTCAACATGCTGCCCACTTAGGATCCGCACCACACCCCCATCCTCGGTGACTCCGGATATTGAACCCAGCCCCACACATCCTTTGTAGTATTGCCTACTGAACAACAGTATTATTTAGTACTTGATTGATTGGCTGAGTCTCTCTATGTAGCCCTGTGTGGCCTGCACAACACACACTGTATAGATCAAGTTGGCCTCAAACTCAGAGGTCTACTTGCCTCTGGCTTCCTGGGATTGCAGGTTGAACACTACGCATAGTTTCAATGGGGGCTTGGGGAGACGGGATAAGGTCCAGGACTTCACACACACTATTGAATTATGGGATTCCAGGTAGGCGTAGCTGACCTCACTGGTAATCTCAGGACTGAAACTGAGTTTGGAGCGTTGCTGCAAACTCCAAGCCATCTTGGATACATAGGATGAACCTAGCAGCAACAACAACGGCAGCAGCAAACTCTCACTGTAGACATTCAACAGGTAGTGGAAGTAATTTCTGTGCTTCCTTTACAGGCAGACCTTAACAACAAACCAGTAAATGGCCCCAAATCAGAGTCCATGGACTACAGTAGACGCGGTCATGGGGAAGAAGAGCAAAGGTTGGATTTGATCACACATCCCCTTGAAAATGTAAGGAAGGATGCAGGGGGCATGACAGGAATCGAAGTGGAGAAGTGGACGCCAAACAAAAAATCACACTTAGCAGCCGGTCAAGTCAAGGGAAGCCACGTCAAGGGAAGCCACGTCAAGGGAAGCCATGATGCAAATGTAACCGGGGTTGAAAATTCCCAGCCCTCTGAAGATGACAAGCAACAAACAAACCCTTGCCCAACATTTGCACAGACCATAAGAAACGGCATGAAAAATGTACACTGTTTGCCCACTGACACAGACCTTCTGCTCAACAAATTGAATCATGAGAAACTTAGCAAGGTATTGGGAAATAATTCCTCTAAATTGCTGACTGATCCCTCAAACTGCAAGGATGCCATGAGTGTCACCACCTCTGGGGGGGAGTGTGATCATCTCAAGGGGTCAAGGAACGTCGTGCTCTTCCAGAAGCCTGGCTTGAACTGCAGGTCTGTTGGAGAATCCACCATCTTTAATAATCACCCTAATATACACAGTGCTGGTCGTCAACCTCAACCCCCTGAGAAGGTACCCAACAAAGAACCCAAAGATGGCTCTCCAGTTCAGCCAAGTCTTTTATCCCTAATGAAAGACAGGAGATTAACACTGGAACAAGTAGTAGCCATAGAAGCCCTGACTCAGCTCTCAGAAGCTCCCTCAGAGAACTCCTCCCCATCCAAGCCAGAGAAGGATGAAGAAACACATCAGAGAGCAGCTAGTCTCCTTAACAGTTGTAAGGCTATCCTTCATTCAGTGAGCAAAGACCTCCAGGACCCAAACGTTCAAGGAAACAGTCCTCACCATGACACTGTTGTCTTTAATGGCCAGGACAGAGCCTTCAAGTCACCTGATAGTTTTGCTAGTAACCAAGCACTTATAAGGTCACAAGGCTATTCAGGGTCACCTACAGCCGACAAGGAAAGCATTGTTGGCGGTAAAGCTCCCTTTGATGGTTTTAAGAATTCACATCCATTGCCAGTAGAAAGTCAAAATCTTGAAAACTGCAGTCAGGTACTAAGCTGCGACCAGAATTTGAATTCCCATGATCCATTGTGCCAGGATGCACCCTACAGCCAAATTGAAGAAGATGTGGCAGCACAATTAACTCAGCTCGCATCCACGATCAATCACATCAACCCAGAGGTCAGGGATGCGCAAAGTACACCAGGAAGCCTTGCTGCAAAGAACACACAGCAAAAACATAGTCAGGAGAAACGAATGGCACAACAGAAACCGCCTTCAAGTATACAAAATAAACCTAGTGTACCATTAGCAAAGCCAAAGAAGACCCAGAAAAAGGCAAGACCGACCCCATACACACACAAGCGGAAAAAGAAACCCCCAGCCCACAGCTCTCAGGAGAAGGATCAGAAGAAACAAGAGCAGCTGGCTATAGAGTACAGTAAGATGCATGACATTTGGATGTCATCCAAGTTTCAAAGGTTTGGCCAGTCTGGTCCACGTAGTTTTCCTGTTCTGTTGAGAAATATTCCTACCTTTAACCAAATATTAAAGCCCGTGACTAAGAGTAAAACACCCCCCCAACACAATCGGTTATTTCCTCCTGTTAGTCAGATAAAATTCACAAGAAACCCTGAATTGGCAAAGGAGAAAGTGAAGGTTGAACCATCAGATTCTTTGCCAACACGCCAATTCAAGACAGAATCCAGCGGGCAGGCATTTTCAGAGCCGGCAGATAATTCTCAGGGACAGCCCATGGTGAATGTCAATCAGAAAGCTCACCCTCTACCCCAGCCCCCTCTCTCTAACCAGTGTGCTAATGTAATGGTTGGTGCTGCCCAAACACAGTTTCATCTAGGCACTCAAGAGAACCTGGTGCATCAGATACCACCACCGACGTTGCCTGGCACCTCTCCTGACACACTCTTGCCAGCCCCAGCATCAATCTTCAGGAAAGGGAAAGTGCTAAGTTCCGATGGGATTACAGTTGTTACGGCAAAGCATGAAGCTCAGACACCAGGCAATGAACCATCGGGTCCCACCACAGACGGTGCACAGGCAGAATTTAATGGGGGCGTCATGAACTTCCTTAGTAACCCTGCAGAAAAACCGAGAGCTGGATTGAAGAAGGAACAGGAACCAACCTGTGGATGTGGTAAGGACGCACTTGTGGGAATGTTTTCCTGATTCGTCCTTTGGGGGGG
>CM052720.1:25770773-25791021 GCA_028551405.1 Uromys caudimaculatus | reverse complement strand
ATATCTTCAATTACAGTATTCATTTATCCTTAGTTAGATTTTTTTAAAAAGAAAATTTATGCTTTAAACAAATGAGACATAAGGAAAATAAGACAATTTCCACAACTATTTTTACATTTATGTTTCAATACTAGTACATTTCAATGTATTTTGCTACATAAACATGAAATCATGTACAACTGCTGTGCACCAAAATTTAGCTTAATTAGATCTTTCAAGTAACATGCAATTCCAACTCATAAGTATTCAAGTACTGCTACGAAGTGTTCCATTCTGTGCAGAGGACTCAATATTGATTATGTATTGAAACGATCATGGTTATAGGATTCTCTTTCCCTTTAATGTGATGAAGTGCTTTGCTTAACTGTTTCCCTCATAGGTGAAGAACTAAATTGTTCTTTTGGAATTTTGACAGCATTTTCTAAGATAAAAACCTTCAATTACTGAGATACAACAGTAGGACAGTAACAGTAAAATTAACCCTGAACATCGTCCAGGGGCTGGTGGGGCGGCCTTCATATAGGAGACCGAGTCGGCGCCACTGTGTGTGGTGAGTGAGGAGTGTGAGTTAATGCTTACTCCCCCCAACGCTAAACAGTCTGCTGGGTCCTGTAAACCAAGGTAATGCCACACATGTTAATTTACATGCTAGATCACTCTATGAGAGGAAAAATGAGTCAACTCCAAATTCACGTTGATCTCTGCCATGGATTTGTACAGCTATCTCCATAGGAACACTTCATGATTTCCTAGTAACCCAAATATAACCATCCACCCACACATCACAATGCAAAAGCTGCCCATAGTTTAGCTATAAAACCATTTCTGGAAAAATATTTCTCTTAAAGCACCTATCACAATGTTAACTCCATAAAGCTAAAAAAAATATGACCATACATCGCAATAAAAATATTTAATCTTTCCTATGAGCTGTGTTTGTAAAGTCAAATATAGTCAGTCAGCCATTTTATCACAGCACAAACAGATGTTGGAAAGAAGACTCACCAACAGAAGGGGGGCCAGACGGAATACTCAAGGTTCTTTGGCCTTTTCCCCTTTTATTTGTGCCAAAGAAGGTATCACTATAGTCAAAATATACTACCTCTATATAGAGAGGCTGTTAAAATAACCTATAGACAGATTACTAGAAACTTCACAAATACATCTCAGCATTGTTAACTCTAGGTATACTTGCTCCAAAGATTTATATGGCTACAAGCAAAGCAGAGGGAAAACACACACACACACACACACACACACACACACACACACACACACACACACACAACCAAAAACAAAACAGCCAACAAGACAAAAGCTATAATCCAGAGACAATAAAACCTGTTATCAATAATTTTGCATATTTATAATGAAGGGCTAGGAACTAAAATTGTTCTGCTAGCACCGTCTCCTTCAAGAAACCTTCATTTCAGTATATTTAAATATATTAAACTTTGATTGTGGGGGGGCTTTAAAGCTCCTATTTAGAAAATTACTTGGTGGAAAGTGTCTTCCTATTAATGGTAAAGGGATATTCTCTATGCTTTTGATCACTGAGAGGTTCACACCTACAATCCCGGACCTAGGACCATAGCAACCTGGGGTACAGACAGCATCTTCCAGGCCAGCTAGAGCTATATTGTGAACCTGTCTTACACACACACACAACCATAAATGCATACATAAGAATTTGAGATCTTTGGGCTGGAGAGATGGCTCAGTGGTTAAGAGCACACTCACTGCTCTTCCAGAGGTCCTGAGTTCAGTTCCCAGCAACCACATGGTGGCTCACAGCCATCTGTAATGGAATCCGATGCCCTCTTCTGGTGTCTGAACACAGCAACTGTGTACTCATATAGAAGAATTTGAGATCTTTAATATACGCAACAGCTGGCTAAACAACGGAAATGGAACTAGCCGAGAAACAGGCTTCTAAGGTTTCTGTTTTTCTCCTATCAGCTCTACTCAGTCAACACACACGGCACACACATACATGCAGGCAAATCACCTACACACATAACCTCACTCATGTTACTTGACTTGCGGTGTGACAGAGTAAGCTACTGGCTGTTCTTGCTGGCAGCTGGTCTGTCAAAGGGAACTGTTTTCTGAGTTCAGTCCTGGTGAGAAGTCGCACAAAGTGCTCTGAAGACAGCCTTTCGTCCCACTGCTTCTGCATCCCCACGGGCTGGAGTTACAGACAGGTGCGCACACCACACCTACGAAGAGATGCTAAGCTATTTTGTTTTTTTTGTTGTTGTTGTTCATGTCCTATTTATTGTCAAAATATTACTATTTTCAGTTAAAATTAGGAAAGGGCAGTCAAAGAATATTAATCCCCCTTGAGTTCCTCACAGGGCTTCTGGTGGCTCATCACCAAGGACTTATGCTTGAAACTAGATCAGTGTAAGGGTGTGGGGCTGTGGTGTCTGAGCTGGGGTTTGAGACAAGCTCCTAGTTCCAATAACAGGGCCATTTTTTTTTTTTTAAAGTATTTTCTTTCTTTCTTTCTTTCTTTTTTAGAATTATTTATTTTATGTAGTACACTGTCACTCTCTTCAGACACACCAGGAGAGGGCATCGGATCCCATTACAGATGGTTGCGAGCCACCATGTAGTTGCTGGGTATTGAACTCAGGACCTCTGGAAGAGCAGTCAGTGCTCTTAACCGCTGAGCCATCTCTCCGGCCCCAACAGGGCCATTATTAAGATACTAGTACAGGAGGGCTGGAGAGATGGCTCAGTGTTTAAGAGCACCGACTGCTTTTCCAGAGGTCCTGAGTTCAATTCCCAGCAACCACATGGTGGCTCGCAACCATCTGTAATGGGATCCGATGCCCTCTTCTAGTGCATCTGAAGAGAGCAATGGTGTATTCATATACATAAAATAAGTAAATCTTTAAATAAAAAAAAAGATACTAGTACAGCTGAAGAATGTCTAGAGTAAATTTACCTTAAGAAACAGGTTCCCATCAACAGAATGAGATAGTTGGTAGAAAGGTATTTATCGCTACAAAAGGTAGAGAATGAGGATAAGGAAAAAAAAGTCCATCTGCATATAAGATCCAGTGACTACAGCTGCCTGGTAGGGTTCAATGTTACCATCTAGAGATGGACACGCCTCAAAAGAATGGGAATACTAAGTTAAGTCATATTTACCCTTAATTGAAAAGTTCTGAATAAACACTGTTGGTCCTCTCTGCAGTACTAGGAATTGGACCCAGGGGGCTTCAAGAAAGGTTGGCAAGCACTGTATCATGAACTCTATGGCAGCTCTGTGCCCTGCTGGTGTTCCTTTTCTTTCTATCATCCCGAATCAGTCCCTCAAGAAGTTGGGATCATACACTTGAGCCAAGCAGGGTGTTGGACTTTATGACACATGGTTTTAAAAGATAAGCCAAAATGCTGAGGACAATAGAGAGTCTAAGAACTAGATAATGAGATATCACAAAGGGCAGGCAGAGGAATGGAAAACTTGAATAAACCAGATATATTTGCATATGGGATAACCTGGGGGGTGGAGCTGGGGGTATACACTCAAGAGAACAGCAGATTTTTAATCATAAGGAAATCTGAATGTAGAAAAGGAATAAAGAAATTATTAACCTTGAAATTTTGAAGCTAGAAACATTCCAGACTGTCACAAGGTCTCAGGGTCAACGTGAGATTATGAGGAACACATATTTTGAGCAAACTGGGGCTAATGCAAATGTACGTTAGTTTGGCAGGGAGCCCTGGGTCTGTGCCCTAGATAAGAGATCACCTGAACCAGGAATTTCAGAAATGGATTTGGTAATTTGTAGAGATGAATGTAAACACAAATGATGATTCCCTGTTAAGAAAACCCAAGATCTAGGATGGAAGGTAATGTTGGCTGTGTTTACCTGACACACAAACGCCTGGTTCAATCCCGTGCCCGAGAAACCAGATGTAGCACAGCCAGAGGCAAAAAGAACCTCTTCAGGTTCAAGGCCAGCTCAATCCATGTCGCCTGGCCAGGTCTGTATAGTGAGACCCAGTTTCAGAAGGAAAGAAAGGGAAAAAGAAGTTCTCAACATCCTTAGTTCAAGACTGTTCTATACACCACCATGAGACTCTTAAGGAAGTTAGTTCAGTCTCACAATTTAACAGAAGGCTAGCTCCTATTACATAAAGACAAAACCAACTAACCAATCAAAAAAACCAAAACAAAAAAAACAAAAAACAAAAAAACCATGCTTAGGAATTTTAACGATTTTGAAGAAAATATACAGAGTCAGGTTTTATGGGAGGACACAGTGACTCACTCTATCTAAATGGTCTTCACAATTGCCACTGCTTTCTAATGCTATGAGAAATACAATATGAAACACCCATTTCATTTGAAAAAACTTAGTCATCTCAAACCACTAAGCAACGACCACACCACATGGCTAATAGCCAAAGTGACCAGCACATAGAAGTAAAGCAGTGTTCCCATTTATGATGGTCACATCACAGTGGACAGCCAGCACTGAAGTAGGGCAGGGCAGTAAGGAGTTGTGCAACCACAGCTACGGAGTATATACAGTGAAGACATGCTCTCCTCAATGGTTTCCACAGCCCGCCTTAAGAACTCCTGTGTAGTCCTAATACTAGGTTCCCAGAGAATGGCAGAGAGAGAGATTGCTGTATGCATAGGGAAGAGTTACTAGGTTAATGTCATAGGTTCTCCTGGCAAAGCCTAGGATAGACAGTCGAGGGGATCACCATGACCTTTCTTGTCCTGAACCTCACCAGAGGACAGAAAGCTGTTTTATTTTTGACTTACACAAAAATCAAGATAGTTCTCAGTAATACAATCTTTTCTGGGTGAGAAAAGTAAAGTTTGTTTTATACAGTTCTACTAGCAGAATGGCCCTCAAGCAATTGAAGCTGACTGATAGGTGACGTCTGTCCGTCTGTCCTGAGAGCGCAGGGACTGAGCCCTGCCTTCTAAGGAGACTTCTAGTGCAGCAACAGCCACCATGTTATCCTTTGTTATAATAATTCTGGTTATAAATTTCTAGTATAGATGAAACTCAGTTGTATTAAATCTAGACTCAAAAAGATCCCCATGCATTTCGGGGGTGAAACTCAGGGTAGCTTTGTGTTAAAGATTGTGCCTACTTTTTTGGCACAAAGGTAAATGCATCTACAACCAATAGAAGATGTTATGTGACTACGTGATAGCTTCATCCCACACAGAAGACTCATTACATATACATGACTAATTTGGGATTAGTTTTGAACATGCTATGGTGAAATGGTAATCAGAAGAATTAGGTTACTTCATGTAAATCAGGTCGGTACATCATTTACAAAAGACTATCCGGGCGGTGGTGGCGCACGCCTTTAATCCCAGCACTTGGGAGGCAGAGGCAGGTGTTATTTCTGAGTTGAGGCCAGCCTGGTCTACAGAGTGAGTTCCAGGACAGCCAGGGCTACACAGAGAAACCCTGTCTCGAAAAACCAAAAAAAAAAAAAAAAAAAAAAAAAAAGAATAGCCATTCAGTTAACTATTTCCTAGGGTGAGAGTAAGTGAATGGCTCACAGCCTTCCCCTAAGGAAGCTCTGTGTCTCACAATGCAATGAGTATGTTTGGGAAATCACCTAAGACGTGGACTTGTTCGGAAAATTTGCCTCTGTTAGCCTCAAGTTCCAATGATATATTTCAACTTATAACATAGTCTCTTTGATACCTGGTCTTATTTGGTACTTTGTAGAGAACTGGAAACAGGACATACATGAGGCCAACAAGCACAAGAAGACCAACAGCTAAGAGAGTAGTGGAGTACAACTTTAATCCCAGCACAGAAGCAGGAGCAGGAAGATAGTTCTGTGAATTCTAGACTAGTCTGGTCTGCCACGTGAGTTCCAGGACAGCCAGGACTACATAGAGATCCAGTCTCATAAAACCAAAACCCACAAAAAAGGATTTTTGAGAGGGCAGGTGATGTATAATTCTATAGCAGGCAAGAATCATAGCATTACCAGGGCTATCATGGAAGTCATATAACAATGTAGCCAATGTTTGCACCATGAACAGTCTTAATTAGAGCTTCACAAAAGAGGTCAAAGAAATGGAATCGAATAAAACAGTAGAGGTGTAGAAAGACTGTTGGTTGGGTGAGTTGGGTAAGTGACTGTCATCTCAAACCAATTTATTTTGTTTAAGAAAGACCATTCTTAAAGCAGTGTGTAGGCAGCAGACAATGCAGTAGAACACCGACCAAGCAGAGGGTGCCTACCAAGCACATCAGAGACCATGGAAGTGATAGAACGAAGTTCCCACAGACGGCTGTTGGCTGAGGCACTCCGTCTCTAAGGTTAACTTTAACAATAGACAATTTTTTGGTTGAAACCCATTAGTTTCATGTACTTATTTTGTCAAACTGCAACTAGATTCATAAACCCCAACAGTCCCATTAATCAGCTTAGGTGTATACAACTGATTAAGCACCAAGACTGTGGCCTTATCATTAAAAACACATTAGCTTGAATACATATTACTGTAGTTCTTCATTTATAGGTAATTTGTTATGTCCTTAGAAAGTAATTCCAAGCATCCTTTATAAGTTTGTATTATAAGGGGTAATTCGAGGAAAAACAAGCCAATCAAATCGAATGGAGAAGCATTCGATTAAACGTGCCTTGGAGGGGTGGACAGATGAAAGGACAAATAAAGGCAGGAGGAGAAGGGTCTATCCTGTAAGGGCAAGAAAATGATTTCTAGCTAAGGTCGGAAACCTCAAAGCTTAATTCACAAGCGAGTATTTCGAATGGTCTACACTAACAAATACCTAACTGAAGCAGATAAAGCAATAAACAATTACATTTCCATATCTACATAAGAAACCCTAGACTTAAAAATGTTTATAAACGGAAATCTAAGGCACACAAAACACTAAATCAGACCAACAGTTGTATGTATCCCAGGAGCATCCGTCTCCTTGGACACGACGGAATGTCAGTGGACGTGTCTTTATTTACAATCCCCTCCTCTTCCCGAACTTGCCTCAGTCAGAAACTGACGGTTTGCACCATGAAATGTTTTTAATAAGTTATTCTCTAGAGAGCTTACTGCAGCTGTTTACATTTGCACCAAGATTGTGGTAGTTGTGGGCTTCTTATGGCATCTCTGAGAAGCACCATTAATTAGGGCTCCTGAAGCACAGGGACCCTGATCCAGTTCCAAGGAGTCCAACCCCATGAGTGTCAATAGCACCTGTGCGTTTGGGTCTCACCGGAAGGCTTAAGTCAATTAAACAATAGGCAGAACCCTGGGAACTAAAATAATCAGGATGCTGATTTTACTTGTGACCTTCAAAATAGAAGATTACTAAGCAAGTTTGGGTTCCCATTTTCCTAAACCCAATAGGGTAAGGTTTAAATTTGGCTCTCAGTATTACCATGGAACTCCAGGGTAAGGGTGACAATGCTAATGCAAGATTGTCCCCTCAATTATCTCTACAGAATATTTCCTTCTCATTTGGGAAGGACATGTCACTTAATTACATATTTTCTCATCTTGAAACACTGGGAACCTTTGAAAACACGAGTCATGGGTCATATACTTAATTCACAAGACGACTTCAGAAGACAATATTTTTTTCTAGCCAAAAAGGGGAAATTGATATTGGTAGCATTTTGTATTTTCAATTTTTTAGAGATCCTCTATTCTATAAGTAAAGAACAGAAGTCATGTGTTGTTTGAGTACAGGGTGAGGTTAATGGGATGGGGCTCTACACAGCAAGAACAAATGATGTCTCTGATATTCAAATATGCATACATAATAGACAATAGGATTCTGCTGCGATACTATTTCAAGTTACTCTTAAAAATAGAAAGTGCTTTTTAAAATATATACATTTACAGTTAGCGAACAGCCTCCAACCATTACTAGAATAAGGAATTCCTTTATATAGGAGAAATGTTTTAAGAGAAAAAGCATTTCATTTACTTCACAGAAATGTGCAGACATGATGCAATGACTGGAAGATGGTTGGACAATGGCACCACGAGACCACCCCTCAGCTCATGACTCCATGTGTTGATGTGGTTAAAGCACCAGGAACTGTGTAGAGTTAACACTACATCTCGGTTTTTACATCTTATTGCCGGAACCTGTTATAAACCTTCCTAACAGTAAACAAACTTAATGTAAAGCACCAGACTCCGGTTCTAGCATGGCCAACACCTAACTAAGATGTTTCTTTAAGTATTTAAAACTATAAAAATTTTATTTTTGCTGAAAATGTTTACCTTCTACCAATTCTCAAAATATAATCACACTTAAGTACCCACCCTTTATATATATATATATATATATATATATATATATATATATATATATATATATATATATATATATATCTCAAATTTTTACCTTGGAGTTGAAATGGGCAAAATGAAGCTACAGTAAACAACAGAATGACTTTCTTTTTAACAGCACCGAAAAAACTACACCATATTAGCAAAGGCATTACACTCCTTTAGACCCAACTGTTGTAGGGTCCTGCAACGTGAGTGAGCGAGTATGGGGACACGGTAACAACATTGTCACGGGTTAAGGTTGATGCAACTCGAGAAGGAATTTGGTATGATAAATTGGCTTCGGGGGATAAATCAGGACCCTCCCGGTTTGCGGGCTTTCTTTTCGTTACTTTTTTACATTTACACATAGATTTATTAAAACCATGATTAGACTTATTTAGGTTTTTGTGCTGGTAGAATACAAGGGACACACGAAAGGGGACCCCTCGTCTGGGAGACCTCAAAGAGGTGGTAGCATGAAGCTCTTTCCGGGCACACTCAATGAGCACTGAGCCATGAATGGGGGCTATCCCCACTCCACCAAAGGCAGGATCCATGTAGATCTCCTCACTGTCTGACCAAAACTCATCAAGCTGATAAAAGTTATTCTCAGGGCGCTGAGACTCATCTGCTTCAAAGTGCCTCTCATCTTCCACCTGACAGGAGGCCAGTTTCTGAGGACTGCTGAGGAAAGGGAGCTGCTGGTTTGACTGGTTAGAAGTTAGCTGCTCAGATGGACTAGTGAGAGGCTCAGCATGACCTGGAGAATCTGCTATGGGAAGAGATGGGTGAGGAAGAGCAGCCACTTCAGCAGGCTGCACCGTGCCAGTACATTCCCCAGCCACTGCATTAGCACCACTGTGTGCTCCAGAAGGCACTGTGCAGTGGAGAATGCTACTTGTTTCTGGAAACCCACCTGAGGCTGTTTTATTGTACATACAGGCAGATGTTTCTGTGGAGGAAGCCTGCAGGGGACAGAAGTCTGTAGATTCATCTTTCACTAGGTGAGGAGATGAGGCTGATGAATAGCTCTTAGTGTTGTGAGAACCTTAAAAAATAAAATAAAACTATCTCACTAGTAGTTCATAAACACAAAGTTACACCCAACAAACATGAAAACAACCACAGAAGCTCTTTGGCCCCTGTCAGTTGTTCAAAACGTATTTTTAAATGCCTTTCTGTCTCCTGGTGGTCACTCCTGGGTGGGCAAGCACTCTGTCACTTTGCTACAGTTAGGCCTATAATGAGCTTTGCTTTGATTTGTTTAAGACAGTGTCTCTCAGCATAACCCTGGTTCTCCTGGCACTCACTATGTAGACCAGCAGTTCTCAGTATGTGGGTCGAGACTCCTTGCTGGAGTAAGGTATCCAACAACCCTTTCACAGGGATCACCTTAGACCGCAAGAAATATCACATACTTACATTACGATAACAGTAGAAGAATCATCGCTTTGAAGGAGCAATGAAAACAATGTTATGATTGGGCGTCACCAGCGACGTGAGGAAATGTGTTAAGGGGGCACAGCACTAGGAAGGTTGAGAACCAGTGATAAAGACCACGCTGGCCTGGCAGTTAGAGATCCGCCGGCCTCTGCCTCCTAAGTGCTGGGACCAAAGGCGTGTGCCCTTTTCACTTTTTAAAACTGTATCATGGGTATTGGAGAGTTGGCTTCAGGAGTTAAGAACACTTGTTGTTATTGCAGAGAACTAGATTTGGATTCCCAGTGCCCACAAGGAAGGCACCTAAAACTGTAGCTCCACTTCCAGGTGAACTCTTCTGACCACCTCAGGAACCAGGCATGCATGTGGTGCAGACGTATATTCAGGAAAAATGCATCTGAAACAGGGTCTTTACAGTATAGGCTAGCCAGCCTCCTGCCTCAGTACTGGGATTAAGAGCATACACCAAAATCCCAGGCCTTCCAAGGTTTTAGGGTCCCAGAACTTCCCATACTGGTCAAGTATTCTACCAGAGCCATACCTCAGCTGACTGTACTGTCCAAACAACAATTCTCCTTAAAGAGAATCCTCTTTAACAGCAGCCAGTGCTCCTTTACCAGGGAGCCATCTTTCCTGTCCCTTACCACATTCACTTCAAAATCAAAGAAAAACCCTGGACATCCACTGTAATAGAAGCTGTTAGAGACAATTAGGTCTGTGACAAAGATTTCTAACACAGCTTGAAAAGTCTCTATAAATTAAAGACAGGAAAGTGAACATTTTGAGGTACTTTAAAAATAAAAATCAAGCCGGGCAGTGGTGGCACACACCTTTAATCCCAGCACTTGGGAGGCAGAGGCAGGCAGATTTCTGAGTTCGAGGCCAGCCTGGTCTACAGAGTGAGTTCCAGGACAGCCAGAGAAACTGTCTCGAAAAACCAAATAAATAAATAAAAATCAGTGTGCAGAGGGAAAAAAACCTAAAAGACACTGTAAGAGAAATTGTTATACTCATTCCGAGAATAAAATAAAATAAAAAAAATCCATAGCAAAAATTCAAAAAGTGATCACATTTGGACCAATTAGCATTCTGGAACTCCTTCATGGAAGGGATTGAGCATTTACTTTCACCACCACACTCAATTACAGAATTATCAAGTTAATGAGATGGTGAGAAGCATCTCCAGTTGTTTTTTTTTGTTTTGTTTTTGGTTTTTCGAGACAGGGTTTCTCTGTGTAGCCCTGGCTGCCTTGGAACTCACTCTGTAGACCAGGCTGGCCTCAAACTCAAAAATCCACCTGCCTCTGCCTCCCGAGTGCTGGGATTAAAGGCCTGCGCCACCACTGCCCGGCTGCATCTCCAGTTTTGTGAAGTAGACCAAGATGAGGGAAAAGCTGAAGCCTTAGTGAATGAAGTAGGCAGACAACACTTTACTAAGAAATCCACAGGAAACAGGAAAACAAATCACTATGCATTATGAGCTTCAAGATCTAAAAACAATTACACTTTAATAAAAAAGGTATTTATTTAGTTAAAAAGCCAGATAGCTGCCAGACACTGGAGGTGCATGCTTTTAATCCCAGCACCCAGGAGGCAGAGGCAAGTGGATCTTTGAGTTCAAGGCCAACCTGGTCTACAGTTCAAGTTGGAAGACAGCCAGGGATATAAAGAGCAACCATGTCTCAAAAACAAAACAAAACACCCAAAGAACAACACCCCCCCTAACAACAAACAAAAGCCAGATAGTGTTACTACAATGTTATTTACCAAAACCAGTCTCACAAAAACAAACAAACAACCAACCAACCAAACAAACAAACCAACCAACCAACCAACCAACCAACCAACCAGGAGTTGGGAGCTGGCTCAGTTATTAAGAACACCGGCTGCTCTGCCAAACGTACTGAGTTCAATTCCTAGCAACCACGTGGTGGCTCACAACCATATATAAAGGGGTCTGACGCCCTCCTGTGGCACCCAAGTGTATATACATGCAGAACAACTCATACAAACAGCAGTAGTCAAACTTGACCTAGACCTTAGATCCAACACATCCAAGTTTGAAGCAAATGGAAGGTAAAGCAATGATCTGTGGGTAACATGAATGAGGACCAGGCAAAGATCAGAAAACAGAAATGAACTCATCTCCCTGGAGGTGTGGCAGGATGGGCTGACAGCCAAGAGAAGAAAAAAAGAGCAAGTGCAAGTTCAAACCCCCTGGGGAGGAAAACTCTGCATGATCTGACGCACCTGGGGCTCCCTTTGTGCTGGCAGACAGCCTGATCTTTCTGAAGCCAGCAGTACTTGATTTCTTGTTCTTCTCCTTCATTTTGGCCTTCTTCCCACACCGAGGAAGAGACTCAGTGAAACGGAGTCGCCTCTTCCTAGTTGGCCCATTGACTTGGATGGCCCCAGATTGGATTTTGGCTTTCATCCCTTCCACGGAGCCAAATTCATCAGTGTCTGCAAGCCGATATAGTGGCAGGACGTGGAGCTGCTCATCCTGGGGAACACTTGTGTCACGGCCATCTTCTCGAATCAATGTACAAACCTGAGGGACAGGAGGGGTAAGGCATGTTCTAGGAACGGCCGCCATCACCTACGGCAGATGTGTGGGGTAAGGCGTGTTCTAGGAACGGCCGCCATCACCTACGGCAGATGTGTTGGTTTCAAAAAAAAAATAAAACCGGCCCCTTAGACTCATTTTTTTTTTCTTTTTTTGGTTTTTCGAGACAGGGTTTCTCTGTGTAGCCCTGGCTGTCCTGGAACTCACTCTGTAGACCAGGCTGGCCTCATACTCAGAAATCCGCCTGCCTCTGCCTCCCGAGTGCTGGGATTAAAGGCGTGCGCCACCACTGCCCGGCTGACTCATATATTTGAAAGGGTCTATTAGAAAGAGTTTAAATCCACACTGGTATAGAACTCACAGAGATCCAAGAGTCTTAGCATCCTGACTGCTGGGATTAAAGCCTTGTCCAACAACAAATATTTCTTTTCTATACATACTCTAGTGGTTTGAATAGTTTGGCCTCATAGACTAATGTGTTTGAATTCTTGGCCCATGGTGACTGGTGCTATTAAGAGGCATAATGGCCTTGTTGGAGGAAGGGTGTCACTGTGGGGGTGGGTTTTGTGGGCTTTGAGGTCCTATGCTCAAGCTCTGCCCAGGGCAAGAGAGACTCTCCTGGCTGCCTTCAGATCAAGATGTTCCTTCTGCAGCATTGTATCTGCCTGGACACTGCCATGTTCTTGCCAAGATGATAATAGACTAAACCTCTGAAACTGTAAGCCAGCCCAATTAAATGTTGGTGTGGTCATGGTATCTGTTGAAAGCAGTGGAAACCCTAACTAAAACACATCTTACAATCAAAAATCTATTTTCTTTGTTTTTTTTCGAGACAGGGTTTCTCTGTGTAGCCCTGGCTGTCCTGGAACTCCCTCTGTAGACCAGGCTGGCCTCGAACTCAGAAATCCGCCTGCCTCTGCCTCCCAAGTGCTGGGACTAAAGGCATGCGCCACCACTGCCCGGCTCAAGAATCTATTTTCAACACAATTACATGTTAGGAGCAGACCTAAAGCACAAAGGGCTAAAGAACTCTGCTTACCACGGTGCTTCCATTGCTCATGTTGTGAATGTCTTTGTGAGAATGGGCACAGAAATCCATGCAACAGGTGACACCGGAGAAAGGACGCCCCTCTTCATTACCAAGTCGACAGTCTCCAGCAACGTGTTCATATTCCACCTTAGAAATAAATGTCAAAACTGTAAAAAAATGTTTTTAAAAAGATTTGTTTTGTATAGTTTTGTCTGCATGTGGGTCTGTGCATGACAGGCATGCATGTTCAGATGCCAGAAGAGGGCGACAAATCTGAACTCTGACTCTGTGAATGGGGGTGGGTACTGAATCTGTGTCTTCAAAATATCAGCCAGCATCCTAAGTAACTGAACCATCTATCCAGCCAAGATTTCCTCCCTACTATATTCTGTGAGTTTGGGTTTGCGTCTAGATATACGTAGATATATGTGGAAGCCCCCCAGGGAAATAAAAGTGTGTCAAGGACTTGTAGGCAAGACGGCTCAGTGGGTAAGGCACTTGCTGCTGCGGCTGGGGAAGGAACCAAGTTAGAAACCAAAAAAAGAGAGAGAGAGAGATCCTTTGTCTCAAAGACAAAGACTGCTAAGAAAACATACTCAACCCTAGTTTCTGGTCTACACATGTGTGTACACACAGCCAAGTATGCACACAATCTGACAATTATTTTTAAGAAGAAAGGCACATATTTAAGAGGAATTTTGAAAAACTTCTATGAATAGTACTTTTTTTTCCTTTCCTTTTCTGTTTTTTTGTTTTTTCGAGACAGGTTTTCTCTATGTAGCCCTGGCTGTCCTGGAACTCTCTAGACCAGGCTGGCCTCGAATGCAGAAATCCACCTGCCTCTGCCTCCCAAGTGCTGGGATTAAAGGCGTGGGCCACCACTGCCCGGCGAATAGTAACTTATTTCACATAGAAAATTGAAATATTCTTAAGATCATTGTGAAAGATTCTAAAAAAAAAAAAAAAAAAAATACCTGATTTTGATAAGCAACTGGAGCCATCTGCTTATAAAGTGGAGCTAATACTGTAGCCAGGTCTTGTAAATTCTTCTCAAGCTGTTTTTCCTATAGTAAAAGATAATCCATGTAACTTTAACATACTATGTTAGTTACGTTAAAGTGAGTTACAGACGTGTATAAAACCCCACTATAAATAATTCCATGTGTGGCTGACATACAATCCATACTTTCCATAATACAGTGGGTGGAACAACTGTAACATTCGGAATCTATGTAGTGAAGAATATACCCCAGCACTGCTCTTGATGTTTACAATAAAAGGCACACCTACTTACACAGACAAGGTTCCTGAAGGCAAAGTGAGCTATAAAGGTATGCATATGACATCTTTTCCAGTTTCAAATAAGCATAAGTGTGAGCCTAACACTTGACATGCTAGCCCAGGAGAACCGAGTTCAAGACTAGCCAAGGTTATATGTTAGCACCTGTACTAGAGGACACTGCTAACGAACCTCGGGGCCTCATTTGCTCTTCCCATCAGTCTTGTATATACATAAAAATCCACAGTGCCAGAGAGAGCAGAAGTGGCTGAACCATTTGTTTCCCAGCCTCTACATGGCTTTATTTGAGTTATTGAAATCTTTACACTTATCATTGGCTATCCTTGAACTCAATTCTCCTGGGCTAGCCTGCCAAATTCACATTACAGAAGTTCTGAGCAGGGTCCAGGTTTCAGGTTACAGAAACTGTACCTCCTTTAGCAGAGTTTTATGCTTACCTAAAGTCAAATGTACTTCATTAGACTTGCTCTTCAGCTGCAGAATTATAGGAGCTTTTTTCATTTTACAGTCCCATATAAATTACATATAAAATGTAAATATCGGTTGCCACCAGCAATATATGCTGTCTCCAACGTTCCTTGCATTAAAATGGTTTCATTCAGATGTGCTGAATTATATGGTTTTCCTCGAATACTTGAAAGCTACGTATAATTTTTCTTTCTATTCATTAAAAGAATATTGATCCATGCTTTCCAAGCATGCTGGGAAGCAGAAGGAAATGCTCTGAGGATCTGAGGCTCACACTGGTCTATCAAGTCATTCTGCTATCGAGGCCAGGGGCGGGCAGGGAGCACGTCTGAGATGGCCACTGTCCATCCACCTCAAGGCCTGGAGGGGCGGCCCCCCGTCTGCTGGCATAATGAAGCTGTGGAGCACAGCACTCCTGAGACCACTCAGAGACACCAGTACCACTAAGAGTAACAAGTAAGGAGAGGGGAAATACAAGACCGGGGGTGGGGTGGAGGGGGTGGCGGGTACAACAAAGGGGACAGAACTGGAGACTCTGGGGCCACATCTGGGTCCATGGCCCTACAGGAGCAGGCCAAAGGCCAAGGACACCCTTGGTCTGCTGTTGATGCCCGAGGGCTGTGTAGAGCTGACCCTGTCCCTCAACTGGGCACCATGGAAGAGCTGGCCTTCAGAGTGTGAGAGGAGGAGCTGACCTTGCCCCTACCCTCCTGCAGTCCTCCAGGAAGCAGCATTAAACATTCCAAGAGTTGTGGGTGAGCCCGCCCTGCGGGGATGAGCTGGGCTCTTGCTACTGGTCTTTCACGAGGTGGCACGGAGCAGGGAGGAATACCCTCCTCCCCCAGCTCACCCCTGGCTGCAAGTGGGAGGCCTGGCCTTAGGGTTCAGAGAGCCAGCCCTGCCCCAGGCCCTTCACTGCTCCTGGGCACATAGCAGAGCTGGTCCTGAATATGGGGATGGCAAGTGAGAGCCAGTGGGCTGATCAGCTCCATATCAGAAGTCCCTCAGGTTCAGATCCAGGGCTTTAAGTTGGCCCACCCCAACATCTACATCATCAATGAACTGCCGGGACACATGAAGAGGCCAGTCCAAAGCTACAGAACACCTGAGAGGAGTCCCAGCGATAGTCAAGTATTGGTAGAGGAGGCCAGAGGCCTCATAGACTGAACATTTACCAGCAGAGGAATAGGAACAAAAGGGTGGACTGTGAGACACACTGTGACTTGTCACAGCTTCCACAACAAGGCTAATTTTTTCTTTATTGGGGGGAGGTTGTAAGGGTGGAGAGTGGCCATGAGGGGAGGCAGAGATCAATGGGATTGGGGTACATGATGTGAAATCCTCACACGCACACACACATTTTAAAAAAAGAAAGTTTAATAAAAATATGATGCACCAGAGAAAGTGATTCATACATGCACTTAGGTCGAGTGCTTAGGGATGGCGAGGGACATGGTTGCGATACACCGTCTCTGCCATGGGTAATCTTCATCCTAACAAAGCGGGAAACGTTCCCGAAACTGTTCAGTCATACCCGATCCCCCGCCCCCCATCGTGAATGATGTATAAGTTCATGCTTAAATTTAAAAAACTGAATAAAAAACTTGACTAACCTCTCTGCTTATGAGGGCCTTTCGGGCTCGGATGATGCATTTGGTTTTCCTGTCACTTCCTTCAGAATACGTTCCAGTAATTCTCCTATAGTAGTTCTGTGGGAAGTAAACTTTCTTAGTTTTGTTGTTGTTGTTTTTGTTTTGTTTTTTGAGACAGGTTTTCTTTGTTTAGTCCTGCAACTGGCTCTGTAGACCAGGCTGGCCTCGAACTCAGAGATCCTCCTGCCTCTGCCTCATGAGTCCTGGGAGTAAAGGCGTGCACCATTGCCGCCCGGCACTTTCTTAAGTTTTTAAAATGTTGGCGAATGAGTTTGTTTGACTCTGGCTGCCCATAAAACCCTAAGTTCTTTTAATAATGGCTCCCTCTGGTGTTGGGGAGCAGTAAGACTCATGGACAACTGTAATAGCTGAAGTCTTTACCTGACTTAGAATCTTAGTAGTGACATGTATATTTTAGTAATTTATGACTGTTTTTCAAGAAACTTTCTAGGTACTATACATGGTTATACACTGTAGATGGGTAACCCTGAAAATTCACTAGACATGGTTATACACTGTAGATGGGTAACCCTAAAATCCACTAGACATGGTTATACACTGTAGATGGGTAACCCTGAAAATCCGAAAGGAGACTCACGTGTAAGGGGTAGTTTGGAGCAAGTCTGAACTTTCTGGGATTTTCGCTTCTCCCAAACTTACAGCCGTTGAAGTACATGCTCCAGGAACAACCGAAGGAGAAAGACGCCCCGCATGTTTTTGGGTCGATGCCTTGACAGGTGCAGGTACGTCTGGAAGATGGTCAGCAGGTCATTAGACAAGGCCACAGGAAGGCAGAGCCAGGAGTGCTTGTGATCGGGTTATAATATTTATCAGTTGCGTTTAACTCTCTTCATTAGGACTGGTTACTTCAGGCCTCAGACCTCCCAGCAACCCTCTTCCCTCTGAATCCATCCCTGGTTCTTATTTAACTAAAATGATTACTCAAGGCTCTAAAGCCAGGCACAAAACAAACTTCCCTGTATTTGACTTTAGAGACACGAGAAGGAGAAATAAAGGCAGAAAACTGAAATCCCCCTTGACTTCCTCTTTGAGCTTTAGCTCCTTTTTGTCTAACGTGACCTCAGCAAGGAGAGTGCACTACACTAAATATACAGTCTGTCAGTTTTAATGAAAAGACATTATGAGGGTTACAACAGGAATAATGAAAAGAAAAACTGCTTGGCTGGGACAGTTTAAAGCACTAAAGTAGATTCTAAATTCGTAAGTTTAGAGTTCTAGGCCAGCTATCTAGACCCTGCCCCAAAAATCAATCAATCAAAAATTGCAAATGACGGGGGGGGGGGGATGTTACAGCACAGGCTCCATCCCAGTAGAGGGCAAGAAAACCCTTAACATCTGAATTTATTGATTTTCTTCTTTATTTTTGGTGGAGCTGGGGACTGAGCCCAGCAAGTCCCACAAGCTAGGTAAGTAAGTACAGTGCCCATGAGGTACTCCTCGGCTCAGCGCTTAGTTTAAAATTAGGGAAAGTGTTACAAAACTTACAGATCAGAACTAATTTTCATTTTTAGATTTGAACAGCAAGAAAAAGTAAGGCTGTGTGGAAGGAACACAGTTAGGAAGACAGGGGCATGCCCGTCAATCCTGTACTCCAAGTGGTCCAGAGACGCATCAAACCCCAAGTCCTGCAACTCAGCACTTGAGAGCTTGACTGCGTAACGGTAAATGTGATGCTAGCCACACAACGTGCCACACCTCAAACACAAACCAACAAACAGGAATGCTCTGCTGAGTGGTGGTGGGGTGTGCCTTTAATCCCAGCACTCAGGAGGCACAGGCCTGTGGATCTCTGAGTTCAAGACCAGAGTGAGTTCCAGGCCAGCCAGGGCTGCACAGGAAAAAGTAAAAACCAACAAAAAGAATGCTGAGAGACCAAGTGCAAAGGCCCTAAGGCGCCTGACGGAGAGGTTGGGGAAGCGATTTACATGGTTATTATAAGCCATAATAAAGTGATTAGCAGATCTTAATCCTTAAAAGGATTAAAGAACAAATTAGTCATCTACTAATTTAATGCTGAATTACAATTATTTTATTTTTTATTTTTGTAATTTCAATGCAGTGGACTAAACCCAGGACCTTCGCACAAAAGGCAAACAGTGTACTACTGAGCTCTGTGCTCTCTCTCAGATGCCCTTCCTTTTCCACTCTTGGGAAACAATAGCCTGAGTGAATGACGGGCAGCTGCACATATTTAAAACTACGAGGCAGGAGGATTGTCAGACTGAACTCTGCACTGTGTACTGAGACTCCATCTCAAAACAAGAAACAGGGAAAGTACAACACTGGCCTTGAATGTTTGTAAGGGTGGGCATACAGTCCAAAAGGGTGAGGACAGGGTGACAGGCCGTGCAGGAGAATCACTGAGATCCAGTGACAGATCAGCCAGGGTGAGACTAGGAGAAGAGGGGAGGGGAGGGCAGGGGAGGGGAGGGGGAGGGGGAAGGGGAGGGAGGGGAGGGGAAGGGAAAACACCACCTAGTTCACGTGGGAGGGAGTGGAGATTACCACCAATAATGGAAGACAAAGCAAAATTCCACTGATGTTACTTCTGTACTGAATTCATTAGAAAGAGGCATGAAATTCTGATAATGTTCTGTTAAAGACCCTTTGGATCAGATACAATGCCAAAAATGACGATAGATTTTTGAGGATATATATATATATGATCATCTATCTATCTATCAGCTGATTAAGATGATGAACAATGGCCCTAAATTCAGTCTCTAGGACCCCAAACAGAATTTTTTTTTATCATTAAAAAAATATCTACTGCTGTTTTCCATGCATGTATGTCTGTGTAAGGGTGTCAGCCCCCGAGGAACTGGAGTTATAGACAGCCCTGAGCTGCCATGTGAGTGCTGGGAATTTAAACTAGGTCCTCTGGAAGAGCAGCCAGTGCTCTAAACTGCTGAGCCATCTCTCCAGTCCCAGCAGAATACTCTTAATTGCATTTGGGGGTGTTGGGGGAGAGGAAACACAAGCTCTCACTGTGCTGCCCTAACTCCAACTCATGGAGGTCCAGCTGCCTCTAAAGGTGTGCAGCACAGGACGCAGTCGGGCGGTTTTCCCTTCATGGTACTTAAGAGTCCTGCTAGTCACATGGTAGTCTCAGTCGGCAGTTACTCCTCAGTTTACCGCTCACAACAGAGGAAGGGAGAACAAAGCAGGTATGATTACTTTTTGTTGAGGGTACATCTTCGGTCAGTGGGATGTCCACTGTAGGACCTCAAGTTCTCCGTGAGTTCTTTGTACAGGCGGTCAGCCATCGGGCGAGGGATACCTTCCCATAGCAGAATAAGAACAACTATCACAGCCGTCGGACAGTGATGGGCCACACGCTCTCGAACCAAGCAAATAACCTTCTCTTCAGGGCTACTTCTTCGAATCACCTGAGAGAACAGAATGTATTCACCTATACAAGCTTTATACAGCGGGAGGCAGACTCTTTTTTTTCTTT
>CM052720.1:25692624-25770273 GCA_028551405.1 Uromys caudimaculatus | reverse complement strand
TAAATTTTGGTGCACAGCAGTTGTACATGATTTCATGTTTATGTAGCAAAATACATTGAAATGTACTAGTATTGAAACATAAATGTAAAAATAGTTGTGGAAATTGTCTTATTTTCCTTATGTCTCATTTGTTTAAAGCATAAATTTTCTTTTTAAAAAAATCTAACTAAGGATAAATGAATACTGTAATTGAAGATATATTTTAAATCTTTGTCATGTTTTTTTTTTTTTTTTTTTAAGCTATTGCAAATTGTATCATTCCTGATTATATAGAACTTTGTGGGTGGTATAAAATAAATTTTATACTTCTATTTTGCACCTGGTAGTCTATTTTTTTCTTTCCTCTTCAAAATCTTATTTTAAAATATAATATTTAGTATTCCCATCTTAATTATAAAAGACTTATGGTTTGAGCAAACAGGTCATGTTTGAGTATGAAGACAACACTCGCTATTGATACAGAACCCCGTACCCAGCAGTCCCAGTTCACTTCCTAGCACCAAAAGCAAGGTTTGGTTTGGTTTGGTTTGGTTTGATGTGTCTGGGTGTATTCCCTGCAGATATGTCTGTAGATGAAGTGCACGTCTGGTGCCTGTAAAAGCCAGAAGAGGGCGTCCAATCCACTGAGACTGGAGTAACAGATGATTCACCATAAGGGCACTGGGAAACCAGGCCCTTTGGAAGAGCAGCCAATGTTCTTAGCCACCGAGCCATCTCTCCAGCCCCCTCAAACAGATTTGCATCACCTCCCAAATGGTCCTCGTGTCTTTGTACATCTATCAGTTCCCATGGGACTGCTCTTGTTAATGGCTCTAATGAATTTAGTTTGTATAGCTTTTACCAGTTTTAGGTCAAAAACGGAATAAAATGAGTAGTTTCGCTTAGCCTATCACTGTTCTGCAGACTAACCCATACAGATTCCTTGCTTTGTGTCTTGTTTTGATGAAAACTGTTATAGTCCAGATTAGCCTCAAGCTGGGTGTCAGTCACTCATGCTTGATTCATTTACCTGAGCAGAAACATTTTTGGAGAATGGTGTATTACTGGCAGTAGTGCTGTCTACAAAGGAATGCACCGATCAGAAAATAGGCATAGTAAAGTTTAATTGCATGCCAGTGTGCAGCGAAGGAGGAGCAAGCATTTTAAAGCTAGGATGTCATAGCACAGGTTTTGTTTTTTGTTTTGTTTTTGTGGTGCATGTTTTTAGCTTCAGCTTCCCTCACCTATCCTACCCCATTTCCAAAAGCATATGACATATCTACCCTCAATTTTGTGATAGGCTCAATCTACTGTGCTCAAAACCACTAATAAAATGCAACTTGTTTTCTCCTTTCTGCTGTGTTTTTGCGGACCATACTACGCATAGTTCAGGCTGCTGGCTCTGAACTTCACATCCTGTAGGGCTATTCTCTAGAGGGCTGGGTTTGCTGGTCATACCACCAGGGGCCCACTCCCCACTCCAAGCTCTTTTTTTCTCCCATAGAAAATCAAATCCAAGAACTTGAGCTTGCTGGGCACTTGCTCTTAGCACCTGAACTACATCCTTAACCCTTGCCCCTACGTGATTATATGTGTTAAAATGAAAGTGAGAAGCCAAAGACAAACAACTGGGCTTCCTCATCACAAGTGCTCGCCACCATGACTGCCAGCAGAATTTCTTGTTCTCAGCAGAGTGATAATCATGCCAAGATTCTCAGGAAACACTACAGACAAAAGCTAGATCACTTGTAGTCAAAATATTCCTTCTTCTCTTTCCTTAGTGTTGTGTTGGTCTGTATGTCTGGTTTTTGTGTCTTGTAGCCCAGGCTGGACTTGAGCTTGAGGAATCTTTCTCTGCCTTCTGATTTCTGGAATTTGCAAGACTGACTACCTAGACCTACACATAAATTGTTTCATGAGAATGAAGCAGCCTGTTGTTCTCTATATAGCCTAAGGTTGCTTAAGTACAGGTTATTGACTGTGTATTATTAGATGTCAAAGCAAAACTACTTGGCAACGGACCAGAACGCCTTTCCTCTTATAGGTCCTGGGTAGTCTAGAGACCTAGTGCCATGCTTCCAGAGCCCCAGTCTTGTGCCTAGACCCTTTCTCAGGTTGGCCTCCGACACTCCCTGATCCTGGTAGGGCTTTCCAATGCCCTTTGTTCACACGTGTTGACGAGCTTTTTCTTGAGAATGTAAAAATTTTGCCTTCATAGTTTGTAGATCTCCCTCCACCTGTACCTGTCTCTTCTTGCTTTCTGCTACAGTAACGACAGTGTCTTTCCTACCGAAGGCGTAATTCCTGCATGTGCACAGTAGCTTATGTATCCTCTCCCAGCAAGGTAAGGTCAGCCTTTTCTCATTATCAGGCTCTGAATACTCTACTCTCTGACACACACCCAGCAAAGCCTGCCTTTCAACCTTGTATCCTATTCTAGCTCCATTTCTCTTCTAGTTACTGCTGTTTTGTTTTATTTTGGTTTTTGTTTTTTGAGACAGGGTTTCTCTGTGTAGCCCTGGCAGTAGAACTGTAGACCAGGCTGTCACTGAACCCACAGAGATCTGCCTACCTCTGCCTACAGAGTGCTAGGATTAAAGGTGTGGGCCACCAGCTCCCAGCATCAGCTATTTTGTAAGATATCTTATTCATGGACTCCTTTATAAACACCACTCTGAGTCCACATCAAACATCCAGGACTTATCAGCTCTCTAAATATTATTGATTGAATATCTGCCCTCTGGACACAAAATTCATATATTGACATCCTAAGAACTAAATTAATGACCTTTAAAGGTTGAACCTTCAAAGAAATAGAATTCAAAAAAATAAAATCATTGACCTTGTCACAGAAGCTCCAAGGATTACTCATTTGGTGGAGTGCGTGTCTAGCAAGCATGGAGACTTCTGTGCAATATTGCACAAACTAGGCTCCAAAGCATTCTCTATAGAACAGTGGTCCTCAGCCTTCCTAATGCCGAGACTCTAACACAGTTCCCCATGTTGTGGTGACCCCTAACCATAAAATTATTTTAGCTACTTCATTAACTGTCATTTTACTACTGGTATAAATTGATATGTAAATATCTGTATTGTCCAATTGTCTTAGGTGACCCCGTGAAAGGTCATTCATCCCAAAGTATCTGAAGCCTCCTGCTGGCATGCAGATGTACATGCAGCAGGGCATTCATATATTTGATGATTTTTTAAAAAATATTATTTATTTATTATTATTTATTTGAGTACACCATAGCTGTCTTCAGACACACACCAGAAGAGGGCATCAGATCCCATTATAGATGGTTGTGAGCCACATGTGGTTGTTGGGAATTGAACTCAGGACCTCTGGAAGAGCAGTCAGTGCTCTTAACCACTGAGCCATCTCTCCAGCCCTATTTGATGATTTTTAAAGTGTTTTACCTTCTTATGTGTACGTACAACATGTGTGACTGGTGCTTGGAGGATGTCAGAGCTGGTATCAGATTTCCTGGAACTGGAGGTTACAAGCAGTTGTAAGGCACCATGTGGATACTGGGAATTGAACCAAAGCCCTCCACAAGAGCTACAAGAGCTCTTACCCACTGAGCCAACTCTTTAGCCCTGATCTTAGGCTTTCAACCTCCAAGAACTTGAGAAACAGCACCAATTACTTAGAGTCTATTTAAGACTCAAACTGGTAAAGAAGCAAAAAAACCTGTGGAAATAATCAAACCTGGTGGGGAAATAAAGCCAACTATAAATGAAACCACTCAGCTATTACCAGCCTGCCAGAGGCTGAAGCAGGAAGACCTGACTACCACCCTCAGAATTAACAGGAGACCTTATCACCAGGGAAGGGTGCACTAGGGATGAAGTCCACTTGGCAGAATGCTTGCCTATATATAAAAACCCTGGGCCCCACCTTTTTTAGTGCACAAGTGAAGCTTGGTGATCTCCTACTAACTGAAATATTGTGAATTGTTAAGAAAGCTGTCAGTGCACCCACACTTTTTTTTTATAAGATTTATTTATTTTATGTATGTGATACCATTGCTCTCTTCAGACGAGGGCATCAGATCTCATTACAAATGGTTGTGAGTCACCATGTGGGTGCTGGGACTTGAACTCAGGACCTCTGGAAGAGCAGTCAGTGCTCTTAACCGCTGAGCCACCTCTCCAGTCCGCACCCACACTTTTCAAAACACAATTAAAAGTGTCCGGGAATAGTATGAACACGTACAGGCAGGTCAGCTGAATAATTGAAAGTCCACAATTATTTCCATGGATACCGAGCTAATCATCTTTTAACAATGGTATAGAGTATATAAGAGATGAAATCCTAGTCAGGCAGTGGTGGCGCACGCCTTTAATCCCAGCACTTGGGAGGCAGAGGCAGGTGGATTTCTGAGTACAAGGCCAGCCTGGTCTACAGAGTGAGTTCCAGGACAGCCAGGGCTACACAGAGAAACCCTGTCTCGAAAAACCAAAAAAAAAAAAAATAATAATAATAATAATAATAAAGAAAAGAAAACAGATTCAAAGACATGGCTGGGCGTGGTGCGAGTTCCAGGACAGTCAAGGCTACACAGAGAAAGCCTGTCTGGAAAACAAAATACAAAAAAGAGAGAGATGAAATCCTAGCATTTTAAACAGTTGGTGCTGAGGAAACTTGTGGGGTGGTGGGCTGTGACAGGCAGCCTGGTCCCTGGTGGAGCACAGGCTTAAACCCCAGCAACCCAGTGGGGGGGGGGGGGGTAACCCTGCAAGGGATGGTAGGCATTTTGCCAAGCTCCTGGGCCCCTGGCTCCTGTCAAGTAGTACAACCCCCACAGCCCCCTATAGAGAGATCTGTGACCATCAGGCACCTAGGAGCAGCATGCCAAGCCCTCCCACATGCAGGTAAGGTATCCCTAAGCTCTCAGACCAAGTCAATGGGAAGTACCTGCTGTCAGACCCTGACCCATCCCAAACTGTATATTAGAGATCCTATCCACAAGGAATAGAGGGGTGAGAACTACTTAGTCCTCTGAGAGCTTCTATCATAAGAGCTGTAACACTGCTACTTGGGAAGAGGTCTGCTCCCCCGAAACACCACCAGAAGCTTCCTGCACTCCTCTTGGGCTAGTTGGCCTCTCCTGGGCTCAGCCCGGGCCCACTCAGCGCAGGGTGGCAGGTGCAGCGTCTGGAGCAACCAATGCAGCAACTGTGGAGACTGAGGTCGAGGTGACCCTCATCCCTGCTGGTACTCTCCTCGCCATCCCCCACCCCCGTTGCCTGAACTCTCATAACTGGCCAGGCCCGAGATCCCTGTGGAAAGCCTCCAGCAAATAGGCCCACAAAAACTTGGTTTTTATATATTACATTTGCACTTAATTACATTACATTACAATTGCACTGGATTCTTAACTTATGCACAAAACTAATTTGAATGGATCAGTCCAGTTTAGGTTGTTCCTCAATCAGAGATCAGTTCCTAACATGAGTTAGGCCCATTTTTACTGATCGACTTGAGTTCAGTCCCTGGATTCTCCGCTGTGGAAAGACAGAACTACTTTTTTCATAAAGTACTTCATAGTTCTTTAGAGCTGTCACTCACACAGACACCCATACACACTAATGCAATGACTGCACTGCATACAATGCCCTTGGGAGGCAGAGGCAGACTGATCTCTAACTTTTAGGTCAGCCTGATCTACATAGCACATTCGAAGCCAGCTAGAGCTATGAAGAGAGAGCTGTTTCTATAAACACACACACACACAGAGGAGAGAGAGAGAGAGAGAGAGAGAGAGAGAGAGAGAGAGAGAGAGAGAGGCAGGAGAGATGTCTCAATGTTTAAGAGCACTGGCTGCTCTTCCAGAGGATCCGGGTTCAATTCCCAGCACCCACTTGACAGCTCACAACTGTAGCTCCAGTGCCAGGGGATCTGACGCCCACACACAGACATTCTTCACATTGACATTCCTGCAGGCAAACAATAACGCACATAAAAACACTAAGGGTCCTGGTGGTGCTGCTTTAACCCCAGCACTCTGGAGGTGGACGAGGCCAGCCTGGGTCATGGTGGTGCTGGCTTTAACCCCAGCACTCTGGAGGCGGACAAGGCCAGCCTGGGTCATGGTGGTGCTTCTTTAACCCCAGCACTCTGGAGGCGGACGAGGCCAGCCTAGTCTGTGTAGTAAGTGCCAAGCCTGGCAAGTAAGACCTTGTCTCAAACAACACAAATGGCAAGATTCTTACACATCGGTAACAAGAAAGTTTCTGGGGGCCGTCGTGCATGCCATGTGGACTATTCCATACGCTGAGGAGAAGGAGAAGCGTCTATTAGCCTTAAACTCAAGGAAGATAAAAGACTTTACCAAATTTCAAATGTCTCAATAGTCCTGAATTGTGTTCTACAGTGAGCTAGAATAATAAAATCCATGCTGTGGTTTTAGCTTGGTGTCAGAGTCCTTGCTTAGCACATTTGAGTCCCTGGGCTCAGTCCTGTGCACCATATACAAAATAAATGAAATGAAATAAAATACCAAATCTATGTATAAATGATAGTTGATACTATTAGTTTAAATTTTTATTAGAAGTCAGGCAGTGGTGGCCCACACCTTTAATCCCAGCACTTGGGTGGCAGAGGCAGGCGGATTTCTGAGTTCCAGGCCAGCCTGGTCTACAGAGCGAGTTCCAGGACAGCTGGAGCTACACAGAGAAACCCTGTCTCGAAAAACCAAAAAAAAAAAAAAAAAAAATTAGAATCAAATATTGCCAAAATGTTGGATATGGGGAACTTGAAACTATTTCTCCAAGGAAATAATTGCCAATAAGCTTATTTTTCCTTAGCATCTTCAGTCATTACATTAAGAAAATGAAAGCCAAATCCATGATAATAATTTGCCTTATACTCATTAGAGAGACAAAACACTGAGAGAGACAGAGAGACAGAGAGGGGCAAGCAAACCCAGGTATGGTTACACATTCCTATGATATAGCCAGCATCCATGAGTTCGAAGCAATCTGGTCTGCACAGTGATTTCCAAGTGTCCAGGACTCAGAAAGAGGGTTTCAAGAAGAAGAGGAGGAAAGCAAATAAATAAAAGCTGAGGGAAGGCGGAGGCCATGGCTCAGTGAGTTGAGCATGAGGACCCGTGGGAATACGTGAGCATTTGTGTCTCCAGTGCTGCAAGCCTGAGTGACCCTAGCACTAGCACTGGGGATGTGGGGACAGCCAAACCACTGGGGCTCATAGGGTGTTATGACCAGCACAGGTTAGCACAAACTGCAAGCTCCAGCTTCAGAGAGACCACGTGTCACAGAATCAGTAGAGCAGATGGAGAGATGGCTCTGTGCTTAGCAGAACATGCTGCTCTTTCAAAGGATCTAAGTTCAGTTCCCAGCACCTACACAGAGGCAGCTCACAACTGCCTGATAACTCCAACGCCAGGGATACCAAAGAAATCATGATTTACACTTATACAGACACATGACATACGCATAAATACAAATAGATAGAAGAAAGACAAGTAAGTAGAGGCTAGGAAAATGGCTCATAGTTTTTTTTAAAGGTTTTATTTATTTTATGTATATGCGTACACTGTAGCTGTCTTCAGCCACACCAGAAGAGGGCATCGGATCCCATTACAGATGGTTGTGAGCCACCATGTGGTTGCTGGGAATTGAACTCAGGACCTCTGGAAGAGCAGTCAGTGCTCTTAACCTCTGAGCCATCTCTCTAGTCCGAGAACCTTGGTTTTATTACAAGCACCAATGTGGCAGCTTACAAAAGTCTATCCCTTTCAGGGCATCTGACGCCCTCTTCTGATCTCCATGGCTACCAGGCATACATGAGGTACAGACATAAATGCAATAAAAACTTCCAGACACATTTTTTTTTTTAATTTCCTCAGGGTGGTGGTTTAATCCCAGCACTCAGGAGGCAGAAGCAGGTGGATCTCTGGTTCAAGGTCAACTTGATCTATAGAGCCAGTTCCAGCCCAGCCACGGTTACACAAAGAACCAACAAAAAACTGCACTAGAAGAGATACTCAATGCTGACCTCTGACATTCAGTCACTCGTGCCCTTGTAAAGCACACACACAAACATACCCGAAGAAATAAGCTAATAAATAAAACTTTTTAAAAAAAGTAGTGGCGGGTGGGGGTGGGGAGAGATTGGCAAGGATGCAGCACATTTCTTGTGGGAATATAAAATAGTACAGCCACTGTAAAAATAGCTGAACATTTTGTCAAAAGATAAATATAGAATTATCATATGACCCAGAATTGTACCCCAAAGGGCTTGAAAACAGTTCAAATAAAAGTGTGAGTTCTCTATAGAGAAAAGAAGAAAAAACTGAAGTAGGGTCAGATTATGCAATCCTGCCGAAACTGTTATTCACCATGTATGTACACGAGGCTGATCTCCAAATTGCAGTAACATTCCTACCTTGTGTTATAGGCTATTCCTCCACAGTCTGCTGGAAAACTCTTTTCCTTCCAATAATTTAGGTTCTTTGCTGTAGTTCTGTAATAAAAGACAGAGAGTAACTCAAAGGTTTGGCTCTAGAGTGGATTTAGATAGCATCATAACAGAGGAATCATGAATTTACAGTCAGGCGGGTTTGATGAAATCCCACGTCAACCAAAACTGCCCCTTGTAAAAACAAAAACAAAAACAAAACACTGAGCACTGTTGCACAGATCCCAGTTAGTCAGAAGGCTGAGGTAGAAGGAACATAAATTCAAGGTCTGTCTGTTACAACCTGAATTCAAATCCAGCCCTGGCAAGTCTGTGAGACCCTGCCTCTAACGTACAAAGAGCACAATGCTCGAAGACGATTGGGTCATACAGTGTTTCTGTAGAATGCTCAAGGCTGTGGGTCAATTTCAGGGAATATACTCTTTTTCTTTTTGTCTCTTTCCCTCTCTGTAAGAATATACCATGACAAACAAAAATAGTTTCCACACCGGGCGGTAGTGGCACACGCCTTTAATCCCAGCACTCAGGAGGCAGAGGCAGGTGGATTTCTGAGTTCAAGACCAGCCTGGTCTACAGAGTGAGTTTCAGGACAGCCAGGGCTACACAGAGAAACCCTGTCTTGAAAAACCAAAAAAAAAAAAAAAAAAAAAAGTTCGGATCTCCAATGACAGTATGGGATAATTAATGAAGCTTCATTTGTGTGTACGGCTGGGTCTGGTGGCTTGTGACTGCAATCCCAAAACTTGGAGCCAGAGGCAGGATTGTCACAAGCTTGAGGCTAGCTTTGTCTATAAATCAAGTATCAGTCGTGCCAGGAACTGGGATTTTTGTCTCCAAAAATAAATCAAAGGCAATCACCACCAAAAATATTTTTGTCTAGTGCCTTTGCATGCAGTCTATTATCTGGTGAGAGTGTATGATCATCTCCTATAGAAGACAATTTATATTCTGCCAAGAGGGGAAAGAGAGGTGGGACCCTGGGGAAGATTCTCTTGTCTAATTGCCTTTTGCTAAAAGCCATTCTTAAATAAAAGAGGAAACTTGAGGCTGACATTCTAGTTTCAGATTGTTCATAGAAGCTTAAAAGTTAAAAGATCAGCTGATAACCTACAGTGTGGTATGTTTGTTTAACTGTAAATATAAAAAAGAAAGTCTGGAGACAATGCCTCTTTTTGTAGCTATGGCTGTCCTGGAACTCACTGTGTACACATCGTGCTCGCCTCAGACTCATAGAGATCAGCCTGCTTCTGTTTCCCTAGTCCTGGAATTGAAGGCATTAAAGCAGTCCCCATGCCTGACTTTTTATTCATTTTAAGAAGTATTTGATTTTGTATTTTCCCAAAGTTTTATGTGAATGGAGTTGTTTGGCAGCGTGTATGTCTGTGCACAACCCACATGTGTGGACTGCCAGAGAGGCCGTAGAGAGCAACAGACCCCACGTAGAACACACTTACTGAAACCTTTAGCCACCCTGTAGGTGTTGCCATTCGAAGTCACGTCCTCTGGAAGACCTCACAGTACTCTCAACTGCTGAGTCTTTACATCAGCCCCAAGATTTCATTGGTATTTATGTACATGTATGTGTGTCTGTTTGTGTGAGTGTATGTCATGTATGCAGAACCCCAGGAGGCCAGGAGAGGACCTCAGAGTTCCATGGATGGGGCTCATGTAAATGCTGGGACGAACTCCGGGTTGATGGAAGAACGTCAAGTGCTGCTAACTGCTGAACCATCCCTCTAGCTCTGTCTTGTTTCAGTGTGGAGCCCTGGCTCTGCTGTGTCTGACCATGTAGACCAGGCTTATCTGGAAGTCGCAGAGACATGTCTCTCCAAAGTACAGATATTAAAAACATGTGCCGCCATGCCTGTTTCAGAACTGTTTTTTTGAAGTATTTATTTATTTATATTTTATGTATGTGAGCACACTGTAGCTGTCTTCAGACACACCAGAAGAGGGCATCGGATCCCATTTCAGATGGTTGTGAGCCATGTGGTTGCTGGGAATTGAACTCAGGACCTCTGGAAGAGCAGTCAGTGCTCTTAACCGCTGAGCCATCTCTACAGCCCCCACAAGTTTTTTTGATAACATATCTCATATTTTACTTTACTTACTTTCTCCCTGTTGGGCCTGTCCCGCACACTCCTCCAGGTAGTGATTGGCAGGTGGGCACATCACTGCCTGGACCTCAGGATGCCACCCTTCAGGATTCCAGCATCTAAGTTGCCACTCCCCTTCAGACACCATGTCTGGGGGCAGCAGGCCCCAGGTAGAGAGTGCAGAGCTGGCACTGGCCCTGGCCCTGGCCCAGGGAGGAGAAAGTTCCAGCTTCCTCTTTAGAACAGCCCCTGGTCCGCAGCCTGGGGCAGCTTTGGCCGTAGGGGCAGGGTGCAAGCCCCACCTCTGGTTCGCAGTGGTGACCAAGGCAGCAAGAATGGCTTTGGTGGCAGTGGCCCTGATTCCTCAATGACTTGCCCCTCTGCCCTCCTGCACCGGTTACTGTGTTGCTGAGCAGCAGCTCTGCCCCCGGGGTTAGAACTGGACCCTGACATCGTGGCACTGGGGATGTTCTCCCCCTCCCACCGTTCCGAGGGGGAGAGGGTAGGGTCCTGGGCAGTGGTAGTCTTGGGCCCCATTTTGATACTGGTTTGGAGCCTGACTGGAGTTTGCGTGGCCTTGTGGGAGAACCTAAGCCTGGCTTGAGTTCTGAGACCTGTTTCAGTCACTTCTGTATAGGGGTGAGGCAGGAAGACCTGTTTGGCACTCCCTCTGCCCTGCCCTTGCCGATGTGGAGCTTTGCTATTGGCCCTGTCAGTTACTCCTTCTCCTTCCCCACTTCCTTCATCATCTCTTCCCATACCTAAGTGTCCACCGCCTTTGCCTTCTCTATATAAGCAAGGGGCTAATACAATAGAGCTGAGTTCCTGCTTCAACAAGACTCCCTGCCAGCCGTTGCAGTGGTGGTGCATTCCTTTAATCCCAGCACTGGGAAGGCAGAGGCAGGCTGATTTCTGAGTTCGAGGCCAGCCTGGTCTACAGAGTGAGTTCCAGGACAGCCAGGGCTACACAGAGAAACCCTGTCTCGAAAAACAAAAACGAAAACAAACAAACAAAAAGACTCCCAGCCGGGTGTGTTTCTTTTGGGCTGCTGACGCCATCACGCTCAGCCCCAGATAGACTCAGCTGGACCGGTTTCTCTCCTCTGGTCTGGAGCTTCCGGCAAGGAGCTGACATCTCCCTTTTATTGCTTGGGCACCTGGCACAAGCTGTTTTGAATTTCTCCAAATTACTATAGTGTGATGAGAGTTATGTTGTAACAGTTTGATGGTCAGGACAGAATTAGTAGAGACAAAAAAGTTACATTTTACCAATTTGCTGTAAGTTTTTACTTAAGTGGGGGAAAGGCCCCTTGATGTTTGAAAAACATTAAAGAACCTGTACCTCTGTGATCATAAAATTTAAGGGGAAAGGTACATGGAACCACACAGAAAGCTATCCATTTTATCATGTCGGTTTTGGTGAGATAAGATGTTATGTAGTCCAGGCTGGCCTTGAACTCCTGATCCTACCTACCTCTACATCCCAAGTGTTAGATTACAGGACACCACATCATGCTTGGCCCATCTAGTCTTACGTGGAATTTCTCGCATAAGCTATTTCATGTTGAGAATGTTTAGCTGTTCCCAGCAGGTGTAGGGCAAAATTAGAGAATGACTTAATAGCTATGTCTCTCTCTCTCTCCTTTTTGAGACAGGGTTTCTCTGTGTAGCCCTGGCTGTCCTGGAACTCACTCTGTAGACCTGGCTGGCCTCGAACCCAGAAGTCGTCCTGCCTCTGCCTCCCCAGTGCTGGGATTAAAGGCGTGCGCCACCACTGCCCGGCGTGAGTATATATTTTAAATATCGATCTTTATGTTAATTATAGTTCCATTTCAAAAACAAGTTCTTACATGCTCATCCTTCCAAGCCAACAGCATAAGAATGGAATAAGGACAACCACAAGATGGCGGCGACCCCGGCCGGACCACGTGACTGCCGCTCGTTCTCTCGCTTCCTGGGAAGGACCGCGTTTGCCTCAGAGCTGGCGGCGCAGGGACAGCCAACTCATTGTTAAGTGAAGCCAAGGTAATCCGGCTGGGGCGCGCTCTAGCTCAGGCTGCCTAGTGAACACGCACGCGGGGAGCGCGCACGCCGAACGTCCCTCCGCACGCGCCCGGTCCTCCCTGAGACGGCAGGAGGTGCGGCGTGGTGGAGGGGGAGCAGTCTGCGCATGCGCCTGAGCTTGACGGGTTTTGAAATGGCTTCTCTGTTAACCCCGGCCCGACTCAGGTGAAGCTGTGGTCAGTGTTTTGCTCTGGAGCGGTGGGAAGCCGAGGCGGGCTGCTTCCGCTCGTCCGCGGAGGGTCGGCGGAGGGGTAGGGGAGCGCGTGATGTGGCAGCCGCGGGCGGGTGGGTGATGGCCGTCGCGGCGGGGCCGGCGAGCTAGAGACGCGATCCCTTTTGTGCGGGTCGGAGCAGGCCCCGCGCGCCGCGCCCTTCCCCCAGCGCGGCGGCTCCAGGCCCCTCAGGTGCGGCCTGCGGCCCTGGGTTCCCGGAGGCCCGCGCTGCCAAGGCGCTGAGGCCCGGCCCGGCTCCGGCCGGCGGGGAGTGTTTTCAGGGCTTGGAAGCTCTCTCAGACTGGCCTAAGGGCCTGAGGGACTGCGACGACCCGCGGGCCCCTGAAGGAGCTGTTCCCGTGGCCTGGAACGCTGGGTTCCATCTTCCGCGGCCCGCGCGTTATGGAGGCTGGGAGGGAGATCAGTGGTGTCCTTAGCCCGGGATGCCAGGCCCATCCTTTCCTTTTCTCTTTGATTTTCGGGGAGGGGTCTTCACAGTGGTTCTTTTTGAGCTACGCGTTCTCCCAACTGCCTCCCAACCCCCGGAGTGGAGACTAGAGTGACAAAGGCCATAGTGACTTCCTAAAGTAATGTTCGTTATTAAGATGGTATTGGTCAATGCCTTTGCCTTTATGGGGGAGGGGATCTCGACGCAGTTTCCGTTATTGATTTAACCCCACTGCTGGATCTCAGTCCATCACCCAAAGAAACACTCAGGTTATACTTTCTGTGTCTATAAAGCTGCCGATTTCGTTTGTTCCTATAGAGATTATAGCCTTAGCTGGTCTGTAACGTCATATAAACCATGCTGGCCTGGTATTTCTAGAGATCGGCCTGACTCAGCCTCCGGAGTGCTGGGATTAAAGGCTGCGCCACTAAACCATGCCAGACCTTTTCAGGAAATGTCAGTGTAGTCACTGACGGAAGTTCCATTAAGTCCACCCCTAAGGATATCATTTAAATAGAATATGCATATGTGTTGATATGTTGATAGTGCGTTTTTATTTGAAATGTTCAGTTGGCACACTTTCTTCTTTCAGTTCTCGTTTGGAACATGTCTTTAATATGTCAATTTCTCTAAGCTAGCTTTTTGTTGTATCCTTTCTTTATAGATATCTGCTATAGAAGAGAAACAAGTGAAGGTTTTCCCCCCTTGCATCATGGCTCAGTTTGGAGGGCAGAAGAACCCACCATGGGCTACTCAGTTTACAGCCACTGCGGTGTCCCAGCCAGGTCAGGCCACTGAACACTTGTCCTGGAAACGTGTCTGGGGGCTGTCTCAGTTGTGATTTAGCTTAATGTACAGGACAGGAAAATGATTGGAAATGATATACCCTTTACTTTTCAAGATACTTTTGAAACTTAACACGGGAGCAGAAACAAAAACTTGTTTATCCAGCAGTTTGAACAGGTTTATTGTCCCCCTCCCCTTTTTGTTATTTGTGTCTTAATTTTTTTTTTTTTTAATTTATTAAGGGGTTTTGCTATTCTTATTCTTTCTCTTCCACTGCACTTTATCATTTTTGTTTGGCCTTTGATATACAGTCTTCATTAGTAGCAGTCCTTTGGCATGAACCACCACACCCAGATTATAGTTTTCAGATGCCTTAAGTTTATCTTTTTTCTTTGGGTTTTTGGTTTTCAGACAGGTTTGTCTGTGTAGCCAGTAGTCTTGGCTGCCATAGAACTCACTCTGTAGACCAGGCTAACCTTGAACTCAGATCTGCTTGTCTCTGCCTCCCAGATGCTGGGACTAAAGGCATGCCATCACGCCCATAATTAGAGTTGATTTAATTATGTGGTGTTTTTTATTTTGGGTTTTTCGAGACAGGGTTTCTCTGTGTAGCCCTGGCTGTCCTGGAACTCACTCTAGACCAGGCTGACCTCGAACTCAGAAATCCACCTGCCTCTGCCTCCCAAGTGCTAGGATTAAAGGCGTGCGCCACCACTGCCCGGCGATTTAATTATGTTTTATAGAATATTGATTTATTAGAGAAAATGAACCAACTAGCCCTTCCTCCTTCTCTTGCTTCCTTCCTTCTTTCCTTTGTAGTGCTGGGATTTAATCGTACTGAGCTTCAAATAGAATATATTTTGTTTAGCATGTTTTCAGTTTTAAGAAGATACATTTTAGGCCAGGTACGGTGGCACACATCATAAACAACAACAACAACAACAAAACAAACTTAAAACAGCAAAAACAAAAAAAAGCCAAAATATTTTAAAGTAAATATATCTAATTTTTCTTTCTTTTTCATTTTCCTGGTCATGATCATACATGACTGTAATTCTAACACTTGGGAAGCACAGGCAGGTGGATCTCTGAGTGTAAGGCCAGCCTGATCTACATAACAGTTCCATGACAGCCAAGACTACATGGAGAGACCTTATCTAGACACCTCTCCCCAAATAATTTGTATATATATATTTTTTGTTGTTTTAGATTTATTTACTTTATTTATATGAGTACATTGTAGCTGTCTTCAGACATACCAGAAGAGGCCATCGGATCTCATTACAGATGGTTGTGAGCCACCATGTGGTTGCTGGGAACTGAACCCAGGACCTCTGGAAGAGCAGCCAGTGTTCTTAACCGCTGAGCCATCTCTCCATTGTATTGGATTTTTTGTATTGTTTGTTTGTTTTGTTTTTTTGAGACAGGGTTTCTCTGTGTGGCCCTGGCTGTCCTGGAACTCACTCTGTAGACCAGGCTGGCCTCGAACTCAGAAATCCACCTGCCTCTGCCTCCCAAGTGCTGGGATTAAAGGTGTGCGCCACCGCCACCACCGGGCCTACAGTCCAATCTTATGGTGGCATTTTCTAAAATGAGGCTCCCTCTCCAGAGAATGTGTGTCAAATTGTAATAAAAATAGCCAGCAGACATATAATAATTCAATTATAACTTTTCCTTTTTTGTTTATCTCCGTGATATCCTATTAATAGCAATATCTCATCATAAAACACATTTCAAACTTTTTTTTCCAAGACATGGTTTCTCTGTGTGGCCTGGCTGTCTTAGAACTAGCTCTGTAGACCAGGCTGGCAGAGATCCACCTGCCTCTGTCTTCCCAGTTCCCAGTGCTGGGATTAAAGGCTTGTGCCACCACTGCCAGCCCACATTCCAAACTATTAAGATTTTGTTTATTTATACAATATATATGAGAGAATCATTTGTCTACATACATGTATAGAGTTTTTTAGTGTACCTGTGACTGTCTTGGAACTTACTCTGTAAACTAGATTAGCTTCAGACTAGATATCCACTTGCCTCTGCCTCTAGTTGTGTGCTACAATGCCTGGCATATTGTCTTCTAATTACTTTTGATTCTTCAGCCCTAGATGACAAGTATTGAGAGGCATAGCAAAACAAAGGTTTCACTTAATAATTCTGATCTCTTGTTAATCGCAGTATATCCTTTAGGTCCTGCTGACCAGAACCACAGATTCTTAATACAAAATAGCACAGGACCAACCCTGACAGATTAAGCACCTTCACTGCTCACCCATCTCATGAGCCTGTGAGACTGATCATTTATTTACTTACTTATTTAGTGCACACTGTGTAGTCTTGGCTTGCAATTCACTATGTAGAGTAGACTGAGCTTGAGCTTGGACTCAGAAATCCACCTTCCTCTGACTCCCAAGTGCTTCCTAAGTGCTGAGATTAGAGACTTTTGCCTTTCTGTGTGTGTATCTTAAGTAGTCGAGGTTATCCTACTACTTTTCTAGCCAAGGATTGCCTTTAACTACTGTCTCCATTTCTCAAGGGCTGGGATTCTAGTACTACACCCTGGCTTGGTTTGTTTTTTTCTTTTTTTTTTTTTTTTTTTCTTGAGATTGATTTATTGATTGATTGATTTAGAGACAGGGTTTCTCTATGTAGTCCTGGCTGTCCTGGAACTCACTCTGTAGACCAGGCTGGCCTCAAACTCAGAAATCCGCCTGTCTCTGCCTCACAAGTGCTGGGATTAAAGGCATGGGCCACCACTGCCTGGCGAGATTTATTTTTATTTGTGTGTATATATCAGTGTTCGTGAATGCCACCCACATGTGTGCATGCCTGTGTAAGCCAGAAGAGGGTGTCAGCTCCCTTAGAGCTGGAGTAGTTACAGACAGTTGTGACCCGCCAAGATGAGTGTTGTGAACTCAACACTGGCCTTTCTGGAAGAAGAACAAATGTATGAGTGTTGCCTGCATCTATGTATATGTGGGACTTGTATGCCTGATGTCTCTGGAAGTCAGAAGAGGTACCCTGAAGATATTTTCCAGTGTAAAGTTGTCAGAGTCAGTTCTCCCAGCACCTGCTCTTACTTTCTCATCTGCTTCTAGATAAGTCACTTTTTTCTTTTACAATGTTGAAGATCAGTCTTCCACTTACCAAGCAATTGCTCTATCATTGAGCTAGTTTCCTGCCCAAGAGTAAATTGTAGGTTAGTAAAATGGTAATTTTTTTAAAAAGATGTTTTTCTATCTTTTATCTTGTTTTCCTTTTTGAGAAAGTCTGATGTGGCCTGGTCTGGCCTGGATCTTGTTAGCTTAGATAGTATGCCCTTAAACTCTTGGTCCTCCTGTCTACACCTCTTTAATGCAGGGATTACAGCCATGTGTTACTGTGTGTATTAGTTATGGTTTCATTGCTGTGAAGAGACACCGTAACGAAGGTAATCCTTACAAAGGACACCATTTAATTGGCGCTGGCTTACAGTTTCAGAGTTTCATTTAGTCCATTATCATCATGGTGGGAAGCATGGCAGCAGGTAGGCCGACCCAGTGCTGGAGGAGCGGAGAGTTCTTCCCAGAGCAGTCAAAAAGGAGACTCTCTTCCAACTATTGGTGGAGCCTGAGTGTAGGAGCTCAAAGCCCACCCCCACAGTGACACACTTCCTCCAGCTAGCTCACACCTCATGGTGCCACCCCCACATCATGCCTGGTTGAAAATAATTGTTTCATTTTTATTTTTTTGAGACTAGGTCTCTCTATGTAGCCCTAGCTGTCCTGGAACTTGCTATATAGACCAAGGTGGATTCAGATTCACAGAATCTGGCTGCCTTCTAGTCTTGGGGTTAAAGGTGTATGCCATCACATCCAACTCTGAAAAAGACTTTTGATTAGACTCTGGGTCTAGGTAAAGTTGGTTGTGTTACTGAAGTGTAGGTTAGTGGTGCTGGTTTTTCTTATATTTGTTATGGGAAGTCATGGGAGATTACTTGGTCAGGAACCAAGTAATCTTGATCACTCTTCTCTCTTTTAATCTCATTGTAGCTGCACTAGGTGTTCAGCAGCCATCACTTCTGGGAGCATCTCCTACCATTTATACCCAGCAGACTGCATTGGCGGCAGCAGGCCTTACCACGCAAACGCCAGCTAACTATCAGTTAACACAAACTGCAGCTCTGCAGCAACAAGCTGCAGCTGTGTTACAGCAGGTGAGTTTTAAAGTGACGTATGAGGTGATAAAACGATAGTCTGTACCTTGGGTTGCTCTCCCTTTTGTTTTCTCATTTGTTCATTCTTCGCCTTTGAGACAGGTTGTCTATATTGTTTATGTTGGTCTTGAACACTTGATTCTCCTACTTAGCATCCCAAATGTTTACTAGTATGATTGTCTGTTACCTCTGTATTTTAAACAGTGAAAAATTGTAGATTAAAAAAAAGCTGACATGCCTTTGATCTCAGCACTCTGCAGGCAAAGGTAGGCAAATCTCCATAAGTTTGTGGCCAGCCTGATCTACAAATCGAGTTCCAAGACAGCCAGGGCAGCTTTGCTTGATGGCACATACCTATAATCTGCACACTTGGCAGAGGGGTGGGGATGGGGGAGGGCATTGAATTTGAGGTTTTCCTGGGATACATAGCAGGAATCTATCTGAAGACAAAACAAATTAAAACAAAGTTTCTATGCTTTCTACAAAGAATAGTTTTATTGTCAGAAATCTTAATTCTTGTTTGTTTGGTTGGTTTTGGTATGTTTAAGACTAGGTCTCACAGCCGGGCAGTGGTGGCGCACGCTTTTAATCCCAGCACTTGGGAGGCAGAGATAGGTGGATTTCTGAGTTCAAGGCCAGCCTGGTCTACAGAGTGAGTTCCAGGACAGCCAGGGCTGCGCAGAGAAACCCTGTCTCAAAAAAACCAAAAAAAAAAAAAAAAAGACTAGGTCTCACTATGTAGCCCTGGCTATCCTGGAATTCACTCTGTAGACCAGGCTGGTCTCAAACTCACAGAAATAGACCTGCCTCTGCCTCTTGAGCACTAGGATTAAAGGTGTATGCCACCACCACCTGGCAGAATCTTAAATTGGATATATATACCTTAACCATTTTATGAAAATCCCGACTGCAATGGCTCATTATGTTAATTTTAGATCAAGTGTAGCTGGTTTAGAAAATTTCAGTGTAAGCTTTTATCTGTATGTACATTACTTTGAGAATGAATAAACTTTTATCTTTTTTTATCTTTTTCAGCAATATTCACAACCTCAGCAGGCCTTGTACAGTGTGCAACAGCAGGTTTGTGTAATTCTTTGTTAAAAATTGATTTTAAAACAACCATTCCCCACATCTCCCACATTAAAGTGATATACTGTTTAAATTCCTTCTTTCTATCCACCTTAAAATGTAGTTTTTAATCCTTTGGATGGGATAGGAAACCAGCTAACTCCACACCAAACACAACACACTGTTTCGCTCACCCCCAGACAAATCAGTTTTTGAAATAGTCACTGCCTAGCTGTGGCCTGGGACTCTGCTGCAGAGCAGGCAGATGCTGGGATTAAAGCTGTGCACCATTATAATGGGCTCCAACTTCTTTTATTAAATGTAGCTTAATACTTAGTAATTGAACGAGTTACTTAGAAATAGCAGGTGTGTCTTTTGAAATAGTTGTAGGTAAGTCTTATTAGTTTGTGTTGCTTTTCACATTGTTTTAATAAATGGGCTAATGTGTAAATTCAAGATCAGTGTTTATGAGCACTTGATAGTCCTCGGAGGATCTGGTTTCAGTTCTCAGCACCCATATGGTGACTCACAGCTGTAACTTTAGTTCCAGAGTTGGATTCCCAATACTCATGCCTGGTGGTTCACAAACACCTGTAACTCCAATTCCTAGGGATCTGATGCCCTCTTTTGGCCTCTGCCACCACAAGGCATGTGCTTGGTGCAGTTATACATCCCAGGCAAAAAACACCCATGGATGTAAGATAAAATAATGGAGATAAAATTTTTAAAGATAAAATTGACAAAACAAGAATACCTCTAAAAATCAACTCTGAAATACACATACTGATTGACCTTGTGTTTTTTTGTTTTTTTGTTTTTTTTACTTTCAGTTACAGCAACCCCAGCAGACCATTTTAACACAGGTTGGTTTGATGTGAATTTATTTCTTTTGAGCATCTGAGTTATTTCTGTTGTAGTTTTTCAATAAGGATTTAAAGATACTTGTTGGATTTGTGTAATAACATGAGTATTTATTGTTGGATAAAGATGGAAAGTGTGCTAATGTGTTTTGTGTTATGGATAGTGTATTATGTATTACAGGCTTCCTGTTTATTTGCTTACTTACAGTTTTTCTTTTTTTTTTTCTTTTTAACATTGGACATACTTTTTTAAAAGGATCTGTTTATTTTATTTATATGAATACACTGTAGCTGTTAGATACACCAGAAGAGGGTGTCGGATCCCATTACAGATGGTTGTGAGCCACCCTGTGGTTGCTGGGAATTGAACTCAGGACCTCTGGAAGAGCAGTCAGTGCTCTTAACTGCTGAGCCATCTCTCCAGCCCACTTACGGTTTTTTGAGACAGGATTTCTGTGTCACCCTGGCTATCCTGGAACTTGCTCTGTGAACCAGGCTGGCCTTGAACTCACAGAGATCTGCCTGCCTCTGCCTCCCCAGTGCTGGGATCAAAGGCATGTACAATCACCTCCAGGTTGCTTCCATTTATTTTAAAGGAAGGAAAAAAAATATATATGTGTATAAATATGTAGATATATATTACATATCTAGATAAAACTAACAATCAATAGGAGGTAGTTTTTTGAGTAGGAAACTGGGTATCTGAAATTGTTCAGATAAGATAGAAGCTTTTTACCTTTCAATTATTTGTACAGTTAAATTACGAATCTGTTACTTTGTTTTTGTTTTCTTGAGATAGGTCTCTTATATCCCAGGGTGGCCTCAATTGACTGTGTCACCAAAGATGACCTTGCATTTCTTGTCCTTCTGCTTCCAATTCCCTGGTGCTGGGATTATAGCCATGTTCTACTATGTTCGGTTCATAAAGTGCTAGAAATCTGTGTCAATTAACTAGAGGACACATAGAAAGGCATTTCATACCTTATTCTGACCTCCATCACATTCGAGTGCTTGTAATAAATCCACAACATACCATTTTCTCCTATCACTCATGTTTGGCAAGCTCTCTAGCTGATAACTTATTCCCCCAGACCCTGTTACTTTTTTGTTTTCTTTAAAGAATATGGGCTAGAGAGATGGCTCAGCATGCAATTAACAGGACTTTGCTGCTGTTCCAGGGGACTGACCCATGTCAGTTTCTAGAACCTGTTGCCCTTTTTTGACTACATTGGGCACATGTGCACATATAGATACACACTCATACACATAACTAAAAAAATAGAGATCTTATAATGTACTCGGATGCTTTCAGTCCCAGCATTAGGGAATCAGGGACAGGTTGATCTCTGTAAGCGTAAGTTTCACGCAGCCCGAGTTACAGAGCGAGACCCTATCTAAAACGGAAAACCAAAACCAAAAACCCACCAAGAACACTTCAATTGAGAAATTGTCTTCCTTAAATAAAGACTTACAATTGGGCCAAGCTTGGTGATACACACCTATAGTCCCAGCAGGGGATCCCAGAGAGATAGCAATTGGGTTACATAGGAAGTTCCTACTTTGTAAAGCAAAATTGACTCTGTTGGCTCACTTAGTGTGCTTAAGGCCCCAGATTTGATTATCAGGGCTGACACATTTGAACATACACCCACAGAACAAGGACATAAATTGACAGATACTTAATTTATTTTCTTTTTAAAAATTAATTTACTTCTTAAGTATGTGGTGGTGGATGTTTGGATGAATGTCAGGATCAGAGAAGAATTTGCAGAGGTTAATTTTCTCCTATGTTGGTTTGAGAGGGCAGGTGACAACCTCGGGTATTCCTTGGGTACCATTTACTGGTTTATTTTGTTTTGTTTGAGCTAGGATATCAGTGCAGGCCAGACTGCACTGGTCATCATGCAGGAGTAGCTTCCTGCTTCCACCTCTCCAGCACTGAGATTATGAACAATCCACAATTTGCCTAGTTGTTTGTTTTCCCTATTTGTTTTGGGAATTTCCTGTTTGTTTTGGGCCATTTACTAGTACAATACCTGAGTTTATAGTCATTTGCAAGTCTTAATGCAATGTTGCTTTGTTTGATAGCCAGCTGTTGCATTGCCCACAAGCCTTAGCCTGTCTACTCCTCAGCCTGCCGCACAGATTACTGTATCATATCCAACACCAAGGTCCAGTCAGCAGCAAACTCAACCTCAGAAGCAGCGTGTTTTCACAGGAGTGGTTACAAAGCTACATGATACATTTGGATTTGTGGATGAAGATGTATTCTTTCAGCTTGGGTAAAAACTTCATTAGATGTTGATTGATGATATGCATGTAGGAACATTTTCTTAATTGTGGCAAAAATTATAGTTTATAATTTAATTTTTAAATCAGTATGTTTGTATATTTGTACTTACTCCCTCTGTAGATAAAATTGCAATAGTGTATGTATGTGTGTTTGGGAGTGTGGGGTTTACACACTTTGGGAAGTTAAAGGTGGGAGTTGGTTCTCTCCTGTCATGTGGGTTTCAGGGATCAGGCTCAGTTCGTTTTTTTTTTGTTGTTTTTTTTTTTTTTGGTTTTTCGAGACAGGGTTTCTCTGTGTAGCCCTGGCTGTCCTGGAACTCACTCTGTAGACTAGGTTGGCCTCGAACTCAGAAATCTGCCTCCCAAGTGCTGGGATTAAAGGCATGCGCCACCACTGCCCGGCTTAGGCTCAGTTCTTAAGCTTGGTAATAAGTGCTAATTTCTTTTTATTTCTTTATAAATGTTTTGTCAGTTAGGTGGCAGCTCTAGTAACATTCAAGTCCAGGTTTAGAATAAAATTAGAGATTGAGGTAGATTAAGGGTGTTATACACCTTTAATTCCAGCACTTGCATGGTAGAGGCAGGTGGACCTCTGATTTCTGGGCTAGCCTGATCAACATAGTTCCAGAACAGTTGGGCTTTATAGTAAGACCTTTGCCTCAAAACAAACATACAAATGAATAAAATAAGATGGCGACTGAATTAGCTTTTTAAAATCTAAATTGATTTTTACATATTTAATACTGACTAATACTTTTTTCTAATTTTTTTGTGTGTGTTTTTTGTATATATGCACATGCATGCGTTGGGGGAAGGTATACTCACCTTAGCATGTGTGTCTGTAGGCCAGAGGTTGGCTTTGCTTTTTTTCTTTTTGTTTGTTTGGTTGGTTTTGGTTTTTGTTTTTGTTTTTTCGAGTCAGGGTTTCTCTGTGTAGCCCTGGCTGTCCTGGAACTCACTCTGTAGACCAGGCTGGCCTCGAACTCAGAAATCCGCCTGCCTCTGCCTCCCAAGTGCTGGGATTAAAGGCGTGCGCCACCACTGCCTGGCTGCTTTTTATTATTTATTTTTCTCTATCATATAATTTATTTTATGACAAGATCTCCCACTTAACTTGGAATTCACCATCTCTGATAGAGTGGTTGTCCTTGGAGTCCCTGGGATGTGTCACTGTCCTCCCAACCCCATGGTTCCAGGTGTGTGCCACCATGCCCAGACTCGCTCCTCATGCTTGTGTAGCAGGCACTGTACTTGCTATACTTTACAATGAATCCTCTCCCTGCTCCTAAAAATTAAGGTGGCGGTGGTTGTTTTAAGATAGGGTCTCACTGTGTAGCCCTAGCTGGCTTAGAATTTACTGTATGGATCAGGCTCACAGTGAACTCACAGAAATACATCTGCCTTTGCCTCCTGAGTGCTGAGATTAGAAGTGCTGGCTACCATGCCTGGCCAAAGGACATTAAGGTTTTGTTGTTTTGTTTAGTTGCTTGCTTTTTTTTTTTTTTTTTTTAAATGCAGGGTTTTACTATGTAGCCTTGTTTGATCTAAAACTTGCTATGTAGACCAGGCTGGCCTTGAACTCATAGATACTCATCTGCCTTTGCCTTCTGGATGCTAGGATTAAAGGTGTGGACCACCCTGTCTGGCCCTTTTTCAATTGCATCAAAACTTAGTGTTCTTAGTGCTTTTCTTATAATGTCTCTAGTCCTAGTTTTTGTGGTGGTGGTTGCAGGAAATGGGGATTGTTTTAGAGTATTTATTGATGTGTACATGAGGGAGTTGTTGGAGGAGTGCATGGACAGAGGACAGAGGAAGACATTGGGGTGTCCTGCTCAGTCATCCTCCCCCCTTTTTTTTGGGAGACAGGGTTTCACTTTGTTGCTTTGGTACTCTGGAACTCTGTATGTTGACCAGTCACCAGACTGGACTTGAATTCATAGATGAGATCTGCCTGCCTCTCTTTCTTGAGTGCTGAGATTAAAGACATGTGCCACCACTCCCACTCAGCCCTGCTTGTGAAACGGGCTTTATCACTGAACCCGGGGCTCGGCTAGTGGCCGCCAAAACCCAGCGATTGATCCCTCTAGCTCTCCTCTTTACAGCACTGTGCTTACAGGCCTGTGAGAGCATGCTCGGCTTCTTAAGTGGGTTCTGGTGATGTGACTCAGGTCCATATGCTTGCACAGCGTAAGGCTGTGCTCACTTAACCCTCCCACCTCAGGTGATTTTAGTGAACTAAAGTAGTAAGTACTGTCTCAGGGAAAACTGCTTATTGATCAAGAAGTTCCTGTTGTTGGGCCACCGGTTTTTCATTTTCTTTTTAAAATCTTATCCTTATGGTATTATAGCAAGATAGTTTTATACATAGAGAGGAGCATTGAGAAACTGCAAGGCAAATTGTTCCTGTACTTGAATCCTTCTTGTTTATATAAAGCAGAAGGAAATGTATTCAACTTAAAAATGAGTCTAGGAGAGTCTTAGAGATGGCTTTTCAGTTAAGGGCACTTCAAGCTCCTGCAAAGGACATTAGGTGGGTCACCTCTACCTGTAACTCTAGCTCCAGGGGGATTTGATACCTTTAACTTCTAGGGTACCAATTCATGTAAGCATATTCATAACAGATCCATAACAGACAATAATAATAAATCTTCAGGGGCTGCAGAGATGGTTCAGCAGTTTAAAGCACTCGTTATTCTTACAGAAGACCCATGTCTAGCTCCTTTCCCAGTCATCCAGGCTCCATTTTAGTTGTGTCAATATACTTTAAAAATCACTGTAGCTTTTGAAAGGCAGAGTCAGTCAGATATCTGTGAGGCCAGCCTGAAGTACATAGTGAGTTCCAGGCTTGCCAAGGCTCCATAAAGAGACCCTGTTTCCAAAAGAAAAGAAGCAAAACAAAGAAACAAGTATATAAATCTTTTTGTGTAGGGAGATTTCTTTAATTATATATAAGTCAATTTGGAAGAATCTTTCTTATGCCTGTATTTACTTTTTTTTTTTTCAGTGCTGTTAAAGGGAAAACCCCCCAAGTTGGTGATAGAGTATTGGTTGAAGCAACTTATAATCCTAATATGCCTTTTAAATGGAATGCACAAAGAATTCAAACACTACCAAATCAGGTACATAATTATCAAATTTGGTACTATAGACATTTGATACCTGGCTTTTCTGTTTTACAATGTAATGTCTTTTTAAAGAGTTTATTTATTTGTTTGTTTGTTTGTTTGTTTTGGATTGTTTTTAGAATCAGTCCCAAACCCAACCTTTACTGAAGACTCCTACTGCTGTTATTCAGCCGATTGTGCCACAGACAACATTTGGTGTTCAGGCACAGCCCCAACCCCAGTCATTATTGCAGGCCCAGATCTCAGCTGCTTCTATCACACCACTATTGCAGACGCAGCCACAGCCCTTATTACAGCAGCCACAGCAGAAAGGTATTATAAATGTATCTTCGCTTCTTGTTTCCACTAAATGTGTAGATGTTTAAACTGCTAACATAGTAAGAACATTCTAATTACAAAGGTATCATGGATTTAAGGAAAACATGAGAGGAAGCTTAAATATCATGAACAGAACATTTTCTGCTCCTGAATTTTGCCTTCTAGCTGTGATAAAACACTATTTAAAACCAACTTGAGGAAAGGGTTACTTGGCTTACAGTTTATATTCCATCATTGAGGGCTGTCACGGCAAGATCTGAAGCAGGAGTTGACGCAGAGACTGGAAAAATGCTGCTTACTGACTTGCTCTCCACGCTTGCTCACTGTTTTCTTACGCTAACCAACACCGCCTACACAATGGTGGCATCCCCCACAGCGGGCTGCTCCCTCCCGCATCAGTCAGTAGTCAAGAACACGCCTCAGCCTTGCCTTCAAGGACAGTCTGGTGGGGACGGTCTCCTAGCTGCAGTTCCCTCTTCAAGATGATTATAGTTTGTTTCACGTTGACAATAAAGCTAACCAGTGCAACATGGAACATTTTTATTTTTGTTTTCTAATTTTTGCAGTAAATACACATAACACGGACATACATCATCACTGCTTCAACCTGCATAAGTGTCGTACATGGTTCTCACGTTCACAGCCGCCCTCTCGAGGGTCTCCCTCAGCCACTGGATGATTCTTTTCTTCCCGTCCCCTTTTCTGAAGTCCTACTGCATGTATCAATGCAAACATTGTCCGATCTTCACTAGAATTCTCTTTTTCTCCTCTCAATCTCTTTTATATTTGTTATATACAATATAAATACACACATTTAAATTGAGCTTCTGAATATGAGAAAAACCATACAGCATTTGTCATTTTGAATCTTTGCACATTTTCCATAGCATTATGATTTTTTTTTTTAAAGATTTATTTATTGTATGCATATGAGTACACTGTAGTTGTCTTCAGACACACCAGAAGCAGGCATCAGATCCCATTATGGATGGTTGTGAGCCACCATGTGGTTGCTGGGGATTGAACTCAGGACCTCTGGAAGAGCAGTCAGTGCTCTTAACCGCTGAGCCATCTCTCCAGCCCGCATTATGATTTTTTTTTTCGAGACAGGGTTTCTCTGTGTAGCCCTGGCTGTCCTGGAACTCACTCTGTAGACCAGGCTGGCCTCGAACTCAGAAATCCACCTGCCTCTGCCTCCCAAGTGCTGGGATTAAAGGCGTGCACCACCACTGCCTGGCCTGCATTATGATTTTTGATTGCATCATTTTTACTGCATATACCATGATTTCATTTTTTCCCTTATGGTTGCATAAAATTACAGTACAGATATATACATATATATATATATATGTATGTATGTATATATACACACACACACACATACACACACACATACATGTTACATTTTTACATTTTTTGTTGGTGAACATTATTTCTATGTGTTTTGAGTAGTATAACTGTAAACATGGGTGTGTACCTAGAGTGGTATAAGTGGGTCATATGGAAGTTCATTAGATTTATTTAGTTTTATCTTATGTCTGTGTGCACCATGCGCATACCCAGTGCCCATGGAGGCGAGAGGAAGGTACTGAATCTCCTAGAACTGGAGTTACAGATGTGAGCTGCCATGTGAGTGCTAGGCATTGAAATTGAGTCCTGGAAGCCCATGGTGCTTTTAACTGCTAAGCCATCTCCCCAGCTCCTTGGTTATTATTTTAGTTATTTAAGTTTTAAAAAAATACATGAGTGCTTTGTCTGTATGTGTGCCTGCATGGCAGAAGAGGGCATCAGATCCCTTTATAGATGATCATGAGCCACCATGTGGTTGCTGGGAATTGAACTCAGGACCTCTGGAAGAATAGCCTGTGCTCTTAATCATGAGCTATCTTGCCAGCTCTCTCTGAAATCATGGTATGTGCAATAAAAATGTTTCAATCAAAAATCATAATGCAGGCTGGAGAGATGGCTCAGCAGTTAGTGTGTTTGTGCGTGCTGAGTGCACTGTTTGTGCTGAGTGTACACGTGTGTGCTAATAGTGCACATGTAGAGGTCAGGATAACTTTGCCAAAGAGTTCTTCTTTTTCTCCTATCTCTCCTAAGGTTCTAGGTAGAGAACAGGCTTGTGTGGCTAGTGGGCTACCCACTTGCCGAGTCATCTCGCTTGCCCTTATGATGCCCTATGGCTTTTATTGTTATTTACCTTTTGTTATTTGAGATAGGGTTTCATATGGCCCAGGCTGGCTTGAATTTACTCTGTAGCCAAGCATAATTTTGAATTCTAGATCGTTCTACCTTTACTTCTCAAACGGCTGGGATTATAGGCATGTGCTGCCACACCTGATTTTCTAAATTTATATTTATTTATTTTGGATTTCTTCATTACCTCTTATATGTATTCTTTTGGAGTATTCTTTTTTTGGATTTGTTTTGATTCCTTGTGTTATTTTTACTTTGTTTCTTTGTCTTAGAAATTGAGGGGTAAGTCTAAATGCCTTGGCAAGAATTGGTTATGGCCAGTGCCTTGTCATTTTTGCTGCATTATTTTAGACGCTTTCTGTTCTCCCAGTGTTACTGATGCTGGATTTGATTATTTGCAGGTATCAGTAGCCATAGATTTCACTAGTTTAGTGGTATCCTTTTTCTTCTGTAAATAATACCCCAATGGTATTTTAATATTCTCTGGCTATCTTATTCCATAGTACTCATTGATTTAGTGTGTTGGCATTGATCAAGTGTTGGCAAATTGTAGGCCTTGAATTTGAGTCTATAGTTTGCTTAAGCTAAAAATAGAGTTTACATTTTAAAAGGTCTTTCTCTCTCCTCTTCCCCCACCCCCCCACAACACCTCTACCTCTCTGAGTATCTGTGATGTGGTCATTTACAAAACATGCTTCCCAACTTTTTTTTAGGTGATTCTATTCTATTAAAAAATTAATGTACATTTTCTCTGTCAACAAATACCTATTGCTATTTTCTAGAGGATAGATTTTTGTTACTAATCCCAGAATCAGTGTTTCTGTATTAGAGTCTTCTCCAGTGATGGCAGTGAGATTCTTTTTCCTTATCGTGGTGGCCTCTTGGGTTTTAAGGTGTTGATCGTTTTATACTCAGTTGATATTTGCAACTGCTGCTGCTGAGTTTAGTGGGGTAGGGAATGGAGTAGAGAAGGGTAGTGCTAGGCACCAACACAGGGCCACATGGGCGCTAGATGAGCACTCTGCCACTGAGCTGTGCGCTCAGCCCTTTGTGTACTTTGTCCTTTCACAAGCTACTCCATAGAGCGATGGAGTTAAAACTTGTCCATATCTTCCTATGTGTCCCTGGGATGCCACTGATACTAAAAAGGAAGTAGGAGCTTGGCAGTGGTGCGCATATTCATTCAGTCCCAGCACTCAGAAAGCAGAGGCTGGCAGATTTCTATGACATCGAGGCTAGCCTGGTCTACATAGTTAACTTCACATTAGCCAGAGGTGCATATTTAGACCTAACCTAAAAATAAACAAAAACAAAACAAGGCTAGAGATGATTCAGCAGTTAAAAGCAGTTGTTCTTGCAGAGGACCTGGGCTTGGTTCCTAGCATTTGTATGCTGGTTTTATAGGGATCCAGTGTGCCCTCTTCTGGCCTCCATGGCCACCTGTCACACACACACAGGTTTTAATGACGCAAGACCAGCAAGCCATTTAAAAAAAGAAAAATCTATGCTTTTGGTCTGCCTCCTTGTTCCACTGATTGATTACAGTCATTATTGATGGTTCTAGACTTGGCAGCCAAAGGCAGTTTTGTTTTTAAGAGAATTTCATTAGAATTCTGTTTCTTTGGTTTTTTTTTTTTTTTTTTTTTTTTTTGAGACGAATCTCACCTTGGAGCCCTGGCTGTCCTGTAACTTATTAAATAGATTAGGCTGGATTTGAATTTACAGAGATCTACCTACTTCTATCTTTCTGGGATTAAAGGCATGAGCCATCAAACTGGCAAAGAAGAATTTTGATACACATTGTACTTTTTAACACAAATTTATCTCTATTTTGCTTCCATTGTACCAAAGAGATTCACTTTTATTGTCCTGTGTAAAAATAGATATGCTATTTTAAAATGAAAGTTTTAGTTTTCATTACCAGGAAGAAATCACCAAACAATCCTTCTTGTTTGTTTGTTTGTTTGTTTGTTTTTTTAAAGATTTTATTTTATGTCTGTGAGTACACTGTAACTGTCTTCAGACGCACTAGAAGCAGGCATCTGGTCCCATTACAGATGATTGTGAGCCATGTGGTTCCTGGGAATTGAACTCAGGACCTCTGGTAGAACAGTCAGTGCTCTTAACCTCTGAGCCATCTCTCCAGCCCCAAACAATACTACTTTTTAAAAAGTAACTGTATTTTCTTAACTTGGAAAAAAGACGACTTTGGTGAATCCGACTTGCTTGTTCATATTTATCACACTTAGTTGTATAATGTTTTTTGAGCTTAGTTTACCAAATTTTATTGTTTTTTCTTTTGCAATTTTTGAAGCTGGTTTATTGCAGCCTCCTGTCCGAATAGTGTCACAGCCACAACCTGCTCGGAGATTAGATCCACCATCTAGATTTTCAGGAAGAAACGACAGAGGGGATCAAGTACCTAATAGGAAAGATGACCGAAGGTATGTCTGAAGGCAGTGTGGAGGGCTGGGAAGACTGCTTGGAGGTAAGAGCACTGTCTGGTCCTCCGGGGACCCAGGTTTGCTTCCCAGCACCCATGTGGTAGCAGATGACCATCTGTAACACTAGTTCTGGGGCTCTGATGCTCTCGTCTGCCTTTCTTAGGCATGCATGAGGTGCACAGACATACATACAGACAAAACACTCAGATACATAAAAAATAAATTAGAACTTGTCCTGAGCCAGCCTGGTCTATATAACAAAGACAGTCAAAAATAATCAAACAAAGGAAAGAAAGAAAAAAATTACTATTTACTTCCTTGTGTCTAACTACATGGCCTTGAATGGCCTTATATCTGTACTAGATGTACTTGCCTCTGCCTTCTGAGTGCTGTGGTTAAAGGTGTGCACTATGCCTGGCAAGAACCATTTCATAATACCAATAAATATGAGCAAATTTTTACTCATTTAATTTGTGTCAGTATCCATGCCATGGTGTGTATGTGAAGGCCAGAGACTAACTTGGAGAGGAGTCTGTTCTCTCCTTCTACTATGTGGTTTCTGGGAATGAAACTCAGGTTCTCATCCTTGGTAGCAGCGCCTGTACATGCTGAGCCATCCTGATGGCCCCAGAGTAATTTTAGAAATCCTTGCTTTAAGTCGTGAAAGGGACAGAGAAAGACGCAGATCCAGAGAAAGATCACCTCAGAGGAAACGTTCCCGGGAGAGGTCACCCCGGAGAGAAAGAGAGCGATCCCCTCGGAGAGTCCGTCGTGTCGTTCCACGGTACACAGTGCAGTTTTCAAAGTTTTCTTTAGATTGGTAAGTTTTTCCTTCTATGGTTTGCTTGTTTTAAATTTCATTATTAGTGTTAGAGTTTTGTATAGTTTGGTATAGAATATAAGTGCAATTTTTTTCCTTATAAAGTTACTTAGTAACACTTTGTGCTATTTATCTGAGGGCAGAAATGCAGTTTGAGTTTGGAATTTTGTTCCTTATATAAGGAGAATTTTTTTTGAGCACACATTTAGGATAGCAGCTACTTCAAAGAAGGGTTAGGATATAGCCCTGGACAAGCTTGCCTAAGATGCAGGCTCTAGGTTCAATCCCAGTCCCAAAACCAACTAACCAATAAGCAAGCTTCTAGAGAACCTTTCTTTGTAATGAAAATTTTCTTTAAAGTTAAGAGTCATTCTGAATCAGAATTTACTGATAACTTTAAAATTGCTAATTATGTACTGAAGCAGTAATACTTTTGTTTCAAGATTAGCTGTGGCAGGGTGGTGTGATGCAGAAACATTGACCTCCTCTACATACTCATACTTGCGTGATTTACATGTTGTGTCTTTAGTGGATAACTCTTAGAATCTGGAGTCAGAAGAGATTTGTAAATTTCTTAGCTTCTTACAAAATCTCGTACAAACTTACAGAATTCTTATGAAGTTGAGTTAAATACAGCACTTAACCTACTGTATAACAATCACAGATCCTCTGTAGTTCATGGTGGTTCTGTAGTTCATGGTGCTGAGCGGTGTACACACCGATCATAGATTAACAGGGAGGGAAAAAAGAAAAGAGACGATGTGGTGGTTCATGTCCTTAATAGCAGAGCTTGGGAGGCAGAGACGGGCATCTGTGAGTCGGGGATGAGCCGGCTCTGCATATCAAGTTCTAGGACAGCCAGCACTACGGAGAGAGACTCTGTTAAAAATCTAAACTGTGTAGTGTTGGTACAAACAGCTACGTCTGTTTCTGTGGCCTGACTCTATTTCTACATTTCAAAAACCAATTCTATGAATATTCATGATACAAGTCTATTAAATGTTGTGTTTTCTGTATATTAAATTCTCCATTATGAAACTAGTATCTGCTACTTAACAGAAAACTTTATCTTGTGATGTTATGTTATATACTTTTGGTCAATCATCAACAAGAATTCTTAGGTTATGTTAATGTTTTTTTGGTTTTGTTTTATATTAACAGGATAACTGGATAGCTATGTTAAATTAGAAGAAAAGCCTGTAACTGATGTTTTATCTATTAACATTAGGTTAAAAAGTATATTTCAAAAATTAAGACATACACAAAATATTTTCTGTATAGCTGCCTTATATAAACACATTATAAACTAACAATAGTAAACTCACACAGGCCACATTTTTTAAGCATATAAAATGTATATATTAGTGTATTTTTCTTTGTTTACTCTTACATTTAAGAATATATATAGTTGAATTATTTCACAGAAACCTGAACGGAACCAAAAGCACCTTCCCAGCCTTCAAAATATTGCTACATGGAGCAATATTTCTTTATTCTATCTTGTTAAAATTCAGTGTTTTTCTCTGAAAAGTTGCTGATAAAATAGCTGCCTACCTCTTTCCAATTTGGACTTTCCAAATTTCATTTTACCATCTTTATATAAATTTCGAGAACATCAAATGAACCAATTACAACTAAGTTTTAAAGCTCGTCATCTGGAATTGCAGAGCTCCAACCTTCTTACACTAGTAGGACTGTGAGGCAGTGTGAGGGAGTTAATGGTCTGTGCTTAACCACTGTTTAATTAGAGATGTTACTGCTGTGGGGCAAGGTATGACTTGTTAATTTTAGTGTTGGAAAATTTTTGCACATAGCTTTCTTACTTAAAAATAAAGGTGAAGGGGGCTGGAGAGCTGGCTCAGTGGATAAGAGCACTGACTGCTCTTCCGGAGAGACTGGATACAGTTCCCAGCACCCATGTTGATTTTCTCATATCCTGTTTCAGGAGCCCTGTACCCTTTCCCCTCCTGTGTGCACATGGTGCCATAGATAGACAAGACTTACACATATGTACAAAAATTAAATCTTAAAAACAAAAACACTTTGTGATATAGTTTCCACATTTCTGTACTCACAGAGAGCTGGAGTCTTACCAGCAGTGGGATACCTGCTGATAGGTAGGGGCGTGACGATGGTTTTCCTATTTTTGGTCTTTCTTTTTCTTTTTTAAAGACTTATTTCATGTGTGTGAGTGCACTGTAGCTGTCTTCAGACACACCAGAAGAGGGCATCAGATCCCATTACAGATGGTTGTGAGTCACCATGTGGTTGCTGGGAATTGAACTCAGGACCTCTGGAAGAGCAGTCTGTGCTCTTAACCGCTGAGCCATCTCTCCAGCCCTCATTTTTGCCTTTCAAGACAAGGTTTCTCTGTGTAACCCTGGCTGTCCTGGAACTTGCTCTGTAGACCAGGCTGGCCTCAAACTCATATCTGCCTGTCTCAGCCTCCTGGGTGCTGGGATTAAAAGTGTGTGCCACCACCACTGGGTTTTAGTTCTTTTTCTCTTTCTTTCTTTCTTTTCTTTTCTTTTTTTTTTTTTTTTTTTTTTTTTTTTTTGTTTGTTTTGTTTTTCGAGACAGGGTTTCTCTGTGTAGCCCTGGCTGTCCTAGAATTCACTTTGTAGACCAGACTGGCTTTGAACTCAGAAATCCGCCTGCCTCTGCCTCCCGAGTCCTGGGATTAAAGGTGTGTGCCACCACTGCCCGTCTAGTTATTTTTCTATTGCTGTGAAAAGACATCACGGCCAAGGCAACTTATAAAGAATGCATTTAATTTGAGGATTATAATTCCAGAGGATAGTAGATCCATAATTGTCATGGCAGCCGGCAGGCAGGCATGGTGCTCCGTAGAAGTGGCTTATCTACAGGCACAAGGCAGAGAGAGAGAAGAGTTCATTGGAACTATCATGTGCCTTTGGAACCTCAAAGCCCACCGCCAGTGACACACTTCCTCCAACAAGACCACACCTTCTAATCCTTTTCAAACATTCCCACTAGCAGCCGTCTAAGCATTCAAATCTATGTGCCAATAGGAGCTATTCTCATTCAAACCATTACAACTACTCAGTTTCAGGGGATCTGATGCCTCTTTTGACCTCCTCCTTTGGTACTATGAGTTCATCCAGGAGCACAACACATCGACATACATACACATTTTAAAAAAGTTTTTGTTAGATATAAACCGCAAGAAACTTGTTCCTATTTGCAGAGTAATCTGGTATAGATGTAAATCTTCATATTGAAGTGTTGAAATTAAAGATAATCTAGAGCTACTTTGGATTTTGCTTTCACGTGAATTTGCCTTGAACTCAAAGACTTCTGCCTGCCTCTATCTCTGGAGTGCTTGGACTCATGTGCTATCATGCTTGATTCATAGGAATTTTTAAATTTAAGTATGTTTAATCTTACTGTATAAAAAATTATATTTTTCTATGTACCATAAATGTGAGAAAGGCATTCAAATTCTTAGTGCCTATCATCACTTCTTTGCATACAGTTTTTTTTATAAACTGTATTTATTTTCAAATCTTTTTCTTAAAGATTTATTTGTTTTATGTATATGAGTACACTGTAGCTGTCTTCAGCCACACCAGAAGAGAGCATCAGATCCCATTACAGATGGTTGTGAGCCAACATGTGGTTGCTGGGAATTGAACTCAGGACCTCTGGAAGAGCAGTCAATGCTCTTAACCGCTGAGCCCTAAACTGTAATTTTTTAGGTATACGTACTTCCAGCTAAGGGAGAAAACTTTTGTTCAGGTGTTCTCTGGCATTGGGTTTGTAGTTAATTTCAAAGGGTCTTAGACTCTAAGGAGTTAGAAGCTATACACAAAAGATAGAAAAGTAAAAATGACATTTAGATATCATTTATTCAGCAGTGCAGACTTGAATCTGTTTATTTTTACTCTGTCAACTAGTATGTAGCTTTGGAAGTGCATGAGTACATGCATAAGCTTTGGTCCCAAGGCTGTTTATTCACTTGTGTGTCTGCTTTTCAGTCCCAGTTGTGACATGATGGAACTAAGGCGACGATATCAGAACTTATATATTCCTAGTGACTTTTTTGATGCTCAGTTTACATGGGTGGATGCTTTCCCTTTGTCAAGACCATTTCAACTGGGAAATTACTGCAATTTTTATGTGATGCATCGAGAAGTAGAGTCCTTAGAAAAAAATATGGCTGTTCTTGATCCACCTGATGCCGACCACCTGTACAGTGCAAAGGTTTGTATTCCATTGTGATCCATAGTTCCACTGTCATAGCATTTAGAGCTCTCCTTTGGAAATGGTTGTTAGATAAAAGACTCAAATTGCCTGATTTCATCTTAGCCTTTTAACAATTTTATTTTAACCCCTGTCTTAATTCTCAAGCTATAAAATAATGGCTAATTTTTGTCATTTAAACTTCAAAAATATTAACAAGGATAGACCTGGATAAAGCTTAATGCTGTTCAGTGTGCTAAACAATATTCCTCAGGGTAGCTTCTGGTATACTGCTTAGTGAGTTTGCTTCTGTTTTAAAAGATTGTTCTGAAAATTGCTTCTTGCAATTGGCTGATGAGGCAATGGTACTGTTTTTTCTGTAGCATTTTACATTCCATTTTTAGTAAAAAATATCTTATGTAATGTTAATTAGTAGTACTTCTCATTTTTTTTACATTACTTTAGACTTTTGACAGGATTGAATTATTTGACTATAATAGGTAATGCTGATGGCTAGCCCTAGTATGGAAGACTTGTATCATAAGTCATGTGCTCTTGCTGAAGACCCACAAGACCTTCGTGATGGTTTTCAGCATCCTGCTAGACTTGTTAAGGTAAAACAAAATGTTTATTTTGATTTTAGTTGTATATTTACGTATCGGAGTTCTTAATGTGCTTACAAACTATTGAAAACTAGGACATAATATTAAGTCTAACTTTTATTTAATTAGAGATACTTTTCCTGTTGTGGAACGCGGCTGTATATTATTCATGTGTTTCTAGTTCAGCTATGAATTTGATCATGTGTACCTACAGCCTAGTAAAATCTCTCGGATGCTTTTGAAGTTTGTATTTACACATAGCTTGTTTCTTTAAAAGAACTCTTGTCTGATGACGTATGTTAGAGGATGAGTTATGATGTGTAAATCCTATTCCATTGCTGAAATGCAGTGTGGAACATGATGAGCTGAACTCTTCCTTGACTGACAGATACCAGAGGTAGTAAAAGTGATATTGGGAAGGTTTGTACCTTTCCGATTTTCTAAGTGTCTATTGTAATTTGATGGGCTGTGTTATATATGTAAATGATTCTTTGTTTTGAATTAGTTTCTAGTGGGAATGAAAGGCAAGGATGAAGCCATGGCCATTGGAGGCCATTGGTCTCCTTCGCTGGATGGACCAAACCCAGAAAAAGACCCCTCTGTGTTGATAAAGACTGCCATTCGTTGTTGTAAGGCTCTGACAGGCATTGATCTAAGTGTGTGCACACAGTGGTAAGTACCAGTGCATTTCTTGATTAGGAATGGTCTTCTAGTAGTCTATGTAGCTGTTCTTGTCAAGCAGCCTTTCCCCTTTCCTTATTCTGTCAACTCTGGTCATGCAGGTAATCTCAAAGGAGAATCCCCATTTGTAGCAAAAGTTTGGTGCCAAAATGTTTGGGGGAAGGGGCTTTAAGAACTAATCAAAATACACTGAAGTTTTAAATGTTTCATTATGCTGTACTTTGGAAATTCGATGTATGTTGAAATACTTTTCATTTCATGTATAGCTGGAGAAGATCGTCCAGAGAGAACTTCATTTCATTATAATTCCTTTGTTATAAAGTGATGTAGTTGCTGATTATTTTTGTTCAGCCATATTTTCTCTTGAGGCTTATTTGTCCTGTGTATTTTAGTGTATTTCTTACAATTTAATTGAGAATATTCTTTTTTAGCACATGAAATCTGAACAGCTTTCCAGCTTCTTCAGGTATTCTATAAAATATGGGTAGCATTGTAATCAATTCAGAAAATTCTTGTGGAAATGTATTCTTTTAACCAATAAACTATTATCCAAATGTACCAAAAGAGGAACTATGGCTTCTATAATTTTTTTTTCTTTAGACCAACCTCAAGTTCTTGCAGCAAAATTTCTTTACTTGATGTGCTACAAGTGAACTAGGGTCTTTAAAATGTATTGTAGAATTTTTTTTCCAACATGCTTCTTCCCTTGCAACAGGTACCGTTTTGCAGAGATTCGCTACCATCGCCCTGAGGAGACCCACAAGGGGCGTACAGTTCCAGCTCATGTGGAGACAGTGGTTTTATTTTTCCCGGATGTTTGGCATTGCCTTCCCACCCGCTCAGAGTGGGAAACCCTCTCCCGAGGATACAAGCAGCAGCTGGTCGAGAAGCTTCAGGGTGAACGCAAGAAGGCTGATGGAGAACAGGCACTGAACGCTAATCCCTTTTTCTATTTCCGCTTCTCACAGGCACAGGAACACAGGCACAAATGCACACCACACACTACATAACAGACACACATGGAGGAACATAACTGGTAACAGCGACTGGTAATCCAGCTTTCAGCAGTATAGTTGCATTTTCTTTTCTCATAAACATCTGTCTATTATGCTAACTAAAATTTAAGAGTGCTGAGACCTCAGAAAGTTGTGCTTATGTGGCACAGAAGTCTGTTTTACCATAGGTCTATTTGCTGGAACCTGGGACCAGTTGTTGAGCAAGATTCAGTATTAAGCCATTTTAAACATTTTGCCATTTTCTCAAATTTTAAAAATTTTCTCTTTCACGGTCATCAGTTCTAGTCATGGATATTTGAAATTGGACAACCACAAGTCTGAGAGCTTTGAAATTTCAGGCTATGTGGCAACGTCTTGGGTGCATTTCAAAGGTCTGACTAAATCAGTCTTTGGGTGGTTTGAAATTTGGGGCAAGATCACACACTGTGTGGTTAGTGGAGACCGGCAGTGTCTGTGTATCCCGATATCCTTTGTGTTGTAATTATCACCCTTTTGTGTTTCACAGATCTGGCTTTGATTGGCTGATGTCTTTGTGATCAGTTAAAAGTGGTAGAATGTATGTATGTGGACTTGCCTAAATAATAACTCTAGGAGAAGACAATCTGAAACATTGTGACCTTGCACAGATCAGCAACAGACTTTTAAAACATAAATTACTTATATATTTTTATGTTTCAGAATGATAATGTTGCTCTCAACTTTGTATGTCAGGATGAAGAAGAGAAGGATGACGGTGAGGTTAAAGAGATCGCCACTCCCACCCACTGGTCGAAGCTTGACCCGAAGGCTATGAAGGTAACCGAGACTGCAGACGTGCGTGTTGTGTGCACACGCGCAGTAACTATAAGTAAAAATCTTACATTTCTGAACAGAAAGGAGTAACCTTGTTGAGACTGAGAATCATTATTTGAAGTGGGAAATGTTCAACCTAGGTGTGATGGCGTCCACCCATCGTGTCAGGGTTTAGGGGGCAACGGCATGAGGATTGTCGTGCATCTCAGGAGAGTGAATGCCACGCTAGCCTAGCATGTGGAGTGAGACCCTGTCTGTAAAAAGGCTGCAGTGTGGGACATGGTGGCACACACCTTCAGTCCCAGCACTTGAGAGACAGAAACAGGCAGATCTCTGAGTTTCAGGTCTACAGAGCTAATTTTAAGACAGATTTGGGGGAAGGGAGAGCTACACAGAAAAAAAAAAAAAACAAAAAAACTTGTCTTGAAAATCAAAGAAATAAATGAATAAATATAAAATTTTTAAAAAGGGTTTTGGGCATTCAAAGTCAAGTTTTCTGGTTGTCTTTAACTCTGATGTCTTGTGTTTATACATATATAAATTAAAGCGGCTATGTAGTTCAGATGTGTAGTGTCTCAGTGCCTCCAGTATAACTATGTTGATAGTGCTGTTTTCTGGCTTGGGAGGTGACTAGGACTGCAGAATTTCTAAGGCTAAATAACCTACATTTAAGGAGAATAGGAGAAACACAGGAAAAAGGTAGTCATTAGTGGTGCACACCTTTAATCCCAGCACTTAGGATGCAGAGGCAGGCAGATCTCTGAATTCTAGGCCAGCCTGGTGAACAGAGCTAGTCCCAGGACAGCCAGCACTACACAGAAGAAACCCTGTCTTCAAACAAACAAACAAAAGGTAAATCTCATTTATTTTTATATGTTTTGTTTTTTTTAGGACAGGGTTTCTCTGTAGCAGTACTTGCTGTTCTGGTACTTGCTTTGTAGACCAGGCGGACCTCAAACTCACAAAGATCCATCTGCCTCTGCCTCCCAAGTGCTGGGATTAAAGGTGTGGGCCACTACACCTAATGGTAAATCTGATTTTTATAATAAATTTCAAAGTAAAATGTAGGTAAGCATACTACTAACCTGGGAAAGAAGGAAAGAAAGAAAGGACATAAATCGTTGATTCAGGTAGCTGGGGGAGTGTGTCTGTGCAGTAGATTTGGACTAGTACTTGCTGTCTCCCCATGTAACTCTGGCTGGTCTAGCTGTGTAGACCAGGTTAGCCTTAAACTCAAAGAAATCCACCTGCCTTTGAAATCAGAGATCTACCTGCCTCTGCCTTTCCAATGCTGGGATTAGAGGCATATGCCACCACACCCAGCCCAATGTAATTATTTTTAAACATCACATTCTAGTTAGTATAGATTCTGTGTTTTGTTAAGATATTTATTCTTTATTAAACATTAAGTTATTTTACTTTTTTGGTGGTTGGTCATAGCACCTGGCAAAATACATATATAAAATATAAATATATTTCTTCCCTTTCCTTTAAAACAAATTTTCACGGTATTTCCGGGGTTGGCCTCAAACTAGGATTCTTGCTATCTTACCTGGCTTAAAATGTTCTTAAGCATTTTAAAACTTGTTTAGGGACCTCAAGAGATGGCTAGAACTTAAGAGTGGATAATGCCTTTTTAGAGTTCCCAGCATTCACGTGGGGAAGCTCACAAATACTTGTAACTTTAGTTCCAGGTGGACCTTATACCTCTGGGCTTAATGGGCAAATGCATTTGTATGCACAGACATATACACATATTCAGAAATAAGAATAAAATAAAACATGTTTTATAGCCAGGTTTGCTGATTTGGTCTGTAATCAGAATACTTGGGAGGTGAAAACAAGAAGTTCTGGAGTTCAAGATCTGGCCCTGCTCCATATGCATATTTGACCAGCCTAGGCCACAGGCTATCTTAGTAGAAAAGGAGGGTCAGGATGACATCTCAGTGGGTAAGGCTGCGGCTCGCTGGTGAAGCCTCTCGTGTAGAAGCTGGTTTCAGAGACACGAGTAAAACATACAATAGACTTGCCACAGTGTGCCAAAGGCAGGAACTAGCTCACCAGTGCCAGTACCATGGCAAATGTGCATTTGTATACACACTCAAGAACACACTTTACATTATTTTTTAAAAACATTTTATCATTTTGCATTGTTAAAAGCACTGTGGACATTGTCCTTTCCAGTGAATTTGGCTCTTTGAAGCCTCGCTGCATGTAGTTCTGGATTGCCTGAAACTCCCTATGCAGACCACACTAATCTTGAATTTATAACTTCTTTTGTAAAGATTTATTATTTATTTTATTGATGAGTACACTGTAGCTGTCTTCAGATGCACCAGAAGAGGGCATCAGATCCCATTACATGTGGTTGTGAGCCACCATGTAGTTGAACTCAGGACCTCTGGAGCCAGTTAAGAGCAGCCAGTACTCTTAACCACTAAGCCATCTCTCCAGCCCTGAATTTGCAACTTTTGAGAAACAGACAAAAAAAAATATTTCTAAATATCCTACTTTTTTCTTCTGTGTTTTTATGCTCCATATATTTAGGTAAACGATCTCCGAAAAGAATTAGAAAGTCGAGCTCTTAGTTCCAAAGGACTAAAATCGCAGTTAATAGCTCGATTGACAAAGCAGCTTAAAATAGAAGAACAAAAAGAAGAGCAGAAGGAATTAGAGAAGTCTGAAAAGGAAGAGGAAGATGAGGATGATAAGAAGTCTGAGGATGATAAAGAGGTATGTGGCCCATTTGCACACTGGAATGCTAGTAAGGTTTTAGAGGGAGCTCTTGGAACATGTAACTCAAACTATGTGTATAGTTTTTAGTTAAAATTTTTTTAAAAGATTTATTTATGTTTTTCGTGTATATAAGTACACTGTTGCTGTCAGACACACCAGAAGAGGGCATCAGATCCCATTACAGATGGTTGCGAGCCACCATGTGGTTGCTGGGAATTGAACTCAGGACCTCTGGAAGAGTAGTCAGTGCTCCTAACCACTGAGCCATCTCTCTAGTCCCTTGAGTTATAATTTAAATGCAATAAAATACAAACTTTTTTTTTTTTTTTTAAAGACTATGTCTTGTTTTATAAGCTCAGGCTAGTCTGAACTGAGTACTCAGTACTTATGAGGTACAAGATCTTAAAACTGAGATCAACCTGGGCTACTGTGAGACCTTTCCTTATCAAAAAGTGGGGAGCAGGGGTGGGGACTGGAGGGATAGCTCAGTAATTAAGAGTATTTTCTGTGTTAGCACAGGACCTGAGCTCAGTTCCTGACACCAGTATGATGGCTCACGATTATCCCTACCTAACTCCAGTTCCAGGGGGTCCTGCTGCGTATTCTATGGCTTCAGTCTATGGAACCCTGATTAGCGGTGGCAAGGGAATGAAGGACAGATACATATCCAAAAGAACCTGCGGTGACATGGGGTTTTCTAACTAGTATCATCGTGGTTATTAATTACAGCACAGGACGAGAAGTTGGCTAACCTGGTAGGAGACTGTAGGTTATCAGTCTCAGGCCGTTAGTACCCAGCAGGAGAAAACTGCAGTTGCTAGTCTTTGCATAGACTGGTCGGTCATCCACAAATTCCCAAGGAAGGAAAGCTTCGCCACTCCTCTTGAGCACGGCCCATAGGAGTAACAGTTTGTCTTTTTTACCACAGGCCAAATTGGTCTCAGAGTCCTTGGTAGACCTTGCTCATGTCAAAACTACATATTCTTCTAGGGCTTCCTCTACTCACTGTAGGATCTGCTGTCCTCTCGACCTCAGAAAGCACTGGGCATGTAGTTAACTGTTGTACATACAGGCCAAACACTGGTGTACATAAAATTAAATTAAAAAAAGAAAAAACAAAGGACTAAAAGTTATAAAGTAGCCTGCCTTAAAAAAAAAAAAAAAAGTCCATGTAGTTAATGAAATAAAATGAAGTGTAGATGCTGTCATAGAGTAAAGGAGTTTACTGAATATGACAGCCAAAAAAATGTGTTTTCTTTTTGGTTGACATTCCCATCTAGACAGCTGTAAAATTATACAGAGAGTCAGTCGCCTTGAACCGCTGCGACCCTCCCCCAAAGTTTATTTTATTTTTATTTGAGTGTTTTTGTTGCATTTATGTATGTTTGGTACCCCAGAGGTCAGAACAATGGATCTCCTGGAACTGAAGTTACAGATGGTTGTGAGCCACCATGGGGGGTTGGAAAAACAAATATGGGTCCTCTTCAAGAGCAACTGTTCTTAACTGACGGGCAGGCTCTCTAGCCCAAAGTTGTTGGTGGGTTTTTAAAAGTTTTTATTACTCTGTGTGTGTGTGTGTGTGTGTGTGTGTGTGTGTGTGTGTGTGTGTGTGTGTGTGTGTGTGTGTGTGTGTGTGTGTGTGTGTGTGTGTGTAAGTCAAGAAATGTGAAATTTGGTTCTTTTTGACCTTGGGATAAGGGGTAAGATGTGGGCAGGGGACACTAACTTGGGTCTTTAGGCCTCCATAGCAAGTGCTGTTTTTCAATGGCTTTTGAAGTCTTTAAGTTACAGACAACTGTTAGATTTTATACTGCAGAGGTGATACCTGCTATAATTAGTGTTTACTCCCTGTACTGTGTTTAAGGGTATATTCCAAAACTAGGGATTTTTCTTTTTATAAAAAATCATTTGTATTTATTTATTCTGTGTGGGATTGAAAATGCCATTGGACTTACCCAGAGGATTATGGGAGGATAATTACTGGAGTTGATTTTTTTCTTCTATCCTGGGGAACTGGGGATCAAACTTAGGCCATCAGGATTGGCAGCATGGTCCTTCACTCACTTAAGCTGTCTTCTCTGCCCCTCTGCACTTTTAATTTACTTATTGATAGACAGTATTATTGCTGTGACTGTGGCTGACTTGGAAGTCTCTGCGTAAACCAGGCTGTCCTTAGGATCCTCCTGTCTCTGACCCTCCATGTGCTGGGATAACAAGCATGTGTTAGCATGGTTGCTTAGTGGTTTTGTTTGTTAGTAGACAGGATCTGTCTGTAGCTCTCACTGCCCTTAGGACTCACTCTGAATGTAGACCAGGGTGGCCTCTTTGGTGCTGCCCGGCTGCTTTTTTATTTTAATAACTCAGTTGAAAGTGAGTAAAACTAGAGGATTGTTAGTTTCTTCTTCCTCAGTAACACCAAGTGAGAGAATTTGGTTAAGAAGGGAAGAGGATTTTGCGTTGGCAGACTATAAACTGGGCCTGCTGATCCTGGAACTTCTGAGGACATTTCTTGGGATGAAGCTTTCCCTCAGTGACAGCAGGAAGCTTCCTCTGATGCTAGGCAGTTCATGGTTTTGTGGTTTCTTGTTTTCTTCCCTGGGTTATAAGTATTTTTGGATGATGATAATGTTACAGAGCTGGCAAGAGCTGAGTGTTTTCAGCTTATGTCACTACTTTATAGCAGGATAGGGATACTGTCCCTGTCCTAGCTCAGGGACAGACTGTTTCCCAAAGATGACTTGACATCCTTTAGTGAAGTTATTTTTTTAGAAGCCAGATGTGTTCATTGACACTTAACAGCAGTCCAATCTCTAGGACCCATGGTGGAAGAAGAGGAACAGTTACCTGCCCTCTGACCCCACATGTGTGTTCCTGGCCCCTTAAATAAACAAATGTAATAAAGGGAATGCAAGAAAGAATTAGGAGCCATAAAAGGTACTGTCTCTGTTTTTAACCATTATGGTTAATATAATCTAGAACAAGATCTCACCCTGTAGCAGAAGCTAGTACTCACTTGATATGTGGCTGGGCTGGCTGGGACTCAGGATCATCCTTCTTTCTGTCTGTGCCACCAAGTGTGGGATTGTAGTCATGAACCACCACTCCCAGCTTCTATATTTTATTTATTTATACATACATATATACGTACATATATATGTACACATACATATTTATATTTTAGAGTATATTTTGATACATAAGCGCTTTTTACGTAGACGTTTTACCAAAACTTAAAATTTCAAATGTCTAGGAAGAAGAAAGAAAACGTCAAGAGGAAGTGGAACGCCAGCGTCAAGAAAGAAGATATATTTTGCCTGATGAGCCTGCCATAATTGTACATCCAAACTGGGCTGCAAAAAGTGGCAAGTTTGATTGCAGCATCATGTCTTTGAGTGTCCTTCTGGATTACAGATTGGAAGATAATAAAGAACATTCATTTGAGGTAATGCTAAAGTTTGAATGAGGATCCAAATAATACCCACAGTCGTGACTGTGTGATGTATTCCTTAAGTCTTTGGAGTGTTTCTTTGACTGCTCCCATTGTTTTTGTTGGTGTGTATTTATTCACCATTATTTATTAGGAAAGGTCATTAACAAAAGAGAGGAGCTGGGCGTGGGAGTCAGAGGAAAGTGGATCTCTGTGCGTTCATGCCAGACAGGGCCTTCTGCGTGCTATGCAAAGTCTCTGCCACTGAGCTACATACCCTGTCATCTTTTTACTTCTTAATAAGCTTACTGAGTTTCTAGGCTGGCCTTAATTTGTAGTACAGTTAAGCCTTCAACTCATGATTATTCTGCTTCAGTATTCTTCGGAGCTGCAATTACATAACTGCATCACTAAGCATAACTATTTATATTCTGTTTTTTATGTTTATTCTCTATATGGTTCTGTGTTTTGTGAGACAGTGTCTTATGTAACCCAGTCTGGTCTCATCCTTGCTCAGGCTAGACTTGAATTCCTGGTTCTCCTCTTTGTACAGTTGATGTATGGGGTTACAGGTATGCAGCACTATATCCAGCTCTCTGTTTTTTAAGGTAGAGTTTCATATGCCCAAGGATGATGGTGAACTGTTGATCTTCCTGCTTTATATCTCAAATGTTGAGATTACAGGAATGTACCCTCATGGTACATAGCAATATATTTGGGTCTTTAAAACATCTTTTGCACAGGGCATGATGACACGAGTTTATAATGCCAGTAGTCAGACCATGAGTTCAAAGCCAGCCTGACTACCATAAAAAGATCTTGTCTTTAAAAAAAAATTTGTGTTAGACACGGTGGCACGCCTTTAATCCCAGCATTTAGGAGGCAGAGTCGGTGGATCTCTTGAGTTCAGTTGAGGCCAGCCTAATTTATACAACCTGTTGCAGGACAGTCAGAACTACAGAGAAAAACCCTGTCTTAAAAAAAATAAAAATGTTCATTTGAGGATATGTATTATGTATAGTGTCTCACTGTATGGCTGTGGCTGGCCTAGAACTCACATAGTGACCAGAGTGGCCTGGATGTCATAGTTTAGTGTACCTCTGACTCCCACGGGCTGGAATTAATAGCATGTGCCATCACAGCTAGCTCTGGGGACTTGCATGGTCTTCAGAGCATTCACATCCATTTTTATAGCTGTGGGTCCCTTTGTCTCCCTCATAAACTATCAGAGCTCTGTTTTAGGTATAATCAGTGTGGTAAGATGGTGCTTGTTAAATGACTAACTGCTGGATTTATCCAGTATTTCTATTGAATTTTTTCATATTAATGTTGATGTCTTTTTATAGGTTTCATTGTTTGCAGAACTTTTCAATGAAATGCTTCAAAGAGATTTTGGGGTCAGAATATACAAGTCATTACTTTCTCTTCCTGAGAAAGAGGACAAAAAAGATAAGGAAAAGAAAAGCAAAAAGGAAGAGAGAAAAGATAAAAAAGAAGAAAGAGAAGATGATATTGATGAACCAAAACCAAAACGGAGAAAATCAGGCGACGATAAAGACAAAAAAGAAGAGAGAGATGAAAGGAAGGTCTGTCATTTCCAGGATCGTCAACAAGCTTAGAAAGTTTTGGTTACCACCTTTAGGTGGTAACAAAGGCCAAGCACCAAAGAGTTGAATGTCGTGCTGATGACATAGACCATATGAGACTGTCCCAAAAAACTAGAGCTGGGTATAGGCCTACATACCTGTAATCCTACACATCAGAGGTGGAAAGAGGAGGATCAGGAGTTCAGGTCCAGCCTTAGCCATATAACAAAGTAACAAAGCTTAATTTAGTATGCGCGCGCGTGTGTGTGTGTGTGTGTGTGTGTGTGTGTGTGTGTGTGTGTGTGTGTGTGTGTGTGTGTGTATAACTAGTTTCTGGTGTTTCCTTCCTTCCCGCTCCTCCTCTTTTTTCAGTGGTTTTTTTTCTACCCACCCTCCCTCCCCTCCCTCCCTCCCTCCCTCCCTCCCTCCCTCCCTCCCTCCCTCCCTCCCTTCCTTATTTTAATGTATCTGTTTTGCCTATATGTGAATCTATGCTCCGTGTGTGTGGTTGCTGACCTCTGAGTCCAGGAGAGCATGTGGATCCCCGAGACTGAGATTAAGTTACTACGATTGTGGGGCTGTTGTGTGGAGCTGGGAGCGTCCCCGGAAGAGCCGTCAGTGCTCTTTATGTCGGAGCCAACTCTCTAGCCCATCTTCCTTTTTTGTGTCTATTCTTTTTCTTCTCCCTCCCCTTTCTTTCTGTCAGCTGGCTGTGACTGCCTCATTCCTTCCCCTCCAAGTGCTAAGATTACTGCCACACCCCACCATGCCACATTTGAATAGGTTGTCATTGTTATGAGAAATCTAATTGGAACTGTTACACAGGGCTGGATGTTTACTTGTCTTGCTTTTCATAAGATATTGCTTAATTTTATGGCGTCTTAAATTACAGAAAGAAGAGAAAAGAAAAGATGACTCTAAGGATGATGATGAGACTGAAGACGATAACAATCAGGATGAGTATGACCCGATGGAGGCCGAGGACGCTGAGGACGAAGACGAGGGTGTGTGTGCCTCGGGACCCTTGCCCTTGGGGCTGTAGAATAGACCACATACTTTCTCTTTTCAAGTTTTTGACATTTTTTCTTGTTTTTTGTAAGACAGTCTTACTTTTTGTTACTGATATTGGCCTATTATAGCCCAGGTTGGCTTTGGCTAATACTGTTCTGCCTCAGTCTCCCAAGTGAGAGCTGTGATTACCAGCTCATCCTAATGCACCCAGCAGTTCCATTCTAAGTAATAATTGAACACTTGTTAGTGTTTGTCTCTTATGTTTCATTAGTGTTAGTGGCATTGTGGCTCTCTTTGGGGCATTTCCTGTGGCTTGTGTGGCAGTCAGATGTGAACCATATGCATGCCTGGTGCCCTGGGAGTCAAAGAGGGCATTGGATCTCCTGCAACTGGAGTTAAGGATGGTTAAGAACCACCTCTTGGGTGCTGAGAATTGAACCTAGGTCTGTAACAATAACAAGTGCTTTCAAAAAATGTTGGCCCATTTCTTCAGCCCCAGGAAATGATAGCTTTAACAAATAAAATTTTCAGGTAGTGTCTGAAATGAAAAATGATTAATCTTACTGTAATGACAAAGGCAAGTAGCCAGATGTGTCTCACATTTGTTCTACAGATAGGGAGGAGGAGGAAGTGAGCAAGCGGGATGACAAAAGGGACGCCAGTCGGCACTGCAAGGAGCGGCCCTCGAAAGAGAAGGTGGGTCCGCTTTCCTTAGGGTAAGGTACTTACCGAATTCCATTTTCTCTAGAAAATAATGATTTCTTTACCTTACACTTAGTGCTTTTGGGGTATTGGTGTCTGTCACACTGTTGTTTTAAATTTTGTTTTGTTTTTCATATTCCTGTACAAAATCAACTTATTTTAGTCAAAATGAGATAAAGATCTTTTTAAGATTAGTGCTTTCATATAAACAGAACTTCAATTTCTCATTTTACCCCCTTGTAGTAGTAAAACTATATACTATATCTTGTGTATGTTTCAGGAAAAAGAGAAGCCTCAAATGGTCACAGTTAACAGGGATCTGCTAATGGCCTTTGTTTATTTTGATCAAAGTCATTGTGGTTACCTTCTTGAAAAGGATTTGGAAGAAATACTATATACTCTTGGACTGCATCTTTCTCGGGCTCAGGTAATCATTCTTAAGAATTTAAAATAAGGGCTGGAGAGATGGCTCAGCGAGTAAGAGCACTGACTGTTCTTCTGAAGGTCCTGAGTTCAAATCCCAGCAACCACATGGTGGCTCACAACCATCCATAATGAGAGCTGATGCCCTCTGCTGGGGTGTTTGAAGACAGCTACAGTGTACTTACATATAATAAATAAATAAATCTTTAAAAAAAAAAAAAAAAAGAATTTAAAATAAAAGTAATTTTTTTTTCCCGAGACAGGGTTTCAGGGTTTCTCTGTGTAGCCCTGGCTGTCCTGGAACTCACTCTGTAGACCAGGCTGGCCTCGGACTCAGAAATCCACCTGCCTCTGCCTCTGCCTCCCAAGTGCTGGGATTAAAGGCGTGCGCCACCACTGCCCGGCTTAAAAGTAATTTTTATCTTTTTTTTTTTTTTTTTCCTTTATGGTACTCAGGGTACAAGGGCCTTAGTCATGGCTAGACAGCTGCACTAAGTTACACTTATCTCAAAACTTTTTAAAAGAAATTATCCTTTTTGTTTGTTTGTTTGTTTGTTTTTGTTTTTCAAGATAGGGTTTCTCTCTGTAGCCCTGGCTGTTCTAGAACTAGCTCTGTAGTCTTGGCTATTAAACTATCTTTGGGGCAAGCATGCCTCAGTGGGTAGTGTACTTTTGCTAAACCTGATATCAGTTTGATCCCAGGGGCCCAAATGATAGGAGAAACCCCGCTTAGAAAAGTTTATATCTGGTCTGTTGCTCAGACACGCCCTGGAAAGAAGGCTCAGTGGTCAAGACTGCACTGCTCTTGCAGAGGCCCCACTGTTTCTAGCACCCGGGTCGGGTGGCTGACCGCTGCCTGTACTCTAGCTCTGGGATATCCAGTACCTTACCTGCAGTACATGTGTGTGCACTGATAAACACATAAAAACGTTGGTTGGTGGGTTTTGGCTTGTTTGTTTTGTTTTGTTTTGAGGAAGTCTCTCTGACAGCCTAGATCTGTGTGTAGATCAGGCTATCCTTGAACTCGAAGAGATTGAACTGCCTCTGTCTCCTTAATGCTGGGATTAAAGGCATGTACTACTCACTCCCAGAGACACACACACACCCATTTTTAAAAAATAGTTTTTATTTATGAGCTCACTCTCTCCCTCCCTAGCTTCCTCTTCTCCCATGACACGGAAGGCTTTTTTCTTCATAAAGAGAGAAAGTTAGTTTGTTGACCCTTTTCCTCTAGTCCTCTTCCTCAGGACCAGTATCATCTATAACCATTTCTAGAGCTTTTTAAATCACTCATAGCACATGATTGTTCCAGAAGGTGAAACTGTTCTGTATGTATAGATGGGGCCCTATTTTTACTTATTAGTTCTATCATAAAAATGGAATATAGTGGAGTTCAGTGACTCACATCTAAAACCTTGTACTTGTGTGTCTGAGGCAAGAGGATCACTACAAGTTTAAGGCCAAACCTGACTAGATTTTAAAATACAAAACGAAAAAATAGACTTACTCTTTTTATATCTGATTCACATTCCACTATATGGATGTTTCATGATTTAAGTAGTCTTCCTATTGCTGGGGGTGGGGTGAGTTGTTTGGGGGTGGTTGAGTCAGGGTTTTTCTGTATAGCCCTGGCTGTCATGGAATTTACTATTTAGACCAGGCCAGCCTCAAACTCAAAGAAATTTACTGGCCTCCACCTCCCAAGTGCTAGGATTACAGGCATGCACCACCATGCCCGCTTTCTGGTAATTTTTGTAATTTGGAATTAAACATACACTTTAAAAGTGTTTCTTTCCCACCTGTAATCTTAGCACCTGGGGGGCTGAGGCAGGAGTATTGTGGGTTGGAGACCATCCAGAGATGCTATATATACACAGCAAGATCATATCTTAAAAAACAAAACACTGACCAGGCGGTGGTGGCGCACGCCTTTAATTCAGCACCTGGGAGGCAGAGGCAGGTGGATCCGAGTTTTCAGCCAGCCTGGTCTACAGCGCAAGTTCCAGGACAGCCAGGGCTACACAGAGAAACCCTGTCTCAAAACAAACAACCCAGAACAAACACAAAACACTGGGCTTGTGAAATGGCTCGTTGGGTTTAAGATTCCTGTCCCCAAGGCTGTTGTGAGTTGGATCCTGGGAACCATATAGCAGAAGCAGAGAACTGATTCTTACAAGATCCCCTCTGCCTTCTACATGAGTTTCCCAGCACGTGTGCATCCACACACACACGTAGAAAATAAACATTCCCAAAGTTGTTGTTGTTTTTTTTTTCAAATAATTTAAATGTTCAATTTATAGAGGAAATACTTAAAATTATAAATACTGTCAACTGATTAGTAGTAGATACTGAGAAAATGATCACAGTGGGTGCTTAATATTTTTGAAATTTATAATACAGTTGGAGGAGGATCAACAAATGTACTTCGGGGCTCAAGAGATAGCTCGTTGCTTAAGACTACTTACTGTTTAGGGCCCAGGTTTTTTTCCCAGCACCCACCTTATGCCATGCACAACTGTTGTAACTCCAGGTCTAGGGGTTCCAACATCTGACCTCCGAGGGTACCCAGAGCACATGTGAGTGCAAATACATGGAGACAAAACATACCAAAGAAATCTAAAAGATTTTAAAAAGAAAGAGATGGCCCACACCTTTAATCCTAGCACTTTGGAGGCAGAGGTAGGCAGAGCAAAGAAAAGAAAAGCCAGCTTCAAGCTGGAGATCTAACTCAGTCACAGCCATTACCCAATCTGAATAAGGCTCACTCAGGTCTGCAGTGAAGAAGAGTGTTTGCATCTTAGTCATTTGTTTACTTGCTGGTATAAGAGGTAAATTAATTATATTTTCATCTTATTCTTTATTTGCTTGTGTAATAGGTAAAGAAACTTCTTAATAAAGTAGTACTCCGAGAATCGTGCTTTTATCGGAAATTAACAGACACCTCGAAAGATGATGAGAACCGTGAAGAGTCAGAGTCACTACAGGAAGACATGCTAGGTTTGAGTGTATTAACATTTAGGCCTTTGTGGTTTCATTTATTTTACTTTTGCCTTTAATTTGTTTTCAGATTAAGTTTGTCCATATAGCCTGTGCTGGACTTGAACTTAGGAGAACTTAGGATTCTCCTGCCTTAGCCTCCCGAGTGCTGACATTACAGGCATACACTACACATTGGACAGATCTTGCTTTTTTGTTTGTTTTTTTGTAACTGTATTATTCATAAGTTGCTAAAAAAAAAAAAACCTTATATTCTAGGAAACAGATTATTACTTCCAACACCAACAGTAAAACAGGAATCAAAAGATGGAGAAGAAAATGTAGGGCTTATTGTGTACAACGGTGCAATGGTGGATGTCGGGAGTCTCTTACAAAAACTGGAAAAGAGTGAAAAAGTAAGAGCTGAGGTGGAACAGAAGCTCCAGTTACTAGAGGAGAGGACAGGTGAGGCTGCAGTTGGTGTGCTGGACTTCCAAAGGACTCGGGGCAGCGTGAGAGAGAGAGAGACAGAGACAGAGAGACAGAGAGACAGAGAGACAGAGAACAGGCGAGGCTGCGGTTGGTGTGTGTGTGTGTGCGTGAGAGAGCGATGGGTCCAGATCCCTGGGAGCTGGATAGAGCCGCTGTTAACCATCCCGTCGTGGGTGCTGGCCGCTCTAGTCCTCAGCAAGAACAGTATGTGCTCTTACTGCTGAGCCATCTTGTAAGTCCCTGACTTTACGTTTCATTATTTCTGTTGCTAGTCATAAAACTGCCTAGCTTTATAAGAACCTTAGCTTATGTGTCAGATTTTGAGACAGGCTCTTACTGTGTGACTACCCCAGTGCTAGAGTTGATAGGCTTGAGATGAAGTAGCCTTTTTGATCTTTTCTAACCTCTTCTAGTACCATATAGATTTTACCATTTTCTGTTTTCTCTAAATAGTCACAAAATGGAACGTTGAGCCAGGCACTCAAAAGACAGAGGAAGGTGGCTTTCTGTGAATTTGAGAAACTTAGTCTACGTAAAAGTTCCAGACCGGCCAGACAGCTACACAGTGAAACTGTCACAAAACAAAACAAAAAGGAACCTGAAGTTAGAAGTGACACTATCTAAAACTCTTGCTAGTTTTTTCTTTCTCTTTTTAAGACAAGGTCTGACTTGGTAGCCTAGCTGGTCATGGAACTCACTATGTAGCCCAGTTTGGCCTCAAACTCAAAGCAGTCATTCATTCTCAGCCTCAGAAGGACTTGATATTACAGGTGTGTGCCAGCATATCTGGCTTGTGTTGTACTAGGTAAAATAGTTTAACTTTTATAAATCACAGAATTTTGGGGATTATGGGAGGTTGGTTGGTGTTACAGTATTGAAGATTGAGTCAGGGCCTCATAGGATTTAGGTAAATTGCTGCTGTTGCTATATTCCTAAGTCTTCGTTTGTATTTCAACTTTGAGGCACGGTAAAGCAAGGTTGTCCATACTGCTTGAACTCCCTCAGGCGGGCAGGCGGGTGGGAAACTTAGGATCTTCTTTTTTGAGCTCCTGAATAATAGCTGGAATCACAGGCATCATGTCAGCTGCTTTTGCTTTTTATAGTTTAAATTTTATTACGCGCGCGCGCGTGTGTGTGTGTGTATGTGTGTGTGTGTGTGTGTGTGTGTATGGGCACATACACTGTGGCATACCTGTGGAGGTCAGAGGATAACTTATGAGAGTGGGTTTTCTCTTTGTGCCATGTGGGATCAATATGGTGTAATTTTGAAGAAAAAAAATTTTTTTCTCACAGATGAAGATGGAAAAACTATATTAAACTTGGAGAATTCTAATAAGAGCCTCTCTGGTGAACTTAGAGAGGTCAAAAAAGACCTTGGTCAATTACAGGAAAACCTGAAGGTTTCAGAAAACATGAATTTGCAATTTGAAAATCAATTGAATAAAACACTCAGAAACTTATCTACAGTTATGGATGATATCCACACTGTCCTAAAAAAGGTGAGATGATTTCTATGTTTTCATGGTTTATTTAAACTTTAAAATCTATTTCTTGCATTTTTAATGTAATTTAGTGTTGCAGTCTTTATAGTTTTTCTGAGAAACAAATAGTTATAATATTCCTAACATTTCAGCCTCCCAGAAACTACTCAAAAGTAATTCCCAAAATGACTATTTTCTTTTGAAGATTACATACAATATGCAAATGATTTATGTATATATATTTATTAGAACAAATATCTGGCTAGATATATTGCCAAATGGCCAAGCTCAGGGTTGATTGTCCCAAACCACTAAAATTGAAGAAAAATTGGGCACCAACATATTAAAATTAATTTACTGATATTTACCACTCAGTCATTGAGTACTATTTTAAGCTAATTTCAGAGTAACGAGAAACTACTTAAAGTGTACTTTGTTGCTATTTTATAGGATAACGTAAAGAATGAAGACAGAGATCAGAAATCCAAGGAGAATGGTTCGAGTGTATGATAAGGCGCACTGGTGCTGAGGGCTGGTGTTAAATAGTGTACTATATGAGCAATCATGATACAGGGGTGGTCGGAGGCAATGCATGTGTGATGTTAGTAGTGTGAGCGTGTGTTAGTGCAAACGATGTACAAAGTTTTATGAATGGGAGTCTGCTTTTGAAAATTGCCTGTAATTTCTAGCATTCAAATTATTAAATACTCACTGGGTGAAGAATTTTGCATTGCAAATCTTTTAGGATGAACTTTGTTATAGTTTTAACCCCAATAAAGTTCATCAGTTTAATTGACAATAACATAATTACTAAATGTCTTTTATTGAAATATCTAGAAAACTTGGTTTTATTTATAGAACTATTGTTAGTTTTATAATTCATTTTTTAGTCTCAGTGTATATCATAAAATAGCATGCTCCCTAATATTTGCAACTTTTTTGAACTAACATTTCCAGCGTTTAAATGTACTTGTTAAGACGTCTGTTCATAGACTGGGCCTCGTGGCACATTCCATTAATCCCAAAATTGTTGGAAGCCAGGCTGGACTACATAATGAGACCTAGTCTCAGAAACAATGCAATTAATCCAAAAGACACTGTATCTAACAACCTACAACTAAGAAAGCAATAGGGAGCTAGCATTGTGTTAAGAGTTTATATAGAGTAATAGTCTTGACGGTACTGTTACTGCACTCAGTTAATTGTTTCACTTGCCCTGAATACTTCTATTTTAATTTTGACAAGTTAAAAAAAAAAGCTGTGGACATCAAATGTACAGTTTAGTAAGAAGCCAGTAGATTGTCAGTATGATTGATGCCTTAAGTTAAGTCATTAATTAAAACTATTTTTTTAATTAATCTGTGTAGTTCCTTCAGAATCTTGGTGGATTTTTTTTAAGACTTAAAAAAATAGGAAATATGATTTACTGTAAATCATCAGGTTTTAGTTGGGTAAATTTACTCTTCAGAGCACATTTGATAATGAAAGGTTTTAAGGTGTTCTCTTGAATGGATGGATGCTGCTCATATCTAGTTGGCAGAGGCTAAGCACGTTTTTTGTAGACAGCGCCAACCATAGATTATTCAGGTCCATATGCCAGTCGTGCACAGCTGTAAAAACAAACACTACAAAGGGAGAGAGGTGGATTGTGTGGATCAAGCTATACTGGTAAACACAAACTTTGCCAGGTGTGGCCACACGCGTCTTTGATCCCAGCACTTGGGAGCCAGAGGCAGTCGGCTCTCTTGTGAGTTCAAGGCTAGTCTGGTCTACATAATGCCTACCAAAACAGCCTGGGCTATGTAGAAAAAGAACCCTGTCTTTAAAAAAAAGAAAAAGACACCAACTAAATTTGTTCGAGGTAATTACAATTTTCTACTTAAAAAGCTAGAAGAATGCTTCACTGTCATAAAAAGATGTTTGTATTTTGTTTAGATTTATTTTATTTTGCTAGAATAATGTTCAAATATTCACTGTACATGAATATGATTATGTAAAGTGCCATGTTAACCATTTAAGCTAAAAAGGTAACGTGGCTCTCAGATGGGATGCCTTAAAGGACCTCAAATTTTTTTTCAAACCACTTTTTATTTTAAAAAATTTCTTCTTGTTTTCTTTGGGGGGAACCTTTACTTGTTTAATTTATATTTTATGTGTATAGATAATTTTGACTGAATGTATATCTCTGTAACACATAACATATTCATGGTGCCCACAAAGGCCAGAAGTGGGCGTTGGATCCCCTGGAACTGGGGTTACAGGTGGTTATGAGGTGCTCTGTGGGTGCTGGGAATTGAACCCTGCTCCTGGAAGAGCAGCAAACTGCTGAGCCACTTCTGTAGTACTCTATTAGCTGTCCCTTCCAGTCCAACATGTCCCCCCCTAAAATACTCCCTCCCATTTCTCTTGTGTATCTTTGGCTGTCCTGGAATGCTTTCTGTACGTAGACCAGCCTGACCTTGAATTTACACAAAGCTGCTTGCCTCTGCCTCCCAAGTGCACCCTTAGTTCTTGAAACTGTATTTTTATGTGAAAGACTATAATTATATAGTAAGGTATGTATTTTATGTGGCACTGTTGGGTTTTGTTTTGAGATAGAGTCTCCTATAACCCAAGTGTAGTAGTTTATACCTGTAATTATACCTGTAACCTTATCTCCCAGGAGGTGGAAGCCAGAAATTAGAAATTCAGGGCAACTCTGATCAAATAAGACTTTGTTTCAAAAACAAAAGGATATTAATTTCCTTTTAAAATTTGTTGTGAGATAGACTTTGAAATGGCTCATGGAGGCTTAGATGCCTGTTGCCACGCCTGACAACTTGACCTCACATACACCTATAGAGTGAGACTGTGTCTGGGGGAAAAGGCACTGGAGGATTGGGAAATTACTCGGTGGTTAAGAGCACTGGCTAGTCTTTGAAAGGACCTAGGTTTAATTTCCGGCACTCATGGTACCTAAGAGCCACCTGTAACTCCAGTGGACTTTTCTGGCCTCCTTAGGAACTGTATCTACATAGTGCAAAGACATTCATGTAAATAAAATACCCATACAAAAATAGAGAGAAATATCAAAAAAAGAGGGAGATACTTGAGAGATGGTTCAGCAGCTAAGAGCACTTGGTATTCTCGAAGAGAACCTGGGTTCAGTTCCCAGCACCACAGAGTGGCTCACAATCATCTGTAACCCCAGTTCTAGGGGATCTGATGCCCTCTCTTACTGTGGTAAAACACTATGACCAGAGCAACTCAGAAGAAGGCAGACTTTACAGTTGTAGAGGGATAAGAGTTCATCAGCATCATGGCTCGGGAATGTGTCGGTGCATGACGGGCATGGCGGCAGGAGCCGCTGGGGGCTCCCATCCTGCACTGCAAGCAGGAGAACGGTGCCAGCAACATGCTTCCTTCAGCAAAGCCACAGCAGCCGGTGTCCCAGTATTCAAATGCCTGGATTTATGGGGTCATCTCATTCAAACTACCACAAAAGTTATCTCCATTTTATAGAAAGCCCACAGTTGGATGAGGAGAGGTATGGGGGTGGACTTCTCAATGTAGACATAAAATAGTAGCTCACACTGTGATGCCACTATTCTGAAGGCTGAGGTAGATAGAGTCACAAAGTTGAAGAGCAGCTTCGGTTAAAGACTGGAAGTGATACTTTGGAGAAGGCTGGCCCTTTGTTAGCGTGTGTGTGGCAGTAGGGAGAGCGGTTTGGCACTAGGTTCTGATGTAGTCCAAGGTAAGAACAAAGATCCGGCTTGTTGATTGTTTTGATTGTCTTGCTTATTGGAGGGGTGATGTTGGAGATTAAACTCTGCTGAGTGCATACTAGGCAAACATCCCTAAAAATACTGTTAAGAACTGTGAATTGAATGTGGTTGCACAAGCCTGTGCTCTCAGCACTCAGGAGGCTGAGGCAGGAAGGATGGAGAGTTCCTAGCAGCCTGGACTGGAGAGAGAGACCCTCTCTGTCCCCCAACCCCTGAGGGGAAAAGTTAGAGGAGGGCATTTAGACATGCAGGTACACCCCTGTTTTGTAGTTCTCTGGGAATGCCGGTAATATTCAGCATGCTTTTTGGTAGGAACCTGGTTTCTAGTCAGTACCTGTTCCAGATCTACTTGGCATTAGAAGTGACAGAGAGAGCCAGGTGGTGGTGACAGTGGCTGTGTGCATGTCTTTTATCCCAGCATTGGGGGATGAGGGAGAGGAAAGAGAGAGGGGGGGGGGGAGGGAGAGAGAGAGAGAGGGAGAGAGGGAGAGAGGGAGGAGAGAGGAGAGAGACTGGGGCAAGGTTGGTGAGAGGTCAGGGCTAATCCGGGCAGTGGTGGTGCATGCCTTTAATCCCAGCACTTGGGAGGCAGAGGCAGGTGGATTTCTGTATTCGAGGCCAGCCTGGTGTACAGAGTGAGTTCCAGGACAGCCAGGGCTACACAGAGAAACCCTGTCTCAAAAAACCAAAAAAAAAAAAAGAAAAAAGAAAAAAAAAAAAAGAGAAGTAAGGGCTAGTCACCAAGCCTGACCATCCAAAGTTCAGTGCCTACTGCATGGTGAAGAGAACCTATCCCACAGTCCTCTGTTCTCTGCCCTCCATGTGAACACCAGCACTCACACAAAACTAACATTGATTTATGAATGTTTATTCAAAGACTAACTAGAATTATTGTCAAGTATGTGTGACTCTTTAAAATTTGAGGCACTCTGAGGATGAGTCTGGCTGAGGGCACATGAGTGAAGGCCTAGGCTAAATCCCCAGCATCCAAAGCAAGAACCTTACCTGTTGAAGTGCATCCGTCATCCCTTAAGAAGCCAAGAACTGCAGTCTCTGTTACAGAAGAGAGAGTGTGGTTCTGTGACTGAATCTGACAACGGACAGAACAGGAGCCCCTTCATACAAAGAAACTGCTTAAGATGTAACCCTGGCTGGCCTCTTAACTCACCCTGTATGTACTAGCTTTGGAGATCCACCTACCTGATCAGGCCTTCTGAGCGCTTGAAGTGTGTCCCACTGTGCTCAGTTCCACCCTTTTGTGTTATTGATAATATTTAATTTAAAGATCTAGCACCTAAATAAGTCAAGACTTTTTAAAGTTTTTATGTATTCATGTACGTGTATGGGTGTTTTGCCTGCGTGTACATCTTTGCACCACATGTGCCCACAGAGACCAGAAGAGGTGTTGGATCCTCTAGAACTGTAGTTAGACAGTTGTAAGCTGCCTCGTAGGTGCTGGGAATTGAACCTGGATCTTATAGAAGAGGATACACATAAAAAACAGGGTACCTTGGAGCTGGAAAGATGGCTCAGTGGTTAAGAGCACTGTCTGCTCTTCTAGAGGACCAGGATTCAGTTCCCAGCACCCACATGGTAGCTCAAGACTGCAGTCAAATCACTAATATATATAAAATAAAAATAATTTTTTAAAAATCTTAGCTGGGCATGGTGGTGTACACCTTTAATCCCAGCACCTGGGAGGATCCATTATGTTTGATCGAGGTCTGTTTTGGGCAATATAAGTTCAATGGCCAGCCAAAGCTGCGTATCAAGACCCTGTCTCAAAAGGAGGGGCATCTTCTAAATAGATACATACCTTCTTTTTTCATTAGTTGTTACATGTTCACATTCCTAAATAAATAAATGCAACTCGTTCAATCTGTATAGTGTTACTTATATGTATGTTTTTAGGACTGGCCATTTGACTATACAGCCATGCAAATGAAAACTTGTCATGAAATACTATTTCAAAGGTAATACATTATTGGTTTATGTGAAATCTGGAAACAGAATGATCATGAACCTTTAACCCCACCACTCAGGAGGCAGAGGTAGGTGGATCTTGAGTTAGAGGCTACTCTGGTCTACAAAGTGACTTTTCCAGGACAGCCAGGGCCACACAGAGAAACCCTGTCTTGAAACCATGATCCCACAACCATCCAAACAAAAAACCCATCATGAACCATGTAAAAATTCTTTGTATCATGTTTATGTTTAATTTTTGATTCTATTCATGCTGAGCAATGTTTATAATTATAAATTCCCTTTGCATTCCAATATAACTTAAGCTAGTCCATTCAGTTTGAGGTCCTTTGATGTTTCTTTCAATTTCCACTAATTCTGGAAAAAAAATATTTTCAAGAAATTATAACTCATCATACTATTCAGGTCTTACTCTGACTAAACGCATGAAGGTGAGATAGAGCTGAATTTAGCCTTTTCAGTGCTCTTTCCCCTTATTTTTCCAGATTGTTTTAAAAATAATCCTCAGATACATTTCTTTGTGGACGCCAGATAAATTGGCACTCATATCGCCTAATGTCTGTATACTGTAAGGGCAGTCCTTGGTTGAGCCTGGCTTCTTGTGTCTGTGAACACTAGCTGTTGGCCTTTCTGTTTTACTTTCATCAGAAAAGAACAGAATCTACTTCCAACATGTGTCATTAATATTTAATGGCCATTCATTTTGTTTCTTAGATGCATAAAACAACTGTAAGCCAGGCTACATAATACACACATAATAAATTAAAACAACAACAACAACAAAAAACACCACTTGCTGTTTCTGGCTATAACATAAATATTTAATTAAAGGAAAACCTACTTTGAACCGTCCTTTTTTATAGGAGACAAAAAGCACACTATCCCAACCCTCCTGTGCCATTTACCTAAGCCATCTGTTACTTTATCCCTAGGCTTTCTACCAGTTTCAAAAAACTCATGTATTCATTCGCTTGCCTGACACCAGCTGTTTGCAGGGATGAGTGTTTAATCTTGGAGTTGCTATTTCTGAACAAGAACCAGCTGACCAGTCATCACTTCAAGAGTTTGAACTTGTGATACAATGAGCTTCCTCCCGTGCTAACACTAGCCCTCAGCACTGCACTTACTTTTGTTCCAATGTCAGTTTTATTCTCAATGGCCTGGGACCCCAAGTGTCTTCAGATAATTACATTCAGTGCTAATTCAGCAGCATACCATTTCAGTCTGCTTATTAACAAATATTTATAGACAGGGTCTCTGTAACCCAAGTTGACCTCAAGCTTGACCTCTTGCCTCTAATTCTTGTTTTGTTTTTCAAGACAGGGTTTCTCTGTGTAGCCCTGGCTGTCCTGGAACTCACTCTGTAGACCAGGCTGGCCTCGAACTCAGAAATCCGCCTGCCTCTGCCTCCCGAGTGCTGGGATTAAAGGCGTGCGCCACCACTGCCCGGCTCTTGCCTCTAATTCTTGAATGCTGAGATTATAATATAGTGCGTAGCCCTGAAGGGCTGGAGAGATGGATGAGCAGTTAAGAGCAGTGGGGTTCCAGAGAACCAGGTTTCATTCCCAGCACTTCTATGGCCACACACAACCATCTCCAACTCCAGCTGCAGGGAATCAGATGCCCTTGTTTGCCCTTACTGAACACCTGGCATGCTTGGAGTGCAAAGGCATACAAAACACCCTTAGAAGGAGGATTTGAAAAGGGATGGGGGCTATAGGATTGGTTCTCTGGTTAAGCTTTGAGCACTTGCTCTTGCAAAGGCCCCGGGCTGAATTCACAGCACCCACATTGATGGCCTGCATATAGCGTATATGCACACATGCAGGCAAAATGCTCATAGCCAGAAAAGCTTTGAAAAAATGTGTACTGGAGACCAAATGGGTCCCCGGGCATCTAAAATGGTGCTGAAGTGCTATGTCACTATCACTGATAAATTTATTTTATTTTTCTCATTTGAGACAATGTCTCTATGAAGCCGTAACAGGCTTTGTACTTGCTATGTAGGACAATCTACTCTCAAACTCACAGAGATGAGGCCTCTGCCTCCAAGTGCAGGGATTGAAGGTGTACCCCACCACACCTGGCCCTTAGGTTTTTTTTTTTTGAGACAAGGTTGAGGATGACCTAAAAAACCTGATCATCCTGCCTCCATCTCAAATAACAGAATTAAAGACATCTACCACCATGCCTGGCTAAGGTTTTTCCTTTAATAAACAGCGAACCAGTTCTTGTTTCCTGGGATACTCTCTTTATCTGCTTGGATAGGATAAAAATTTATAAAGGTAGCCATCATCTCCTTGGGTGCCCTTAGCCTGAGCTTATCAAGTCAGATGTGCATTTCTACTACAATTAGAGACAGAGAGACAGCAGTTGCTGTTAATGTACCCATAAGACAGTGGCTAAGGACATAAACTGTCACTGTCCCGATAAGGGATAGGAAACAAACAGGGTCAGAGTTTGGAGTTAAGTGGACGTTGACTTAGGTGGATAACCTGGCTAAGTTATCCCGAGTGTCCTCCCCTCGTTTCTCCTCTGCTTTCTTTGCAGGTTATGAACTTTGTTTGTGTTAGGCAACTGTGGTTTAGTAACGCTTGTGCTGAGACTAGAACGTAAATCCAGCACAGTTGATGTATCAGCTGGTTGGGTCAAAGCCAGCAGTCCCTTTGTTTTGAACTGTTCCTAGCAGTAGTCTTCATGCTCTCTTGCCTAGCTAAAGATGCTGTCCATATACAAAGGGACTCGTTCAGGACAAACTTTTTAATGTGAATTACTCTCAGCAAATATACATTGTTCCCAAATGACGCAATACAGGTTCAGGAAAGATTCTCATACTTTTTGCTAAATATGCTCCAAAGCCAAACCCAAATTAGTTTGATGCCAGCCTGTTCTACATAAGCAAAAGCCAGCCATGCTGGGGATATAGAGATACAGCCCAACAGGAAAGGCATTGTTTAGCGTGCTCAGAGCCCTAAATCCAATCCCCACTACCACAAAAAGAAAACACAGTGTGGGGCTGAGGAGATGGCTCGGTGGTTAAGAGCATTTGCTGTTCTTCTGGAGAACTAGAGTTCAGTTCCCAGTCCTATGTCAAACAGCTTGGTTCATGACAGTTTGTGACCTCAGCTCCAGGGGATTTAATGCTCTGACTTCCAAGAGCTCCTTCACTCACATGCAGACACACATCTATATACATAGTTAAAAATCAAAATAAGCCGGGCAGTGGTGGCGCACGCCTTTAATCCCAGCACTTGGAAGGCAGAGGCAGATGGACTTCTGAGTTCGAGGCCAGCCTGGTCTATAGAGTGAGTTCCAGGACAGCCAGGGCTACACAGAGAAACCCTGTCTCAAAAAACCAAAAAATAAATTAAATTAAAATTAAAAAAAATAAATTTTAAGGCGTACAGGTGTTGATGGTTTGTGCCACGAATTCCCAGCATTTAGGAGGCAGAGGCAGGCAGATCTGAGAGTTCAGGGCCAGCACAGTCTACGAAGTGAGTTCCAGAATAGACAGGGCTGCACAGAGAAACCCTGTCTCAAAACAACAAACATACATACATACATATATACATAAAAGAGTTCTAAGACAGAGCTACATAGTGAGACCCTGTCTCAAAAAAAGAAAGTTAAAAACACAAACACAGCTGTGCTGTGCTGATGGACCGCTGCCCTGCTGCCTGCCACTCTAGCCAGCCACCTCCTCTCTCCTTTCTTGCTCACATGTGTCCTAATTGCCTGACACGGTACCTTTTTTTTTGGTTTTTCGAGACAGGGTTCCTCTCTGTATAGCTGACATGGTATCTTAATCAGTTGATAAAAATCAGAGATGGCTCAGTGGTTAGGAGCACTGGCTGCTCTTCCAGAGGTCCTAAGTTCAATTCCCAGCAACCACATGGTGGCTTATAACCATCTGTAATGAGATCTGATGCCCTCTTCTGGTGTGTCTGAAGACAGCGACAGTGTACTTACATAAAATAAATAAGTCTTTAAAAAAAAATGATAACAGTGGAATGGATGTGGCTCACTGAAGTCCACGATCAAAAGACCTCATGGTGAGAGCCTGGCTTTGCTGAAGCCCAGGTGGCAAAAAGCTTCCTGTGTCAAGAGCATCAAGAGAGAAGAAACGGGGTGAACGCTGTACTGGCGTCGTTTTGAGATTTATTTACTTATGTATGTGTATGTCTGTTTACCCACATGCAGTTATTCACACATCTAAACAGGTGGCCAGAAGAGGGCACCAGAGTCCTTGGAACTAGAATTACAAGCATCTATGAGCCACCTAACATTGGTCCTTTGAACATTCCACGATAGTGGCTGCTGCTGTAGCTCCTCAGGTCGCGCACCAGGCTAGCACACTCAGTAACTCTTCCTCCACACCCTGTCTGACTTCGCTCCCATCCCTACCAACCTCTCTACCCCTCCCCATGTTTCTGTCTTGTTATTTTGTGACCCACAGGGTTGTCTGCGTGAACATGGGTGAGGGACTATCAACTGAAGCCTGCAGTTCAGAGCAGCAGCTACACTCTTCCAAAGACCTGAGTTTGGATCCCAGAACCCAATCAGTTGGCTCAGCACCTGTAACTCCAGTGTCCTTTTCTAGCCTCGGAGGGCAACACAGACATGTGACCAACACTCATACAGACATATAGACAAACAACAAACCCAGCTCTTAACTGCTGAGCCATCTCTCCAACTCCTTTCAATTTTTATTAACTTTGATCCACCACAGAATTTTATTTAGTAAGCTGCCAGATGTGGTGACACAGACATTTAATCCCAGCATTCAGGAGGCAGAGGCAGGTGGACCTCCGTGAGTTCCAGGCCTGGTCTACATAGTTTCAGTACAGCTAAGGCTACACAGATTGTCTGAAACAGAACAAAACAAACCCACAGTTTTTATTACACTTTTTTTTTTTTTTCGAGACAGGGTTTCTCTGTGTAGCCCTGGCTGCCTGGGACTCACTCTGTAGACCAGGCTGGCCTCGAACTCAGAAATCCACCTGCCTCTGCCTCCCGAGTGCTGGGATTAAAGGCGTGCGCCACCACTGCCTGGCTTATTAAAATAATGTGCATGTGGGGCTGGAGAGATGGCCCAGCCCCTTCAGCCTCTGCCCCACCTGCCTCCGCCCTTTCTTCAACATAGTTGCTTGGCAAAGCCTCATGTCTCCCTCAGAGGGACAGAAGGGAGAGTTCTCAGGTTTGTTTTGTGATGAAGGACAAACTTGCTGTAAAGCAACATAATGAAGAGTGTACGGGTGGGGGGAGCACACATACACACTCACACACACACAGATATACACACAGACACACAACCACACACCGATACATACACACACACAGTCACACACTTACACACATAGATATACACACATACAGACACATCCACACACAGATACAGACATACAGTCACAAACTTAAACACACATATCCACACACATACACAGATACACACACATACAGACACATTCTCACACACACAGATCCATACATATAGACAGACACATACTAACACACTTAAACACAGAGATACACACACACATATAGACACACACTCATACACTCACACATATACATTCACACACACGCCAACACACACACACTTATACACACAGATATACACACATACAGACACATCCACACACAGATACAGACACAGTCACACACTTACACACACAGATACACACACACACATACACAGATACACACACAGACACATTCTCACACACACACAGATCCATACATACAGACACACATACTAACACACTTAACCACAGAGATATACACACACATATAGACACACTCATTCACACACTCATACACTCTCACATATACATTCACACACACGCCAGCCAACACCCACACTCACGGACACACACTCTTACACTCACACACACATTCACACACTCACACACACACAAGGCCAATGGGGACGCATGCCTTTAACACCAGCAGAGCTATTTCCAGGACAGCTAGGGCACAGAGAAACCTGGTCTCAACACAACAGCAAAGGTCTACTCACTTGGTAGAGTGCCTGGCGTGTGCAATGCCCTGGGCTTAGACCCCAGCACTGCATAAATCCAGTCATGATGGAATATCCCTGTCATCCAGCCCTTGAGAGCTGGAAGCAGGGTCAGAAGCTCAAGGTCATGCTCAGGTACTAGGAGAGTTTCCTAGCCAGCCAAGTCTGCAACCTGAGATCTGATCTCAAAACCAAAACACATAGGCCAGGCATGGTGGAGCTCTATGACAGCCATGGCCATCTAGGAAGACACCGTCACCAAAACCAAAACACCTAAAATAAATACGTATTAAGAAAAGAAAATGGTTTCTAAATCTAAGCATCCCTTGGCTGGGGCTGTATTCTCAGCAGGTGGGCCTCCAAAAGGGCTCTGTACCTAACACTGGGTAGCTCTTAATACACTTGTAAGACTTCTGGCTACTGCAGGCACCTGCATTCAAACACACACACGCACACGCACACACAGTTAAAATAAAACCTTTAAAAACTTTTAAAGTCATCAGTACAAATGTTATGCTCACTCAGCCACGTGTGCTGTAAACAGGATCTATTGACACCCGGGCGACCAAGTGAGTGATCCAGGCTGTCCCTTGAGGCTTACCTTGGCCCCTGACTATTAGGTAGCCAAGCAATGGTGTCCCCAACCCAAAGCGCTCTTGTGGGTGGTGACAAGCAGGCCATGAGAAGGCAAGCAAAACAGGATACTCCTACACAAAGTAATGACTAGATTCGATTCAGGTTGAATGAGCAAGACGCCAGGCAAGGTGCCAGAGGCGGGAGTGATTTGGGAGCTGCTGATTACAGGCAGCTGTATCTTATATCCTGCAGCACTCGCGTGTTATAAAAGGGTTAACAATGTGCTTGAGAGCAGATGAAACCTTCCTGGATGTGTCAGGGATTTTTTTTTAAACAAATGAACTGGTATAAGAATGGAAAGGAGCCTGGAGAAACGGCACAGTGGTTAAACAAACACTTGCTGTTCTCGCCGAGGACGCAGGCTCGGTTTCCAGCATCCACATGAGGCAGTTCACAATGGTGGTAACTCCAGTGTCGGGGGATCCAGGGTTCTCTTTGGGGCTCCTCGGGCCCTGGCGTGTGCATGGTGCACATACATGCATGGTTGCGGACACACATAACACACGTAACAAAATAACCAGAAGTGGAGAGGTTTTCTAGGCAGAAGAACCTGTGTAAGCGGGTGGGAGACGCTGAGTGGCCAGAGCCCAGTGTCGTTGATGCCTTTTAGGAGGGGAAGGAGGAAAGGGTCACAGTGTGAAGAACACTGAGTTCCTCCTTCAAATGAGGCAGATCTGAGCATCAAAACCAAGTTCATTCACAATAATTACTCACAGCACGAGCAAATGTTTCCCTTCGATTGAGTTTTCTGGGTCAGACACAGTCTAGGCCTGAGTTTTACCTGTCAGCTTTAGAAATGGAATCTTGTTTAGGGCAGGGATAGGGGTCACTCTCTGTTGTTCAAGACTTTTTGGGTAGGGGTTGAGGGTTACACAGTGCCTAGGAAGTGGGGAGAAAGAACCTGGTGTTTTTTCCTGCGTACGTGCTGCCATGGGGTACAGATGCCAGGGTCTATTGCCCTATCTCTGCTAAACTCAAGCTCTGAGGCAGGAGTGGTTTACAGTAGTCTGCAGTGACCCTGTTGAATCGCCTCAGCCTCTATGTAAGGCAGGCTTGCCCACGCATCACTCCTCAGTTCAGTCAAACCATTAGCCTCCTGTTCTCTCCTCTCTAGGATGAGCTCGTCTCACTTTCTTCACTGGTCCTGAAGCCCCAAAGCTTTTGACACCTGTTCCTAAAAGGACAGATGTTGTTTGTTTTTGTCTGAGAAAAGAGACTGAGTCTCACAGGACTGCAGCGCATGCCTTTAATCCCAGCATCCGGGAGGCAGAGGCAGATGGATCTCTGAGTTCAAGGTCAGCCTGGTTTACAGAGTGAGTTCCAGGACAGTCAGGGCTACTCATAGAAACCCTGTCTCAAAAAACAAACAAACAAACAAATGCCACGGGGTCTCATGTAGTTCAGGCTGGCAGGCAAATGAGATGCAAAGAGGCTTTCTTCTCTAGAATACTGCTGTGTGTGGAAGGGCCCTAGAGAAGTTCTAGCCTTGAGTCTTAAGTTTGCCCATAGAATGTATTTTCCATCTTCCAGGTTCTGCCCCGGCTAACCAGTTGAATAATTTGTTGTTGTTGTTTCTTTGCTTTGCTTTGCTTTTGTTGCTTTTTGAGACAAGTTCTCATGTTTCTCAGGCTGCCTTCAAACTTACTATGTAACTGAGGATGAACCTTGACTTCTGACCCCTGACCTTCCTGCTTCTACCTCCTGCATGTTAGGATTCCAGGCATGCTCACCTATACCAGTTTATACGGTGATGGAGATTGAACCCAGGGTTTGTGACCAGGAGGCAGGCACTCTACCATTTGAACTGGATCTCCACTTATCTCTTTTAGATTTGTTTTTATTATTTTAATTATGTGTATGCATGCTTGTCTGTGTGTAGTTTGCAAGAGTACAGGTATATGGTGAGATGCTGGGGACACTCCGTCACCATCTATAATCTCTGTCCTCAGAGACAATCTGCCTAAACTTGTTGAGACTTTGTTTATCTGTGAGAGAGATGGTTGAATAATACCTACTCCTATCAGAGGGTTCATTTTACAGATAAAATTACATCACATGTTAAAAAAAAATAACATGGTTCTAAGCACAAAGTAAACCGAAATAGAATTGGTCACCGTCCTGATTACAGGGACCATACTGGGTGTGGGGATTTCAAGCCTAGGAAATTCTAGGGCTGGGTACAGTGGCCTTCATTTTCAGCACCCAGGAGCAGGGACAGAGAGAGGAAGCCAGATCTCTGTGAATTCCAAGCCATCTTGGTCTATGTAGTGACTTGCAGGCCAGCCAAGGCTACATGGTGAAGAAGACACCGCCTCCCCCCACACACTGAAAAGAAGTTTCTAGTTTTCCAAGGAGCAGGAGCAGGTCTTTGGTCCAGCAGGCAAATGCCTTAACAGAGTCAGAGGAGAAATTGTTCTTTCTGTGTGAGACAGCTCAGGCTGAGAACTAGCATTTCTCCTCTCTGCAGGCTCTGTCTATCCACCCACCTCAGAATTCCGATGGGAAACACTTATGTCAACCTCACATGTTTATTTATTTGAATATTAAGTCATTTATCTGACAGAAGCCTGACCCAGTAGTTGTTTGATTCCAACTTCAACCTATGAATCTTCCCAATGTGAAAGAGATGGTAGCAAGCCCCAGGGCTGTGGCCTAGAGGATGTCAGGGCAGCAGCAGACAAGGTTGCCTGACCCTTGGTCTGGAGCTAAAACTTCTGTTTGCCCGAGTAAAGGTGGGAATACTTCTTAATCTAACTGACTGTAGTTTTTGCCATTTGGGGAGAAAAAAAGCTTAAAATACAGGAGGAGGGGTGAGCAGGAGGATGGCTCAGGACGGACTGGGGGGAGGAGGATGGCTCAGGAGAGGCTGGGCCTCGGAGATGGCTCAGTTGTAAAAGCAAGAGAGCCTGAGTTTAAATCCATGTAAACTGAGGTAGGATGGTACATAATATATAGTATGTATATAATCTGTAATAGCTGTAATCCTAGTGGTCCTATGGTGAGACAGGAGGTGGAGACAGCCGACTCCTTGAATGCTCTTAGGTCGGTACAATGGCGCGCACACCCACACCCACACCCACACCCACACACCTGCACTCAAGCATAAACATTCATAGGCAGGCAGGTAGGCACATGGGCATGTTATAGACACAATTGTACCCAAGATGCTTGGGCCAGATTTCGTGGGGTTTTTTTTGTTTTTGTTTTTTTTGTTTTTTTTTTCAGATGCTGGCATACTTGTATATACCTAATGAGCCACGTTGGAGATGGGTCCCACACAATTCTTTTTACTCATAGCCATTCCTTTTATGCACAGCCTGAGGTCAAGTTTGGTATTTTTCCTATGAGAAACCGCGTTAGTACTTTAAAAAAAAATTCAGGTCTTAGAGCATCTGGGATTTGGGGGTTAGAGATATCAATCTGCAGTAGTTAACCAAGAGTTGTAAAATTGGGCTATTGTTAATAACGTCTGTGATTGATGATGCGCTCACTATGGGCAGAGGTATGGGTTATCTCATTATGGTAGTTATAAAGGTGGGGTAGTTAAAAAGAAAAATGGTCCCACAAGCAAGTGGATCATGAGTTTGAAGCCAGTCTGGGGGACATAGGGAGCCTCTGTCTCTCTTCGTGCCCATCCCCCGATTATGATATCGATATTATGGATGACTGATAACGCAGTAGGCAGTCTGAAATGACCCTCCGGTCTTGCCAAATCACCTTCCTCTTTATAGTACTGAGGTCATAGTAAGTCCAATGCCTATCCTGTCCTTTTCCCATTTCAACAGATCGCTATCCTCAGGGGCCCAGGGCCTCAATTCCAGACCAGCCTGTTTGTCCTTATCTCTCTGAGACTCAGGCCACAGTCTGCAGGGGCAGACTTTCCTTTGGGGCTCCTGGTCCATGATGGAGTGCAGAGTCAGAATTCCCAGATCTTAATCAGGGTGGGGTCCCAAGATTTCGCTACTGTCTCGTTTGCCAGCCCTGCTTTCCTCAAAATTCTCAAAAGAATGGTATACATCAGAGGAGGGACCCTAGAACTTCAGAAAACCAAGGATGAGAGAGTCCTCAGAGTTCTCTGCTGCGAGATGAGGAGCCTGGCCAGGTCCAAGACCAGAGACGCCAGAGAACTGGCCTGCGAGGTCAGGAGCGGAGCAGAGGCTCAAACCTGGGTCACCTCCCACGCGCGATCTGGATCCTCCGGGCCCTGAGGATGGGCGATGCCAAGGGCTTTTTCTGGTTGCTGGGGTAACCGAGAGTGCCAGCGACGCCCTGAGAAGCCCCGCCCCTCCTCGGCCCCGCCCCCCGCAGCGGGCTCCCGGGGCAACACAGGTGGGCGCAGTGAGCGCGAATCCCGCGGGCGGCGGGATGGCGGGGCCGGTGCAGCTGGCGCCCGGCTCACTGGCGCTGATGCTGAGCCCGCGGGAGGCCGGGCAGGCAGCGGGGGAGCCGGGCGGCCGCGCGCTCTTCCGCGCCTTCCGCCGGGCAAACGTGCGCTGCTTCTGGAACGCACGGCTGGCGCGCGCCGCCTCGCGGCTGGCCTTTCTCGGCTGGCTGCGGCGCGGGGTGCTGCTGGTGCGCGCGCCCCAGCCCTGCGTGCAGGTGCTGCGGGATGCATGGCATCGCCGAGTCCTGCGGCCGCCCCGAGGCTTCCGCATCACTGCGGTAGGTGAGTGCGGGGCGGAGGCCGCCGGCGGCACGGGTCACAGCGACAGGTCCCGGAGCGCGCGGGTTCCTGTGTTAGGGGAGGGGGCACTTTAGGAAAAGTGAGGCTCGGGTCCGAGAAGAGATCAGATTGTCCTTCCTTCCTTCCTTCCTTCCTTCCTTCCTTCCTTCCTTCCTTCCTTCCTTCCTTCCTTCCTTCCTTCCTTCCTTCCTTCCTTCCTAGCTTCCTAGCTTCCTAGCTTCCTTTCCTTTCCTTTTTTCTTCCTTTTCCCTCTTCTCCTTCTCCTTTCCTTTCTTTTCCTGTACCTGGTGTTCAGGTCCTGCTTGTCTTGGATGGGGGCGTGGTCTTAGGTCGCTCAACTTTTAGAAGTTTGGGGGATCCACATCATTCACTAGACAGAGAACGTTCCACCTCCCCGGTCTTTTCGTACTAAACCATTTGTTTCTCATTCGAGAAACGGAACCGCTGCACCGGTGGGTGGTCACTGACACAGGCCACTAACTTCTGGCAACTGTGTCAGCTCCCAGTAACAGCCGGTTCTGCCCTCGTTCTGTCTGTGGGGGTTGTGGGCCATTTGATGGTATGGTGGTGACAAGTAGCCAGTTGTTTCAAGTCCTGAGTTGTGACTCCTACCAAGAAACCTCTCCATCATAGTCACTGGTCCTCCTCCTCTCCCCAGAGAATCAACAGCAAATAAACATTCGTTTTACTCCCTGAGGTAAGGGAGCAGGGCAACTGGAGACACCGGATGCTGTGTGTGGTCTTGTCCAGGAATGGTGACCTCCTCTGGCCTGAACCTGGGAGGGCTTCTAACCTTCATGCCCTCCGCCCCTAGCCCATCCCCACATTTCTTTGCTTAAGAGAGAAGGTTGCAAAACGACATAGACAAGGTCTCATTTCCCTTTCCATGCAGGAATGCCAAAAGAATGGTTTCCTGGTTCTGAAACAGGGAGCCAAGTACAGAAAGTCGGAATCTTCAGCAGACAGGCTAGATTTTTGAGGGGAAAAAAAAAAAAAAAGGCTTTCAGTTGTGTCCTGGGCTTATCTGGTTTGGATTAATGGTTACATTCTCCTGTCCCCTGCCTTCTTCCAAAGGGTGAGCGTACTGTGTACTGCAGAGAGGGAACTGGATGCAGTGTGTGTTGGGGAGCTTTATCCAACATCTGGGGCAGGCAGCCATAATACCACAGCTGGTTGTAGGCATAGAAAGGTGGCTGGCTGTCAGTCCTTTCTGTCACACTGCACCTCAACAGCGCCCACTGACACAAAAAGACTTGCCGAAAATTCTGTTTATTTATATTTGTGTGTGCGTGCCTTGGAGCATATTTGGAGGTTAACCAACAGCTCTCGGGAGTTAGTTCTCTCCTTCCACCACGTAGAGCTCAGGGATTGAACTTGGGTTTTATTAACAAGAGAAAAATGTAACAGGTTTAAGCATTTTAAACACAATTTAAAGACTTTTTTTTTTTAAGAATATATGTTATTTGGTGGTGGGGGCACACATCTCCTATGACATGTGTGTGAGAGTCCAGGGGACAGTTTAGAAGGGGTCAGGTCTCTCCTTTCTCCATGTGGGTCCTGGGGATTAAACTCAGGTTGCCAATCTTGGTAGCAGGCATCTATATCCACTGAGCTGTCTCACTGGCTCTCCTTACGTGAGGTAGGAACCTTTGGAAATGATCCAGACTCGGGGAAACTGTCCATTTCTAGGCCTATCTTTAATAAGGGATGGATGGCCAAGAGGAAATTGAAGATAGCCCTATGTGATCACGTTCCTCCTTTTGTCTCGGTGTGGCATCTTCCTTCTGTGCTTAGGCAGGATTCCTCTGGAATGGGGAATCTTTGTTTAATGTTGTTTTTGTTTTGAAAGATTTATTATTTTATGTGTGTGTGTGAGCCTGAGGGTGTGTATACCCATCTTGTGCGTGTTGATACCCACAGAAGAGGCGTCAGATGCCCTGGAACTGGAGTTACAGCTGATAGTGAGCCACCATGTGGGTATGAGGTCTAAAACCTGGATCCTCTCAAAGAGTAGCTGGTGCCCTTAATCACTGAGATGTTTGTTTGTTTGTTTGTTTGTTTGAGGTAGGGTCTAATGCAGCCCAAGCTAGCGGGTTGGCTGTGTAGCCAAGGTTGCCTTGAACATGTTTTCCTTCATCTGCCTCCTCTGCCTTGTTTATGGGGCTTGAACCTAGGGCTTCGTGCATGCCAGCCAGCCAGTCACCCTGCCACCTCAGCCACCTCACCCACCATGGGGTGGTTAGGGGTGCTTTTGTTTTGATTAGGATTGCTAATTACCATCCAGCTTGATGATGTCAGAGTCACAGGAACAAAGAGTTCTCAGTCATCAGTTCCTGGGCTTCCTTAGTCTCAGAAGGCGGTGCCAGTGGGACAAGGTGCTTTCCATCAGACGAGATGAAGTTTCAGCCTATTCTCCCACCTCTGGCAGCAGCAGGCTTCCAGAAGCCAAAACGGGCTCCTGGGGACCCAAAGGAAGAGCTGCTGGGGACAGGCACAGGTCTTGGCTCTCAGAGTAAAAATACTAAAAAGGAACGAAGAGGCCAGTTTGGTCTCTGCAGTTGATTTGGAATTTTTGGTAGGCTCGTACATACATTCTTGCATAAAAGGTATGTGGGCACAAGAAGTGTGGAAGGCCATCTTGGAGCTTACAGGGTCTCTCAAGCCCTGAGGAAAAAACTGGTACGGTAGGAGCTATCCTCAGCTACCTAGTGAGAGTTCATAGCTAGCCTGGGCTGTGTAGGACTTTGTCTCGAAAACCAAGTGCCCCTGAGATTGTTCAGCAGGGCTTGGCATCTGATTAAATTTGATCCCTGAAGCGTATGTAAAGGTGGGAGAGAACAGGTTCTGTCGGAGTGTGCCTCTGACCTCCGCGCATGCCCTGTGGCACCCTGACACAGTGATAATTAAATGGACAATCAAGACAAACAGGAAGACAGCACTGTGAAGCGGTGGTAAGGAGGGACTTAGGTCTCCGGGCACAGCCGAACTGGGGATGCAGGGGCTGTTTTCCTCTGAGCCTTGTTCTGTTTCTTTCCCTCTTTGTTTGGAGATCATTTTTCTCACTGGGGGGAGGCTAAGGCGGAGACAGCAGAGTATTTTCCTGAGAACCGGGCACTGAAACTTCAGCCAGAGAACGGACCTCAGGTGGCTGCTCCTTCAGTGCCTGAGGCCTCAAGTGCTTGGTTGGGGGTGAGCTGTTTGTTTTTAGTAGCAAATAACATTAACTGTGAAAAGGGGAATCCTACAATCTGTTTGGAGACAGCTGGTTTGCTTTTCTAGCTGAGCTACCACCTGTGTTTGCGGTGGGGGCAGGGGCATGGCCTTTTGTTTGGGCAGCTCCAAACAAAAGGCAACAGGTAGGATCCGCTCTCAGCCTAAGCAGGGCACTTTGCACTCTCTCCCTCTCTCTCCTCTCTGTGACCTCTCACTGATCCTGGAGCTTACCAACAGCTAGACTGGCTTGGCAGTGAACCCCCGCATCCTCTCTCTGGACCCAGCGCTGAAGTTCCAGGAATACGCCCTCACATGCGTACTTGACAGAACCGTCTCAGCCCTCAGCATCTTCTCACATTGAGTGAAGATGTCCTGAATGGCTATTCTTTTTTTTCTTCTATTAATTTATGTGTATGGGTTCCTCCCTCAAAATGTCTGTATGTATATCCTGTGACGTCAAAAGACAGCAACAGGTGGGTCTCCTGGAACTGAGTTAGGGTGATTGTAAGCTATGCTGGGGATTCAGCTCTAGTCCTCTTCGAGACTAACAAGTGCTCTAAACCGCTGAGCCTTCTCTCCAGCCCCTGATGGCTTTTGTATGTATGTATGTATGTATGTATGTATGTATGTATGTATGTATGTTCTGAAACAGGATCTCTATGTAGTCCTGGCTATCCAGGAACTTGCTATGTAGACCCAGCTGTCAGCATTTTGTCTAGGCTCCGCCCCACAGTTACCTGGCAACAGCCAGGTGTGCCTGACTCACTATAAAAGGGGCCGCTTGCCCCCTCCTCCCTCTCTCTCTCTCTTTTGAAATTTTTTTAAAAAGATTTATTATTGATTTATATGAGTACACTGTCGTTGTCTTCAGACACACCAGAAGAGGGCATCAGATCCCATTACAGATGGTTGTGAGCCACCATGTGGTTGCTGGGAATTGAACTCAGGACCTCTGAAAGAGCAGTCAGTGCTCTTAACCACTGAGCCATCTCTCCAGCCCCCTCTCTGCTCTCTCTTGCTCTCTTGCCTTCTTGCTCTTGCTCTGTCCTCTTCCCCCCTCCTCAGTCCTGTCCCCCTCTCTCTCCATATGCTCATGGCTGGCCTCTACTTCTCTACTCTCTCTGCCTTTCTCTGCCTCTACTGCCCTCTCAACACCTCATCCCCATGTCCTGAATAAACTCTATTCTATACAGTACTGTGTGGATGCTCTCTCAGGAGGAAGGGGTGCCTCAGCTGCAGAGGCATCCCCTCCCCCACACCTGACTACACAGCCACCAAACATATTCCTTCTCTTCTCTTCTCTATCTTTTTTTTTTTTTTTAAGATTTATTTATTTATTATATGTAAGTACACTGTAGCTGTCTTCAGACACCCCAGCAGAGGGCATCAGCTCTCATTATGGATGGTTGTGAGCCACCATGTGGTTGCTGGGATTTGAACTCAGGACCTTCGGAAGAGCAGTCAGTGCTCTTACTCGCTGAGCCATCTCTCCAGCCCCTCTTCTCTATCTTTTAATAAACACAACACCAGCGGACTGACATAAACCGTCCTCCTTTGCCCCCTGAATTCTGGGACCAAAGCATGTGTTAGCACCCTGTGACAACCTTCATGAAGCTGAGGACATGGCTCAGGGGGTAAAGTACTTGTTGCACACGCACAAGGACCCGAGTTTGGATCCCTGTCATCCACATAAAAAGCCAGGTGTATTGGCCTGGGCCTGTGATCCCAGCACTGAGGGTAGGTGCAGGTAGGCAGGTTCCTTGAGTTTGTTAGTCAGCCAGCAGTGAAAGACTTTGTGTCAATAAATAATAAATAACCTGGGCTAGGTGGGGTGGTGCATGCCTTTATTCCCAGCACTTCGGGAGGCAGAGGCAGGTGGGTCTATGAGTTCGAGGCCAGCCTGGTCTTCAGAGCAAGTTCCAGAACAGCCAGGGCTACACAGAGAAACCCTGTCCAAAAACCAAAAAAAACCAAAAAACCCAACCAATAAAAATGATATAACGAATAATAAAGAATGAATGAAGAGTGATTGAGGAAGCCACCCAGTGTTGACTTCCAGCCTTGACACTCATATACACACACAAACCTGCATGTGCGTGTACACCACACACACTCTGAAGTAAATTCCCCAGCTCTAAAGGATTGTGGGTGTTGTGTTTTATAAAAATAAAGGAGCGAAGGAATATGTTTGTTGGGTGTGTGGCCAGGTGTAGGGGAAAGGGTGTGCCTCCACGGGCCAGTGCTGAGGCATCCCTTCCCCTGAGGGACCAGCCACACGGTGGTATAGTATAGAATAGAGTTTATTCAGGGCATGGGGAGGGGAGTTGAGAGGATAGTAGAGGCAGAGAAAGGCAGAGAGAAAGACAGACAGAAAGAGATAGACAGTGAGATAACCAGAGCAAAGGAGTAGAGGCTGTCCATGGGCACATGGAGAGGTGGGGGAGGGGGATGGAGAGAGGTGGGGGAGGGGCGAGAGGGCAGAGAGAGAGCAGAAGGGGCCAAGTGGCTGCTCTTATAGTGAGTCAGGCACACCTGGCTGTTGCCAGGTGTCTTAGGGTTTCTATTCCTGCACAAACATCATGACTAAGAAGCAAGTTGGGGAGGAAAGGATTTATTGAGCTTACACTTCCACATTGCTGTTCATCACCAAAGGAAGTCAGGACTGGAACTCAAGCAGGTCAGGAAGCAGGAGCTGATGCAGAGGCCATGGAGGGATGTTCCTTACTGGCTTGCTTCCCCGGCTTTCGCAGCCTGCTTTCTTATAGAGCCCAAGACTGCCAGCCCAGGGATGGCCCCACCCACAAGGGGCCCTCCCCCCTTGATCACTAACTGAGAAAATGCCTTACACCTGGATCTCATGAAGGCATTTTCTCAACTGAGGCTCCTTTCTCTGTGATAACTCCAGCTTGTGTCAAGTTGACACAAAACCAGCCAGTACAATTGACCCCTTGTCAACTTGACACACAAACACATCACTATTAAGCCTCAACCCTTTCTTATTTATCCCCAAGATCTAAAAAACTTTAAAAGTCCTGCAGTCTTTACATATTAACATTTAATACCTTTAAAAATCCAATATCTTTTAAAATTCAAGGTCTTTTAAAAGTTCAAAGTCTCTTAACTGTAGGCTCCACTAAAATACTTTCTTCAAGAGGGAAAAATACCAGGGCACAGTCTCAATCAAAAGCAAAATTAAACTCCAACCGTCCAATGTCTGGGATCCACTCACGATCTTCTGGATTCCTCCAAGGGCCTGGGTCACTTCTCCAGCTTTGCCCTTTGTAGCACACACAGCTCTAGATGCCTGTACTCCACTGCTGCTGTTGTTCCTGTCGGTCATTTCATGGTACTGGCATCTCCAAAACACTGTTGTCTTCCACTGTAACTAGGATTCACCAATAGCCTCTCATAGGCTCTCTTCATGGTGCCAAGCCTCGACTCCTTTGCATGACCCCTTCAGTCCTGGGCCATCAATTGCAACTGAGGCTGCACCTTCACCAATGGCCTTCCATGGCCTCTCACAGTGCCCAGGCCTCAGCTGCTCTTCATGACCCCTTTATGCCTTCAAAACCAGTACCACCTGGGTGACTCTTACACATTACCAAGTCCAGCCACAGCACAAAGTACAACCCTGGCTATTTCTGGAACACAGTCTCTGTGTTCTCAGAAAACACTTCCCAGAAGATGTCACCTCAATGATGCTGGTCTCTTCTTAATCACCGCTAATTTCTTAGCTCCAGCTAACCAGCATCAATAATCCCAGTAATGCAAAGGTTTTGCTTTGGTAGTTCTGGTATCTTGTTAATCACAGCTGATCCTTCAGCCCCAGCTAACCAAAACCACAGAATCTCCACAGTCAAAATAGCACCG
>CM052720.1:25597263-25692524 GCA_028551405.1 Uromys caudimaculatus | reverse complement strand
CTCTGAAATTTCACAAGCCAGGCCTCCATCTTCTGCACTGTTCTCAACATTATCTTCCAAGCTCCTACAGAACACCCCACAGAGCTCTTAACACCGAATGGATCTTCTAGCCCAAAGTTCCAAAGTCCTTCCACAGTCCTCCCCAAGACATGGTCAGATTGTCATAGGAATACCCCACTACGCTGGTACCAACTTCTGTATTAGTCAGGGTTCTCTAGAGTCACAGAACTTATGGGTAGTCTCTATACAGTAAAGGAATTTGTTGATGACTTACAGTGTGTAGTCCAACTCCCCAATAATGGTCAGCAGCATCTGTGAATGAAAGTCCGAGGATCTAGCAGTTGCTCAGTCCCACGAGACAGGCAGGCGAAGAAGAGCAATCTTCCTTCTTCCAATGTCCTTATGTAGGTCTCCAGCAGAAGGTGTGGCCTAGGTTAAAGGTGTAAACCACCACGCCTGGGTCTGGGACCTGCTTTGTCCCAGGCTGACCTTGAACTCAGAGATCTCCTTGCCTCAGTCTCCTGGGATTAAGGTTATGTACTACTTTGCCCGGGCCCAAGCTTTTCATGGCCACTATGCCTCAAGATCTCCAGATCAGATCCAGGCCAGAAACTTGTGTCTTCCAGCCTCAAGATCTGATCACGGGTGAGTCTTCTAATTCTGGATTGTAGTTCACTCCAGAAATAGTCAAGTTGACAATAAGGAATAGCCACTACACCAGGTAACTGTGGGGCGGAACCTAGACGAAATGCTACAGTGCGTGTGGGTGGTACGTGCATGCTCTAGTGAGCACGTGGAGGTCAGAGTGTAACTGGCAGGAGTCTGTTCTTTCTCTCCATCCTCTAGGTCCTAGGGATTGAAGTCCGGTCTTCAGGTAAAGCTGCCAGCACATTTACCCTCTGAGCCATCTCAGTGGTTGGCTCAGAGTCTTGCTCAGTTGCCCAGGCAGGTCTTGAATTTGTAATCCTTCTGCCTCAGCCTCCTGATTAGCTGGGAGTGGAGGACTTCTGGATTCTTGTGTTTTTTAACTCATGTGATTCAGAAGAAGGCAAAGTCAGCCTGTTCCCACGGGTGAAGGAAGGCTAGCATGAGTGAATGACCATGTCCCAGGAGCTCTGAACACAGCCTTTCAGTTGAGTTGGTGGTTGTAGCTTCATGACACTTGCCTGACCTGTGGGAGGCCCCGAGTTAGATACTCAAAGGACTGGGTGTCGGGGCGTCTGTTTATACTCTCACTGGGGAGACAGGCAGGATCGTCATGACCACCCTGAGCTGTATAGTGAGTTATAAGACCCTGTTCAAAAATAAACAAAAAAGTTAACTAATTTTAGCACTTAAGAGGCAGGAGCAGAAGGATCAGGAGTTCAAGACCACACTCAGCCACATAAGGAGATGGAAGCCAGTCTGGGCTATATAAGACCTGTCTCAAAAATGAAAGGGGAAGCCTGGATCCAGCCCGAGCAGAAGGAGCCGGCCAATGCCCTGTGGATGCAGAACTGGGAGACCTCGCAGGGCGTGGGCCGCGGAGGCTCCAGGTTTGCATCCTACTTCTGCCTCAGCTCGCTGGCGCTGAACAAGGCGGCCGTGCCCAGGGCGGCGGGCGAGCAGCACCAGCAGCAGGAGGCCCGAGGCCGGCGCCCGCCGCCTCGGCCCCGCCGCCCGCTCCCGGCCCCGCCGCGCTAACCCCCGGTGCTGCTGACCGCGCTCGGGCCCGCTGCGGAGGCGCGCGGTGCCTGCACAAGTCCCCGTCGCTGTCATCGTCGTCCTCCAGCAGCACCTTGCTCAGCTTCTTCAGCTTCGCCGACGGTGCTGCCCACGCGTACCCGGGCCCACGTGGCCCCACGCCCTCCGGCTCGCCGCCGTAGCACCAGTTCCACCCGGGCCGGCAGAAACGGGAGAACAAGGCCAGCACGGACGGCCTCAACTACCTGCTGTCGGGCAGCCGCGTGGCCACGCTGAGTACAGCCGGGGCATCCAGGGACTTCATGAGGAGATAATTGACTTTTGTAACTTCATGTCCCCTTGTCCTGAAGAAGCAGCCATGAGAAGGGAGGTGGTGAAAGACCTTTGGCCCACAGCTGACGTGCAGATATTTGGCAGCTTTAGTACAGGCCTCTATCTTCCAACAAGTGACACAGACCTGGTTGTCTTTGGAAAGTGGGAACGTCCTCCATTACAGTTGTTGGAACAAGCCCTTCGGAAGCACAACGTGGCTGAGCCATGCTCCATCAAAGTTCTTGACAAAGCTACAGTGCCCATCATAAAGCTCACAGATCAGGAGACTGAGGTTAAAGTGGATATCAGCTTTAACATGGAGACTGGCAGAGTGAATCAAGAATTACATGACGTACTTGCTACTGCCATACTTGATTTTAGTGTTGAAACAGTTCCTCCTGCAAATGAAGACTTCACAGGTGGGATCAGCTCCTACAGCCTCATCTTAATGGCCATCAGCTTCCTGCAGTTACGTCCAAGAATGGATGCCCAGAGAGCTGATGAAAACCTGGGAATGCTTCTTGTAGAATTTTTTGAAATGTATGGAAGGAATTTTAATTACTTGAAAACTGGTACTAGAATAAAAGAAGGAAGTGCCTATATTGCCAAAGAAGAGATTATGAAAGCCATGACCAGTGGGTACCGACCGTACATGCTGTGCATTGAGGACCCCCTGTTGCCTGGAAACGATGTTGGGCGGAGTTCCTATGAGGCCATGCAGGTGAAGTAGGTGTTTGACTACGCTTACATTGTGCTCAGCCAGTCTGTGTCACCGCTTGCCAGGTCTTACCCCAACAGCGATTCTGAAAGTATTTTAGGAAGACTCATCAAAGTCACCCAGGAAGTGATCAACTACCAGAGGTGGATCAAAGAAAAACGGGGTAGCAGAATCCTCCGGTCTCCAGACCTAGACAACAGGATTAAGTTAAAGGAGAGAATCTACAGTGCCATGGGGAGCAGATGCAGAGCCGGGAGCCCAGCTCCCCTTGAAGCCAGCGCCTGACTGTCCCTGTTCAGCCCCCAGCTGCTGTCCTCAGGCGCCTCTGTTCTTCCGTGTCCTCGTTCCCTGACTTTCTGGGAGTGACATTGACTCCGACACAGCACCCAGCACCACGCCCAGTGCTTATCAGTTCAGTCTGCAAGCACCCTCTACCCTGACGGCCAGCCTGCCCACAGCCTTGCCAATGCCCAGCAGCAAACCCCAGCCCGCTGCTTCCGGGACGTTGATCATGACCACAAGTAATCAGACCAGGGTTGCTATCCCTCCGCCGACCCTTGGAGTAGCCCCAGTTCCCTACAGACGGGCTGCTGTGGATGGAACCGCGTCTTTGAAGGCCGTTCACAGCGAAACTTCTCCAGCCATTCCCTCGGCATCCCCCAACCCGCTGACTATCACAAGCAGCACAATGGCATTAAACTGTCCATGAAAGGCTCCCACAGCCACACTCAGGGTGGTGGCTACAGCTCTGTGGGCAGTGGAGCTGTGGGGCCTCCTGTTGGCAACCGAGGACACCATCGGTACAACCGCACTGGCTGGAGGAGGAAAAAGCACGCACACACAAGGGACAGCCTGCCTGTGAGTCTCGGCAGATAATGGACCTGACAGACTGCCCACAGGCCTCGGGCACCCACCGCAGGGGAACCGAGCCCAGCATCCAGCACCTCCACCGTGGCTGCCGAGGGCCGCCCCGCACTGGTCACTCTGCATGTGTGTGGTGGGCGCATCCATCTTCCCGAGCAGCTCCTTGTGCTCCTCTGTGAAGCCTTACTACGTGTGGGTGTGTGTCTGCCTGCCTCGAAGTCTCCATCCGTGCCCTGCAGGGAGGCCTAGGAGGGCAGCGACTGGATGTGTGGCTTTGCAGCCATATCTCCTAGGTGGCAATTTGGGGTTCTTGTCGAGTCTGTCACAGGCAGAGATGCTAAGCCTTGCTCCAAGTCTCTCTGACGGAGTGAGCAGGTTGCTGTTTTACTGCCCTCATGTCTTGTTTGAAAATTTAGGACTGTTTTTCTATGTAAATATTGAAAACTTATGATTTGTGCAATAACTCATATTTTTTATTTAATTTCATATTTTCACATAAGTTATATTTAAGGGAGGAGGGAATTTTTTAAAAACACGCTTATATCCTTTCCCAATTTGCATTTTCTAAGTTGGGTTCCTCGAGTTGGCTGGTTATCTGATAGCATCATGACATGAACACCGTGAGGAGGGGCCTGTGGGCTTTATTTTTAAGTCTTTTCTTTGGGTCATATGCAGTGAAGGAGCCAAGTCATCCCGATGGTTCTGTGAGGCCAGTGCATACCTGGCAGCCTCACCTAGGCCTTGGGCTGTTGTCCTGCTCTGACCACAAGTTCTGACATTTTGGTTTGGGTTTTTAAAAACTAGACAGCAGCCGGGCAGTGGTGGCACACACCTTTAATCCCAGCACTTGGGAGGCAGAGATGGGCGGATTTCTGAGTTCGAGGCCAGCCTGGTCTACAGAGTGAGTTCCAGGACAGCCAGGGCTACACAGAGAAACCCTGTCTCGAAAAAAAAAAAAAAAAAAAACAACAACAACAACAAAACAACAAAACTAGACAGTAAATCCAGCATTTAAAGTGCCAGAAGTAAAAAGAGGTTGTCACGTCGTATAAATCGTAAAGCATTGTGACTATGGGCGTGCTTTGGTCCGTGGTCCGTGAAGTGGTCTAGAGTCATGGCCTGGTGAGTATCATTGCAGACAATGGCACCCAGATTTAGGAACGTGGAGAAAGGGATTTCGTTGACTCCATTGAGGAATCTGCATAGATATGCACTCATTCTGCCCCAAGCTATCCAGCTCTACTGTAAGCTCTTCCGGACAACCATCAATAGGGCCAAGGAGAAGAGGACTCAGATGGAGGCCCTGCATCGGCTGCAGAGTCCCAAGGGGACTGAGGGCAGTGGGACGTCTCCTGCACCTGATAAGAGCCATTTCCCATGACAGGAAGCCCTTCTCCCACACTAGACAGCCAGGCCTGTTCCAAGCGGGAAGCTCCTTGTCCCTAGTCTATGGCCCCCTTGCCCATCCTCAGCTATTTCTTCTAGATACGGCCACCCCAAAGTCCAATCATCTTGAGCTAACCCTTGTCTGTCTCTTTTCTGGGAACAAACTCAGGTAAAGTGCATATCCACATGGCCTCTGGCATCCATTAAGACTTGAACATAGCTAGCCAAGTGGATCTCTCTTCCCTGCCCCCTCTCTCCCACTTCAGAAGCAGGTCTGTCTCAGGTGGGTTCCATTTGGCTTCTCTTTTCAGTTAAAATGAACCCATCATTGTCAGCTAATTAATCCTTCATTCTCTGAAGAAAATTCCAAGGAAGACAGTACTGGTGTCCCTCAGGACCCCCAGTAGTCGCCTATAGACCTGTAACCAGACTTTAGGCTAAGCAGGCTCCCAGAGGGGAGATAGAAAGTGTAGTCCATGATTTGTGTAACACTACTAAAGAACTTAATGAATTTGCTAATTCATTCAAGCAGAAGTCTGGGGAATATGTGTGGGAACGGACTTCAAAGGATGAGTTATTGATACGGGCCCTCTGAGCACAGATCTGTGCTCAATGTGGAAGCTCGCACAGAGAAAAAAAGGTGTCAAAAGTTTGAATGTTTGACTGAAGTATTTTTCAAAGACTCTCCTGCTGGGAGCACAAAAGTCCTTGAGCGCACAGATCACCAAGGAACCAGGAATGTTAACTCATAGGGTTGTCTCCTCCAAGACGGAAATGGATGCTTGTTTCCCACCCAGAGGACTGGGGGTGGATGTTGTCAATGATCGGGTGACCTTTGCTGTTTGTAGAGCCAGACCTCTCCCACTTCCCCCGAAATGCTTCTCTTGGACTCTCCCTTCCTAGATCTTTATTTTTTAGCTTGGTTTCTCCACCAATAGGATCCATCCTACGGGAGATGTCACAAGTACTTTATAATCCGCTGACCTCTACATTGTCTTGGTCAGAAACCATACCAGACCCTAGGCCCTTAAGCTATAGGACCCGTCTTTGTGGTCAGATGTACTCTAAGCTGAGTTTCGATGTAATTATGCCTCTTATACCTGAGATTGTATTACACCAGGAAGCTCTTTTCCAACATTGCACTATGTTTTAATATATGTTTACAATATCCACCTGGTGTCAGACTCTCTAAAAAAAAAAAAAAAAAGCAAATATCTGAAAGGACCTCCGCTGTTCAGGGTACGTGGGGAGTATTTTAATGAATCACAGGAGAGCACAGCCCAGTGTGGGCCCAGGAGCGGCTGGCGCCTGGCATCAGAAGCACACAGGTGTACTATGCAGGTGTATTCTGCCACAACAACCACCGTCTCTGTTACTTTTTTTTGAATAAGAATATCTCTATCGCCTGACTCTGAGTCTCTGGAGCACCATAGTTGTCTGGAGTGCTTGCACTTGTAGGCCTCTGACTTCCATTTCTAAAGTGGGGGTCTGGCCCTGCTAAACACTACAGGTAGGTTAGTCCTAAGTCCACTAGGACACAATGTGAAGACGAGAAGCTGAGTGCTGTGCCATCTGATTGACATGCAGCAGTGGGAATTCTGAATGGATGTCTGACTGACGGACACCTCGCCCAAGCCGTTTGTCTGGGTCTGCCTCCTGCTGCTGTGGTGGGGCTGTTGACTCTGGGAGACATTCCAGAGCAGAGTAGCACATGGGGTTTGCAGCTCATAAGGACTGGAATCGTCCAGAATATTTAAAATTATTTAAATTGTGAAGCCTGTTGCTAAAGAATATTAATGAACATTGGTCCATAGCCTGTACTACTTTACTCATTAGCAATATTGACTGTATCTGCATTAAGGAGCCGCCGTGGGGCCGCTCGAGTGACCCGCAGATGTGCGTTTTAAAGTTCTACCATCCACAGGCACAGGTATGTGTCTATTCCCGTAATGGTGAACCCGATGAATTGGCCTGGCACCACTGTGGCCATGTGCTACAGTTTGACAAAAAGATAGCATGTTTCAATTTTCTGTGTGGACAACAATGTGGACACTAAAGTTGACATATTTTTATGTAAAGTTTTTCTATTCTTTGATTTTTAATAAACTTTAGAAACCAAAAAGGGGTGGGGTGAAGAAGAAGGAAGGAAGGAAAGAAGGAAAGAGATTGGTTTAATTCCTGTCTTCTCTCTTTTTTATTTGAACTAATTAAACATTTTCCTTTTTGGGTTTGGGAACTGAACTTGTTGGGCAAGCGCTAAGTCACAAAGTTAGTTACATTCTGCCCTTTAAAATATCATTGTGCGGCCGGGCGGTGGTGGCGCACGCCTTTAATCCCAGCACTCGGGAGGCAGAGGCAGGTGGATTTCTGAGTTCGAGGCCAGCCTGGTCTACAGAGGGAGTTCCAGGACAGACAGAGAAACCCTGTCTCGAAAAAAACAAAAACAAAAAAAATATATAAATCATTGTGCAGGGCTACAGTTTCAAAACACAAAACAGCAACAACCAAATGTTCCTGGGGGTGTGGGGGACAGACATGGTGTATGTAGCTTAGAAGTGTTTGTGTAACATGCCCTGGGTTTGATCCTCCTTACTGTGTACAGGCTCTGTTATAACCCCAGCACTAGGAAGGTCAGGAGGTGGAGACAGGAGGGTCTCTGATATAGCTAGGGCTGCAAAGGGAGGCCCTGTCAAAGAAAATGTTGAAGTTGTGTAAGTCACACATAGTGAGTTCAAGACTTGGGCTACATGAGACCCTCTCAGAAAACCAAAATAAATGAATAAAAAAATTAAATAAACCAATAGATAAATAATAAAATAACCATGTTATTCTATTGGTGAGAAGTGTCTAGCTGGGGTGAGAGGGACTGATGTCTGACGGCCACTGTGGTGGCTTGCCCTCTTTCCAGATGGATGTCATTTCCAGCTTATTTTTCCAGCCTGGTGAATGCTTGGGTCTCTTGCCTCCTCCTCAGCCCCCCTCAGGGGTCAGGACCTTTCCCTCCCTGGGAGGTTGTCAGAGCCACACTGGCCTTTGGGCCTTTTTCCTCTTGGGGCGTTAATGACAAAGCCAGCTGCTCTCAGCTCTCCTTCCCAGCCCCATCTTAGGCCATGTTTTTCTAAGTTCATTAACAGGGTATTTGTTTGCCTGTGTGTTCTGCTTCGGGCTTTACTCTGCTCAGGGGCACCTTCGGGCTTCCCCATGGGGTTTCACATCAGACTACAGGAGCTAGATGCAGCACCTGGTAGCTAATGGTGTCCAGCGAAATCCCGTGTTAGCGGAGAACATGAGACTCCATATTCTCCACTGTAGGACGAGAGCAGCCAGCATTCTCAGAGAGGGAGAAGAAAGCTGTTTGCCAAAGAACAGTTGCAATATTCAGATCATTAAAAAAAAAGATGACTATTTTTATGTGTATGGGTGCTTTGCCTGCTTGTATATCTGTGCACCTCCACCTGTGTGCCTGCTGACTGCAGACGACAGAAGAAGAGTTAGATCTTCTGGAACTTCAGTTCCAGACCATTGTGAGCCCTGGGGAGGAGCAAGCAGCCAGTGCTCTTACCTGTGAGTCATCGCTCAAGCGCCGCTAATCTTTTTTGAAAATGTTTTCGTTTGGGGGAGAAAATATGCAGAAAGGGAACTTTGTGTGTGTGTGTGTTGGAGCAGGGTCTCATATTGAGTAGGTTGCCCCGATACTTACTGTGAGCTGTAGCTGAAGCTGACCTTCACAGATCCTCTTGCCTCTGCCTCCTGAGAGCGGGGACTACAGATGTTTGCCCATATGTGGTGTAGGATCCAATGTGTTGTCAAAGTCATCTGTTCATGGCTCACAGCATTTGCTTAGCAGTTCATTAAGCATCGGGGGAAGGCTGGGCATGGTGGCACGCTCCTTCAATCTCATCACTGAGGAGTCAGAGGCAGGCAGACCTCTGAGAATTTGAGGTCAACTCCATTTATATAGCAAGTTCCATGACATCCAGGGTGTCCTGAGCGAGACGGTGGATACACATGCTTGTTAATTTATTATGCTGAGGGCCAGCACACCATGCTCACACTCCTAAGTTGTTCTGTTGCTATGGATGTGGTTGTTGATGAAGGTGATGATGCTCTGTTGCTATGGATACGGTTGTTGATGAAGGTGACTGTTGTGATTGTGATGAGATGGTCGCGTGGCTCCTGAAACCACACCAGGTTCCATGTGGGATTTATTGAGGGGGGAGAAGGCAGCAGCGAAAGGAAAAGGAGGAGAGAGAGAGAGTGCAGAGCGGGGTCTTCCGTTTATATATGGAGAGTGATGTGGCCACAGGTAAAGGTGGGAGGTGGGTCAAGTGGATTCTGGGAATATGATGGCTGTTGCCTTGGCAACAGGTGGGTGGGTCGCGCTGTCGCCTGGGTGTGATGTCACCGGTTTGGAGGTCCTGATGCCAGCATACCTTCCTTCCTTATTATTATAAAAAGGAGGAGAAAAAAGGGAGGGGGAAGCTGATGGTGAAAAGGGAATCTGGGCGTCCTGTCTCTTAAACTACTTCCTGCTGTGTAGGGGCAACGTCAATTTTGGGGTGTAGCTGACTTTCACCATCGGGGTCCACCTGGTAAACGTTTGCATCAGGTTTCTCTTTGGACAGCAGCTCTTCTAGGTGCAGCGGCTGGTAATCCTGTAACAGGAACTGATTAATAGTTTGGTTAGAAATTTTTTGCAGTTGTCATTGAAGGAATGTAGAAACAAAATTAATGAGGCAGGGAGCGAATAATAACCCCAGGAAGATGACTAGGAAAGGAGTTACGACAGGGAGTATCCAGTTCCATATAGGGTTTTCAAAAATCCCAGAACTGGAGGTCTCACGTTCCCTGAAATTCCGTATGTCTGACTGTAGGTCCTGGATTTTATTTCTCACTATCCTGGATTGGTTGACGTAGAAACAGCATTCTTCTTGGAGGAACAGGCAAAGACCACCTTCTTTAGCTGTCTGTCAGGACATCTAGCCCCCGTCGGTTCTGAAGCACCACAGCTGCCAAAGAATCGACCTGTTTCTGGATAGTAAGCACGGTTTCAGTCATTTCTTGAAAATCGCTTTTAAACTGGGAAGTGAATGTATCATATTGGGTCATGGAAGTCGTTATCCCTGCAACTCCAGTACCAACACCTATGGCTATTCCCATGGCAACCAAGAGTGGCACGACCTGAACTGCCCTCTTATGTTGGGCAGCTATCATATCTACAACTGGGATTGGCAGGGGCTCTTCTCCCTGGATTACTCCCAGTTCAGGGAAAAGGAGTACCAACATGCAAACTCCTGACCAGCTAGCGGGTAGGCGATGATATACCTGGGTGTCAAAAGAATCGACATGTTCTGGACTGCAGGGCATTGTGGCAGAGATGGTATATCAAGGGTTATGGTTGTATTGCAGTCTAGGACGCTTAGCGTTCCTGGTAGAGTCCAGTAACTGGATGACAATGGGAGAATGGTGTTTATCAACAGAGGGGTTCTGGACGTCCCAAACTCGGGGGTCCACCTGAGAGGCTGGTAAAGGAAACAACATGTTAGTGTTAGTAGGGTGACTGGCTAGGAGAAGGAGCAGAGGAACTGCTGGTGAGCTTGGGTTTAGGCAAATGGGTGGAGCAAAGGAAATAGAGGCTCCCAACTTAGCTAAAAGATCCCTTCCCAATAAGGGGACAGGACATGTCAGCACTACCAAAAAGGAATGGGTGGGGTACACCCCTAAAAATGCAACTCAGTGGTGGGGTCTGATGAGGGAGATAAGGTTGTCCTCCTGCCCCGACAATAGGAAAACTCGAAGGTGAAGTGGGTCCCTAAAACTCTGTCAGGACCGAGTAAGTGGCCCCAGTGTCCAAGAGAAAGGAGATGGGCTGCCCACATACCATGATAGCTACCCGGGGCTCCCTGTTAGTGATAGGCGTGGTCGGATTGAGAGAGCTCAGGCCCTGTCAATCATCCATAGCCAAGCCTAGGAGGCTGGCTGAAGGGTTACCTGGGAGTGACGTCCCTCTGTTCTTCACAACATGAGGGCAATTGACCCCAATGTCTCTCCTGATGGCACCTACGACATGGCCCCCTTGGCTTGCTGGGGTTGGGGCAGGCCCTCGCCCAGTGACCTTGTTGACCACACTTATAGCAGGGGCCTGGTGGACTCTGAGCCTTAGGAGACCAGGAGTCTGGGTTAGCAGCTGAAGCTGGTCCGACAGCCTTTGCCAGCAGGTGGTATTTTTGTTTTTGGGCTTTCTCATCCCTCTCATGGTACACCTTGAAGGCCAGCGCCAGGACTTCTGTCTGTGGAGTTAGGGGCCCCTTCTCCAACCGCCTAAGTTTAGCTTTTATGTCAGGGCAGCTCTGGGGAAAAAAGTAGGTCATCAGAAGTTGCTTACCTTCTGGGTTTTCAGGATCTAAATTAGTGTATTGCAGTAGAGCCTTTGTGAGGTGTTCTAAAAATTGGGATGGGTTCTCTTGTTTGTCCTCGACAACGTCTTGAAGTTTTTCAAAATTTACTGGCTTTAAGGCTGCCTTTCATAGGCCAGCCAGAAGGCATGTAATAGACCTGTCTCTGGCTAAGATACCACCTGTGGAATTGTAATTCCATCGAGGATCCTGGTCAGGCACTGCCTCAGATCAAATTGGATATGTTTTATCTGTTTGGTGAATTTCATCTGCATGCATTTTTGCCGCTTCCCAAACTCACCTGCGTTCATCGGGAAGTAAATTGTTAGTAAGAATCATATGAGCATCATGGAAAGTCAAGCTATAAGATTGAGTGATGTACTGGAACTCCTTAATAAAGCTGGAAGAGTTAGAAGTATGCGAATCCAGTCTGCTTTCTATTTGAGAAAGTTCACTCAGCGAGAACGGGACATGTACTCCGACCAGACCATCAACCCCAGCCACTTAGAGAAAGGACCGGTGCTGGGTCAGGTGTCTCTGGAGGAGAGGGAATTGGGGGTTTGGCTGTGGCCTTAGAATTTGTGATAGGAGGGGTGAAGGTCGGCGCCAATGCAGGGCGATTGAAGCGGCCTGCAGCTGGCACAGAAGGAGGGGAGGAGTCTGGAGAGGTCGAGCTAGAAGGCCCTGGGGTATCCTGGTGAGAAGGAGAAACTGAGGCAGCAGTTTGGGTTTTTGGTGGCACAGAAGCAGGTCTGTGGCAGAAGGGGGCGGTTCGTTAGCTGGGTCTAGGGTTGTAGGTTCACCTAGTGGCTGTTGAGAAGGTTTCGTGGCTGTTGAGAAGGTTTCATGGCTAAGAGAAGTTGGGATGGGGAACAAGCAGAACACATAGAGGGCTGAGAGCGAAGATAGATAAAGACTTGAACATAAGGGATTTCCCTCCATTTACCGGACTGCTGGCAGTGTGTACGGAGAGCTCTTAAAACAGTCGCGTCTAACGTGCCATTAGCTGGCCATTTGGAACCATTTTCTTTCTTTTTTTGGTTTTTTGAGACAGAGTTTCTCTGTGTAGCCCTGGCTGTCCTGGCACTCACTCTGTGGACCAGGCTGGCCTCGTACTCATAAATCCACCTGCCTCTGCCTCCCAAGTTGGAACCCTTTTCTAAAGAGTACTGAGTCCAGACCTTATTGCAGAGGTGTATCAATTTAGAGGGCCTCAAATCAGGCGTTAGTTTAAGAGATTTGAGATTTTCCAGGAGATATCCCAGTGGGGTGCCTGGGGGTAAGGTCAAAGACCATTTAGCACCCATTGGGTGGTGGGGATGTTACTGAACTATTCGTGCTGGTGTCCCAGAGAAAAGTTCAGTAATCAGAGGTCAGCCAAGCTAGAAATCCAGGTCGTCACGTGACATTTCTAGGGGCTGCTGCTAGCAATTTCCCGGAAATTGCCAGAAAGCAATTCAACCTAGTACTAGGATTTTTAAAGGCTGCAAGGGTGTGAACTGCTTTCGAGAAGGGGGGTTACCCAAGGGCTAAGTCCTAACTTGGTCAGCCAGGAGGCCAGTTATGACTGGAGCATTGAAACGCCAACCCCTCAGCCCAGAAAGGGTTGGCCAGACACTGTCTGGGCATACACGGTCCTCCCGCCGATTAGAGAAACTCCTTACCAATCAAAATGCCCAGTGTGTGTTTGTGGACTTCTGCAGTTGGGTAGCAGGAAGTGTGGAACTGTTTGGTTGGTGTGGCCAGATGTTAGCTCCATGTGGTGAGCTCATGTGGTAGAAGTCTGTGAGTGGCATGGCGGTAGCGACAGTGATGGTCTGCGGCAGTGATGGAAATCTAGGCCGTGGATGATGGGCGGGTGCCAGCAGATGGAGTCCATGTAGCGGCTGTGGGCGGTGATGGCGGTGGCAGCAGTCCATGTGGGGTTGGTCTCTGGCAGCAGTGGCGGCTTCATGATCGCTCAAGGCAGCGGTTGCCACCCGGACCCCCACCCAGACCCCACAGCAACCTGTGTAGAAATTCCCGGAGTCAGCCGGGCAGTGGTGGCGCACGCCTTTAATCCCAGCACTCGTGAGGCAGAGGCAGGCGGATTTCTGAGTTCAAGGCCAGCCTGGTCTACAGAGAGAGTTCCAGGACAGCCAGGGCTACACAGAGAAACCCTGTCTCAAAAAACCAAAAAAAAAAAAAAAAAAAAAAAAAAAAAAAAAAAAAAAAAAAAAAAAAAAAAAAAAAAAAAAAAAAAAAAAAAAAAATTCCTGGAGTCACATTGTGATGAGATGGTCGCAAGGCTCCAGAAACCACACCAGGCCAAACAGTTCCATGTGGGATTTATTGAGAAGGGGGTGGGGGGGAAGGTAGCAGCGAAAGGAAAAGGGAGGGAGAGAGAGAGAGCGAGAGCGAGAGCGCAGAGCGGGGTCTTCTGTTTATGTATGGAGAGTGAAGTAGCTACAGGTAAAGGTGGGAGGTGGGCCAAGTGGATTCTGGGAATATGATGGCTGTTGCCTTGGCAACAGGTGGGTGGGTCACGCTGTCGCCTGCGTGTGACGTCACCGGTTTAGAGGTCCTGATGCCAACAGTGATGATGCTGCTATGGATATGGTTGTTGATGAAGGTGATGATGCTCTGTTGCTATGGATACGGTTGTTGATCAAGGTGATGATGTCTCCGATTGTGACAAGCTCAGTGGTGCTGGTGCTGGTGAATTGAACAATGGTGGTGTCAATGGTGCTTGACTTGCAGGGTCATGTTAAATGTACAGAATTCAACAGGAGTCCCAGGAACAATGTTTTGGGTACCTTGGTCCAGCAGATCGGTGTTAATTCCATCTTGTGTCCTTTTTTATTGGCTTGTTAAACTTTCTATGAGGCCTAGGGTGAAATTTGTTATGGCCCTACCTTGTCATGTGCTACTTTCCTCTCTGTCTGCCCAGTTGGCACCCGTACCGAGTAAATTAATCGTAGGACTATGATTGCTGTCCTTATGAAAGTGCAAATCCAATATATAGAGCCAGGTCCTAGACACATGGTGCTTCTTGTAGATCACCTGATTTTCTAAGGTTTAGATTTCCCTTCTTGTCTGTGCTCCAGATTGTATTCTGGGTGCCATGACTTCTGTCTCCTTTAAGTCTTGAACATTTCTGTCCTTGTAAATATGTTTAGAGGGACTTCTTCTGATTGGTCCGGAAATATCTTGTAGTTCAAGTAGCTCTAAGTCTGATTTAATAGCTTCTTCTAAGGGAGAAGCTCAATTCAATGGCAGTCTGGCATTTAACTCATAGCATGTGATTTCAATAGCCTTTTCCAAGAGGCTATCTGTGAGTTGTAATAGCTTCATTTTATATTGTCAGTGTCCTGGGGTTTCCATTGCTGTGAAGAGACACCATGACCAAGGCAACTCTTATAACGGCAAACATTTAATTTGGGCTGCCTTACAGATTCAGAGATTTAGTCCATCATCGCCATAGCAGCGTGCAGGCAGACATGGTGCTGGAGAAGGAGCTGGGAGTTCTACATCTTGATCTGAAGGCAGCCAGGAAGAGACTGAGACCCTCAGGCAGCTAGGAGGACACTCTCTTCCATAATGGGTGGAGCCTGAGCATAGGAGGAGACCTTCAAAGCCCAGCCCCACAGTGATGCACTTCCTCCAACAAGGCCACACCTCCTAATACGACCACTCCCTATGGGCCAAGCATGTTCACACCACCACACCAGCTGCAGTTGGGTGATAGCCTGGGACCACCTCTGGACTTTAGAGCCTGTAAACTATGTTTCTTCATTTGACTCAATAATTATTGGGCAGTCATATCTGGCTACCCAATACCAGAGTGTGCATATTGTAGCCAGCTGTTCTGGTCTATGGCTTTCTTTAGCTAATCCAAGCATCTATAAGGGTGCAGACATATAGGCCTCTGTGAATGGTCCAATAAAATCTATTTGTAGTTTATCAAGTTGTTTAGGAGACCTTGTTAACAGCTGGTACTCAATGTCTGAATCTAGTCTTAAGTGCTGGACAAAGGTCATAATCTCTAATGGCCTGTTTCCAGGCCTGCCAGACTACTTTGAGGTTCCTTTATCAAGCATGTGTGCCTGTATGTCCCAACGTTTATGAAACCCTAGCTTTTTATGTAGCCTTACTAATTGTGCTAATATTCTCAGGCTTCTTAGTTTTCCAGCCATGGTTCCTTGTAATAGTTACTCACAGGGTTGCCCTGACTTAATTTGGTTCTCCATTTCCTCTCGTATTTTAGTCTTACAGGGAAACTTTCAAGTGTAGCAACTGTGTGATCTATCATCCTTGCAGATTTATTCAGAATTTCTTCAGAATTAGCAAGTTTTAATATTCTAGTCTTGATTGTACACGATGCCACTTTGTCTGCCATTTCATTATTTTCAGATGTCTTTGTATCGCCTTTGTGGGTGTCTACACGGGCTACATAAATTTTGATATCCATCCATGCTTCCCCTGACCAAATATCATTGCCATTTATCTGCCAGTTAGTGGTTTTCGGTTTTGATGACCACGTAGCTATACCGTTGCACAGGCACCATCAAGAATCAGAGAAGGCAGACTTTCCTTTGGCCGTCCTTAGCTGTTGTGCTGATTTGGTGGCTCCTTCCTCGGTGATAGCCATTCCATCAGTGGTTGATGAGCCATCAGTGAACTGAGCATTAGCCAAGTGTACCATCCCGTTGGTCCCCACAGTCCAACCGGCGCCTCTTCGGGGGGGAGGGGAGCGATTTAGGGACGGGGATTGCAGGCCACTGAGCTATTCCCTCAGTTTGGGAAGGCACAGACTCCTCTGCTACTGCATCCTGGTTACAAAGGGATTCAGAAAGGCACCATTTCCACTGTAATACCTTTCCGTCTATGGCTAAGCCTCTGCAGGACTCTGCCTTCCAGTGGATCCGTCGCTGGAATTGGTGCCTTTATGACCATAGAGGGCGGTTGGTAATGACTGAGTGTAGGGTTCTGCATGTCTCATAAAATGTCCAGATTTGTTTCTCAAAGAGAGAATATTTATTCTCCGCATAGGGAAATGTTTGCCATAGAATCCAATAGGCAAATGTTTGTGGTCCTTTTACCTTGTGAAGAGTCCCCAGCTGCCATATTCACCAATAAATATCTGTAGTTAAGATATCATCTGGTTCAATATTGGTCAGGGTTGCATGTTCACAAAAGCTGCTCTTTGTTCCTGTCACTATAGGAAATCAGCTGCCATCCCCGTAACCTCATAGAGAATGTCATAAGGATCTGTAAATATGGTGTGTGCTTCCTCCAGGATGCAAACATAGCAATTAGGTGATGCCTCTGAACTTTGTCCTTGGGTTGGGGGATATTTAAAATCTTGTGCATGTTGGGTCCTTTATATGTCCACCACATCTGATGGAGAAAGCTGAGTAATAGTCTTGGAGTCGACTACCCGTCTCCAGATTGTCCGTCCACATGGCATGGTATGCTAAAGACAATGTCCGATACGTCTGTGGTGCCAAAGAATTTCGGGTTATAATTCCTAATTTTAAGACTGTGTTTTCTACATCTCCTGGCATTTGTGGAGATTAGTGTCCCTATAGTCTGCTGTGAATCTCTGCTGACCGTCTGGCTTCTTTACTGTCATACAAGACTACTGAAGGGCTGTGCAGGTTCAGTGATATCTTCCTTCAGTAGTTTACAGAGTGAGCTGTGGTTTCACACAGCCCTTGGTAGGTATTGTTAGTAAGTGATCCCTTAATTTTGAGTTCTATAGGAGGAATTTGCATTTGGACAATGTTTAAGTCCTTTAATGTAATGCCATTGGGGGAATAATTTGGGTCTGACATCCATCCCCAGCACACAGGTGCAGGTGTAAATATTATGGGAATATTTAGAGATAAATTGCAGACTAATAATTATATACTTTCTATTCCTGCTTTAAGTGGTTTTCCTGCTCCTCCTTTAATAATTACATAATTTTGGGGGGTTTGGTTGCAGCGGGTAGAGGTTGCAAGTTGTCACCTCACTCCCTGCTTCAGCCATCCACCCCCCTGATCTTTGCTGGGTTCTGTATGAAGGGTCTGGGGTCCTCCCTTGATGCTGGGCTTGTCAGTTCCATACATCCTTTGGTCTGCCTAGGAATCTGTTTCTGAACCCTCCTCCTTGCGGTTGTCCTACAGATATAGATGATCTTGCCTTTCAAATGGTTTTATATCCCTGATTTTCTGAATGGAGGGTTGGGTCTGGGTAGTGGTCTTGCCCCGAGTTTACCTAAAAAAGGCCACCGTTTAGGTGAATTTTCCCATGGTGTTGGTTTGATTCTGTACATTGGACAGGAGGGATATGGTCTTATCTGCCTGCCGTTCTCTAGGCGGCCTGAAGAAGTTGATAGCTTCTCCAACAGTTTGGAAGTTGGTCAGAGTTGAGGACAGTGTCATTCTCAAATGTGGAGGGGTGCCCTTAACTAGAATTTTCCTCATGCCTGTGCTGTTGGGATGTCATGGTAAATTAAGTAAATTCTGCCCACCTTCCTAGACAGTTCAATTGCTTCTTTCATGGTTTTCCATTGTCCTGCCTCGAGTTGAGTTGGATCAAGTGTGGGGAAAGCCCACCTCCATGAAGCTGTTACTCCATCCAATAAAGGGCAGGTTTTCCCTCGGGCTATATCTAAAATTTGTTCCAGACCTTCAAATATGTGGGAATTTTCTAGGATCCCTTTGGCTCTTCATTTCTCCCGAGGTTAACACTGCTGTGTCGCTCCCTTTCCTTTAAGCAGACCGACCACATAGGATTCGTCCTTATCTGCTCTTCGTGCAAAAATCTTATTTGCTGCAGCTCTGTCCTTGTAAATGGTCTGGATTCCTCTTGAGTGGTCACATGAATATGGCTGGCTAAATGGCTGTGAGTAGCGTTAACCTTATGGGCAGTTACTGTAGAGGCCCTGAGGCATCTGACTGGGCCTTAGTCAGCTGTCTCCAAGTCCTCTCTGAATGGGTTGTTTCTCCATCTTTCTGTCAAGTGGCTAGCTAGCTGTTTAGTTTTCATTCCATCAGAGCAAATGTCTTTTATTATTTAGCATGAGAACCGGGGATCTCTGAGCCCTCTCTAACAACGGCTCAGTGACCACTGGGGTGGACAGTAGAATATCAACCTTAGGTTCCTTCTTGAGCCTGCGTAACTTTTGTTGAACCAAGTGACATGTTCTGTCCCATCTGTCCTTGGGATGGTTCTTGTCTCTTACATTTTCTTAATTCCTTTTATTAGTCTCTGCATTTTGTCAGTTTGTTTGCCAAATGAGAGAGGAAATTGGCTTCTCTTTTTCTGAGGTGCCAGTTTAGGTGGCAGTAAAGTAGGCATTTGCCAGCTTTCGGATTTGAGGTTTTCCCTTCTTACTTTCTTGCCATCTCTTGGTACTCTAACTCGTCCTCATGTAACTCTGCTCCTGCTACCCAGTTTTGTTTTGTTTTGAAATCTGAGTGCTCTACTGCATATACACCCACGTGCCAGGAGGAGGCATCAGGTGCCCTTATAGATGTGGTTGCTGAGAATTGAACTCAGAACCTCCAGAAGAACAGCCAGTGCTCCTAACCACTGAGCTCTCTCACCCGCCCCAACTACCCAGTCTTAGGCAGAAACCTGTGCCTTCGCGGAGAGAGGCCGTGCAGTCAAGAATGATTCTGTTCAGTCAGGAGCTCACCCTTGTCCGTGGAGCAAGTCTGGGGATGCTCTCGGAATGGCAAGAAGCCACCTTAATTTCACCTTTTCTTTGTTTCTTTGTTTCTTTAAAGAAGATTACATATACAATATTCTGCCTGCAGGTATGTCTGCACGCCATAAAAGAGCACAAGGTCTCATTACAGATGGTTGTGAGCCACCATGTGGTTGCGGGAATTGAACTCAAGACCTCTGGAAGAGTAGCCAGTGCTCTTAACCACTGAGCCATCTCTCCAGCCAAGTCTTACCTCTTCTAAGGATTGTCTGAGATCCCATTAAGTATGCCAGCTGCTGCAAGAAGGTAGGTACACACAAGTTGTCGTATTGTGATGTAGGTCATTACATGAGGTTCACACACTAAATTCCTAACTAAGGTCCTAAGCCTATCTCCCCAAGGCTGCTGACCTATGTGATATATCTTAGCTGAAGGTCAGGTCCAGGCTCTGACAGAAGTCTCTGAATGGAGAGTCTGAGTGCTGGGGGGTGGGTGGAGACGAGGACTCTCCAGTTGCAGGGCAGATCAAGATGGTGTCTCTCCAGATGTGCAGAGTAGAGCATTGCTCTTGGTCTCTGCTTATATACTGTGCAGTGGGCGTCATGGGGTTCTAGGACTGTGTCTGGTTATCCTGTGTGAGTGATGTCACTGGGTTCTGGTTATCAGGTGCAGCCTTGGGTGGAGTGGAGTGGACTAAGCTGTTTTTACATGTCTAAAAGGCATTTTTTTATTATGCTTATTATACAAATTCTCTCTCTCTCTCTCTCTCTCTCTCTCTCTCTCTCTCACACACACACACACACACACACTTTTAAAAAAAATACTGGGGTAGTGGTGGAGCACCGCCTTTAATCCTAGCACTTGGGAGGCAGAGGCAGGTGGATTTCAAGGCTAGCCTGGTTTACAGAGTTCCAGGACAGCCAAGGCTACAGAGAAACTGTTTTGAGAAACCAAAATAAGTTAAAAAACATTGGAATTCTAATTCTAATAAATTCTCATACATTATATATATATATATATATATATATATATATATACACACACATATACATATACATATACATATACAACATGTATGCCTGCAGGCCAGAAGAGGGCATCAGATCTCATCACAGATGGTTGTGAGCCACCATGTGGGTGCTGGGAATTGATGTCAGGACCTCTGGAAGAGCAGCCAGTACTCTTAACCTCTGAGCCATCCCTCCAGCCCCATAAATTATGTTTTTAATGTGAAGTATTTGGGCTTCTTTTTTAGAAATCTAATGAGGTATAATTTACATGCACTTTTAGGTTTACAGTTCTGAGTTTTCTTTTCAAATTTTAAGATTGCATTTATGCTGTATGCATGATTGCAGGAGTGTGCCAAGCACACGTGTGGAGGGTGGAGGAGGTACCTTGGGAGAGCTGGTTCTCTCCGGCCACCAGCTGGTTCCCGGAGAGGGAACTCAGACTTGATGGCTGGCACCTTAGCTACCTGCAGAGCCATCTCACTGGCCCCGTTCTGAGTTTTAGTTTTAGGATTTTTAAAAAGTGTGTCTGAGTGTTTTTGTCTTCATGTTTGTGTGTTTACCACGTGTGTGCCTGGTGCTTAAGGCGGACAGAAGCAGTTGAACTAGAATTGCTAGGAGTTGTGAGCTGTGCATTGTGGGAGCTGAGAACCTAACCTGGATCTTCGGCAAGAACAAGTGCTGTAACCACTGAGCCATCTCACCAGACCCCAGTTTTGAGTTTTGAATAAACGAGATGTGTAACCACCACCATAATTAAAATGCAGAACCTGCCTATCAGAGCAGGTTTTCTAGTGACACTTCACAACCAGTCACCTTCACCACCCCAGCCCCGACCTAAGGTCTGCCTTTCTGTAACGTCACTAGTGAGTCTGCTCTGCAGCCCTTATGTTTGGCTTCCTTTGCTTAGGATGATGTTTCTGAGTCTTGTCATGGTGGTTACTGGTGTTCATGTGATTGTTAATCTCCTGGGTCACTTCTGGGCACGCCTGTGAGGACATTCCCAGAGAGGTTTAACGGAGGAGGGAAGATCCACCTTGAATATGGCTGGCACCATCCCCTGGGCTGGGGTTCCAGATTGGATAATAAGGAGCTGGGCATGGATGATGCACCCCTGTAATCCTGGCATGACAGAAGTAGAGGAGGAGGATCAAGAGTTCAAGACCATCCTTGGCTACACAGAGTGTTTAAGGGCAGCCTGGGCTATCTGTAAAGGAAAAAAAAAAAAAAAAAAGCAAAAACAAGAAGCCAAGCATGTAGCATAGTTGGTTGAGTGCTTGCCTATGTTCTTGAAGCCTTCGGTCCCATCCCAGCACAGCATAGGCCAGGTGTGGTGGCTGGCACACAGCTGTGATACCTGAAGTGGTGGAGACTGGAGGATTAGAAGTTCAAGGACATCCTCAACTACGTAAAAGTTCAAGGGTAGCCAGGTCTCCATGAGATCCTACCCTCCCCCAAGAAAAGATAGCTGGAACTCAAGGAGAACAGAGTGCAAAGGGAAATGACAAGCTGGATTTAGTTGGGAGACTTACTTGGGCAGGGGATTTTGCTTAGGATGAAACAGGGCCAGGCCCCCTGTAAGCAAATGCCCTATGTACTAAGCCACACATCAGCCTTTGCCATTTACACTTTGCTGAAACAGCCCAGTACTCGGGAGGCAGAGACAGACTGATCTCTACATCCTACATGAACTTGAGGCCAGCCTGGTCTACGTAATGAGTTCCAGGATAGCCAGGGCTACATAGGGAGATGCTCTGGGGGTGGGAAGTGGGAGTACGGGGAGGTGTGTCTTGCTCAGTCTGGCCTCGGACTTGAGCTGCTTCTTTCTCTGCCTCCTGTGTGCTGGGACTATAGAAGTGTACCACCTCGCCTGGCACTTTAGATTTACTATTTACATCTCAATGTGTTTTCTGTCCAGTTTGTATAGAGTCCAGGTCATGAGGTCCTTTTTCTTCTCTGAATATGTTCACTTGTTCAAGAATCATTTCCTGAGGTTGGAGAGTTGGCTTGGCAGGTGAATACTCTAACTGTTCTAGAGGACTCAGTGCCTAGAACCCAAATGGCAGCTCACAGCCTCACAGCCATCTGTCCCCTGCGGGCACAAGGCATATACTTGGTACACAGACATACCCTCAAGCAAAACATGTATACACATAAAAATAATGAAAAATATTATTTCTTGGTCTTGACTGTATAGCTCAGTGGTAGATCGTCTGCTTAACATTGGTTAGATGCAATTGACCCTGGGTTTACTCCCCAGCAACATACATGTGTGACCATGCACACACATGCACACAGGTGCACACGCTGTTTACACTGAACAATGACCTTAGCTTTGCTTTGTACTAATTGACCAGAGCTAAGGCTCTGGTCCCAGACTTTTCTGCTCCTGTATCCTTTTCACTAACGCTATACAATCTGCATCACTATTTATGGATGAGAGCTCCACCTGTATGTACACCTGCGTGCCAGAAGAGGGCATCAGACCCCATTATAGATGGTTGGGAGCCATGTGCTGGGAATTGAACTCAGGTTCTCTGGAAGAACAGTCAGTGCTCGTAACCACTGAACTCCCCATCCCCCCGCCCCCAGACCTTTCTTTTTCATACGTCTCTTACTTTGTCATTTTAACTTTAGAATAAGACCAGCCATTTCTGAGAATAAATGTCCTCTCAGATTCAGATTGGGGTTGTGGGAAATCTGTAGGTGCTTCAGGGGAAGCTCACCTCCTAGCCAATACTAAATCTTCTAATCCGGAGAGAGTGGATTTGGATCCCAATAAGATGAGCTTTCGACATCTTTAACCTGTATGAAATCCCTCGATAAATTTTGTTGGAAGCGTTTCCTTGGACTTGATTATTTACGAGTTATTCGTGTGATGTGTGTTTTGGCTGAATGTGTGTACACGGTGTGTACCAGAAGAGCACTGGAGCTCCTGGAATAGGACTTACTGATGGTTGTGAGGCACTCTGTGCATGTGGGAATTGAACCTGGGTCTTCCGGAAGAGCATCCGAGACTCTTACCTGCTGAGCCCTCTCTCCAACCTCTGTTCAATTTTTGAGGCCATGTCTTGTCATATAGCCCTGGGTGGCTTGGAGAACCGAGTCCTACAGGTTGCCCTCTAACCTCCGCTGTCACTTTCTGGTACAGTATCCCCGCACATATAGAAATAAAATTAATTTTAAAACATTAAAAGTTCAAGTTATGGGGGGCCGGAGATATGGCTCAGCATTTAAGGACACTGCCAGTTCCCAGAACCCACGTGGTGGCTCACAACCTCACATAGCTCCATTTCCAAGAGAATAGATACCCTGTTCTGACTTCCCTGGGTACCAGACACGCACCGGTGCATAGACATACATGCAGGCAAAACACTCATACGTATAAAAAAGTAACAATCTGTTATGAAACAATAAAAAGGACTGTTAGTGGTCATCCCTCAGCAAGATCTACATGTACATGAACTGCATGGCACAGTGCTACATGCTAGTTTTAATTCCCCTTCGACAGAGTCATTAGTAATCTAACCGTTCTTTCTTAGCCTGGAGCTTAGCTCTCTGCCGCTCAGTTAGCGAGAATGTGATCCAGAACACTCCGGGTTGATACCAACACTGAGCCACCCAGGAAAAGAAAACTCTTAAGAAATTGATAACAGCTAAGCCAGGCCAGAAAATATTTTTCAAACAAGTAAGCTTCTTGGTTTCTTTAGCCCCCTTTGAAATCTTTATTCCACAGTAAACCCATACCAACCAGAACAGCTATCCCAGCTTCCAGACAGAGGACATGAGTCACCCTGCACCAGCTGGAGCCACAAGTGTAGCTCCAGGGAAGTCCCAAGGACTGTGGAAGTTCTGAACCCAGGGACAGGTACTTACTTCTCAGGCTTTAGGAAGCCATTGTCTCTCAAACCAACCGAAAGCCAGCTGGGCAATGATGGTGCATTTCTTTAATCCCAGCACACAGGCGGCAGAGGCCGTCAGATCTGTGAGTTTGAGGGCAGCCTAGTCTACAAAGTGAGTTCCAGGACAGCCAGGGCTACACCGAGAAACCCCGGTCTTGAAAAAAACAAAACAAAAACCAAAAAACAAACAACAAAAAAAACCCTACCCGAAACCTAGAGACAAATGCTAAACAAAGCTAACGACATATATACTCCAGACCAAAGGAACTACCAAACATCTCGAGACCCAAGGCAAAGGTTATGACCTCTCCTGCCACTGGTGAGATGTGTCTTTGGCTGAAGCCATGAGTAGGGAGAGGGGACATGTCAGGATCTGTGGGCTGGCAGCGACTGGGTGTGCCCATACCTCCTCTCTGAGATGGACTCTGTCCCTTGTACAGCTCTCTCCTAGGATCCTAGTCCCTTGGTGGCAGCTGAGAGCACCTACATCATTTGAGGCCCAGGAGTTCTTTCCTGGCCAGCCTTGCCAGAACAGGGAGGTTTTCCTGCCCTCCACTGTGTAGAAAAACCTGGGAGAAGAAAGTGGTGGGAGGCATGATTACCCAAATCTGTGTTTGAAGAAAATGAAGTAGACGGTGTCAAAACTGTCATTTTTGAAGATGACGGGTCACAGTGGGGGCTGGAGAGATGGCTTAGTGGTTAAGAGCACTGACTGCTCTTCCAGAGGTCATGAGTTCAAATCCCAGCAACCACATGGTGGCTCACAACCATCTGTAGTGGGATCTGATGCCCTCTTCTGGTATGACAGTGTACTTATATATAATAAATAAATAAATCTTTAAAAAAAAAGATATGGTTATGGTATTTCAACAGGATAGAGGAGGAGGTTACAAATACTTCTCAAGACTGGATTCTAGAATTTATATAGTGTAAACTCCTGCCACGTTCTTCTTCATCATATTTTGTAATTTTTTGAGACTGTATTTTTTTTTTAATAATTTAGTTTTGTTTTATGTGCATTATTGTTTGGCCTGTGTGTATGTCTGTGTGAGGGTGTCCGATTCCCTGAAACTGGAGTGACAGACAGTTGTGAGCTGTCACGTGAGCACTGGGAATTGAACTTGGGTCCTCTGGAAGGGCAGCCAGTGCTTTTAACAATGGAGCCATCAGCAGGGTAGTGGTGGCGCACGCCTTTAATCCCAGCACTTGGGAGGCAGAGGCAGGCGGATTTCTGAGTTTGAGGCCAGCCTGGTCTACAGAGCGAGTTCCAGGACAGCCAGGGCTACACAGAGAAACCCTATCTCGAAAAAACAAACAAACAAAAAAACCAAACAAGAACAACAACAACAACAAAACCAATGGAGCCACCTCTCCAGCCGTAATCTGATCTTTTCTAGCCCCATCCATTTTCCTGCAAAGTTCAGGGCCCCCTTGTTCTTTACCGCTGAATAGTATTGTACAGTGTGCATTCCAGCTGTTTCCGTTTCCTAGTTGTGAACAGAGCGTCGTCACTGACCACGGCTGGAGTGTGTTGGTCCTTTGGGCACATGCCAGGGAGCGAGTGGTGTGTGTGGGTCAGAGGATGGATTTGCTTTTGGCTGTTTGCGGATTCTCCTCGCTGATGTACATAGTGGCTGCACCCGTCTGGACTCCGTCAGTGGTGAGTGAGCGCTGTTTCCCCACGTCCCCTCTAGCATTAACCTCGGTTGTTCTAGGGATCTTTGCCTTTCTGACAGGGGTAAGATGGAATCTCAAAGTTGCTTCCATTTCTATTTCCCTAATTGCTAGGGATGATGAAGTGGTTTTTAAGATATTTCTTTCTTCTTGTTGTTGTTTTTTCTTCTGAGAACTTTCTATTCGGGTCCCAGGCCCATTTTTTGAATGGGTCATAATTGTTTTTTGACTCTTATTTTTGAGTTCTATATATAGTCTGGATACTAACCCTCTGTCAGAAGTACAACTGGCAAAGATTCTCCGACATTCTGTGAGCTTCCTCTTCACCCAGTTGCTTGGTTCTTTGGCTGTGCAGAAACTGTTTAGTTTCATGACCTTGTTGTCAGTTGTGGGCCTTAGTTATTGGGTATGTGGAGTCCTATGCAGGATGTCCACTCCTGCAGCTGCATCACGCAGCCGCTGCACGTTTTCTAGCACCTTTTGTGTCTCCGGTTTAGGCCTTAGATCCATTTGGACTTAGTTTCTGGACAAGGTCATAGATGTGAGTCTCTTTCCACATGTGGACATCCAGTTTTTCCAGCACTATTTGTTGAAGATGTTTTCTTTTTGCCAGAATATGTTTTTGGCATCTTTGTCAAATACTAGGTGGCTGAAGTTGTATGCGCTCATGTTTAGGTCTTCCCTTTTGTTCTATTGCTCCACAGGTCTATTTTTGGGCCAGAACCATGTTGTTTTTATGGCTCTCTAATATATCTTGGATCTAGAATTGTAAACCCTTTGTTTTTGCTTAGGATTGTTTTGTGCTATCCAAGGTCTTTTGTAGTTCCCATATGAAGTTTTAAGATAGTTTTTTTTTCCCCCTGTAAAGAATGAGATGGGGATTGCTATCTGTAAATTGCTTATGGTCACTTTCATATTGCTTCTACCAATCCATGAGCATGGATGTCTTTTCAGTTTTCTTGTGTCTTTCTCTCTTCATTAGAAGGCTTTAACACTTTGACTGAAGAGGTCCTCACCTTCACTGTTAGACTCGTTTTTAGATACGGAGTGCGTCCTCGAGCCGGATGTTTGTTGCTGGTGCATGGAAGAGAAAAGCTGCTTCTTTGCACCAGTTGATTCTCTATCTGCCACGTTTCTGGATTTTTCTGGTGGAACTTTTGGGATCTCTTCTGTACAGTACCATGCACATAAGGATGGGCTGACTTCTCTGTTTGCATGCCCTTAATGTCCTTCCCTTGCCTTACTGTCCCAGCTAGTACTTCCAGCACAATGTTGAAAAGGAGTGGGGAGTGGGGACGTCCCTGTCTTGTGTGTGACATAGATAGGTTGTTTTGCTTCAAGCTTTTCTCCATGTAGGCTAATGCTGTTGGCTATGGGTTTCATTTATATAGTTTTATTGTTATGATGATGGTGATGATGGTGGTGGTGGTGATGGTGATGATGGTGATGGTGGTGGTGGTGATGGTGATGATGATGATGGGGTAATGTTCCCTATAGCCCTACATTCTCTGACATTTTTTATCACGAAGGCATGCTGGATTTTGCCTAAGGCTTTTTCTGCATCTATTGAGATAATCACATGATTTTTATTGCTCAGCCCTTTTATGTGGTTTATTACACTTTTTGACTTGGATATGATGAGCCATCCCTGCATTTCAGGGATACAGCCAAATTGATCGTGGTGTGTGATTTTGTTCTATGTACTCTCTTTGCAAGTATTTTATTGAGCAATTTTGAGCATCTTCATTGGGGATATAGGTCTGTAGTTTTCTTTAGTTGTGTCGTTACCTAGTTTGGATATTGGAGTGATACTGGCTTCATAGAAGTTCAGAGTGCTCCTTCTCTGGGGAGTGCTCCTTCTCTGGGGAGTGCTCCTTCTCTGGGGAGTGCTCCTTCTCCGACTGGTTTAAGGACTAGCGGTAGATCTTCTTTGAAAGTCGGTAGAATTCTGCTGTGACTCCATCAAGTCCTGGACTTTTTTTTTTGTTTAAAAGCTGGGCAGCCTTTTTATTCCTACTTCAATCTCCTCCTTTGTTATGGGTCTATTAAGCTTTGGTGACTTCTTGGTGTGATTTTGGTAGTTTGGCTGAACCTAGAAAATTCATTTTTCATTTTCTAGCTTTATGGAGTACAGGTTTTAAAGCTATTCCTGTACAGTATTCTGAATTCCTTTGGTGCGCGCTGTGCTGTGTGTCCCTGCTCGTGTCTCTTCATCTGTGTCCTCTTTTTCTCTCTTTTGATCACTTGCGCCAAGGCTCTGTCATCTTATCTTCTCAAAGAATCAGCTCTTAGAGTCGATTTTTTGAATAGTTTGGTTTCTATTTAGTTGATTCTGCTCTGGTTTTTTTTTTATTACTTCTTGCCTTCAACTGGGGTTTGGATTTGGTTTGTTCTTGTATTTTTTCAACTTTTTTAGTTGCATCATTATTGAGGCATTGATCTGTGCACTTTCTGATATAGTTTTTGTTTTCATTTTTGTTTGTTTGTTTTTCCAGAGAGGGTTTCTCTGTGTAACAGTTCTTGCTGTCCTGTACTTTGTGACTAATAGCCACTTACAAGTGAGTACACACCATGTTTGTCTTTCTGGGTCTTGGTTAGGTCATCAGGATGATTTTTCCCCACCCATTTACCTGTAAATTTCATGAAGTCATTGTTTTTAACAGCTGAGTAGTACTCCATTGTATAAATGTACCACATTTTCTGTATCCATTCTTTGGTAGAGGGACATCTGGGTTGTTTCCAATTTCTGGCTATTATAAATAAAACTGTTGCCAGGCAGTGGTGGCGCACGCCTTTAATCCCAGCACTTGGGAGGCAGAGGCAGGCGGATTTCTGAGTTCAAGGCCAGCATGGTCTACAGAGTGAGTTCCAAGACAGCCAGGGCTACACAGAGAAACCCTGTCTCGAAAAACCAAAAAAAAAAAAAAAAAAAAAAAAAAAAAAAAAAAAAAGTGAAAAAAAAATGAATAAAGTTGCTATGAACATAGTTGAGCAAGTGTCCTTATGATAGGAGGAGTGTCCTTTGGGTATATGCTCAGGAGTGGCATAGCTGGGTCTTGAGATAGATCAATTTTCTATGTTCTGAGAAATCACCATACTGACTTCCAAAGTGGCTGTCTAAGTTTGCACTCCCGCCAACAGTGGAGGAGCATTCCCCTTGCTCTACATCCTCGGCACCACGAGCTGTCTGTCACTAGTGTTTCTGATCTTAGACATTCTGGCAGGTGTATGATGGAATCTCAGAGTCCTCTGGATTTGCATTTTCCTGATGGCTAAGGATGTTGAACATTTCTTTAAGTGCTTCTCAGCCATGAGAGAGTCCTCTGTTGAGAATCCTCTGTTTAGATCTATACCCCAAGTTTTAAATTGGATTATTTAGCTTGTGGTCTAGTTTCCTGAGTTCTTAATATATTTTCGATATTAGCCCTCTGTCAGATGTGGAGTTGGTGAAAATCTTTTCCAATTCTGTGGGCCGGCATTTTGTCCTATTGTGGTGTCTTTTGCCTTACAGAAGCTTTTTGGGTTCACAAGGTCTCATTTATAAGTTGTTTACCTAAGTACCTGAGGTGTTGATGTTCTGTTCAGGAAGTTGTCTCCTGTGCCAATGTATTCAAGACTATTCTCCACTTTCTCTTCTCTCAGAGTTGATGTATCTGGTTTTTATGTTGAGGTCTTTGATCCACTTGAATCTGAGTTTTGGGTAGGGCGATAGATATGGATCTATTTGTATTCTACATGCAGACATCGGTTAGACCAGCACCATTTGTTGAAGATGCTTTCTTTTTTCTGATGTATGTTTCTTGTTTCTTCATCAAAAGTCAGGTGTCCATAGGTTTGTGGATTTGTGTCTGGGTCTTCCATTCAATCCCATTAATCAACATGTCTGCTTTCATGCCAATGCCGTGTGGGTTTTACTGCTATTGCTCTGTAGTACATCTTGAGAACGGGGACGATGCTATCTCTGGACGTTCTTTTAGTGTACAGGGTTGCTGTAGCTGTCCTGGCCTATTTGTTTTTCTATGTAAAGTTGAGAATTTCTCTTTCTATCTCTGTAAAGAATTGTGTTGGAATTTTGATGGGGATTGCATTGAATCTGTAGATTGCTTTTGCTAAGATGGCCGTTTTCACTATGTTAATCCTACTGATCCACGAGCATGGGAGGCCTTTCCATCTTCTGATATCTTCAGTTTCCTTCTTCAAAGACTTTTACTGTACAGGTCTCTTTTATCATACATGTCTTTAACTTGCTTGGTTAGAGTTAACCCAAGATATTTTATTTGGAGCTATTGTGAAGGGTGTTGTTTCCCTGATTTCCTTCTCAGCCCATATGTTGTTTGTATAGAGGGGGACTACTGAGTTAACTTTGTGTCCAGCCTTCTTGCTGGAGGCGTTTACCAGCCGTAGGAGTTCCCTGGTAGAACTTTATACATTTTGCTTATGTATATTATCTTATCATCCACAAACAGCAATACTTCTAACTTCTTCCTTTCCAATTTGTGTCTCCTTTAGTTTTCTTATTGATTTGCATAGAATATCAAGTACTACATTGAATAGTTATGGAGAGAGTGGGCAGCCTTGTCTTGTCCTTGGTTTTTAGTGGCACTGCTTTGAGTTTCTTGTCATTTATTTTGATATTGGCTATAGGTTTGCTGTAACTTGCCTTTATTATGTTTAGGTATTTGCCTTGTATCCCTGATCTCTCCAAGACTTTTATCATGTTGAATTTTGTCAAAGGCTTTTTTCAACATCTAATGAGATGACCATGTGTTTTTTTTTTCTTTCAGTTTGTTTATATGATGGATTACATGGACATTTTTGAATGTTGAACCATCCCTGCATCTCTGGGATGATTATGGTGGATTATCTTTTTGATGTGTTCTTAGATTCTATTCATGGATATACATTTTTAAAGGTTATTTATGTTGTGGAAAATTTTCCTTTCTCCTTTAATCATGGCAGATAGTTTTTGTTTTGTTTTGTTTTGTTTTGTTTTCCCAGACAGGGTTTCTCTGTGTAGCCCTTGCTGTCCTGGAACTCACTCTGTAGACCAGGCTGGCCTCGAACTCAGAAATCCACCTGCCTCTGCCTCCCAAGTACTGGGATTAAAGGTGTGCGCCACCACTGCCCGGCTATGGCAGATAGTTTTGCTGGGTATATTATTATATGTTGGTTATAGTCTTTTAGGTGTTGGAATACATTGCTCCAGGGTCTTCTGGCTTTCAAAGTTTCCATTGAGAAATCCACTGTTAGTCTAGGTTTTCATTTTTTTTCTCTGTTATGTATTCTTGGTGCTTTACTGTGATATGCCGAGGGAATTTTCTTTTCTGGTCCTGTCTGCTTGATGTTCTGTGTACTTTTTTTTAAAAATTTATTTATCTATTTATTTCATGTATGTGAGTACACTGTCGCTGTCTTCAGACACACCAGAAGAGGGCATCAGACCCCATTACAGATGGTTGTGAGCCACCATGTGGTTGCTGGGAATTGAACTCAGGACCTCTGGAAGAGCAGCTAGTGCTCTTAATCGCTGAGCCATCTCTCCAGCCCTCTGTGTACTTTTTATTTTGTATTTTGAGATGGGGTCTCTTTACATTTACACTGGCTGTCCTGAAACTATGTAGACCAGGCTAGCCTCAGATTCACAGAGATCCACATGCCTCTGCCTCCTGAGTGCTGGTATTAAAGATGTGCACCACCACCCTCAGCTTTTGTATGCTTCTTGCATGTGTATGGATATGTCTTTCTTTAGTTTGGTAAGTCCTCTTCTATCTTGTTGACGATCTGGTCAGTGCCATTGCCTTTGGATTCTTCCCCTCATCTATCACTATAACTTGAAGGTTTGCTTTTTTCATTGTGTCTTACATTTCCTGTGCATTCCTTTCCCATTCACTTGTTTAGTTTTTTCTTTTTTCATGTCACTTGCTTTTTTGGTCTAGAGAATCTCTTTTATCTTTGAGACTTCACATTCTGCCTTCTGCTTGATTCACTACTTGTATGGCTTTCCTGTGTGTTTTCTAGTTGGACTACTGGGTTTTTCAATTCCATCTTCATTTCAGCTCAAGTCCCCTTCAGCATCTCAATCTCTGTCCTGAGGAGCATTTTCAGGTCCTGGCTTGTCTTTGTTGTTCCCACCAGCCTTGGCTGTCACTCCTCACTCTTTAAGGTCTTTTCCCTTGATTTCATTGAGCTGCTTCTTGCGTCTTCTTTAAATTTCCTGAATTCTTTGAGGAGGTTCACGATTGTTCTTCTAATGTCTGTATTCTGGAGTTCATCTAGGTAATTCTGATTGACAAACATTTCTACAGGACTGTTAGCTTTGGGAGCGATATACTGGCTTGAGCTTTCGAATTGTTGGGTGTTCCAGCAGAGAGATCTGTCTGGGCACATGGGCTTTTATTAGTTTTTAAGTTTGAGATGGATAGAGCAAGGTGGGTCTAGAGGTACAAGTGGCTTAGATGGAATGCAGTCGGGTTGACAGAAGGGACTGGGCTGGCATACAGGATGTGCTTCTTGTTGCAAGCTGGGTGGGTGGGGGTAGAAAGTTATGTATGAGTGGGAGTTTGGAGATGATGTTCTAGGTGTCCTGTAGTAAGGTGGACAGGTATGGAGGATTCCAACCCAAGCCTTCACTCTTCTGAAATCAAGGCTGGGAAGGCCAGGCTATGTTGGAGCACTCACAGAGGTACCCAGGTTAAATCTGGTAGATTGTGGGAAAGGCTTGGATAAAGAGGTCAGGGGTACTGGCCAGGCTAGACCCTGGAGGAAAACTCAGGAAGTCTGGTTGTGGAGTAGTCTGGTGGAGGTGATGCCAAGTCCTGTGGGTGGATCTCAATTTGGATTTCCAGCAGCTCTGTTCCCAGCTAGCAGCTGTGAAACTCTGACCTGAAATGAATCCCCTCCCTTTGAGTTAAGTACATCTGGCCTCACTCAGCTACAGCAAAGAGACAAATACCTACAGGGAGGCTTGGATAGAGGAAGCAAGCCGTCGGGCAGAGCAGAGCAGAGTGTGTAGCACACACTCTTGCTTAGTGTCTGGTTTGTTGATTTGTTTTGTTTTTTTCAAGACAGAGACAAAGTTTCTCTGTAGCCTTGGCTGTCCTGGGGCTTGATCTGTGGACCAGGCTGCCCTGCCTCTGCTTTCCAAGTTCTGGGATTAAAGGTATCCCATACTCTACCACCACCTGGCTCATAAACTACCTCAAATAAGTTTTCATTTTGGCATGTACCTATAGAACAAATTCCAGATACTTACTCCATTTAAAATGCGTTTATTTACTTTGGAGGGCGGAGAGTGCGCTTGTCAAGGCATTTGGACATGTGGAGGTCAGAGGACAACTGGTGGCAGTCAGTTCTTTCCACCATGTGGCTCCTGGGCATACACTCAGGTCAGCAGGCTTGGGGGCAAGCGCTTGCACGAACCTTGTAATGCCCCAGCTTCCTGATGAGCTTCCTGATGGTTACCTTAAACTGCCCTGTGTGTTTTAATGGGTTTCCACCAGATTTTCTTTACTAGCTTGCTCATACTGACTCTCTGTAAGTGGAGCCACATTAGTAATTGTACAAACACCCAGGCAATGCTGTGGGGAACGGATGAAACCGCTCTTCAGTGGGCGGCTGGAGGCGGCACCACAGGACAATGGCAGCTGCTTCTTCCCTTCCCAACTGAGGTGGGCAGGAGACTAGGTGAGAAAGCTCAGGATTCTTTCTCTGCCTGTTTTGGAATGTAAATGCGCCTCTCCAGAGATCAGATAAGCACAGGTGTCTTTTTGACTTAGAGATGGTCCCAGACTCCCGTTCCTTGGCAGCGTAAATGAAACACTTTTAGGGTTCATAGAGTTCTTCCTCTGTATATGGCTGAGTTTTCCAAGGTTCTAGTAAGTCAGCTTTCTGGCTTGATGTATTCAGAGTGGAAACACAAAACTCTTTTGTTTGTAGCACACAGTCATGTCCCTTGGGTTCTCCACGGTTGACTGCTGTTTAGATTCCCACAGTACACCATTCTGTGAGCTTTTTTTCTTTTTTGAACCAGGGTCTCACGATGTAGCCCTGAATTCCCTATTATAGACCAGACTAGCTTTGAATTTACAGAGATCTGTCTGTCTCCCCTACATGGGCTGTTTTGTTCTAGTCTGATTAGCAGATATTAGGACCTAATCTACTGTGGGTTTGTCTTAGATGGCATCCACCCAGTGCCTGCGAAACTCCAGAGGTAGGATGATGTTAATTCTACTGTCATGATATCAGCTTCACTCGCCAAGACTTCCAAATCGGTCCTTTGAGCAAATCTCATTTGCTATATAGATCTACCTTAAAAGCCTGTAGTAGGGCTGGAGAGATGGATCAGTGGTTAAGAGCACTGACTGCTCTTCCAGAGGTCCTGAGTTCAATTCCCAGTCACCACATGGTGGCTCACAGCCATCTGTAATGGGATCTGATGCCCTCTTCTGGTGTGTCTGAAGACAGCTACAGTGTACTCATATAAAATAAATCTTAAAAGAAAAAAAAAAAAAAGCCTGTAGTAGAACTGTTCTGGGTAGTTCTATGTCAACTTGACAGATGCCATTTGAGAGGAGGAGGAGGAGGAGGAGGAGGAGGGAACCATAGGATCCACTGACTGTACTTTGGAAATCAAGGTATTTTCTTAATTAGTGATCGATGGGGGAGAGCCCAGCTCATTGGTGGTGGTACCTCCACCTGGGCTGGTGGCTCCGGGTAAAATAAGTAGGCTGAGCAAGTCGTGAGGAGCAAGCCAGCAAGCAGCACCCCTCCATGGCCTTTTGTCAGCCCCTGCCTCCAGGTTCCTGGCTTGTTCCTGCTCTGGCTCCCTTCAGTTACAGACTGCAATGCCAAATAAACCAAATAAACCCTTTCCTCCCCAACTTGCTTTTTGATCACAGTGTTTTGTCACAGCAATAGAAACCCTAAGACAGGAACCAAATAAGTTATTATGCAAATAATGTGTTGGTGCATGCCTTTAATCTCACCACTTGAGAGGCAGATGAGAGGCAGAGGCAGGGAAATCTCTGTGCGGTCCAGGGCAGCCTGGGCTACACAATGAGCTCCAAAAACAGCTAAGACTGCTTAGAGCCTGCCTCAAAACAAAAGCATGTAGCTTCCCCAAGTTACTGGTCTAACCTAGTTCAAGACATACTCTTTACAGTGGAATGGTGTGTTACTTAATAACTTGAACAGATTCTGCTGTGACTTTGAAAGGAAAAATATGCAGCAAAATTCTTCCATGTGATAGACTAGTGAGTTGGTAGACCAACCTCAATGCCTTCTAGGCTCAGCAGTTATGATTGGCAGAAGTGAGGGGCCACTTTTTTTTTAACCTTTTCAATCGGAATATTGTTTACTGTGGGAAGCTGCCCACAGAGCACCCCCCAAGCGGCTTAATTTTTGGAGTTTTCATAAATGCTTCTGTGTTTCTCATTACTGTGGAGGTGTCCGGGAAGTCTTTAGTTCCCTTTGGCCAGAGCATGTGCTCTAACCAGGAAGGTTCACCAGGAAAGGTATCTGTAGCAGGGGGGCGGGGCGAGAATCTCCCGTCAGAGAGGTGGTGCAGCCATTTGGATTCCGAGGAGCATCGCTTACTCCCGTAACCCCGCTGCCTCAACTTGACTCTGCCTCAAAAAGAATTTTAGGGTTAGTGACTATGAAGCAAGGCTGGGTTTATGAAGTGAGATTCAAGAGCTAAACGCAGGACTTCGAGGCCTTGGACGTTGCCGTGCTCAGACGATGTAATTTACAATTGGATTTAAGGATTAAGCAAAGTTTTTTTGTTTCTGTTTTTTGTTTTTAAATAAGTTAAAAAATACATGAGTTGTTTCAGGGGTGTCGCGTGGTTGGAAGAACACTTGCTTAGCATGAATGAAGCCCCGAGTTCATAAACCAGGTGAGGTGGTGGACATCTGTAATCCCAGCACCGGGGAGGTAAAGGCAGGAGAAGGGGGAAATCAAGGTCATCCTTGACTACATACTGAATTCAAGGGGAGCCTGGGCTAACTACATGAGACCCTATCTCAAGCCACAACAAACCTGAGAAATAATAAACAACAAGTCTGCTGCTGCTAGAGTTGAAAGTCTTCCCAAAGTCTGACTCATGGCCGTTCCTCTGCCTCAGCCTTCCGAGGACCAGCATTACACTATGTCTAGCTATTTATTTCCCTAAGGAATTTCCTTTTGTAAGTGATGCTGCCGGGTGGTTTAGGAATGAGAGAGGACTAGACTACTGATACCAGTTCAACTCAAGGGGTCACGTGGGTTCTAGTTCCAAGCAAGCATGGGCCCTGTTGGCTCTTGGCACTCTGTCATCTTCGGAAACTAGAGCTCTCTATGGGTAATCTTCATGTGGTCTCCAACCATGTTGAAGCTATTTGGCTCTCCACCAGTAGGAGAAAGATCCAAGCTGAAGGACTTCTTTCCTTTCCCACAATTCCTTAATTGTCCTTTGTCTTTGCTTCTGCCTAGGAAGAAGGGCACTTGCAGGGGTTGCAGAGGCTTGGTCCTGTGTGCTCTGTTGGGAAGGGGCTCCAGGAGCAGACTCTGAAAGACAGACCAGTGACCGCCCTACCCGCCCTGAGAGAAACCCACAGTTCCCCTTCTGTCAGGCCTGGCTCTCTGTGCTGCTTCCAAATCATCGTGTGACAGACATTATTAGAGCCTTGTTGTTTCCCCTGGCGCTCTCCCGACCTGAGAAGGGTTGCTTATGAGCTGTGGCCTCTCGGAACATTTTCACAACATTTAAGTTTTTTATTTACATTCATTTTGTGCTTATTTCCATACCTGAAGTTTTTGTACCCCCATTTCTTCTGGGTTGCCCTCTTGTCCTGTGAACCCTCTTCTGGCTTCTCTGTAGAGATCATCTCAGTATGGCGGGAGTATGACACACACTGGCTGTTTTGCCCATTACAACATATTTCAAAAGCCAGAGAATCTGCTTTCAAAGCTTTTGTTGTTGTTTTTTGTTTGTTTGTTTAAAGGTTTTGTTTTTTGAGACAGGGTTACTATAGGCTGGACTATTCTGGAACTCACTATGTAGACCTGGCTGGCCTCGAAATCACAGAGATCAGCTTGCCTCTGCCTTCCAAGTGCTGGGATTAAAGGCTTTCAAAGCCTTAAGTTCAGCATTACTCTTGTGTTTTTTTATTTTTAAATTTTATGTGCATTAATGTTTTGCTTGCATGTATGTTGTGTAAGGGTGTTGAATCCCCTGGACTTGGAGTTAACAGATTCTAGTAAGCCACCATGTGGGAGCTGGGAATTGAACCCAGGCCTCTGGAAGAACAGCCAGTGCTTTTTTGGGGTTTTTTGTTTTGTTTTGTTTTTGTCTTTTGATTTTTGGTTTTTGGTTTTTGGTTTTTCAAGACAGGGTTTCTCCGTGAAGTCCTGGCTGTCCTGGAACTCACTCTGTAGACCAGGCTGAACTCAAACTCAAGAATTCCGCCTGCCCTGGTCTCCCCAATGCTAGGATTAAAGGCGTGTGCCACCACTGCCCCAGTGCAGTCAGTGAGCCATCTCTCCAGCCCATTCTTTGTATTTTTAATTAAAAATTATTTTCTATATATGCATATTTTGCCCATATGTATGGTTGTTCACAACACTTTCATTCTTGGTGTCCACAGAGACCAGAAAAGAGTGTTGGCTTCCCTAGATTTAAACACAGTTGTAAACTACCCCATGAATGCTTGGAACTGAATCCAGGTCCTCTAGAAGACCAGCCAGTGCCCTTAACAGCAGACCCGTCTCTCCTGTCCCACTCTGTGCTTTTAAACTGTGCAGTAGAATGTCACTGTTTTGGGCCACTGACAAGGACCAATGACACAGATCCTTTGGACACATCTGCCAACCCCACCACTGTTGCGTCCAAATGCCCCCCACTGCCCTGTGAAGTGGCAACTCTCCATACTCGGTGGCTTTTTGGATATGCCGGGCCCCACTAGCACAGGCTGCTTTCTCAGTGCTCATAAAAGGAACACAAGGATGTGAGCCTCTTCATTTGCCTGATGTGTGGATCAAATGATTCTCACAGGTAACATTTTCTCAGCAAGAAAATTCTGACTCATCAAGGCAGAATTCTGAGTTTCAAACTACCGACAATTGTCAATCCCCATCTGTGATCCAGTGATAGGGACACTAATGGTAATAAATACCTTTTTGGGGTATGCCTACTGAGGGAGAAAGCAAGTGCTCTGGGTCATAATGGCACCTGACTGTTGAGTGGCCTCTGCCAGAACCAGAAAAATTACCACAAATTACCAAACCGCACAAGTTAGAGTCCAAACCCAGAAAGCCAATAGCCATGACATCTCCCCCAGAGGAGACCCGAGTCCCATCTTAGTCTACCTAAAGGACAGAGAAGCCACACTCTTGCCCATTCTGTCTTCCTTACCTGGCAGCTTCGGCTAAAATTTCCACCAGGCTCCATCCTCAGGGGCCCTATGGGAGGACAGCCCTTTCAGTGGGGAGCCAGGTGCCACCCAGACAGGTTCCCAATATTCACTAGCTCCCACAGCTGACAGCTCCTCAGTGGAGCTTCTTTTATGAGACTCAGAGTCTAAGTCCTGTTCGCTGAACAGGAATCCTTGCCTATTTTAGCTTTGTAGAGCTAAAACCCACACAGGTACCTTTATGTAGGACCAGCAGTTGAGGGAAACCTTGTAAACCTAATATACACACACACACACACACACACACACACACACACACACACACACACACAGCGTGCACCTTCCCCCACCCCCCCTCCAGAGATTTCTCCTTGCAACAGAGGCGCCAGCCATGTCTCAGGCAAAGCTTTGAGAATGGGGCCTCTCGGAGCCCCATTCACCTGTCAGTCACAGAACAATCGAGTCTCCCCTAGCATGGACACTTGAGCTGAGCTCATTAGCAAACCTAAAGACAGCTTTTCAGAAAAGTCAGTGTCCCAGAAGTATACCGGGACCTGGAAGTTACCCCCCTCCGGAGTTCATGCTCTCTTGCATATTGCGTTTCCTAGGCCAGAAATAAACTCTAAGCCAAATACGTTCTGGAATCTAAAGTCCTAGATTCCAGGCCCCATCTACATGGGTAAGAAGCCAGCAGTTTTCTTTCTGCCGGAAGCCCCAGCCCTAAGAAGTGTCCATGCCGTCCCAGATGGGTAAAGGCAAGAGCGCCTCATAAAGCCTTGCAGCCTCTGAAATTGTCCTCTTGCCTTCCTGCGTCCTAGCAAGACACCAAGATCCATGCTGCTGCACATCGTTGCAATGTAGATGCAGGGACAGAGAGAAATACAAGGCAGTTGTAAAGAACTGTTCTTGAGGGGATTGTAGTGGTGCACCCCTTTTAATTGCAGTGCCCCCAAGTCAAGAGTGTGAATTCATGGTTGAGACATTGGGGGGGGGGGGGAAGTGAACTTCACTTTGCCATTGTGAAGTTTTGCACTAACCTCCTAGCAATTAAATTCAGCATTTAGAGGGATCAATCACAGCTGGAAGAGGGGGGGACTTTCCTCCCTGCTAAGGGATGCAGACATGGTCCTCCTGCCCCCCCCCACTCCCCCCTTCCCCCGCTCATAATGTGGCTCTTTAAAACCCATCCCGGTCCCGTCCCGTCCCATCATCCCATTCTGGTGCCCCTGGAGGCTTCTCTCTACAACCTCAGCTTCTTCATTTGCCCTGTGACTTCTTGTCCCCTTTCTGCACCCACAGAGCCACCCACACTCCTGGTTCCCCTTTGAGAGTGACTAGAAGGTGGGGGATGGTAATCAGCCAGCGCAGAAAGAAAAGGAGCGGAGAGGGGCAGAGAGGCTGCTCAAGGTAGCGAGTAAGCCAGAGACCTTCTCTGAGGTGCTTGGCTTCTTGACTCTGCAATCTTGTCCCTACTCTAGCTGTGACTACTAGTTACCCTTAGTTCCCTCTGGACTGTGAGAGAGGGCAACGCTCTCGTCTGAACACTCTGGAGCTGGCCTTGAAGGGCTCTGGGCCTCTTTGCCTCCCACTGGAAGGAAAAAGTCATGTTGGGAGGTGCAGAGGCCTGGTCAGCAGCTTCCCCAGACCCTCCACAGGGCCGAGCCACTTTAGTGAGTACTGCCCAGGTCTCCTGAGCCGCCATGGGGCTTTGCCTCCTTTCCCATAAACCACTTGGCAGAACAACACCTCCTCCTCTTCCCATTCTATCACATGGGCTTATTCCACCTTTATTCATTTGGATCTGAATGCACATGAGGTATTCAGGGTCAGAGGCAGGTTTCTTGTGGTTTATGTCTTGAGATGAAATAGTGTGAAGTAGCCATGCTTGAGTAGAGCTTTGCTCATGGGGCAACTGGATAAAACCCAGAGAGGAAACTCTCCAGTTTGAGGAGTCAGACTCACATTGAGCGATGGAGAAAAACGTGATGTTCTCTGACATCATGCAGGAGAAAGAGGCCACTGCTTTCAGTTCTAACAGGAGGGAGGGGGAAGAAAGAAAAGAAAAACCTTTGCTTTTTGGAGACAGGATGGAAAAGCCCTGCCTTCTCTCTCTAACCTTTTGGAATATAAATGTATCTCTCCAGGAGCCATATCTGCTTTGGTGACCCTAAAAATCCCGAGACTCACTTTCCCTTGACATGTGAATACATGTTTTTGAAATCTCACCAGAGATTCTCACTCCATGTTGTAGAACAAGCTGAGCAGTCTGGAACGTTCTGGAAAATGCAGCTCTTCAAAGATTAGGCTCAGGCTACCAAATGTGCCATAGGGCCACGTAGAAAACAGCACCAAAGCAAGAGTCGTGACCCTGCATCGTACGGCTCCAGCTTGACTCAGAGCACTGTTGTGTCTGAACTGGGATGGCAGGCTAAGGCCTGAGGAAGAGGTGGAAGGATCCAGACCTCACAGGTGTAAACGGAGGATCTGTCTGTGTGTGGAGCCCCGGGAGAGGGACCAGTTCTTTAGTAAGTACAACATGTGGGTGCCAAGACAGGAGAAAGAGGGGACTAAGAGAATTAATGAGGTCGGAAGTAAGGGAACTTTTAAAGATGTCCAACTCCTCCTCTGGGCCAGAACTCAGCAAGAAAGGCAGGAGGAAAGAATTTATTCTGGTTGGCAGTTAGGGAACCAGGTCTGAGCAAGGCCAAGAAAGAGGTGGGATAAGCTGTTGGTAATCTTAGAGGTTCTGCCAGGACACAGACACACACTCTGAGGAACCTGTGGATGCTCCCTGGGCAGAGGTGTAGTCATTTAGGGGACTTAGTAAGTCAGCTCTTAGGAGCGGCCATCAGAGCCACTGACAATGTTCCCTTCCAGCATTGCTCATCAGACTTGATGCTTCTGAAGTGATGATCTTGAGGGAACAGGCTGATGTGTGTTGAGGTGGCTGAGTGAATGAATGTGACTTTCCTCCCAGAGTGACAGGGTCCAGACAGGCGGGTATTCTCGGTGGATCTGCTTACATGAAAGTGGAACAAGAAATACTCTTATCCTGTGTCCCAGGGAGCTCGTGGTCTTGAAAAACTCCTCACTTTTTCATGTCTTTAAAACATACAAATGTGGACACAAAAGTCTCCTCACCAAGAGGGCACCCTGGAGTCATGCTAGAAGTCCTTAGCAAAATCCTCTTCAGCAGCTTCCTTGGAGGTTCAGCGTGCTAGGTGCAACCTGGAGCTCCTCTGACTCTCCCTCGGCCCCACAGCGGGGATCCACCACACAGTGGCTAGCTTCCCATGGCCTGGACACCTAGACTCCAGCCCTCCTCCTGGCCATAGAGGATTAGCTGTGCCACTGGGTCAATGGAAGAGCGTTTATCAGTCAGCTTAGTCTACTTGCTGTGCATGCTGAGGTGGTGCCCTACATTCATGCAGGCCCTTCATCATGGATGGATTATGGAGAACGGCCATGCTGCCTGGGGTTGGAGGGGAGGCTGCCGCCCTTCTAGCACGCAAGGCATCACGGGTCAGACTTCCTCTGTCTTAACCACTCAGTCTTGTAGAGGGCTGTGGTGCCGCTAATTGTTCCTGGCAAGTCGCCAAACTTAAAAGTAGCTAATTTTGAGAAAGAGGATGGATAGATAGCACTTTTAAAGATTATAGTTCTAACAAGGAGTCACTCTCTGACAAGGAGACAGGGAGACATGGCAGCAACTGCCACTGAAGAAGAAAGGAATGTCAGGACAAGATTCTGATGGACTCCCAGAGATATTCGGTCTAACTAACCAGAACCTCCAGGCTGTTCTAGACATGACATCCCCGGAAGTAGGTTGCCCTTAAACTCTGCCTGGTATGCTGAAGGCACAACACTGACTCATTTATATGATTTAATAAAAATGTAAGTAAAAATGTGTTATGTGTACGGCTTTTTTGCCTGCATGTATGTCTGTGTATCATGTGCGCACAGTGTTAGCTGAGGGCAAAAAATGACTATCAGATCCCTTGGAACTGACTGACAAGTCGTTGCGAGCCGACATGTGCTAGGAGTCAAACCTTGGCTCTCTGCTAGAGCAGCCAGTGCTTTTGGCCACTGAGCTATCTCCAGCCTTAGTCTTTAAAGTTTTGATGATCTAGAAATACTTCTCAGTGACATTAGATTCATGGGAATTGCTTTCTCAGAGTGGCTTTATTTATTTATTTAGATTTTTTCGAGGCAGGGTTTCTCTATACAGCTCTGGCTGTCCTGGAACTAGCTCTGTAGCCCAGGCTGGCCTTGAACTTACAGAGATCTGCCTGCCTCTGCCTCCCAAGTGCTGCACCACCATGCCCAGCTTGGCTTCTGTCTTTTAAACTCTCAGAGGCCAGAGAATCTGTAATTAGCTTGAAAGCAGCTGGAGTTGGGTGGACAGTCTGGACAATGTGTGGCCAGTGATACAAAACCCACTGGTGCTTTCCAGATCGAACCACCATGGTGCAGAGGCCAAAAGAAGGTGGCTAGCAGGTGGAGCTGCCCCACAGAAGGGAGAGGGGACATGGCACCTGTGAGCAGGGACAGGACTCCCTGGATTATTTATTGTCCTGGGTAACCAACCACTTGGAGCTCTGAAAGGCTTCTGGTGGACTTTGTATGCGCATAGTCTGGTGGAAGAGGCAGCGTTGTGTTTCTCTCACGAGACAAAGTGTAGCCACCCCCAGCTTCTGTCACCACAGAGCCCAGGTCTCTCATCCCTGGCCGTCACCTACTTCCAGGCAAACCCATTCCCAGAGACCTGGGGAGTCAGCGAGAATCTAGGCTCATTCAGGACCAAGGCAACTTCCTTTGACAAACAACAAGGATTACCTCGCTCCTAACGCAGGTAGAGTTAGATATTTCTTGTTTCCTGGGGTAGTATATTGCCTCTCAGGGCTGTAATTCTCAATGTCCATTTCCCATGATTTCCCCATTCAAGTAAGGACATTTCCTTCCAGAGAGTGTCTCCTGTGAGTTTTAAGATAGACTATTCATCAGTATTTAACTTGCAATGCTAGCTGAGGGTGTAGCTTTTCTGCCTCTCATAGTATTTGTAGCCCAGCTTGGACATAAATAACATAGGATCTCTTCCAAAGACGGCCAGCTGTGTGGCATTCTCGGGTGACAGCAGTGAAGGGGTTAATGAAGTATCTTGTGATGTCAAGCCTGGACAGAGCTTACAGCAGAAACCATGAAGAGGCAACTCATGTCACTGGTCCTTGAGTGGGGAGATTCTTGGGTTAAAGAAAAGTGTTCTGGTGGGATTTTAGAAAGCCTAAAAAAAATAAAGTGACTTGTACAAAGAAAGGGTAGATTTGCCTACTGTAACAAGAGGCTTAGAGGTAGGTAGGCTGGCCCAAGCACGGCTCAGCATGGCTGTCCCAAACCTGGGCATTCTCATCTGCTCTCTGCTTTGCCTTCTTGAGTACCTGGGTGGTTATTTGACCTCCAATTTTCTCCTGATCATGAGATAGCTGCATCTACCTAAGATCCAAGCAGGGAGGTATGGTGGCACACACCTGTAATCACAGCACTCAGGAGGCAGAGGCAGGAAGATCAGGGGCTTGGGGCCAGCCTGGGCTACATGAGACCCTGTCTAAAAACAAAACAAAAATCCAAGCAGGAAGAAAGAATGAAGGACGTACATCTCCTTGGCGGAAGTCATGTCACCTGTCTGCCAGTCTTCCGAGAAGTTAAAGATGGAATATCACTGTTTTCTGCCTCCACACGGCAGAGCAACGGTATGTCTCAAATGGACCAGTGGAATAAAATACTGAACTTCAGAAATATATTTCTCAAAAATAGAGTCTGCCCAGTCCCGAGGTCAGTCCTTTCAGGTGAGAGGACTACCTGTCAGGATTGGTATCTAGTCAAAAGGCTATGGGAACCAGGGAAAGGTCAGGACTGAACAAGAAACCTCATTTAGGTACTGAAGGAGTGTGCTATAGGAACAGAATCTCAGGGTGCTGGTGATGCGGGGAGACACGGGCTCATCAGGCCTGATGGCTTTGGTTTGGGAAGAAAAGATAAGAGATTCTAGTCAGTCTTATTCTAGTGCTGCCAAGTGCTGGCTGCAGGGCGTGCCTTCATGCACACTCTGCTCCTTAACTAATCAATAAAGAGGGTACCTCATAAATGAAGTGAAGGATTCGAGCCCATGGCTGCTTCACACATTCCAGGAATGCCCCTGCTTTCCCATGCTGCCTTTGGGACCCAAGACCCTACAGGGATGTGTCTGGTTCTTTTTTTTTTCTCATTCATGATAGTCCTGCTCCGGTATCTCCAAATGTCGTAAGAAGAGCGTTCGAATGCAGTGCTGTAGTCTTCACACTGGGTTATAATTACCACCACCCACTGCTCCTCATTCCAACCAGAGGGCAAGTACTGTGTCCCATTTGCTGTAGTTTCCAGACAACTGGCATATAATAGATACTCAATAAATATCTGCTGTGTAAGGGTCAGTCTGGGCGCCTGGTGCGGCGCTGCAGTGGCTCCTTCCTACATCACGAATACGTATGTGAAGAATGTGCTCCCAGCTCCTGGTTTCCAGGAGTAGTCAAATGGTTGAACAGCATTTAGGCTAGGCATAAATGACAGCGTGCAAAGGCTGCCTTGTAGGACAAGTAGAGGAAAACAGGGTCCAGGCTTTGACAAAGAGGCACAGGATCATAAACAGAATGCAGTGTAATGGAGGAAGCTTGCAGCTTGGTCATTACTTTATAAAAAGAACGCCCACACTGGGTTATCATTGACTCAGACCACAGCTCCTGATTATGGCCGCGAGCTGTTTGTTATCCAGCGTCAGCCAGGCCATTACTTACAGATGCCCTTTAACCATGTCATCGAGAAGCCAAGAAGCTCCTTTTCAAACATTTAGCCATGGGACGCTATTTTCCTTTTCTTATTATTGGGAGGGAGGGGCGCTGGCCATGGTGTATGTGTGGAGGTCAGAGGACAACTCTGTGGAGTCTGTTCTCCGCTTCCGGCTTTATGCAGAAGTCCCAGAGCATGAACTCATCAGATACATTTGAGCAGCAAATGTCTTTATCCAGTGAACCATCTTTCTCAGCAGAACTGTTTTTCTTTAAATAGTTTTTTTGTTTTGTTTTTGTTTTGTTGTTGTTGTTTTCCTTTTTGTCTTGTTTTTCAGCCTGGTGGGCTTGGTAGTACACACCTTTGACCCCAGTAGGAGGAACTGTGAGCCAGCTTAGCCTACATAGTGAGTTCCAAGACATCCAAGGCTACACAGAGACCTTGTCTCAAAAAAAAAAAAAAAATTTAAACTTTTTATTTATTTTATGTGCATTGGTGTAAGGGTGTCAGGTCCCCTGGAACTGGAGTTACAGACAGTTGTGAGCTGCCGTGTGGGTGCTGGAAAGCGAACCCCAGTCCTCTGGAAGAGCAGCCAGTGCTCTTAACTACTGAGCCATCTCTCGAGCCCCTTAACCTTTATTTTTATTTTATGCATATGGGTCTTTTGCCTGCTGTGTATCTCTGTACCACATGCATGCAGTGGTACAATTGCCGGAAGAGGGCAGCAGATCCCTTGAAACCTTAGTTGCAAATGGTGGTGAGCTGCCATGGGGACACTGGGAATCAAACTGGTCCTCGGTACTTCATCTTTGCTAAGAACCAAAAAAAAAAAAAAACCACCCAGGTCTTTTGGGAGAACCACCAAAGCTCAAAACTGCTGAGCGCTCTTTCTCCAGCCCCAAGGACCTTTTTCTTACAGGGAGCTTCATGTAGTGAAAGTTCTACAAAACAGTTTGTATAGTGTTATCTCTCTAAGCCCCACACATACAAGCCGGGGAAGGGAACAGACCAGAGAAACAAACGCTGTGCTAACTTGGGGCCACACAGCAGACCCAGATTAGAACCCTGAAACCCTGGTCGGGATGTTTGACACCCTGTTCCCCAGTGGGGCTCATTTTAAATGTGAGAGCTGGGAAGATAGAAAAGACAGCATTTAATACAAAGTTATATGGAAATTTTATTATTCAGATAACAATTTGGCACTAGATTGTCTTTCAGAGTTATATACAATGGTAGTTTTTGAGACAGTATTCTGTTTTTAAAGGTACATTTATTGTGTGTGCGTATTTGTGTACACGCATGAGTGTGAATGAGCCACACATCATGAATAAGAGGGTCAGAGGACAAGGTGATTCTTCCTTTCCACCATGTGGCTCTGAGGGATCAAACTCAGGTTTTCAGGCTTGGTGGAAGGCACCTTTACCTGCTGAGCCATCTTGCCAGCCCCAGTAATATTTTATATTGATTGTTCTGATACGTAACAATGAGAGCTGCCCCTGTGTGGCCTCCAGGGTCTCATCAGGAAAAAGCATCACCTCAAGTCTGTCCCAGGTTTGCCTAGAAAGCCAAGAAGAAAGGTTGCACACACTTTTATTTTGCAGAGGAGCAGGGGGAAATGTGGGAACCAGGCCAACTTATAATTTAAAGAGTTTTATTATTGTAATTGTTTAAAAATTTTAGATGTGTATGTGTGTTTTGCCTGTATGTATGTCTGTGTACCACTTGCATGCCTGGTGCCCTCAAAAGCCAGAAGTGGGGATCAGATCTTCTGGAAGGGCAGTGACAGACAACCGTGAGCTGCTGTGTGGGTGCTGGGAATTGAACCTGGGTCCTCTGGAAGAGCAGCAAGCATTTCTGAGCCTTCTCTACAGCCCAAATTTATAGCTTCTCTCTCTCTTAGCTATTGGTTGTCTATACCAGAGGTGCTAGGGAGAGTAGTCCACCACACCTACATCCAACTCCCTGGAACCTGCCAATATGTTACCTTACATGGCAGAGGGACTTTACAAACATCATGGACTCTCCACTTGAGAGGGTCCTATGCATTGTAGAGATGAGCATGGTCCATAAAAATTCTCAGAAACAAGAGGAATGTGTCTGACTAGTAGCAGAAGCAAACCAGAGAATGGAGGTGTGAGGAGGATTCACTGTGAGGGAGATGGCGGGGCCACCCTACGAGACCTGCAGGGGCCTTTGAACTTCAGAGAAAGGCTCATCTTGACCCACTCTTGGTGATATAAGGGACCTTAGTCATCAGCTTCATAATCACAAGGGGATTCTGCGCCAAACCTAAATGTACCTAGCAACTGTCTAGGTAAGAGATGAGGCTGAAAGCTGCGCGTGGCAGCACATACCTAGGATCCTAGGACTTGAGAGGTGGAGACAGGAAGATCAGGGTTCTAGGCCAGCCTTGGCTATGTAGCAAGTTTGAGGGCAGTATGGCCTATGTAAGACCTTTTCTCAAATGTAAAAAAAGAATCTAGGCTAACCAGAGCAAGATGAATTAAAACACTCAGACTTTTGGTCTCTAGAATGTGTGATGATATGTATGGCCCCACCCTGACCCCTGGCCAGGGTTCTTCCTCTGTGTGGCCTTGGTTGGCCTGGAACTTGCTTGGTAGACCAGGCTGGCCTCAAACTCACAGAGATCCACCTGCCTCTGCTTCCCAGGTGCTGGGATTAAAGGTGTGCGCCACCACCGCCTGGTGTTAAATTTATTCTTAAAACCCCTAAGTTTGTGGGTTCTTTGGCATGCACTGGAGGTCCTTAGGATACAACCCAGGGCCTTGTGAATGTTCTGCCTCTAATTTATAGCCTGAACCCTTGGGGGTGTTTTTGTTTTGTTTTGTTTTGTTTTGTTTTGTTTTGTTTTTACATACAGGCCTGACTATGTAATTCAGTCTACCCTTGACCTCTATTTCCTTGAATGCTTTGGCTCTTACACCAGGCTTGTTTGTAATGGTTAAGGGCCAGCTGGTGCCGGCCTGGATGGCACAGCAGTGAGCATGGCTACCTTCTGAGAGCCAGCTTGTTTGAGCCACTAGCTCTTTCCCTGCCAGCAGAGACCTCTTTGTGTCTCTATCAAAAAAAAGGATGGCATGGGAAAAATGGGAGAGGAGAGGCCTGCAAGAAATAAAGAGGGGTTGGTGGTCACAGGGGATGAAACTAGAGCCCAAGAGCAGTCCTGAGTAAGGCTGCCTGTCTTTCCTCTATGTATTGTCTGACAACCAAACTGTGGAGTTTCTGTCAGCATTGGCCTAAGGCACCTACCATCTGTCACTCAAGCGGCATTGGATAGTAGCACATATATCACTTGAAAAGGAGGAGGCTGGTGACCCATGTCCCATACTCTGTGCTTGGAGCACCCCAGGCTGGTGTGCCCTGCTATAGCTTACTCCCCAGTCGGCTGCCAGGTTGGACATGGACCAGTAGGCAGCTGGTGCCCAGGCACCAGGTGCCACAGAGTCACCTGGGGCATGGTTAGGGGCAATATCAGCTGTAGCGACAGTTTTGATAATTCTGGAATTCTGGTTTCTTTAGAAAACACAGAAGAACTACAAGAATATGTTTTCCTTTTAATCCTGAGTATAGGGATATGGGGCTGTATGCAGTAGTTGACTATGATTTGCCTCATGCTTTAGCAGAGGCACAGAAAATTTTGCCAGCTGCAGATAAGTTTCTGTGAGTGTGTGACGTTGGGAAGTCTGGGAACTTTCCAGAAGGTATATAAATGCTAGGGCTCTACCAGACGGGTCAGTTCAGGGGGTGTTGGTTGTGGTTAGTAGTCATGCTCAAAGAAGAAACAAGAAGAAATTAGATTCAAGGACCTCTGTTTCTCTCCCCTCTTTCCTTCTTCTTTCTTTCCTATATAGTGATGGGGGTGTGTGTGAAACTGGGTGGGGATAAAGGGTGGGGAAAACAACCACCACAAAGTATCAATGTCCAGCTACAGTCAGAAGCCGCAGAAATCCCCCACCAGCCTGTGCAGGACTGGAGTCACACGGGTGTGTGTGTGTGTGTGTGTGTGTGTGTGTGTGTGTGTGTGTGAAATCTATGGCCAGGGGACACTTGCTTAAGAGAAGGCTGATGTGTCTGGGATGCCTGGGAGCTGTCAGGAGTAACACACTGAGGCTGGGGATGCTGTTCAGTTGGTAGAATGTTTGCTTAGTGTACTGGCTGGTTTTGTGTGTCAACCTGACACAAGCTGGAGTCATCACAGAGAAAGGAGCCTCAGTTGGGAAAAATGCCTCCCTGAGATCCAGCTGTAAGGCATTTTCTCAATTAGTGATCAAGGGGGGAGGGCCCCTTATGGGTGGTACCATCCCTGGGCTGGTAGTCTTGGGCTCTATAAGAAAGCAAGCTGAGCAAGCCAGGGGAAGCAAACCAATAAGTAACATCCCTCCATGGCCTCTGCATCAGCTCCTGCTTCCTGACCTGCTTGAGTTCCAGTCCTGACTTCCTCTGGTGATGAACAGCAGTGTGGAAGTGTAAGCTGAATAAACCCTTTCTTCCCCAACTTGCTTCTTGGTCATGATGTTTGTGCAGGAATAGAAACCCTGACTAAGACAAATTGGTACCAACATAATGGGGTATTCCTGTGACAATCTGAACTTGTTTTGGGGAGGACTGTGGAAGGACTTTGGAACTTTGGGCTAGAAGAGCCATTCGGTGTTAAGAGCTCTGTGGGATGTTATGTAGGAGCTTGGAAGATAATGTTGAGAACAGTGCAGAAGATGGAGGCCTGGCTTGTGAAATTTCAGAGGGAAGATTAAAGACTCTTATCAGGGCCGGTGCTATTTTGACTGTGAAGATTCTGTGGTTTTGGTTAGCTGGGGCTGAAGGATCAGCTGTGATTAACAAGATACCAGAACTACCAAAGCAAAACCTTTGCATTACTGGGATTATTGATGCTGGTTAGCTGGAGCTAAGAAATTAGCGGTGATTAAGAAGAGACCAGCATCATTGAAGTGAAATCTTCTGAGAAGTGTTTTCTGAGAGCACAGAGACTGTGTTCCAGAGATAGCCAAGGTTGTACCTTGTGCTGTGGCTGGACTTGGTAATGTGTAAGAGTCACCCAGGTCGTACTGGTTTTGAAGGCATAAAGGGGTCATGAAGAGCAGCTGAGGCTCGGGCATTGTGAGAAGCCTCGGAAGGCCATTGGTGAAGGTGCAGCCTCAGTTGCAATTGATGGCCCAGGACTGAAGGGGTCATGCAAAGGAGTTGAGGCTTGGTACAATGAAGAGAGCCTGTGAGAGGCTGTTGGTGAATCCTAGTTACAGTGGAAGACAGCAGTGTTTTGGAGATGCCAATACCATGAAATGACCGACAAGAACAACAGCAGCAGTGGAATACAGGCATCTGGAGTCTAGAAGACAAGGTGTGTGCTACAAAGGCAGAGCTGGAGAAGTGACTCAAGCCCTTGGAGGAATCCAGAAGATTGTGAGTGGATCCCAGACATTGGACGGTTGGAGTTTAATTTTGTTTTTGATTGTGACTGTGCCCTGATATTTTTTCCCTCCTGAAGGAAGAAGGTATTTTAGTGGAGCCCACAGTTAAGAGACTTTTAATTGTAAAAAGACTGAATTCTAAGAGATTGGATAATTTTAAAGGGATTGAAATTTTAATATGTGAGAATTTGCAAAGACTGTGGGACTTTTAAAGTTATTTAGTTCTTGGTGATAAATAAGAAAGTAAGGATTGTGGCTTAATAGTGATGTATTTGTGTGTCAAGTTGACAAGGGGTCAGTTGTACTGGTTGGTTTTGTGTCAACTTGACACAAGCTGGAGTTATCACAGAGAAAGGAGTCTCAGTTGATAAAATGCCTCCATGAGATCCAGCTGTAAGGCATTTTCTCAATTAGTGATCAAGGGGGGGGCCCTTGTGGGTGGTACCATTTGTGGGCTGGTAGTCTTGGGCTTTATAAGAAAGCCAGCTGAGCAAGCCAGGAGAAGCAAGCAAGCCAATAAGCAGCATTCCTCCATGGCCTCTGCATCAGCTCCTGCTCCTTGACCTGCTTGAGTTCCAGTCCTGACTTCCTCTGGTGATGAACGGCAGTGTGGAAGTGTAAGCTCAATAAACCCTTTCCTCCCCAACTTGTTTCTTGGTCATGATGTTTGTGCAGGAATAGAAACCCTGACTAAGACACTTAGCATGCATGAATTCTTGGATGTGGTGGCGCTTGCCTGTGATCCTGGCATTTGGGAAGCAGAGGCAGAAGGATCAGAAATTCAGGGTCATCCTTGGCCACATATCAAGATTGAAACCAGACTGGGATGCATGAATCCCCATCTCCCCTCTCCCCTCGAGGCTAGCCTCAAACTCCAGAGTACTGGTATTACTGGTGTGCACCACCACTGCCCGGCTACCCTTTCTGTCTTGGATACACTACATTACTAGTTATTCTGCAATTCCAAGGCACCATGTCAGGGCTGGCTATGAGGGGAATCAATCCTGCAGGAGCATGTTTGACACTTGGTTGAGTTTGCTGTTGAGCCAATCCATACGACCATTGACATATGTTTACTTTATGAGATGGACCAAGTATGGGCTAGAAACATAATCAAGGGGGCGTCTACTGCAGATCCATCATGGGGCAGATCCGTTGAGTTCAGTCCTCCTGGGTCTTAGCACATTATTGGTTCTGGGTTTGAAGTCCCTGGAAAGAAACGTTGCTGCACTAGACCCAGACCTCCTGCAGGATGTAACCAGATAGAGGCGCTGGCGAAGGCCTAGTGAACCGAACCCGTCGGACTCTGAAAACTCGTCGTTCAGTACAGAAGTTAAACGGATTCTCCAGTCAGACTTGAGCTTCACAGACAAGCCCTCATGAATATCAGAAGCCAATTCTTTTTGTGGTCTACTGCAGACTATTCAGATCATACATCTTAAAATGTCTTCTGCTGCCACTGGGACATGGGGGTGGGGAGTTATAGCAAGAGAAGAACATGGGTGTGTGTTGTTTGAAGGCTCTGGAACTGCTGCAGTCAAGCATGCACTGCCATGGCTGGAGAGCACGATAAATTCTGTTGTCTGTCATCATGAACCTGACCTTCCCTGGTTCAGTGCTGTCCAATTTTATTTCCAGTTCAAGTGCTTGCCCAATGGTTCACACTCTCGCCTCAGGTCTTCCCCGTTTGTGACTTGCTTTTTTTTTTTTTTTTTTTTTTTGGTTTTTCGAGACAGGGTTTCTCTGTGTAGCCCTGGCTGTCCTGGAACTCACTCTGTAGACCAGGCTGGCCTCCAACTCAGAAACCCGCCGTCTCTGCCTCCCGAGTGCTGGGATTGTGACTTGGTTTCTTGTGTGCCAAGCTTTCCTCCAACGTGCCACGTAGCAGAGGATGACCCTTGAACCCCTGATACCGATCTTACAGGTGTGGATCATCACAGCCTGTTCTCTGTGGTGCTGGGGCCTGAACCAAGGGCTTCCTGCATGCCAGGCATGGTACACCCCCTAGCCTTCAGTTGTTCTTTCTGAAACCACTAGGGCCGAGCACCCCTATATCCAGCCTCTACTGTGCTTCAGAATTTCCCCTTCATGGCAGATGCCCAGCTGGTTTAGATCAATAGCCAGCTCTGGATCCTGGTGTTATTTGGTCTGTTGATGGAGAGGAAGGTGTGTTCTCTTCCTTTTCTTTCTCACTCAGCTGACAGACAGGGGGACAGAGAGGGGATGGAGGGGGCTCAGCTCTGTGGTACTGAAACATTTCTCAATCTTATTTGCATTCTGAATGATTTTCCCCCCTGAACCTATTTGAAGTTGTAACACAGCAGACCTAATAATTTAAAGCCACTGAGCTTTGTGCAGAACTCATTATCTCCGACCAACGAGGAGCATGTGTTGTAAAGAGACTGCTTTGACTTGCTTTCTTTCCCTTTAAAAGCAGATCAGGATTAATTTTAAGGTTAAAAATAAAGTTGCCAGATAAAAGAGCAGCTTGAAGTCAGGGGATTCTCGGGTTACTCTGGGCTAGCATCCTTTTTTATTAAAGCCCAAATGCTTCTGCAGGCTCCTTTGTCTGCACTTAGAAGATGCCTTTCCCACCGTGGGATTCAGTACCAGGCCCCAGAGAAATGGTCTCAGATTTCCTGAATCCCCATAATTAGCTGAGGTCCGGTGGCTCAGCTAAAGCATCTGAAGGTCAATAATGCATGGATTCTTGGCTGATTGCCTGGCACCATGTTATCCACAAGCACAGCCTCGTAGGGTCCAAATGCTCAAGGGAGGTTTGTGTTTTCCACATGAAATGCTAGAATTATTGTTCCGTAGAGTTTAATGATGTGACAAGTTCTTACATGTATAACACAGAAAAGTTTGTCTGTGTATGTATGAATGCTCTCAAAAATTCGAGAACCGTTTCTTCTGTTTTGTATTATTTGCTATCAGTCTCTTATGAACCTTAAAAATCCAGTTTAAATACCCCAGATTAAAATATGACAGGTTGGTGGCTCAGTTGTGTAATCCCAGCACTCCAGAGGCAGGAGGAATAGTTTGGGTTTTCTTTTAAGGTCTTTGGTTCATTTTGAGTTAATTAAGACTTTTTTTTTTTTTTGAAGATTTACTTATTTCATGTGTGTGGATTTTTGCTTGCATGCAATGTACACCGTGTATATGCCAGAAGACTGTTGTCAGAACCTCTGGGGTCTGGAATAACGAGTGCTTGTGAGCCGCCATGTGGGTACTGGGGATCAAACCTGGGTCCTCTGGAAGAGCAGCCAGTGCTCTGAACTGCTAAGCCATCTTTCTAGGCCCTTGAGTTAATTTTTAAAAATTGTTTTAAATTATGCATATATGTGTGTCTTTTGTGTGTAGATTGTATGCACTTGACTACAGACGCCCTAAGAGGCTAAAAGGGGGTGGTGTTGGATCACTGGGAACTGGAGTTATAGAAAGTTGGGAGCCACCTCGTGGGTACTGGGAATTGAACCTGGGTCCTCTGGGAGAGCAGCCAGTATTCATAACTGAAGACCCAGCTCTTCAGCACCCAAGTTTTGTTTTTTAATTAGCTTATGTATTTGATTTCTTTATGGACTTTTCACCCAGTTTTGGTCGACCATCCCCATATCTCTTCCTCGTCCCCATCTCTCTCCTCATCCCGGTCCCCTCCCCCACCTCAGATACCCCTTCTCCCTCCATACTTTTACTTTCCTATCTACTTTTACCAGGGATTTTTTTTTTTTTCTTGTTTTTAAGATATGGCACCAAGCCAGGCAGTGGTGGCGCACGCCTTTAATCCCAGCACTTGGGAGGCAGAGGCAGGCGGATTTCTGAGTTCGAGGCCAGCCTGGTCTACAGAGTGAGTTCCAGGACAGCCAGGGCTACACAGAGAAACCCTGTCTTGAAAAACCAAAAAAAAAAAAAAAAAAAGATATAGCACCAAGACTGACCTAAGAGTTGTTTTGGAGCCTAGCCTAGACTCAAACTCGTGATCCTCCTGCCTCAGTCTCCCAAGTAGATTACAAGGAACCCATGTATTACCATACCTGGCTCAAGTGGTGTTTTTTGCTTAGGATTGCTTTGGTTACTTGCTAGTTTTGTGCTTTCATATGAAGTAAGGACTTTTTAAAAAATTTTAGTCTTATGTACATGAGTGATTTACCTGCACCTCGTACGTGACTCCTGCCTACAGAGACTAAAAGGGGGAGCCTCATCCTTGGAACCTCCACATGAGTGCTGGGAGCTGGACTTCTGGAAGTACATACAGCCAGGACTCTCAAACACTGAGTCATCCCTCCAGCCCCTGAATTTTAGGATTTTGTTTGTTTGTTTGTTTGTGGTTTTTTGGGTTTTTTTTTTTTTTTTTTTTTTTTGGTTTTTCGAGACAGGGTTTCTCTGTGCAGCCCTGGCTGTCCTGGAACTCACTCTGTAGACCAGGCTGGCCTCGAACTCAGAAATCCGCCTGCCTCTGCCTCCCAAGTGCTGGGATTAAAGGCGTGCGCCACCTCTGCCCAGCTGAATTTTAGGATTTTTAAACATTATTTTTGTGATGAAGTCAAGGGGATTTTGACGAGGATTACATTGATTCTTGTGTGGGTATTTTTCTCGGTGACTTGCACCCGAGATTAATGGGGTGGGGCTTTAAGTCCTCACATAAGGAAGCTCAGTTTTCCACCCATGATGAGCTCTTATCCCGCAGTAGATTGTTGTTTGAGGCGTATTTATTTTAGGTTCATGAATGTTTTGTCTGCATGTGTATGTATGTGCACCACCTGAGTGTCTGGAGCCTACCGAACACAGAAGGCATTGGATCCCCTAGACCTGGAGTTGGTACAGGCGCTTGCGAGCTACCATATGAGTGCTGGGAACCAAACCTGGTCTTTTGCAAGAGCTACAATTGCCACCGCCCCAGCTGCTTGTGTTGGGTTGTTACACCCTTGTCTCACACACTCCAAGAACAAGTCACACTTTCTCAGCCTCTGCCCTGGACCAGTCTGGGGCTTTCTAAGGCATCAGGCACCAGGAGGCAAGGACAGATTGTCTTAGTCTAAAGCAGTGTCCTCAACCCTCCTAAGGCTGTGACTCTTCCATACAGTTCCTCATGTTGTAGCGACCCCAACCGTAAAATTATTTTCGTTGCTAATTCATAACTGCAATTTTGCTACTGTTAGGAATTGTAAATATCTGATATTCAACCCCTGTGAAAGGGTCATTTGACCCCCCACCCCCAAGAGGTTGAGACCCACAGGTTGAGAAATGCTGGTCGAAAGCCATTCCCCCAGCAGGCCGATTCTAGTTCACATTTTTGGTTGTTTGTTTTTTGAGACAGGGTTTCTCTGTGTAGCCCTGGCTGTCCTGGAACTCACTCTGTACACCAGGCTGGCCTGGAACCTTCCTCTGCTTTCCAAGTGCAGGGATTAAAGGTGTGTGCCACCACTGCCTGGTGTCTAGTCACCATTTGAAGGTTGCCAGCTCCGAAGATCTGCCTTCCTCGAAGCTGTCAGCCTTGGCAAGTGAAGAGCTGGCCCTGACGCTTACTGGTTGGCATCCATCTATGCATGTGGAAGACAGTTACTTCACCCTACAATGCTCTCTCTTCATTTCCCCTCAAAGTGAACTTTCAAGTTCAAAATGAGTTCTTTGCTTTCATTATGACTTAAAAATTAAGAGTAAATAAATAAACCAACCAATGGAATGCAACAAGGGATCAAAAAAAAGAGATGGTAGTGGTGATGGACACTTTTAATCCTAGCACTCAGGAGGTGAGGCAGGTGGATCTTTGTGAATTCTAGGCCAGCCTGGTCTACATAGTGAGTTCTAGGCTAACCAGAGAAACATAGTTGAGGCCCTGTCTTAAAACAAACAAACAAACAAACAAACAAAAATCCTTTCTAGTCTATCTGACTGTCTAACTCTTGACTAATTGTAGAAAATATATCAAACATGGATCTATTTTGTTCTGTTTTGATAGTATTTGTCTTTCAGCCTAACCACTTTTCTTATTTTTTTCCCATTTATTTGTTCATTTTACATCGAGATCGAAGCCCCCCTCTCATCCCAGTCCCCCCTCCCCTGGCCACTCCCCCCTCCCCTTCACCTTTGAGAAGCAGGAGGTCCCTCCCAAGGAGTCAACCTATCCTGGCACCTTAAGTCACTGCAGGACTAGGCACATCCTTTCCTAGAGGCCAGACAAGGGGGCCCAATTAGGAAATAAGGCAGGCAACAGAGTCGGGGATAGCCCCTGCTCCAGTTGTTGGGGGACCCACATGAAAATCAAGCTGCACGTCTGCTATATATGTTTGGGGGGGGGGCTAGGTCCAGCCCTTGTATGCTCTGTGGTTGGTGGTTCAGTCTCTGGTGTTTAGCTGTGGGTCTCTGCCTCTGTTTCCAGTCAGCTGCTGGGCGGAGCCTCTCAGAGGACAGCCCTGCTAGGCTCGTGTCTGTGAATCCAGGCTGAAAGATACAAATATAGCCTGAGGATTCAAGGAAGTTGAAAGACAAGGCAGGCCAGCTTTGTCGTCTCGCACAGGACACCTGTGTAATCAGGCCATCAGTGACAAACATGGCTGTCAACAGTGTCGTTCGTCATATGTTGTTTCATTGTGGCAAGGCTTTGACCAACAAAGAGGCATCAAGGTCTCAGTCTGTCCCTGTGAATCCACTCCCCGTGCAGTAGGAGCTGCTTCCACATGTCGATCTCCATGCAGACGTGGCTGACTGGCCCAGTCATCAAAATTGAGTTTACTATGGTCTCCAAGGAATCCAGGTGCACAGCCACAGAAGCGAGCCCCAAAAGCATCCTGACACGTGGCACCACGGAGACACAGCTGGGATCCGTAGCACCCAGGAGTTAACTGCGTAAGCAGAAGGAAGACTGCTGGGCCTACTCTCTGGCCCGCAGTTTCTCTTTAACACAAAGCTTTGACAAGCTCTGGGATTCGAAGTGTGGAACAAGCCCATCCTTAAGGGTGCTGTTTAGTTCCTGCACAGGAGGCGTTTTTTCTGGAATTGTGAAATCTGATTGGATCAGCACATGGGATCTTCTGCATAGGAAGTTCACTTTATGTCCCAGAAGCCAAGAGTGTGGCAGTAAGGGAAGCAGGCATTGCTATAGCCCCGAAGCTCTCCCGGCATCCACCATGAAGTTCCCGGGGTTAGAGTTCACCTCGCTTCCCTGGACACAAAACTTGATTTATGCACCTGCAGCATGTAGCTTAGCAATGACTGTGAGGGAATGTGTTGGAAAGTCTTCCCACTTTGTCCAGTGGCCTATCAGCAGGCGGGGGCGGCTGTAAATGTCCCCATCCCGGTTGTCGGAAATATACTAAAACCATGATGTTTTTGTTTTTTTTTCTTTTGTTATTGTAACTCACTTGTTGGGTTGGGGTCCTAAGCATGAGAAACTTGGAGATGACATCTTTGTGTTGTAGTGTCAAAGGGTTGGACACACATGGTGGAAGGGGCTCCTTAGGGGAAAATAAAGCAATTCCAAATGTTCTCTGGAGTGTCTCTCATGAGAGATAGTAGCATCTCTCATGTAAATCCATATAAAATTGTACATGGAGCCGGGCAGTGGTGGCGCAGGCCTTTAATCCCAGCACTTGGGAGGCAGCGGCAGGTGGATTTCTGAGTTCGAGGTCAGCCTGGTCTACAGACTGAGTTCCAGGACAGCCAGGGCTACACAGAGAAACCCTGTCTCGAAAAACCAAAAAAAAAAAAAAAAAAAAAAAAAAAAAAATTGTACATGGATTTTTAAAGAGAAAATTACTTCTAGCTAGTGGTAGGTTTTTTTTGTTTGTTTTTTTTGATTGTTGTTTTGTTTGCTGTTCTCATTATTTTGCTTTAGAAAAGGTTTCATGTAGCCAATGCTGGTCTCAAGCTTATACTATGTAGCAGGAGATGACCTTGAACTTAAGATCCTCCTGCCTCCATTCCTGACTTCTGGGATTATGGGGCCGTAGCAGATTAGTTTATCAGTGTGTGTGAGGTGCCTCGAGTTGAACCTGAGGCCTCCCGTAAGAGGACGAACATGCTAGGCAAGTGCCCTACCACTGAGCTGGATCTATTTTTCATTTTTGAGACTGAGTCCCAAGTAGCACAGGCTGGCTTCCAATTCACTATGTAGTCGAGGGTGACTCCTTATGCCTTGCTGGGGTCTTGTGAATGCTAGGCAAGCAAGTCCTTTACAAACTGACTTCTATCCCCACCCCTGAGTTTTATCATCTATTGCTCTCTTTGGTGCACTGAACTCCATATCCATCAGTAACTCGTCCCTGCCTGATAAGTTGTCTGGAAACTGTGGCCAGCATGACTTATCTGCACCCGTGCTGCAAATGATGCTGTACTCTGAACCAGGGCTTCCCCGCTGATATGGAGTCTGCTTTTAAATGTGAACTGCTGGATAGCAAGGTCTGACCTCTGATGAAGGCACATCTCGGGAGACTAGGACATAAACCTTTGTCTTTTACCGTTTCTACCATCAAGCATGCTAGGTTAACGGAGTCTAAGCAGATCCTGCCAGTCTTTAAGCTGTTCTCAGTTCACTAATCCTGAATGGTTCGTGCCAGAGTAGATTCATCACCTACTCTCTCTTTGACCTCCAATGCAGGCGATGTCTTCCCAGTGCAAATGAGTCCCATAGCCCAGTGTCGGTTTGTGCCCTTGGCTGAAGTTCTTTGCTGTGCTATAGCTGATATGAACGCAGTTCAGATGGCTGTGACACAGGAATCCCTCTTGGAGCACTTGATGAAACATTACCCAGGTAACCAGTCTCCACCATTTGTATTCATTTAACGTGTTCGGTTTCTATTTATAAACAATCTTAAACATATAAAAGAGCATGGTGTCTTTTTTTTTTTTCCTCACTATAGAATCTTTTGTCATAATACCGTGAGTTATCCAGCTCAGTGGCACAGGCGTGCAGTCTCAAGCTACTTGCTGGGCTGAGCAGGACTGAAAGTTCAAGGCCAGCCTGGGCACCTTGACCCTAAAGTGGTTGGGGATAGAGCCGTGATAGAATGTTTGCCTAGCGTGCACAAAGCCCTGGCCTCTCCACCACCAGGACAGGAAAAAACTTTAAAAAGAACATTGTCAGGAAAAGCCCTACATCCACACTTTAAAAGCGACGTGTTGTGTGTGTGTGTGTGTGTGTTTTATCATGCATGCCATTGGCAGTGTACATGTGGAGGTCAGAGAGAGGCCAATTCACAGGAAGAGTCAGTCTCTCACCATGTGGATGGATCTCAGGAAGTGAACCCAGGTCCTCGGGCTTAGCAGCAGGTACCTTCCTCTGAGAGCCATCTTAGCAGCCCAGCACTGGCATTTCCTAAAGATATTTCTTCTACTTTCTGGATGACTCTTTTCATATGTGAATATATGTTATAATCAAATTCTATAGTGAGGGTTGGAAAAGGAAAATTTGTCTCCCCCACCTCCCGTTTCTCGATGGCTGTTTCCCAGAGATGGACCGGCTAGTATTTGAAGCTCTTAGTCCTACCCTCACAAACTGCATTCGAATGTGGAGTTTATTTTACCCTTAGGACGTAAGGAATCGTTCCGGACACCATTATTTGGCTCTCATAGACTTTTTAGCTCCATGTTTGTTCATCAAGCACACTTCCTCCAGGTGTAGGTTTTTGTTGTTTTTGTTTTGTTTTATTTTTGTTTTCAGCCTTGGGGGTGGAACCCAGGGCTTCATACCTACTAGGCATTGCTTTTCCGTTGTGTCTTCAAATTTTAAGTTGATTTCTATCCAGTGATATTCAGGCTTCTGTTTTCTGTACTTAACCATTAGCCTAGCATGTGTCTTTATGGGGAGCAACTTATATATAGTAATCTGTAGTTTCATTACACATATTATTCCTTGGGTTGTTTGGTTTTGCTTAAGATAGGGTCTCACTGTAGCTCAGGCTGGCCCAGTTCTCAAGATATAGTGCAGGGTGGCCTTGAAATTTCACCAATTCTCTTGTGCCCACCTCTCCAGCCCTGGGATTACAGATACGAATCATTATACTCAACTCTTTCTAATTAAAAAAAAAAAAAAAAGTGTGTGTGTGTGTGTGTGTGTGCGTTCAGGCATGTCTGTGTCACAGCTCACATGCAGAGGTCAAAGGATAATCTTGGGAGTTGTGCTCTCCTGACACTTTGTAAGATTGAACATCGGACTCAGGTTGTCAGACCTGTGTCCATGGCCTGTCAGCACCATTACCTGATAAGCCTCTGACCAGCCAGCATTTTAATTGCATGTTTTGCATACAATCAGCTCCAAGTTTGTTAATCAAATATGTGCTCATTCTGAATTCCTGATTTTTTTTTTTTTTTTTTTTTTTTTTAGGTATTGCTGTTCCCTCCCCAGACATTCTCTACAGCACACTAGGGGATTTAATTCAACAGAGGAAAATTTACCACACTGGAGAGGGTTACTTCATAGTTACACCAAGCAGGTACTTCATCACAAATATACCCATGGAGGGAAATAAGAGAGCCTTCCTATCAGACAAAGCGTGCTCAGGGCCCACTTCCGGGACCTATCTGGTGAGCGTGGATTGCTGTGCAGAGCCGACCCAGGAGAACGAGGCTCCCATTTCCCACTGTCCATCATGTCAGTGCTACCCCGATACAAGCATGCACGACTCTAAGGACCTGCTGACTGCTGCAGAAGCGACTAGAAAAACCCGGGAAGGTCTGGAGGGACCCACAGCTTTGAAGAGTCAGTCAGTTTTGGCATCTGAAGACACCTACATCTGTGTGAACCCCAAACCATTACCATACACCAAAGACAAAGGCAAAAGATTTGGTTTTGGTTTCTTGTGGCGCAGCTTATCTAGAAAAGAGAAGCCCAAAGCAGAGTATCACAGTTTCTCAGCACAGTTCCCACCCAAAGAGTGGCCTGTCCGAGATGAGGACCGGTCCAACAACATACCCCGAGACGTGGAACATGCAATAATCAAAAGAATCAACCCTGTACTGACTGTTGACAACTTAACCAAGCACACCGCCCTAATGCAAAAATATGAAGAGCAGAAAAAATATAACAGCCAGGGCACGTCAACCGACGTACTGACAACCAGGCAAAAGGATTCCTCTAAAGAGGCAATTCGGAAAAGGCAGGGCCAGTTCGCCAAGCCCCACAGGCGGAGCTGTTCTCATAGGGGTAGACACAAAGCGTGGAGCCAGGGAAGTGAGCTTGAGCCAGGAAGCCCTGGACAGGAAAAGGAAAAGCACCCCAGGGTCCCTGCAGCCCAGCCTGCTCCCAGCACAAAAGGCCCCAGTGAACATGTTCGTCACTTGCATGGCAGGAATCCAGCTGTGCCAGGCTCCCACTTGATTTATAAAAAGCAGATCAATAATCCATTCCAGGGCATGCATCTTCGAGGGCACCCCGTATCCAAAGGGTACATCGTTCAAAAGACCCATGGTCTGAAACCTAGTTGCATCGGGCCAGAGAAAAAGCCTTTCCGGAGGGCAGGCTCTTCAGATCCTTCCGGCGTCTTTGATGGTGAAGCCCAACCGCCATATCCGGAACAGTGCCATGATAAACTGGAAGCAGAAACCACGCATGTGGTGAAGGCTTCCGTCCGTCCAGTCAGCGACAATTTCAAAGGTGGCCCAGGAAAATATCCTTCATGTAGAGTTTTGCCAAGCCACCCTCGGTGCTGTTCTTTCAGGGAAGGTATGCTGCGAGCCGGTGTCGAGGAAAACAAGGTCCTCTCAGAAGTCTTGAGGAAAAGTTTGTCCGACTGTGACATGTTCTTGGGGACCAAAGGAATGCAGCAGGTCCAGCCTGCACAACGTTGCTCTTTAGACCCAGACACCTCTGGGCGTGCAGTGGATAAGACAGTACACCAGTTCCAAAACCTCGGCCTCTTAGATTGCCCAGTTGGTGCAAACTGTTTGAGGACTCATGAAAGACAAGATGGCGACTCAGAAGAACTAAGTAGGAAGGCATTTCAAATCCCAGAGGCGGAGATTGTGAATATGGAAAACGAGGGGCTTTCTGACAGTGAGCAGGATGAGGTGGCCTTGAGTCAGAGTGACCCAGGGGCTGGGGATGACGGGGGCTGTAGTTCTCTGTGTTTAGAGGACGATGACTTCTCTGAGACAGATGATCTCTGTCACACGCTGCCGGGGCTCGCTCACTACTCCTTTGCAGGTGGAGTCACCTGGAGTCACTTGGGAAGACCAGCCGTGACCGGGAGATCTCTGACTGACTGTCATAGCAAAACCGATAGGCTTGAGCCCCAGGTGCTTCAAAGGAGTCACTGGTACAAGGTCTCAGGGTTGTTTTCAAATGCAGGGGAAAGCCCAAACCCTGATCTCACTGGCAACCCTGGCCTAAACTCAGGCACTTCATGGGGTTTCAGCTCTGAAGGAGAGCCCACTGTTGCCCACGGCCAGCCCCCAGCAGCTGCTGGCGGAAGTTTACTTGAGTGTTCTACCGTAAGGAAAACCAGTTTCCCGGTTGAGATCCTGCAAGATTCTCCTGGTGATAGGGGAAAGAATCCAATTGTCTGGAGACAGAACCTTCCAAGTCAGGAAATGAAAGAGCATTTCACAGACAAGTTACAACTTGTCAAGACCTCACATGTGCCAGTGTTGGCTCAGGAGCCACAGCGAGAACTCAGTCACCTAGAAGGGACAGAGAATTACAGCATGGCCAGAGACAGTGGGATCGATTCTCCCAGGTAAGAATGCAGAGGGAGTACTCCATTAGCTGCCCCTGCAGAAGTTGATGTGGAGTTGCCTGGTGAGGGAGTCCAGAAATAAAAGTCTAACAATTCTAACAGCCGTGGGGAATAAATTGTATCAAATTACAATGGGGATGCATATGGTAGGACAGGGGTCACTTTTAAAAAATATTTTTATTGAGAATTTCAGAATATATATATATATATATATGGTAAGGATTTATTTGTATGTGTATGGTGTTTTTGCCTGGGTGTATATTGCATGCACGCTTGTTGCCCGCTGAGGTCGGATGAGGGGTATCAGATCCCCTAGGATTAGAGTTATGGTTGTGAGCCTCCAAGGGAGTGCTGAGAGCTGAGCTCAGGTCCCCTGCAGGAGTAATCAATGCTCTTAACTGCTGAAGCATCTCTCCAGCCCTACACAGTGCGCTTTGATTATAGTCACCCTCCTTCCCACAGTTCTTCCTGCTCCTCCCAAACTACCCAACTTTTTGTTGTTGTTGTTTGTGACAGGGTCTCTCTATGTAACCCTGGCTGTCTTGGAACTCACTTTGTAGACCAGGCTGGCCATGAACTCAGAGAGAACTGCCTGCCTCCGCCTCCCAGTGTCGTCCTCCTCCTCCTTCCTCTTCCTCCTCCTCTTCCCATCGACTCAGTTTGTGTTACCCAAGCACCCTAGGGAGTGGGACCTGACCAGGAGACTGGCTGACCCACGGGGGTTAGTTACATCATTATAAAGAAAACTGACTCTAGAGAGTTCGCTTTTAATGGAAACCGGATTTTTACTGGGAACTATTTCTGAAACTAGAAAAGAGCTACTGAAAACAAGGTGCATCGCGGGGTTCTCGTCTGTCCCTGGATCTATCCATGTGGAGCGAAGGATGTGACTTCTTCTTTGTCACTTAGCTTGTTTAAATGACATTGCTCATATGATCAATGTAATATGGACTTAAGATATTTAAGAAGGGTTTGGGGTTGTAGCCCAGCTGGCAGAGTGCTTGCCTAGCGTTTGCAAGCCCCCTGGGCTTGATTCTAGCACTGCACAGAAGGGGCGCGGTAGCGTAAAGCTAATCCCGGCCCCTGAGAAGTGGATATAGGAGTTCAAGATCATCCTTGGCTACATAGCATGTTCAAAGCCAGCCTGGGTTCAACAACACCCTCCCCCACACAAAAACTAAGTCTTAAAAACGTTTAAATAACATTTGCTGTGTGCTACAACAGATATGGAGGTTAGAGGTCAACTTGAAGGGGTTGGTTCTCTCCTTCCACTGTGTGGGTCCTGGGGCTAGAACTCAGGCCAAGTGCCTACCCACGGAGCCATCTTACCATCCTCACAAAGGGCTTTTAAAACTCTGTAATAATTCTACTATTTTTTTGTAAGATTTATTTTTATTATTTATTTTTGAGATGGGGTTTCTCTGTGTAACCCTGGCTGTCCTAGAACTTGCTATCTATAGACCAAGCTGGCCTCAAACTCAGAGATCAGCCTGCCTCTGCCTCCTGAGCCACCATTGCCCAGCATAAATACAAGTATTTTAACAAGAATACTGGGGGGGGGGGGGGCGTTGGAGAGATTGCTTAGTAGATAAGAGTACTGGCTGCTCTTCCAGAGGCCCCAGGTTCAATTCTCACCACCTACCTGGTAGCTTACAACTATCTATAACTGTATCCTCACAGGATCTCATGCCCTCCTTTGGAGTGCAAATGTACATGCAGACAAAACACCCAACCACAGACAGAAGTAAAGCCTTTAACAAGAAGTCACCCATAGCCATGTGTCCTTTTCCACCCAGTTTATCATGGCTTGTCCTGCAGCCATTATCACAGCTATTTTGGAGTTTGGTTTTGTTTTGTCAGATTTTTAATTTTTTTTTTTTTTTTTTTTTTTTTTTTGCTTATGTGTACATGCATGTACAGGTCCCCTTCGGAGGCCAGAGGTGACTTTGGACCCCGTGGAGCTGATGTTTCAGGCGATAGAACCACCCAGTGAGTGTGCTTGCAACAGAGCTCTCACCCTGTACCAGAGCAACATAAGCTATGAGCTGCTGGCTGAGCCAGCCCTCCAGACCCTGCTTTTTGTTTTTGAGACAAAGTCTTACTATGTAGACCAGACTAGCCTCCAACTTGTGACTTTCTCACTTTACTCTTCCAAGGTTTTTTTTGGGGGGGAGGGTGAGGTGGGGTGGGGCGCTGTTTAGATTTTTGAGAGAGTCTTCTTTGTACTCAAGCTGCCTTGAACTCCAGATCCTTCTAGACTGTGATGACTAGCATTATCACTTGGAGACATTAGTTAGATGAGGTGAACTGAGATAGGAAAGCCCATCCCAACTGTGTGGGCAGCACCATAAAAAAAAGAGAAAGCTGAGCACTGTACTTCCCAACGGTCAAAGTCAGCGACTGCCTCAAGCCCTGGCTTCGGGGAGGACTTCCTCCACTTGATGGTTTGTGCCCTTGACCTCTGACACAGGAAACTTTCTCTTTGAAGTATTTTTCATCAGGTTTTTTGTTTTTGTTTTTGTTTTGTCACACCCACATAACTACCAATGTCCCCCTCAGTAACTACCTCAGTGTTGAGATTTCTAGCATTAGCCAGAGTAGCATCTGGCTATCTCAAAGCTTTTCATTTTTATTTGCTTGCTTGCTTATTTATTTATTGTGACAGGGTTTCACTATGCAGCTCAGTCTGTCCTGGAACTCACTATGTAGACCAGGCTGGCCTCAAACTCACAGAGATCCTCCTGCCTCTGCCTCCAGTGTGCTGGGATTAAAGGCGTGAGCCATCATGCCTGGCTATTTTTATTTTTTAAAAAGTTTTTTTTTTCTAGTTTCCTCTTTTTAATTAAGGAAAACATTATACATATGGATGCTTTGTTGCATATATGTCTGTGTACCACAGTGTGTGCCTAGTGCCCAAAGAGGCCACAAGGGGCCATCAGATCCCCTTAAGTTTTAAATGTTTGCAAACTGTCCTGTGGGTGCCCGGAACCAAAATCATGTCCTCTGCAGGAGGAGCCAGTGCTTTTTTGGTTTTTCCAAGACAGGGTTTCTCTGTGCGGCCCTGGAACTCACTCTGTAGACCACACTGCCTTCCAACTTGGGAGATCCGCCTGCCTCTGGCCAGCACCACCCAGCTGGAGCCAGTGCTCTTAACAACGGATCTGTCTCATTGGTTCTCAACGTGTGGGTCGAGACCCCCTTGGGGGCAGGGTCGTCAGATGACCCTTTCACTGGGGTCACCTAAGACTGCTGGAAAACAGGTATTTACATTATGATTCCTAACAGTAGCAAGGTTACAGTTATGAAGTAGCAGCAAAAATAATATGGTTGGAGGTCACCACAACATGGGCGTTAGGAAGGTCGAGAGCCACTGCTCTATCCGATTCTATATAGAAGGTTTTTTTTCAATTACTTTGCACTGTGTGTGTGTCCAGTGTTCATGTGGAAATAAGAGAACTACTTTTGGGGAGTCGCATTCCCTCCTTCCACCGTGACGTAGGGTCCCCTTCTTGTTTCTGCCCCTTCTGAGTTCCCAAGCTTCTGACTGAGTCTCCTGTTCCTACCTCCCATCTTACCCTAGGACTGCTACCTCTGGAGAGTCTTAGGCTCGTATATGAGGGTTCTGGGTATCACACTCAGATCCTTATTGCATAGCACATGCTTTCTAAAGGCTTAGCTCTCTTATTGGCCCAACTCCTTGTTTAAGATTTATATATTTTAAAAAATTTTTAATTATGTATATTATGTGTCTGTGGGTATGTGTGCACACGAGTGCAGCTTCTCTCAGAGACCAGAGGCCTCAAATCCGCTTGGAGAGGAAGTTACAGGTATTTGTGGGCTGCCTGACATGGCAACTTGGAATTGAACTTGGGTCCCCTTGAAAGTCAAGAGAGCTATTTCTTCAGTCCCAAGTTTTTTGTTTTTTTGTTTTTTTGTTTTGACTGATTGTAATATGGTTCCCTTGAAAGGTTTATAATTATTACAGATATTTAGGAGAAGGGAAATAGCATTTGAACATCAACTGTGGTTCTGATGGTTCGTATCAGGGCCAGAAGAGTGGGACATAGTTGGTACCTCATTTGAAGAGAACTTCAAACAAAATTAATACAGATGAGCTGAACTGAAGAACACATGATTCTACATTCTTCACAACTGTCAAAGATCTGTGGAGTTCAAAATGAGGGGTGAGCTAGGGAGGTGAGGTACTGGAGGGTACAGTACTTGCCTAGTATGCATGAGGTCCTCAGTTCAATCCCTAGCATCCCCAAAACAAACCCCAAACTCCAAACCAGCCATCAAATTACTGATGCAGCCGAGGGTATGGCTTACTGGTGGGGTATATGCTTAATAAATGCACTGGAGCAAGACAAATGTGCTTGGGATGTAGCTTGGAGTTCCCAGGACAAGGACATTATCAGTATAAAAAGTAAGAAAATGAACTCTCCCGTCCAGTGACTTCAAAGAAGAAGTTATGTGACATACAGATACTGGGGGCTGGAGAGATGGCTCAGTGGTTAAGAGCACTGACTGCTCTTCCAGAGGACCTGAGTTCAATTCCCAGCAACCACATGGTGGCTCACAGCCATCTGTAATGGGGTCTGATGCCCTCTTCCGGTGTATCTGAAGACAGCTACAGTGTTCTCATAAACATAAAATAAATCAATAATTAAAAAAAAAAGATATGGATACTGATTCTGTTAGGGAGCTAGTTGATTATGACTAGCATGTACTGTGCTACTGTGTAGCTTTTCACATGTAAACATGGGCTAGGTTTCTAAAGGTTGCTTTAGCTTTGTTAAGGTCTTAGTGCTAGTATAGCAAATGAAAACACAGCACCATGAGTGGCATTCAGTCCCCTTTTGAAGACAGTAATCCTGTCCTTTCCATTATCTTTAGGACGCAGAGCCTGGCATCTACTAATTCAGCCATTTTGGATGGATTTAAAGGAAGACAGAATTTTCTGCAGAACAGTGAAGGCGTTCAGAAGAGCCAAAACCTTGCATCGAATTCCTTGTTTCAACTAACCCCAGCTATAAATGTCTAACTTAAAACTTTTTTTTTTTTTTTGAGATGTGGTCTTACACTGTAGCTGGCCTCCAACTCAACAGCAATCTCCTGCCTGTGCCTCTGGAGTGCTAGGATTATAGGGCGTAAGCCACCATGTCAGGATTAAAATTTTAACTGACTTTGGAGAACTCTTAAAAATTGGGTCCTTGGAAGCCGTACATATATTGCTCTTGTTAACCTTACCATATCGCATTCTGATTACTCTTCCCCTTTTTTTACCATTTAAAAGCAATTTCTAGTGCCTTTTACTAGAAACTTGTAGTTTCCAATAAAAGAAACATGAGGCCTGGAGAGATGGCTCTGTGGTTAAGAGCACTGCCTGCTTGCTCTTCCAAAGGTCCTGAGTTCAATTCCCAGCCACCACATGGTGACTTACAATCATCAGTAATGGGCTCTGATGCCCTCTTCTGGGCAGATAGAACACTCATAATACACTTAAATAAATCTGAAAACACACACAGGAAAGCAACATGAAGTGTTGCTCCTTTTCTAACTGTCACTAACATCAGTTGCCCTTGGCCGGTTTCTCCAGTCTGTAAGATGCTGATTAGCCATTCTCGTTAACCACAGGAATATGGCTTTCTCAGGTTAAGGATTCCACGCAAAACCCAGAAAACAAGCATGTTTTTTTAAGGGCTGCATAGACACTTGGAAATTAAAGTATTGTCAGAAAGGATTGCTAGGCTGTGTTGTCTGCTTTCCAGAAGAACCCTTCCCATGGGTGGCTGGAGTCCAGCATCTTTTTAACCCAACCCCAGGGCATAAACAAATGGCTCCGAATGGAATGTCGAAGGATGTCTGAAACTCCCAAGTCCGTACACTTGAGTTCCTCCTTGCATCCATGTTCTCTCCAGTAGCAAGGGGACCTTGTGTGTGGTGACGACAAACAGCTGCCATCTTGGAACTGTATGGAGCCTGTTGCTTGTAGGTGTCACTATTTTCAGTAACCAGTTCTCTTAACTCCTGGCCAGCCCTCCTCCCGGTTTCCAGCCTCTTCAAAGGTTTCCTCCCAACCCGTCCTCCCTCCGTTCCCAAACTGTCTGCTCAAACAGTCCCTTCTCCCAGTTTCCCCAGTACTAGAAGCTCCAAACTCTAAGGACGGTTCTAACCTGTCTGCTCAGATTCTCCAGGCTCAACTGCCTCCTAACGGTATCTTCTGCAACAACTGCCTTCTCCTCCCACTCTGCTAACCCAATTTACCTTTTCAGCCTCTGCTGGCTTTTTTTTATAACCTATCCTGTTCCCAGAAACCCAAGAGGCAACCAACACTGAAGGTCATAGGGTCAAGCAGTTCTAACAGCTAAGCATCATTCTTAAAGGGCCAGCTGACTAGCAATGGGGAATCCTTTTTTTTTTTTTTCTAAAAAAAAGGACCAAGCACAAAAATAAAATAAATCACACTACAATTTTCTGGTGACACTTCATGCTTCCAATTTCATGCTATCCCAAGACTGAGGTCTAGGCAGGTATGTTGCGGACTATGTACCTTTGGGAAGCCACAGAGCACAGCCAGCTCGTGTTCATTCCAATCAAGATGCAGAGTAAGGAATGGGTGGCTGAGCCCGTGGCCCTAATCTCTCCGCCATCATATCTCAGATGAATTTGAAGACATGGTGGCTGAGAAGCCATTTCCCCCCATGGTCCCCTAGACAAGTGGCTGGCCTCTGCCGTGTTGAATCTCCTACTCTGTCCATTTTTTTTTTCAGCCATATTTACTAATAATCCCACATCCAAAAAGGAAAAAACAAAAGTCCCCCAAAGTGAAAAGTTGGCAGATGTCTACTGTTTTTTTTTTTTTTTTTTTTTTTTGGTCTGTAGTAGTAAGGCATTCTGTTTAATTTGTAAAGAACTTGTTACATTTTCAAAGATTCTAGTTTTAAAAGGCATTATATATTTAAAAAAATGTGCTGCCAAATTGGGTGTCTGTCAGGGATTATGCTGAAGGGAAAACACGGTACAAATGAATGTTTTAAAAAAGGCTATTTCCTCAGAAAACTTTTTTTTTTTTTTTTTTAAAGTCAAACCTGGATTCTGTTGTGAAATGCTGGTTATACAGTAGCACATTTAATAGCAACGAAATCCTTTCCTGATGGGGAGTTTGCTTATCCATGATGGAGAATGCAGCAGATAATATCCCCGGGGGGGGGGGGGGAGGTTGCAGGGGATGGAGAGAAGGGGGGGGAAGACATTTAAAAGATATTTTTAAAATCAGTTTGTCTTGCTGGACTACAGCCAAGTGAATTGAAGAAACAAAAATGGAAAAAGAGTTGGGGGACGTAAGGATGTGGCTCAAATGGATGAGTGCTTGCCTAGCATCCTGGAGGTCTTGGGTTCAGTTCCCGGCACTGCATGAAGTGGGTGTGGCCACACCTGCCTTGTGGTCTTGCCATTTGGAAAGTGGTGACAGGAGGCCTAGAAGTTCAAGGTCATCCTTGACTATGCCAAGTTTGAGGCCAGCCTGGGTTACATGAGGTTCCATTTCTCAACAGAAAGGAAGGAGGGAAATTTATCGAACTGCCAAGGTCTTCCTTAGGCTTTGGCAGTGGGCTTTGGCACTGGGACCGCAGTTATACCTCAACTCTCCATTTTTCTTGGTGCTGATGACAAGTGTCACTGTAAAAAGAAATGGCTTCTTTAATGCCATTAAGATACACTAAGTAGCTGGGCAGTGGTGGCACACGCCTTTAATCCCAGCACTTGGAAGGCAAAGGCAGGTGGATTTCTGAGTTCGAGGCCAGCCTGGTCTACAGAGTGAGTTCCAAGACAGCCAGGGCTACACAGAGAAACCCTGTTGTCTCCGAAAAAAAAAAAAAAAGATACACTAAATAGATCTGTACCAAGTAATACATGTGTTAAAACAATTTCCTTTTTCCATTGCCAATGTATCTGGATAGTGTCCTGGGATGGTGAGAGAGACTTGAAAAATATCACGTAAAAAACATCACCCCAAACTCACACTGACTGAGCTATCATTGCATAGTACATCAAGAAAATTCATTTGAAAAATTATTAAATGCATCAAGTTTGTCACCGAGATTGAATTTCATAAAGGCCAATTGAGTCACCCCCCGATTCTAGGATTTTTTGTTTTAAAGTATTGATGGTGGCTTCATTGACATCATTTGACTTTGGGAGGCATGAGGCCAGATGTCGAAAGGGTTTCATGATTTTTGACATTAAGTGGTTTATAGGATCAAAAATAAGGAGCCAGTTGAAATGGCTCAGTGGCTGAAGGCACTTGCTGACAAGCCTGACGACCTGTGTTCAATCCCTGGGATCTACCTAGGAGAGACCCAACTCCAAACTCCTCTCCTCCGACCACACAGGCACACCGCTAAACACAATGGCTAAACACAGTGTCAGCCGTCTTTTGTTTCTTATTGTCTTTTCACTTTCATAGTAACAGATCTTTTATATTAATCAGTGAGTTAAGCAAGGCCTCTCTAAGCCAGATGACTGGAGTTCAATCCCTGGGACTCATGGTAGAAGGAAAGAATTTACTGAGTGTTGTCCCCTGACCTCTACACATAATGCTAACCACAGTAGTACATTTTAAAAGAAAAATCAATGAAGTTTTATTTTATGTACATATTAGTGATTTTGTTACTTCTGTCTTTATTGGTGATTGTAAACTTAGGACCTGCTCAATGTTTTTAAGACTCTGAATGGGTCACTGGCCCTCTACAGAGTTGTCCTTTCTTCATGTGCACACAATGGCAGGTACACATAGACCTCCATCACACATACGTACACATTTATGTAATTTCTTGTAGACTTATTTGAAATGTCTGAGTGTTTTGCCCACACTTGTTTGTATACCATGTGCATGCCAGGTATCCTCAGAGGTCAGGAGAGGCCATCAGATCCAAGACTGGATGGACCTAAAGACCGTTGTGATTACACGTGGGAACCCTGGGAACTGAACCGCGGTCCTCTGCAAGAACACGGACCCTTAACAGCCAAGCCATCTCTCCCAGCACCATCCTATGTTCTTTTAAAATCAAGTTTATGAATAGTGATTGACATCACACCAGCTCGGTAATATTTTCCCATGTAGGTGTGCTGTGAAACTACATAGGTATGTTCTTAGACCACGAACCTATTGCTGAATGTACTTTAGCAAATGTGAGATTGAAAATGTCAGCCCTGTTTGGGAAAACAATGGGAAGAGCCCATTGCTGTGTTTTTGAGAACTTGTCTGAAGCTACAGGAAATAGGAAGATGGGTGTTACCTTCCAGGGGTGAGTGAGGAAGGCATAAAACAAGACCGGGGCACCATGGACAGACTCCAACCTGTCCCGTGGCCTCTTTCCTGAAGCCTTACCATCTTAGCTGTTTTCCCTGCACGGTTCTGGCTGGTGGCGCCCTCTTCTGGGGTAGCTCATGTTGACCCTTGTTTCTACAGCCCAATTCAAAACACAAGCAAAAGCAGTGCTGAGGAGAGAGCTCAGTGATTAAAAGCTTGTGCTGCTCTTGCAGAGGACTGCAGTGTGATTTCCAAGGGGACCTGATGGCCTCTTCTTGCTGCCACAGCACCCCCATATCCACGTATACACATGATTAAAAACTCTTAACATTTTTTTTTTTTTTTTTTAAAAACACACACACAACTAGTTACTAAAGACATGGTGGAGCCGGGCATGGTGACACACAGGTTTAATTCCAGCAGGGAAGGCAGAGACAGGCAGGTAGGGTTTTTAAGGCAAACTTCAGCTACATAGTGAGTTCAAGGCCAGCCTGGGCAACTTGAGACCCTGTCTGGAAAAGCCAAAACCAGCAGCAGCAGTCATTCATCTTCAGATCAGTGTGAGTGCCGCTGGCCCTTGTTGCTATAGTGATGTTGTATTTTCGAATCCAGTTGCCCTGCTTATTGTCCCTGATTGGCTAACAATGGCCTCTCACCTCTCATTCTCTGTTTGCCTCAGCACCCTCAACACGAAATCTCTGTCCCCGCTGTCTCCACCAATTTATAACTACTTCTTTATTTCCATATCTCAAACATTGCATTTCCTTTTGTTATAAGTGTTTCATATTCGTATTTCAAAGTACTAGATGCATCTTGATAGCTCTTTGCCTTCTACTTTCTAATTATGGGCTAAAAAAAACCAAAACAAAAAACCAAAACAAATTTGGAAATAACCAGAGAGGAAAGTTTAGGAATAGTACCTTGCTTTTATAGCTTAATTTTTATATCTTAAAACTCAGAAATGTAATAATCTAAAGTTAAAGGCAAGGGGATTTTAAAAATAGAACCTTTCATAAGAGAATACCAGGAAAAACAATACAACATCTAACTGTTCAGGGTATTATCAGGAACTCTTTTAAGATATTTGGAAAATAGGGTCAGCAAGATGACTCCACTGGTAAAGGCTTCCACCACTGAACCTGACAATGTGTTTGATCCCCGGGACACACATTGTGGGAAGAGAACTTCTACACACAAAATAATGTAAAACAAACATAAAACTGGGCATGGTGGCACATGCCTTTCTTCTCTCCTAGCACTGGGGTGGGGGGCAGAAGTAAGCACAGCTCTGTGAGTTGGAAGCCAGCTTCTACATAGCAAGCTCCAGGTCAGTTAGGGCTAGAGAGTAAAGCTCTAACCAAACTAAATGAAAGAAAAATTGGAAAATGAAGACGTTCTGATTGTTGTATTTGAAACTAGGTGCCACGGTCCGTGCCTGTAGTTGCAGGTGTTAGGGAGGCTGGGGCAGGGAGATCACTTGGTCCCATGAAATGGCGATTATATTTTGAATCCATGTCCGTGATAGTGGTTTATATTGATGATCAGCTGGACAGGATCTAGAATCACCTAGGAGAAAAACCTCTGGGCAGTCTGTGCGGGAGCGTCTTTATCGGGTTAATTCGAGTGTTAAGACCCACCCTAACTGCCAGACTAAATGGAGAGCGCCTAGGGATACCACGTTCATCTCTCTGTTTCCAGTAGATGATGTGTGGCCGGCTGCCTCAGAAGCCTGTTGCCCCAGCTCGCCTGCCCTGTTGGACTGTAGTCTCCAGGTATGAGCCAGAGTGATCCAAAATAAAATGCTTAAGTCCCTTCTCAGGTATCTTGTCCCAGCAATGAGAAAAATAAGTATGTTGTTTTAATTCCCCTTGGTTCCAAATCTCACAATCAGACATAAATCTTTTGAGTTTTAAATAAATTTTATTATAATTCCTGTTCCCATGCTTCCTAATCAATCAAGCTGATGGCAACTGAGTCCTCCACTCCTTGGGCAAGTTCCTCATGTCTAGGTCTCCATGTTCCTCCACCTGGCTAGATCAGAGAATTGGTTCAGGCCGTTAGACTTAGAAAGGCTACATTGTCACTGAAGGTCATTTGGGAAGCAGTCACTTGAGTATTGAATCTAGTCCTTCCTTTTCAGGTTTGCTGTGAAGTTTGGCACGAGGAAAAATTGCCAAAAATGGGATCCTAAGGAGGTAAAATTCTACTTCATTTGTGTGACCTTCAACCACAAGATACCATATGTTCTCTTTATCCCCATGTGTGTGGCATTCTTCACCCTATCAACTGTTTCTATGCATAGCATATTCTGTTGTGGGGACATAGTTTATCTCTGCAGAACTGGCTGTAGCTAGGACGAAGCAGGGTTTAGAAAAGCTATTGAGATTTAGATTTGTAAAGATTTAGATGTAGAGATCCTTAACTATTAATCCAACCTGTGGAAAAAGCCTTTTCTACCACCATTTCTTGAACACACCCGGTGTTACAGAACTGAATCCATAAAACTACATTCAGACAAAGTCATTGATGTTAAGCCAGTCCTTATTTACACAGAAGTCCGAAAGCTATCACAAACTTGATATTGTGATTCCGGTTATTCAAGTCTAAGGCAGGACTTGTAGCCCCGAGTATTTTGCTAAGGCTCCTGTTTGAGGGTCAGATTACAAGACTGCTGCACTAAACGTTGTTGTGTACTTTTCAAGAATGCCCCTGCATCTACATCTCGGTTGGTGTCATCTTCCCTCAGGAACGAAATAGCTGATCGACTGAATGAAGAGAGCATGGTAAACAGGTTTGAGGGCTGGGATTGTTGTTCAATTGGTAGCACGCTTGCCTGATCTGTGAGGTACAGGGGCTTGAACCCAGTCTTTGTGAATAGACATAAAGACCAAGAAGTCAATTCGCTGACACTGATATCTTTCGTATAAGTTTGTAACTCAGAGGCGCTTAATCCTGAACCTTAAGATTAAATGATGTACTTATTACAAGCAGGTAATCTGTCCAACACATTGGACTTGCTTTCCTTATCTTAGGTTTCTTTGGATTTTCCCTATTGTTTCATAGGAGCGAGCATTCGCCTCGCAACTCCGGGAAATTACAGCTCTGAAACTGGTGTGCCCATCGCGGACTCTGATCAATTTTCAAGTCTTGCATGCGCTACTGACTTTAAACAAATAAATTCCCTTCTCGGGTGGGTTTTGTTTCTTCTGGCATGCGTGAGAACTAAAATGAAGCCATAACTTAACGCCTGCTTAAGGGGCTAACATCCCTGAAGCGGACTCTCTGCAGACCCCAGGAAGCCTCAACGTTAATGCCAGGGCACGGGTCTAGCGGGAAGCCGTTAGAAGCTAACGCTCCACCCACTGAGGGGGCGGGGCCAAGGGCTGCAGTTTCCGGCGGCGAATGGCTGGACGGCGCGTGGCGCTCCCGCCAGCCTCAGCTCGTGCTTGCCCACGAGCCGCTGCGTCGCGCGTCAGCCCCTCTTCCCCACCGCCAGTGAGGGGGCTGCTCGAGCGCTGCAGGGCATGCTGGGAAGGGAGGTGTTCCGAGTGGGGGAGGGGGACACTTGGAATTCTTCGTGCTGCGCCGGGGGGCGAGCATCCTTCCGGGAGATTGGCCCGTGCTCTGGAGAAGCCTGTCATTTCAGAGCATGGGCGGGCCCATCGGGGCCAGTCACGTTTTCATTGGTTGAGGGAGGCTGCGACTTTCTGGGAGAGTTTCCTCCCGGGGAGTTCGGGCCGCTTTTCTCTCGCCTTGAGGTGCGTGGCCCGGAAGTGACGCACGGTCTTGGCCGGCGGCTGCCCAGCCCCCGCTTCCTTTCACGCTGTCGGTGGCCGTAGGTGGTCCTGGCCACCGCACCCGGCGGGAGGTGGCGGCGGCCAGTAATGCCCGGGAAACTCCTCTGGGGAGACATCATGGAGCTCGAGGCACCCTTGGAAGAGTCCGAGAGCCAGAGGAAAGAGCGGCAAAAGGTGCGCTGCGGCTGGGCCGCGCCTCCCTCGGGCTGCGCTGGCCTGGGCGGGGAGGGGAGCGGTCTCTGAAGGGAAGGACCTGTCAGGACCGGGCGCGAGTTTCCGAGGGACAGCTTCCCCTCGCCGTGCTCGGCCCCCCGAGGTCCCAGGGACCATCCCCTTCGCCACACTCCGGACCTGGAGGAGAACGGACCTAGGCTTCGGCCCGGCTTCCGTGGCACTTGAGCTCGACGTCGGCCTTTGCGCCTGGATCTCTCCCAAGAGATGGGTAGACTTGAGCTCCCATCGCCGTGGAATCTGCTCATTTTCCTTTTCTTCGGCGGCGAGTCCCTTCATTTGGTTTTCCAGGCCTTCGAAGAGTTGAGAGAAAGATGATGGCTTTGCCTATGTGTTGCTTCTCTGTCGCGGTGTCGTGTCTGCAGCAGTCTCGGGAAAGTCTATCCTAGGGTTACAATCCTCCATGATTGGGTAATAGAGGCTTAAGGAATAGTGTCACAGCCAGGCTTACCATGGTTTGGCTGTGATGGAGTTCGTGGGGGTTGTATTATGAATAGCCCTTACTGTCAGTATTTTCAATCCACAGGTATTTATTGAGGCTAATTGTGCCAGACTCTTTGCTGAGTACCAAGGAGCTTAAACTAATTAAGTATGCAAATGGTCCTTGCCCACCAGGAGCCTGTAGAGGAATTTTTAGAGGCTCTACCCCCACCTCCGTCTGAAAAAAAAAAAAAAAAAAAAAAAAAAGAAGAGAAAAACAAAAAACCCGAAAAATAGAGGATCTTAAGGTGCTAAGAAAAATGCACAGGTAAAATTTTTACTGGAGACATTTGACCTGGAGAAAAAAAAGAGCTGAGGAGGATGAAAATGACTGTGGGAAAGATGACATATGATAAAATATTTACTCTGTAGAGTGCTAGAGATGAGGGAACACCCCTAGGACTTACCACCAAGGTAAATTTTAAATTCTAGCCACCCATCTTCCCTTCTTTTATGCCACCTTCCCAGTGGGCATTGAAGTGGGGCCACTGGCATACCTGACAAATGCCCAGCCTTGAGCTCTATTCCCAACTCTCGTTTTTCTGTTTTTGTAGAATGTACTAAATTTGGAATTTACATTTTGAGAGTTCTATTTTTCTTTCTTTTGGTTTTTCGAGACAGAGTTTCTCTGTATAGCTCTGGCTGTCCTGGAACTCACTCTGTAGACCAGGCTGGCTCGAACTCAGAAATCTGCCTGCCTCTGCCTCCCAAGTGCTGAGATTAAAGGCGTGCGCCACCACTGCCTGGCGAGAGTTCTATTTTTCAGTGCTGGGGTTTAAACTAGACTATAGCCCAAGGTTTATTTTTTTATACCATTTTTAAGTTATGACTTGATGTCATTAAGTATAATAGAATTGTGCTGTCATGACCACCATGATCTCTAGAACCTTTTCATCTTTCCAAGGTGAAGCTCTTTGCCCCTTGAAATCAAACCTTTGAATTTTACTACTATAGGCTCCTAGGGTAGATTATTAATTTAATCTCTAAGCAGTTATTTTAATTTTAGTTTGTCTTGAGAAACTCAGTTTTCCTTTCTAAATCCTGCTTCTGACAAGGTCTAGGTAATGTTTTTTTTTCTAACCATACCAGTGTACAGTAATCTCATTTGCCTTCGAGGGCTTGTTTCACTGTTATCTTTGTGATTGGAATTTTTATGTGCTCCTTGTAAAGTTAACTTTTCTTTATATATATCCTGAAATAGTTTCCAAAGATTCTTGAGGAAAGTGATCATATCTTTTTGTATCCTTACATTTCACTATGTTCTTATATGTTGGTAGCTTTCACATTGTAAATTCTCCTGAAATATTATACATGTTGATTGTCCTTCATGAGAGAGAAATAGACATTTGGAAATGGAATGGAATACCAAATAGCAGAAATAGAATATTAGGCTAAGTCTGGCATTGAGATGAAAATAATTCTAGTTTGGGTATGTTGAGATAGGGAATTCGTGTTCTTAGAAAAGGAATGAAAGTGGTGAAGAGGATCTGGAAGTGTGTGTTGGAGACAGAGACTGAGTTTCCCTGTGAGGGTGAGGGTGAGGAGAAGGCAACACTAGTGAAGGTTGAGAGCTAAGAGATAAGAAGACGAACTCGCAGGGACCAGGAGGCTGCCAGGCTTGAGCTCTGGCAGGGAATAATGTTGTTAGCTCTTAGTGCTCTAGGATGTTGCAGGGTTTGGACATAGAGGTGTCACATTGTCTTGCTCTATCTTCTCCCTAAAGTGCAGGACTCTGAAGCAATCCAAACTGATAGGACTTACTACTTTAAGGAGCTGTGGGTTGGTGTAGTTAAGTGAAGATCAAATGATGTAGAACATTTTAAAAGGCAGTTTTACATATTACTCAGTTTTTTCAACTATTTATGAATGAAAAATTTATGCTAAAGCACTTCAAAAATTGTATCAGCATTGCGAAAGTTTGGTGCTTGTGTTTTTAGTGAAATGAAGTACTGATATCTAATTTACTAGATAGCACTGAGGCAAATGACTTATTTATTTGACCAACTGATTCTAAAGGACCAAGTTTCCAAATCATTTTTTGTGGTCTATAAATAAAAAAAAGAACTTGCCTCCAGTTTGGTATTTTAAAAACTAAAAAAAAAAAATTTTTTTTAGCGTGTATGGGTATTATGTCTGTGTGTATGTCTGTGTGTATGTCTGTGTACCATGTGTAGGCCTGTCCTCTGAGGCCACAAGAAGCTGTCATATCCCCTGGAGCTACCATGTGAGTACTGGGTTAGTACTGAGTACTTTGGAATAGAAGCCAGTGCTCTTAACCACTGAGCCATCTTTACAGTCTTAGTTTTGCATTTTAAAATTGAAGTTACAGAATAGTGCCTTGGTATTCGGCTTTTTGTTGTTGTTCTGTTAAACACAGTCTCAGTTTTCAGTGTTATATTTCATGGAAGTACAACAATTGGTTTGTATAAATGACATTTGATTTTCTTTAACTATCAGTTGTTTTCAAGGAGAGCTATATCTACTCTCTAGTACATGCCTGTAATCCATGCACTTGGAAGTGGAGGCAGGCAGGTCAGGTGTTACAGGCCACTCTGTGCTACATGAGCCCCCATTTCGAAACAGAACAAATAATTCAAGAAAGACACATGCTGTGAAAAGAACACAGACTTAGGTCAGACAGGGCTGCATTCCATTCCTTCCACTTCCACCTGCAGAATAGCCTTTAGAACCAATTCCGTTTCTTCATCTTAAAGTGGCAAAGATAATACAGGTTCACCATCCCTTATCCAAAATCATTGGAGTTAGATGCGTTTTAAAATTCTCATAAGCTGGAAATCGATAGAAGGGTTGGGGACCTGCAGCCTTAATGTTAAATATGGGTGGTCATACTAGATGGGATAAATAAAGACAGTAAGTTGCTTCACATTTGTTGTAGTTAAATTTTGCCATCAAGTGAATTCAGATCAGATAAGGTTCTATCTCCATATAAGTTACAAAAACACTTTCGGTTTTCAGAGCTTTATGGATTTCGGAATTTCGGATAAGGGATTATGGACCTGTACTTCCCTGATAGGGTTGTTATGAAGATTAAAACAAGATAAGACGAAAACATTACACAATAATGGGTAGGTACTCGATACATTTTTTTTTTCCTTTTGGAGATGTTAGAAGTTTTTATTTGTATTTTAATTTATAATTTCGAGGCTTTGTTCTTTTTCTGAGGAGGAATTATTTAACTGTCCTAAAAGTCTTAGGATGGGATTAGAAATGTTCTAGAGACTGAATCTTAAAAAACAGAAGCAGGTAAGATGCAGACTTCGGCATTACTAACCAGTCTGGATTTCTTGCAGGTAGTGTTGAGTGTAATTGTAGGTTGAGTGTAGCTGGTTGGGGAGTCATACTTGAGCTTCTTTAGGATCTTAGAAGGAGAGCTTGTCACTGTTTCTTTTTTGTCTACAGAGTGATAGAAGGAAGTCAAGGCACCATTCTGAATCAGAGGAGAGAGCAGAAACAAGAGAAAATGGTGTTACAGATGACCTGGATGCTCCCAAGCCCAAAAAAGCTAAAATGAGAGAGAAGCTAAATGGAGACACCAAAGAAGGACTTAGATTTTCAGATGAATTCTCCCCATCGCATAAGTCAAGAAGAAAAGACCTGCCAAATGGAGATGTGGATGAGTATGAGAAAAGGTCAAAGCGAGTGTCATCCTCAGAAAACTCTCACAAGTCAAGTGATAAAGCAGAGGAGGTACACAGCATACTGTGTTGCATGTGGTTGCTTTGAAATTAGGCTGGCTTGATCTGTGTGGTTCATTAGGTGCTGTTCTCTGCTTAGTGGCTAGTGTTGTTATTTGAACTATAGAATCAGTATGGCTGAAACCCCAGCCTTTTCCCTTTGGCCCTTGTTTCTTTCATTTTGCTGTCTTTTTTTTTTTTTTTTTTTTTTTTTAATAAACATTAATTTTGTGTAGAGGTCAGAGTATTAACTTGCAGGAATCATTTTTCCTTCTGCCATGTAGGTCCCAGGGATCAAACTCACGTCAAGCTTGGCAGCAGCTGTCTTTCACTTGGCCAACTTGCTGCTGCCCCACCTTATCTTTCTTGAGATAGAATTTCTCTGGATATTAAATTTTGGGAAGTATAGTAGACTCTACTCCAAGACCTACTTTAGTTGTGTTTATTCATTTGAGGTGGGGTCTCATAGTAGCCCAGGCTAGTCTAAGACTTCCCAGGTAGCTGAGGGTGACTTTGGAGTCTTTACCCTTTTAGCATTGCCTTCCAAGTGCTGAGATTACAGGTTCATATCATCACGGAAAGTTTTTATTTTTTTGTTTTGGTTTAATTTCTGGAGACAGAGTGCCACCATGCCCAGTTGTGCTGGGTTTATATCTGCTGTATCTTTTAGAATAGTTACTTTTTTTTTTTCTCCTGAGACAGGGTTTCTCTGTGTAGCCCTGGTTGTCCTGGAACTCACTCTGTAGACCAGGCTGGCCTCGAACTCAGAAATCTGCCTGTCTCTGCCTCCCAAGTGCTAGGATTAAAGGCGTGCGCCACCACTGCCTGGCTGGTTACTTTCTTTTTAAAACAACTTTTTTTTCCTCCTCTTAAGTGTATGAGTGTTTTATTTGCATGTATGTAAGTGTGCTGTGTGCATTTTTGATGCCTACTGAGGCCAGAAGAGGGTGTAAGAACTCCTGGAACTGGAGTTACAGATGGTTCTGACCTGCCACATCGATGCTGGGAACCTGTGCTTCCTGAGTGCTGGTATTAAAGGCATGTACTATTGTGCCTAGATTCTTTCTTTGATAAAAATGTATAATCTTCAAATCTGATAATAGCTAGTAATTTAAGTCCTTATTAGGGTTCAAACTCTGGGATAGTCGGGTCAGTGAGATCTGTGGATGATTGCAGGAAAACTCTTTGTATTGATATCCTGTGTTTTTCTACTTGTAAATTTATTTGCCAAGAAGCACAAATGTTAATTAAGTTTAGTAAGGGCCTACAAATCTGTTTTGCTAGTAGAATGTATAGATTGCTCCTGGATTTCTTGAAATTTGACTAAGGCAGTGTATTATAATAGACTAAATTGCTGGTTGTTATTATTTGTGTGTCTGAGTGTGTGTATGTGAGCGTGCATGCCACATGGGTGTGGGTCTGAGATCCCAGTTTTATTACTTAGAGCATACCTTATTAGTTTCTATATTAGAATCATGTAGATGGTATTTTTTGTTGTGGTGGTGGTTATTCTCTCTCTTTTTTTTTAAGTATAGAATAGAGTTTATTCAGGGCATGGGGAGGGGAGTTGAGAGGGTAGTAGAGGCAGAAAAGCAGAGAGAGAAAGAGAGAGATAGAAGAGAGAGAGAAGAGAAGAGAGGGAGGGGGAGGGAGGAAGCCATGAGCATGTAGAATGTGGAGGGGGGAAAGGAATGGGGAGAGAGGGGGGAAGGGACGAGAGGGCAGAGAGGGAACAAGAAGGCAAGAAGAGCTGTTGTGGTTATTTTCAAATTGAAACTTTAGGACAATTTTATTTTAGCAACTTATGTATTTAAATTTAGCTTAGTCCATTACCCCTGTACAAATGAGGAGTAGCTAAAGGTTCCAAAAATTCAAATTATAGCTAGATATGGCGGCGCACGCCTTTAATCTCAGCACTAGAGAGGCAGAGGCAGATGGATCTCTGAGTTTGAAGCCAGCTTGATCCTCAAGTGAGTTTCACACCAGCCAGGGCTATGTAGAGAATCTTGTCTCAAAGAACAAAAACAAAACAATTAAAATTATACATATATGTGTCTGTGTGCATACATATACACTGTGTAGTAGTGTGACATGCATCAATAATGGAAATAGCTTTTCCTGGTTATGCAGTATCATCTGAATAAGATGGTAGAGACATTAGTGTATTCCATCAAAAAATCCAAAGAGAAAAAAAGGTGGTGGTGGTGATGGCCAAGCCAGGTACGGTGGCATAATCCCAGCACTCAGGAGGCAGAGGCAGGTGAGTCTCTGAGTTCAAGGCCAGCCTGGTCTATAGAGTAAGTTCCAGGACAGCCAGGGCTACACAGTGAAACCCTTCTTGGGGTTGGGGTGAGTTTGGGAGGATAGAAAAATGGCTTTATATTTGAGAGTACAAGCAGCTCCTAGAGGACCCATGTTCAATTTTCAGCACCCACACTCAGCTCACAACTGCCTGTCACTCAAGTTCTGTAAGTCTAGGGGACCTGGTGCCTTTTCTGGCCTCAGAGACACTAAAGGATGAATATCTATTTTTGAAGATATTTTATGGGACTGGGCATGGTGGTGTATGTCTTTAATTCTAACACTTGGGAAGCACAGGCAGGCGATCTCTAGAGTTTGAGGCCACCCTGGCAAATTCCAGAACAGCCAGGGCTACATAGTGAGGGGGTGTGTGTGTGTGTGTGTGTGTGTGTGTGTGTACATAAAAAAAATAAGTAAGTTTGCTACTTATAGCAATATTTAGATATGTACAGCTGTGATCACAGTACTTCAGCGGTGTAGGCGATCAGAATTAAGGGCCATCCTTTGCTACATAGCATGTTTGAGAGTAGCCCAGGCTATATGAGATACTGTCTGAGAAGAGTAGCCCAGGCTATATGAGACACTGTCTGAGAAGAGTAGCCCAGACTATATGAGACACTGTCTGAGAAGTCTCCTCTTTGCCCCTCAAAATGATTAAAAGGTAATGTAAACTGTATTATTTAGAATTTGGTTTCATTTTGACAGACTCTAACTCGTGAGCAAAAGGAAGGAGCCTTCTCTAATTTCTCCATTTCTGAGGAGACCATAAAGCTTCTGAAAGGTACTGTGAGTTTCATGTCGTTGAAAATCTGCTGCTGATTTTATACAACTTTGGTGCCTTTTCTGACAAAAAGGAGAATATAAAGATAAATAGCCCCTTTTTTAAATTGCAGTTATTTCTACATCATTCTTTTCTTTATTCTGACTTGTTTTAACTAAAAGAGTTACATGTGTTTGTCAATTAGACCAATTTCATTCTAATTCCTGTTTGGGGTAGGAATAACTGTAAATGTTACTAAGTAGTATGGCCATAGGTAGCCATGGAGGAATAAGGATTGTCATTTTCAAATGAATTTATTTTTTCCTAATGCTAGTCACAAATTTTAATGAAATCTCATTTTACAGGTCGAGGGGTAACATATCTCTTTCCTATTCAAGTTAAAACCTTTGGTCCTGTATATGAAGGAAAAGATTTAATTGCTCAAGCCCGGACAGGAACAGGAAAGACATTCTCTTTTGCCATACCCTTGATTGAAAGGCTCCAAAGAAATCAAGAAACAATTAAAAAAAGCCGCTCACCAAAGGTAACGGTTATTAAGGGAGTAAAAGCTCTTAACATTAATGAAAAGGGACAGGAACAATAGTAGTCTTTTGGGTTTGGTTTTTGTTTTTTTGTTTTTTTTTTCTTGGTGCTGGGATCAAACCCAGGGCCTTGTGCATGCTAAGCTCATGCTCTTCCACTGAGCTGTACCCCAGACCCTGAAAGAATTATACTAGGCTCAAAGTCAGGTATATCCCTCCCCTTACAGAGTCATTGCCCCTTTTTCATGAAGTTAAATTTTGATTCCTAAAGTAAAAGATTGTTTTTCAGATAGGAAAATTTTAAGCAAAGCTAAAGAAGATTAGTTAATAAGCACAAATTTAATATCTCTGGATGTTAAGATGTCTTCCATAACTTTGTATTATGAAGTCAGTTTACCTTATAGAAGTATTTACATTTAGTATATTTACTGACTTTTCTCTTCGTCCCTGACCTTTTATGTAATGAGTTTTCTAATGAGGTATTCACGTGGCGATTCAGTAAATATTTAGTATTATTTCACAGGTTGACTTTTTATGAAGAATATTACATCAGTGATATCCTGTTACTGGGTACTAGAAATATGTCTTAACTCATAAATAGTAAAAATCAAGAGGGAACTAGTAAAATTCTAGTCTAAAATTTGACATTTTTAGAACCTGTGTGCACTTTAAGGTTTGTAACAGTGAAGAAGAAAAGTCATCATAATGATTTGACCAGGTATGTTTGTGCTTTTAAATATTCCTAAATATTCCTAATGTTCCACTATAACAGCAGATTCGCACGTACATGGATAGAATGACATCAGAATGACTTAGGATCAACTGTCTCATATCGTGTTGGCTGTTGGTTTACAGGATAAATTGTTTTTCTTTGTTGAAATTTGTAGGTAATCTTTACACAATTGCAAGTAATGCAGATAGGAAATGTACCTGCCTTAGTCTGTTAGAAGCTGTTTCTGAGATCATGGCTCCACCAATTCTAGCTATTGGTTCTTGGGCAGGGCTTACAACCTCACCGTGACTCAAGTTCCATGTCTGTGATGAAATTGGTACACTAATCCCACCTCATCGATTTTTCATGACAAAATTCACTAATTCACTGATCAGATTTACTACTTCATAAAGAGCACAAGCACTCAGTGTATGATCCATCTTTACATACTTTGACAAATGTTTTTGAGTATTTGTTCTGTACCACCTGCTTCTTAAAGTCCAGAGAATACAGTGACTTGCCTGTCAGAATCTTATGTATTCATTGACCTTACATTTGAGTAGCTAGATGAGCCAAGCAGTCAGCAGATAATGTACACTGCCTGTCTCTCTGTCTGTAGATACACAGCCGTGTTTTAGGGGAGTAATACACATGTGAAGGGGGGAATAGAGACGAGGACATCATCTTAAGAGGCGTGGGAACCTCGCTAAGTGCTGTTTATATGTTGTTTGTTTTTGTTTTTTTTTTTTGATAGGGTCTCATGTAGCCCAGGTGGGCCTTGATGTCACTATATAACTGAAGACAATCTTTTTGCCTCCACCTCCCAAATGCTAGGATTGTAAGAATACATTACCATGCATGCTAAGCAAATACTTTGCTAACTGAACTATCCCCAACCCAGGAAAGTGACTTTTGAAGGCTGATAAAATATGTTATAGTAAATATAAGCCTTTCTTGTTGTTTATATTTGTTTTCTCTGCCCCCACACCCTAGGGCTAGGGATGAAACCAGTTTATGCATGCTTGATGACTGTTTTGTCATTAACAGAACACCCAGCTCTCTGTTTAAGTGCTTATGAAGTTAATGTTGAGATTCTTACTCTAAATGCATCTTTACAGAAATGTCCCTTCAGGTTGAGTTTACATCAGTTTTTAGAAAAGGTGTATCTTTCTCTTTTAAACTTCTTGCTCAGGTACTCGTTTTGGCTCCAACAAGGGAATTGGCAAATCAAGTAGCCAAAGATTTCAAAGATATAACTAGGAAACTCAGTGTGGCGTGTTTTTATGGTGGAACTTCCTATCAAAGCCAGAGTGAGTAAATATATATAATAGCTCAAAGTTGGATTGACTAATTTTAAATCTAAAGAAACAATGTAAAAGCATAATTTGCTTTTAACATATTCCTCGTGTTTCTTTCCTTGCAGTTAATCAAATTCGGAATGGTATTGATATTCTTGTTGGGACCCCAGGGCGTATCAAAGACCATCTGCAAAGTGGCCGTTTGGATCTTTCAAAGCTGCGCCATGTTGTGCTTGATGAAGTAGATCAAATGTTAGATTTAGGTTTTGCTGAACAAGTCGAAGATATTATTCATGAATCCTACAAAACTGGTATGTGCTAGTTGAAATAAATATATTAGCAGCTTTGTTTTTAATAAGAGCTTGAGAATTTATTTCATAATTTTTATTACCTTGTCTCCTGGTATTCTAACAAAATTAAAGTTATTTGGTATCCTTTCTTTAAAAAAGAAAGTACAAAAGCATACTCTGAATCTTCTCTTGATTATTCTGTAATCTTCTATGTAGATTTACTAACATTTTATCCATTTCTTGGGTTACTTACTGTTCTTTCTTAAGTTCTTACTTTTCTTCCTAGTTCAGTTTTCTTTTTGTTTCATTTGAAAGTTTAATAGTTGCATTGATGTTTGTATCTTAAAAACTTGCCCCAAGCTTATAATTTTTTATTTTTTTGTTTTGTTTTGAAGCTTGGGGTGATTTTTAAAAGCTGGCTACATCATGGGACATTAAGAAAACATTTGAATTCTTTTTGTTTGTTTAAGATTCAGAAGACAATCCTCAGACCTTACTTTTTTCTGCAACTTGCCCACAGTGGGTATACAAAGTTGCAAAAAAATACATGAAATCCAGATATGAACAGGTTGACCTTGTTGGGAAAATGACTCAAAAAGCTGCAACCACTGTGGAAGTAAGTAGCCTTGCCGGTGTGTGGATCTTAGCTTTTTACATTGGTGTTTACTTTTGAAATTTGATGAAGCTAAACTCAAGTTTGAGGTACCTCTTCAAACCTTACCTCTTGTCTTGCCCTTAGTAAGATACATATGTAGTGATGCGGACCATACCTTAATGGTAGAGTGCTTCATTAGCATTTATGAAGCTGTAAGTTCAATTCCCAGCTCACAAAGGGGAAAAAAAAAGGCTGTGTATAGTTTGAAATGGAGGAACAGATAGAATAAATAGGAGTGTTGTGAACGTGTGAACAAGGGAGGCCTAATGGAAAAGCCACTGTGGAAGCTGCCAGGGCTGTTTATTGCTTCAGAGGCCAGGTCTGATTGTTCGTGCACAGGAGGCTGAGCCAGGAGGATCCCATTAAGTTGAAGTCAGCAGACGCTACATAGTGAGGTACAAGTTAGACTGAATTACCGTGTGACAGTCTGAAGAGTTGTCTCCAAATCAGTAACAGATCCAAAAAAAAGAGAAGGAAGGAAAGAATGCAACAGAAGGCGGTTCTTATTAATGGGAAGAGTATTTATTACCGGGACCCATGAAATGGTTCAGTGGGTAAAGGGCCAAGCCTAATGACCTGAGTTAAGACCTAATGAAAAGACAGAACTGACTTCTGCAAATTGTTCTGACTGCTACACATACATTATGGTATGCAAACACACATGCACGCTCACGATAAGTGTAATTTAAACAAACCTGTAAGTGGTGAGATAGTTAACTAAAATGTAGCAGGAGAAGGAAAGAGGTGCTGGGTTGAGAAGAAAGTAGGACATACTGGAGGATGGGTGTGGGCTTTTCTGAGAGAGTTGCCAGGGAAGGCTTTTCTAAACATAGATGGCAGAAGAAGAAACCTGAGGGAAAGGTTGATAATGTGATGTCATGAGATGAAAATTAAGAAGGTTTATAAGAAGAAAGAATTAGAGGTGCTATGTGCAGTATTTGTGACTATAAGGTATATGCTGCATATATACCTCTTTGTCCATTTGCAAGGCAAAACAGATGGATAACCCAGAGTGCAGTACAGTAATTGATTTAAGTACAGTAATTGACTAAGTCAGATGGTTCTGTTCCATCACCGCAAACGACAGATTACAGAATGCTACGTACAAAATCATACTATTTTAAAAAATACATAATTCTTAGCACCTCAAAATATCAAAAACATAAATGCAATACTAAATGAATTTATTTGGTATATAAAGTATAAGTCCAAAAAGTGAATACCAATGATTATTTCTTGAAAAGGGGACATTGCAGTGCTAGATCGTCCATGGAAGGTTTGTGTATTTTGTAATGTTAGTGGTTTTACAATAAGAATATAAATGTGTGAGTGAAGAACAATTGAAGACATTTGCAAACATATCCAGAGATTGAATGGCATAACAGATAAATACTATTTTCTAGGCTTTAACCATTTTTATCCCCCTCATATTTTTCGCTGCATTTCAAGTATTACCAACCATCTTTCCATTATCGCACATCTAAGGCTGGCTTCAGACTCCTTTGTTAGCAGACGGTGACCTTTAACTTCTGATCCTGCGGCCTTTATCCCCCAAGTGTTGGGATTATAGGCCAGTGCTGCTACACTAGGTGTCTATGGCACTGGGGATTGAACCCAGGGCTTCATGCACACTAGATAAGCACTCTCCCAACCAAGCCATATCCTCTTACCCTACCCTGAGTTCACCTCCCATGTCTTAAGATTATAGGTATGTTTGCAACACTGAGATTGACCTTTTATTTGTATGAGTTTTTGCCTGCATCTGTGGCATTAAATCTTCTAGACTTGGAGTTAGATGGTTATATGGGTGCTGGGAACTAAACCAAGGGTCTTCTGGTAGAACAATATGCTTTTTTAACTACTGAGATATCTCCCCAGCCCTGTTTTGTTTTTTGAGAAAGCATCTCATTTATAGCCTTAGTCTGGTCTGGAACCTCCTCTGTAGACCAGGCTGGCTTTGAATCAGGTTGCCTCCCTAGTGCTGGTTTTGAAGGTGTGCACCACCACACCCAGCTGTTGTTGGTTTTTCAAGACAGGGTTTCTCTGTGTAGCCCTGGCTGTCCTGGAACTTGGTAAAGGTAGTGCTACCACTACCCAGACCCCAGCTGTTTGTTTTTAGGTCAGTCTCTTGGTGTGTAGCCCAGGCTGGTCCATGTCTTGTCATCCTACCCCACTTCTTGGTTTGAACTGCTGGTGTGCTTTCATGTCTGCTTCCCCTCCCCACTTTATACTTTTTGTTCAAAAAAAACCAAAAAAACAAAATTGTGATTTATCTTAAAGTCTTAAGTGTGTCCCTGCCATGATACTTAACATGTTGGTTAAATCGTGGGTTTCGTCTGATTTAGGTTGTCTTTCTTTTTTCTTTTTCTTTTTTCTTTTTTTTTTTTTTTTTTTTTTTTTTTGAGGTAGAGGAAGAAGAACAAGATTTTTGTTACGAGTGGTACAAACAAATATTAGTCTTTGTCCTTTTTTAATTTGCTTGCAGGTAGTCTATAATTGCCATATCACATTTTAAAATATATATATGATGTATATAATCAGTATTAAGCCTGGCTTGGTGGTATTTGCCTTTAATTCAGTTATTGGTGATAGGAGGCAGGGGAGGGAGGGCTATAGGCAGTCAGATCTGAGTAGCCAGTTCCAGGCCATCCTGGGCTATTTGTACTTAGTAAGACAATAAACCTAATGAAAACAAAAACAGGGAGAGATGACTGGAGAGATCACTCAGAATTCTTTTGTACTGTGTGCACTTGGTATACAGACATACAGACAGGCAAAACACCCACAGGCATAAAATAAAAATAGGTAAATATATCCATCCATATGATAGGACCAGTGAGCTGGTCCAGTGGGCAAAGGTGCTTGCAGCTAACCTGATTGTGACCTGTATTTGATTCCTGGGACTTGCATGGTAGAGAGAGAGAACTGACTTCCACAAGTCGTCTCTCTTGTTCAATCCATATATGCTGTGGCTTGTGCTTATATGTAAACATATACACTAAATAAATGAAAGATAAACTGAATGACAAAAAAAACGACAAAAAGGATGCAACTTAACCTTTCCCGACTTTTTATTGTGTGAAGTTTGTAAGCATTCAGACAGGTTAAAGGAATTTTATAGTGAATATACTTACATGGATATGTACTCAGCATGTAGCTCCTATTAATACTTTATTTTCATTTATATATATAATTATATATAATATTTATTATATATATATATATATATATATATATATATTGTTTTGAGACAGGGACTTGGAACTTATATGTAGCTAATGATTTCATTGAACTGATCTTTCTGCATCCACTTGAATGCCACCCCCCTTATCTTCTTTTAAGGATGGATCTGGCTATGTACCCTGGTATGAGCTCAACAATTTCAGTCTCCTAAATATCCAGACAGCAGACAGGGAGGCTGGACTACACCTGGCTTAATGCTATATTTTATTACATAAATGTCCATCTTGGTTTGCTTGCTTGCTTGCTTGCTTATTTATTTATTTATTTATTTATTTATTTATTTATTTATTGGTGCTGAAATTGACTCCAGGGCCCAGTCTTATGTATAATTCAGTGTCATTTAGTATTATATTTAGGATCCATAACCACACTTCTGTCTTCCTTATCCCAAAAGGCAGCTCTGGGACTTAGCGAATCATTTCCCATTCTGCCCTTCCCCTAGTCAACCCTGACAACAGCTAATCTTTCTTTGTGGATAAACCTGTTATGGATAGTTCATATAATTCTAATAACACACAATATGATACTTTGTGTCTGACTTTTTTCCTTAGGCAAATTCAAATATTACATATTTTCATTTTCTCCAGACATTAGGAATTGATTGGCCCCAGAGCATGTGCATGTTAGTGAAATGGTCTACCATTCAGCTACATCCCTAGCCCTTCTGTCTGTTTGGGACTGGGTTTCACTCTTAGACTAGGTTAGCCTTGAGATTATTGACCAGGTATGTGTCACCAGTCCTGGGTTATGCAGTCCTGGGATCTAACCAGGGACTAAATTTATGCCAGGCACACACTCTGCCAGCTGAGCTTGCATCCTCAGTTTCTTTAAAAGATAACTTTTGATAAAATAGATATTTTGCCTTTTCTTTTCTTGAAGCATTTGGCTATCCAGTGCCATTGGTCTCAGAGACCAGCAGTTATTGGAGATGTTCTTCAGGTCTACAGTGGATCTGAAGGGAGAGCTATTATCTTCTGTGAGACTAAGAAGAATGTTACTGAAATGGCCATGAATCCACACATAAAGCAGGTAAGCTTTCTTTATGCTTTTCCTAGGTAATAGAGACGTATCAGTAGGCTCTTTATAGACCAAAATTGATAGTCTCTTCAAAATAGAGTAATTCTGAGAGACATTGTAGCAAACTTTGTTCTCATATATTAAGTCATAATAGATTTTTTTGTTTTTTCCCTTCAGCTAACAATCAAACCAGGGCTCTCTGCATGCTAGGCAAGTAGTATACCACTGAGCCATTCCTAAGAAATTTAACGTCATATTATGGGGCTGGAAAGATCCCTCCACCGTTAAGTACATACTGCTCCTCCAAGACCCGAGTTCAACTCCCAGCACCCAAATAAGGAAGCTGTAACTCCGTATCCAGGGGGAATTCTCTTTGGGCACATGTACTACTCATTCTTACATGCCCAAACAAGACATGCACATACGTAAAAGTAAAATAAATCCTTTAAATAATCATAATAAAATTTATGTTTTTGAAGTTTATATGATGAGGTTAGGAGGGAGTTCTGTCAGTTTTCATTAGCAAAATTTTAAGATGTTATTTTTGTATGTGTGTGCATGCAAGCATGTATACACAGGCCCACAGAGACCAGAGGAGGACATCAAGTATCCTGCTCTATTATTTTCTGCCTTAGTCACTTGAGACAGGCCTCTTAATTGCTAAGCCAGTTAGTAACAGTCCCTCAATGATCCCTGTCACCTGCCCTCACCATAGTCCCCCAACACTGTGTTACCGGTCTGAGTACAGTCAGGCATCCCTGAGTTTTCACATTGGCTCTGGGGATTTGAACTTAATCCTCAGGCTTATGCGGCAGATGCTCTCACCAGTGAGCCATCCCTTTTGCAAGACATTTAAAATATGATCTAGAACCTATGCAAGTTGACAGAATCAATTTTAGTTGGTAAAAATCAATAAATAATATTTTAAACTTGTCTTACAAGAGTGAATTACAAGGTGAGTGTGGTTAACATGCCAGATCTCTGAATTAAAACCATGAAGGTGTGCTGTGATCTCCACAGGGGTGCCGTGGCCTGTGTGCTCTCTTATACACAGCGTAAGTGAGTAACTATTAAAAATGATGGAAAAAAACCAAGCCATCAACCAACAAACAGAAATGTTGTTGCCTAAGTATTTTATTTATACATTCACAAATTAAACTCCCAAATAGTCATTCTCTACACTAACTAAGAGTAACTTCTGACTTAGTAATGACTGGAAATTTCCCCAACATTTTGGAGGACATATACATGATATGATACTCTTCTGATAAAAGAAACAACTACAGGAAGTAGTTGTTTCATGTAACCGGTGCTATTGATGGAACAAAAAATAAGAAATCCCAACCTGCCCATATGTAACAGACTTCATTAACATATAGTTTTTTTCTGTATTAGTAATTTGTAAATCAAGACCTAATATATCTATAAATGAAAATAATTACTGAGCTTCATCTTCTGAACAAGAATGGACAGTTTGTTTTTTTGTTTTTTTTTTTTAATAAGTAATTTCAAATTGAGGATTTGCCTCTTTGCCAGGACCAAAGCTGTCTTTTCTGATTCTGGTTCATAAGAAATACCCATTCTCCACTGCTCTCTAGCACCAACTGTTAGCACCTACAAAGCTGCTTGGTTTGTCAGCATCATCTCTTCAGTTTTCTGTCACCAGAATCACTGTCAGATAAAGATTTTGTCTTGTGGGGGTTGGAGAGATAGTTTAGTGGTTAAGGTCATTTGCTGATTTTGCAGAGGACATGAGCTTTGTTCCCAGCATTCATTGTGGGTCACAGCTATCTGTAACACCAATGTCAGGTAATCTGACCCCTGGCTTCCAGAGGCATCAGGCATGCACATGGTGTACACACATATATGCAGACACTTGGATGGACACATAGAATAAGCACTTTTAAAAAAGATATGTGAGTGATTGAGTAAGCAGGCATGGTGGCACACCTGGGAGGCAGAGGCAGGCAGATCTCTGAGTTTGAGGCCAGCCTGGTCTACAGAGTGAGTTCCAGGACAGGCAGGCTACAGAGAAACTCTTGGGAAAACAAACAGATAAATAAGGTAGGGGTGTGTACACCATGCTGGCCTTAGGCTCTTGAGTGTTTGGGTTAAAGCTGTGTACTACCACACTGGCTCCAGGGTCTTTCTCCTTCTAAATGTAAATTTGTTCTTGATACTATTCTCTTTATACTCAGTCAGTTGTTCCCTGTTGTTCCAGGACGATGTTCATTTGTCCTATTCTAGTCTCAAATCTCTTAACTATATATTCTGTAGTTTATTTCTTAGGTAGCATTTATGTATAAGAGTTTTCACACAAACTCCTTAGCTATGTTTCTTCTTTTTATGTCAGTTTCTTTCTTTTCTTTCTTTCTTTCTTTCTTTCTTTCTTTCTTTCTTTCTTTCTTTCTTTCTTTCTTTCTTTCTTTCTTTCTTTCTTTAAAAGATTTATTTTATTTATATGTGTACACTGTAGCTGTCTTCAGACACACCAGAAGAGGGCATCGGATCTCATTACAGATGGTTATGAGCCACCATGTGATTGCTGGGAATTGAACTCAGGACTTTTGGGAAGATTAGTCAGTGCTCTTAACCGCTGAGCCATCTTTCCAGGCTTTTTTTTTTTTTTTTTTTTTTAAAGATATATTCATTTTATTTTATATGAGTACACTGTAGCTTCAGACACACCAGAAGAGGGCATCTGATCCCACTACTGATGGTTGTGAGCCACCATGTGGTTGCTGGAACTTGAACTCAGGACCTCTGGAAGAGCAGTCAGTGCTCTTAACCTCTGAGCCATCTTTCCAGCCCGTCAGTTCATTTCTTATTTTTTTGGTGCTGGTTTTCTTTCTTTTTTTTTTTTTAATTTATTTATTTATTATATGTAAGTACACTGTAGCTGTCTTCAGACACACCAGGACTCATTACGGATGGTTGTGAGCCACCATGTGGTTGCTAGGATTTGAACTCAGGACCTTCAGAAGAGCAGTCAGTGCTCTTAACCGCTGAGCCATCTCTCCAGCCCCGTCATTCTTTTTTTTTTTTTCGAGACAGGGTTTCTCTGTGTAGCCCTGGCTGTCCTGGAACTCACTCTGTAGACCAGACTGGCCTCGAACTCAGAAATCCGCCTGCCTCTGCCTCCCGAGTGCTGGGATTAAAGGTGTGCACCACCACTGCCCGGCGAGCCCCGTCATTCTTAACAGCTGTCTATATCTCCAGTTCCTGGGAATCTGACACCCTTTTCTGGCCACTGGGCACTGCATATGGTACACAGCCATTCCTGCAGGCAAAATACCCGTGTGTGTGTGTGTGTGTGTGTGTGTGTGTGTGTGTGTGTGTGTGTGTGTGTGTGTGTGTACACACACACACACACACACACACACACACACACACACACACACAAAATTAGGAAAAGTATTTCTGGCACAGATATCAGTATAGCATAAGTAGGTTTAGCCTAATAAAAATTACATAAAATACAGAGTTGGAGCGATGGCTTAGTAGTTAAGAGCACACTGACTCCTCTTTCAGAGGACCTGGTTTCTATTCTTATTCATGTGGCAGTTGACAACCATCTATAACTCTAGTTCCAGGGAATCTGTTGCCTTCTGGGACACCATTTATGCATGTAGTACATATACACATATGTGGGCAAAACAACCATGAACATTAAAACAAATGTCAAAAATTTGAGAAAAGCAGATTGGGATATAATATTGACCTATTAGATTAACAAGCATTATGATTTATAATATACTGGCATTGTTGGTTAGAGTATGATGAAATAAATACAGAACACTGAAAGGTTAAGTAGGTACAATAAATTTTTATAATAGTTTGGCAATAGCAATTAAAATGCAGGGGCTGGAAATGTGGTTATCAGTTAACAGTACTGAGTACTCTTGAAGAGGACCCAGGACCTATTCTCATCACTTAGAGTAGCTAAGAACTATTGTAACTCCAATTCAGGAGATCTAAAGAC
>CM052720.1:25567987-25597163 GCA_028551405.1 Uromys caudimaculatus | reverse complement strand
ATTATATTTAACCCAGAAATTCAATTTCTAGGTAAGCATCCTTCTGAAATACACAGAAATGGGCAAAGATGATAAGTAAAAGGTTTCTTATTGTAACATTGTTTATGTGAAAATGTGTGTACAACACAGATGTTCATTGGTAAGATACTGCTTGAATAAGTTTTTGCATCTATATGAAAAAAGCGCTTGTGGTTTGAAAATTCAGTGGTGCTCCACTTACAGATACAAAAAAAATGGCTGTTATATTAAATTTATAAATTAGATTGCAAAACATGTGTAGTATGCCACTTTTATAGACATAAATTTTTAGCATATACTAGTTAATGAATTGTGTGACAGGGTATGTATGTATTTATTTGTTTTGTTTTTGTTTTTTTCCAAGATATGGTTTCTCTGTGTAGCCCTGGGTGCCCTGGAACTCCCTCTCTAGCCTCCTTAGTTCTGGGAAAGGCATGTATCACCACCACTTGGCTGTATTTTGTTTTTATTAAAAGATTCATGTTTATTTTGTGAGTATGAGCTTTTTGCCTGTGGCATGTATGTGTACCACATGCATGCAGTAACCACAGAGACCAGAAGTGGGCATAGTTCTCACAGAGTTACAGTTATGAGCCACTGTGTAGCACCTAGGCATTGACCTGGGTTTTCTGTAAGAAGAGTAGGTGCATCTAACTACAGAGGCATCTCTCCTGTCTGTCTCTCTGACTGTGTGTTTGTCTGAGAGAGAATGAATGAATGAATGAATGAATATTGGGTAACTGTGCCAGGACGAGTATATGATGGTCATAGGACAACTGTGGATGTCAGTGCTTTCCTCCTTGTTTGACACAGCATCCCTTGTTGCCTAGATTAGCGAGCTTTTGGCATCCATAGAGATCTGCCTGCCTCAGTCTCTGCATGTTGGGGTTAAAAGCGTTTACCAGAACCCTGGCCTCCTGTATTTATTTTTAAAAGAACAAAAATGTCCCAGCCAGTTAGGGGAGCAAACTTATAATCCCAGTGTTGGAAGGTAGAAGTAGGAATGTAGCAAATTCAATATCAGCCTGGGCTCATACTGTCTCAAAAAAAAAAAACTACTGGGGCTGGAGAGATGGCATAGCAGTTAAGAACATTTGGCTGCTGCTCTTCCAGAGAACCTGAGTTTGAATCCCAGTGCCCACATTGTGGCTGACAACCATCTGTAACTCCAGTTTGATCCCCTTCTGACTTTTGAGGGTGCAAAACGTGATGCACAGGCATTAATGCAGGTAAAACACTGATACACATAAAATAAATCTTTAAAAGTATTAAAACTTATTTTTTGTGTGGTTTTCCAAGACAGAGTTTCTGTGTGTAGCTCTGGTTGTCCTGGAACTCACTCTGTAGACCAGGTTGGTCTCGAACTCATAGAGATCCACCTGCCTCTGCCTCCCAAGTACTAGAACTAAAGGCAGGCACCACCATGCCTTGTTAAAATTTTTAATAAACCCAAACAAACAGAAAATCTGAGCATGATGGTGCTAATAATCTCTGCGTTTAAAAAGCTAAAGCAGCAGGATAGTGAGTTTGAGACTAGTTCAGGCAACATTTTAAGACTCTACAAAAAAAAAAAAAGGAACCAGATAATTTTTAGTCTAGCATATAGCTCAGTGATGGAACCTTTTTTTTTTCTTTCTTTCTCTTTTTTTTTTTCTTTTCTTTTTTCCGAGACAGGGTTTCTCTGTGTAGCCCTGGCTGTCCTGGAACTCACTCTGTAGACCAGGCTGGCCTCGAACTCAGAAATCCGCCTGCCTCTGCCTCCCGAGTGCTGGGATTAAAGGCGTGCGCCACCACTGCCCGGCTCAGTGATGGAACCTTGTGTTAATCTCTAGGCAATACTTGACTAGGATGACAAAGGATTCAAACCCTGGCACTGTGGAAATACAATGGAAGTTGTGTAGACTATCCTTCAAATCATTAGCAGTTACTTTTTAGGAGGCTGATGTTAAATAAGATTTATATATTACGCAGTATATTTTCTGGGGTGGGTGTTTTGGATTTTGAAATTTTTACATTTACTTATGTATTTAGAGTACATGCACATGGGCATATGCCACAGTGTGAGTGGAAGATGGAGGACAGTTTACAAGATTCTGTTTCCCTTCTACCACATGGCTTCCAGGATTTAGCTAAGGTTGGTAGTCTTGGTGGCAAGTGTCTTTCCCTACTGAACCATTTCTCCAGCCCTGTTTTGTTTTTTGTTTGTTTTTGCTTTTTGTTTTGTTTTAAAGACAAAACATTGGAGCTGGAGAGATGGCTCAACAGTTAAGGGCACTGACTGCTCTTCCAGAGGACCCTGATTCAAATCTCAGCACCCACATGGCAGCTCACAACTGTCCATAACTCCTAGAACTGACACTCATGTAGACTTACATGTAGGCACTACACCAATGCACATAAAGTAAAGGTAAATATGCCTTTTTAAAAAAGATTTTAAAAACACATTAAAGATAAAATTGGAAAAAAAAAAACACAAGAGTACAGATTGCATGATGTTGGAATACTCAGTTTCAAGTATGATTCACTTAATTTTTTTCCTTGTTTTCAAATAGAATGCCCAGTGTTTGCATGGAGACATTGCACAGTCACAAAGAGAAATTACCTTGAAAGGCTTCAGAGAAGGCAGTTTTAAAGTTTTGGTGGCAACCAATGTTGCTGCTCGTGGCTTGGACATTCCTGAGGTTGACCTTGTGATTCAGAGTTCTCCTCCACAGGTAGGACATGGGATTTGGTTTTGAAATGTTTTACAATGCTTTATAAGTGTTGCTTTATTTACAAAGTATTGCCTGAGATGTCAAACATCTGTCTTTTTATTTGTTGTTGATCTTAACAACATGTCTTGTAAGGATGGTATTACATTGTCTCAGACGTACTTCCCTTGTAAATAAGTAGCTTTATTGTTTGTGTGATGCACATAGAACTACAGAGGCAAAGGCTGAAGGACACCGCATAGTCTAGGCTAGCCATCGATATATCCTGATTCCCAAACCAAAGAATGATGTCAGCAACATGCACATCTCATTAAGAAAGTTCAAAGTTTCATATACTGAACCCTAGTGTGTATGAGTAAATAGCTTTTTAAATTAAAATAAAATCATGTAATTTTCTCCTTCCCTTTCCTTCCTCCAATCTTTCCTAGACACTCTGCTTTCCTAAATTCATAACCTCTTTTTTTTGTGAGTACACACACACACACACACACACGCACACACACACACACTTCTAAATACATAAATACAGCCTGCTCAGTCCTGTTGTTACCTGTGTATGGTTTTAGGACTGACCTCTTGGTACTAGATAACCAACTGGAGGACTCTTCCCTGAGGAAAACGATTTCTCTTGCTTTTAGCATTCCTTCATTGTCTGTAGTTTCTTGTCTAGGGTTTAGGGCCTTTTTGTGTGTGTGTGTTTTTGATTGATTATTTTGCTTTTCGAGAGGGTTTCTCTGTGTTGCCCTGGCTGTCCTGGAACTCACTCTGTAGACCAGGCTGGTCTTGAACTGAGAGATCTGCCTGCCTCTGCCTTCTGAGTGCTGGGATTAAAGGCGTGCGCCACCACCTGGCTGTTTTGGTTTTTTTGAGACAAGGTCTCAGCCTTACATGACCATAGTCTTGGGTTATCCTCTTGCTTCAGCCACCTCAGTACTGATTACATGTGTGCACCATTATTGCTTGATTTGCTTGTCAAGTTTATGAAATGAAGTTTCTTTCTGTTTTCATAGGATGTAGAGTCTTACATCCATCGCTCTGGACGCACAGGTAGAGCTGGCCGGACAGGAATTTGCGTGTGTTTTTATCAACCAAGGGAAAGAGGCCAGCTGAGATACGTGGAGCAGAAAGCTGTAAGTAGAGTGGACTTGTTTTGGGCTGGTTATCTAAATGGTACATTAGAAGAGAGTTTTTATACTTGATCTCACAAATAAACCTTGCTATCATTTCTCAGTTTAAGCTGCATTTCGATGTCAAGCATCTGGACAGTTTATATTAGTTGCAAGACTTTGTTTTATACAGCTTTTATTGTGAAGCCAGAGGATCTGACATGCTCCTTTTTTCTTTGAATTCTTCCCTTGATACTAAAGTTGAAAGTGTGTTAATAGTTTTAGTGCCATCTAAGCATTATAAATGGGTAACTGATTTAGCATTGCTGTTTTAGATAGATTGATAATATAATTGCCAGTTTTATTAAAAATTCATTTTTTATGCTCTGTACTTTCTTGTAGTTTTTCACATTTTATCAACTACCTTTTTGTTAATTTTTATATACTAATAGATTTTATGAAATGAAAGTGGTAAGAAAAAAATGTTGACAGATTGAAATGACATCCTTTTTCTCTTTTTGAATTAGCTTTGTTTTGCAAGTGAAGTTCCATGATTTAACTAAGGGACAATTTTTATAAGTTTTTTTGTTTTTTCTTTTTGGAGTGGATTATAGATGATTTGTTAGAAAAGGCAATTTTTTCATCTGTTAGGGCTTGGAAATCTTTTTAAGTCCAGGAAATGGAAACTCAACAAACTATATTACTTTAGAAATTAACTATGACGACTTCTTTTTTCTTTAATATAATTCTTTCATTTTCAGGGAATTACTTTTAAACGTGTAGGTGTTCCTTCTACAATGGATTTAGTTAAATCTAAAAGCATGGATGCCATCAGGTATGCTTTCTGACCTTGCTGAGTAATTTCTTTTCTGTAGTAGGCTTTCATCTGTAAGCTCTCCTAGTCCAAATGTGAGAAAATTTTAGTCAAGGGTTTTACCAGAAGACATGTAGTTACATTATTATATGAAAATGTTACTCTTTTCCCATTCCTCATTTTGCCTTTACCTTTTTCCCTGTATCCTGACCAAGAACATTTGCTCTTTTTAAACCATAGGTCTCTGGCTTCCGTTTCTTATGCTGCTGTTGATTTTTTCCGACCATCAGCTCAGAGACTGATAGAAGAGAAGGGGGCAGTGGATGCATTGGCTGCAGCATTAGCTCACATTTCTGGTGCATCAAGCTTTGAACCACGATCTTTGATCACCTCTGATAAGGTAGAAAGGCATGGAGAAGTGGTATTTGGCTAGATACACTTAAAACTTAGCCGTAGCAGTTATGTAGTACATCACTAAAATGCTGTGTTGATTTCTTCAGTATGTTGGGGTAGTGTTGTTGCTGATGTTTTCCTTTTTCTGTCTAGAAAAATCTTCATCTTCTCATCTGATACACATGCCTGTAATCTAAGCAGTGTGAAGAAAGACTAGTAAAATAAATACCATCCACATTAATTCAACAGCTGTTATTATTCTGTAAAATAAAATTTATGTTCTTCTATAAACTATTTGAAAGTTGAAACATGACATTATTCTTAAATAATTTCAACTTGTATCTTCTAAAAATAATGACATTCTACTTAATCACAATATCATAGTCTAATCTGCTAACAGAGATGGTTCCATGTTAATCATATCTATAGATTTGCTTCTGTCCATACAAAACATAGCTCTCACCCCAAAGGGAATAAGAGGTAGTTTAATTTTGAGCTGTATGTCAGTCACCATGAATTTGGATTTAGTTTGACAAGAAGGATATGTGCCACCACAGAAGTGGTTACATTTACTTCCATTGTCACAGAAGAAAGTCATAAATCAGAAAATTTGCTACATACATTCTTAGGGACTTTAGGTAAGCAGGTTACAGCCAGGTGGGGAAATCTCGTTTAGATTTTAGTTGATACATGGTGCCATTCTTAGCTTTTGGATCCATAGAAGCTATCAGGTCTGCTGAGATTTTGGAGTTTGTTTGTTTTGCTGGACTGTTTGAAAGACTGTTAGGTCAAATACAGAGGTAGGCATTGAATGGCTAGTAGGAAGTTGTAAGTGGGGAGGTAAGAAATGACAAAGTTTTTACTCTGGATTTACAACATACCAATTTACTAAAGTTTTTAATCAGTCAGCCAGCCTGGCAGAATCTTAAGCACAGGCATGGCTTCCTTGCCTCCTGGGAATTTAGTTATTTCATCATTGCAAAAGTGTCTAAAGGATTTCTAGACAAAGAAAAGAAAGTCCTTACTTTGTACCATGTGGTGCCAACTGAGACTGGAGTTTTCATTTGTTAGTTGCCATGGAACTGCAGAGTGAGTAGATGTTGTTCAGGCAAAGTGAGGATGTGCAGGGGTTAATGGCCTGGATAGGAGTGGCGCTCAGATGGCCTGCCTCCAGGTTGATGTCAGGTATTGGATATACCACGGCCACAGCCATTGGTTGCAAGTGGGTTATAGCTTTGTTACTGGGATATAAGTGGGATGGGGGGTATGAGTCTTGGAAGGGGATGGGGTAAGTAGGAATACCAGTTGCCATATAAAACTTATTTTAAAACTATTTTACTCTCTGAATAGTAATCTATATGGTCATCCTTTAGCACTGAGTAGATAGACCATCCCTAAAACCTCATCAGATACTTTATAAAATATATTTACCAGGAGAAAAACCTGAAGAGGTAGCTCATATTTGTAATCCCAATACTCAGGAAACAGAGACAGTAGACCTACAAATTTGAGACTAGCCTGTTGAACATAAGGGTTTTAGGCTATCCGGGGCTACATACTGAAAACCTGTCTCAAAAAACAAAAAACCATCACGATGGGTACCCCGGCTGGCCTGGAATTCACTGTGTAGGCTGGGTTGGCCTAGAACTCACAGAGATTCCCCTTGTTTAGGCATGCACCACTATACACAATCTAGTGCACTTTATTATTTTGTTTAGAGACAAAGTCTTGTTGTGTATCTCAGGTTGGCCTTGAAGTCACAACAATTCTTCTGCTTCCGCCTCTCAAATAGAAAACAATTTTTAGGCCAGGCAGTGGTAATGCCTTTCCCAGGAGGCAGAATCAGGGGATTTCTGAGTTCGAGGCTAGCTTGGTCCACAGAGTGAGTTCCAGGACAGCCAGGGCTACACAGAGAAACCCTGTCTGCCTAAACACCTCCCCCCCAAAAAAAAATTTAAACTATACTTTTAAAGACAATGTTAGGGTACATTAGAAGTCACTTATTGCTAATCCCTGTCCCATGAAAATTCTTTGGCTGGCCACAGAGATCACATCTGCAGTCACAGCATGTGGCAAGCAGAGGCAGAAGAACTGCAAGTCTGAGGCCAGCCTGACCAAGAACCATTTGGTAGATAGGTCATTTAACTTCTAATTCAATATTTTGGGAGCAAGGTACTAATGGGTTGAAATTTCTCTTCTGGATTAAACTACAATTTTTTGTTTTGTCTGAGTTTTTGCCTGAAAGTTTGTATGTGGACCATATACATGAAATGCCTTAAGCCAGAAGAGGGCAGCAGATCCCCTGGGGAACCTCATAGAGGCTGTCTAGCCCTGATCTTTACCAGGAAGGACCGATATATAATGCATGTCCTGCAGGGTATTCTGCTTGCTACTGGTGTGACTTCGCTTTTTATCATTCTCTTGATTTCTCCAGTTACATGAATCTATTTGACCTTCATTTACCCACTCCTGCAAAAAAGTCCTTCATGCTTACCCATTTTCTCCGCTCCCTTTGGCTTCTTCCTTTATTTTGGTCACTGCTCAAATATCACTATACCAGAGAAATCTTTCCTGATCACACTTTCCCTCCTCACTTTTTTTTTTTTTTTTATATATTCCCCAGCCATTCTGTGTTATTCTTTTTGATGCTTATCACTGGTATTTTATGTACTTTCTTACTATCTCTACCCCAACTCCCAAGAAAGTTATGTCCAAGAGAGAAAGGTCTGTTTGTCATTAAATCTCTAGTTCCCAGCATGGTTTCTGGTACATTGTAGGAGGTATTCACTATTTTTATGTGGTAGTCCTCCAAATATTTAAAGATTTTGATGTCTTTTTTTCACTGCAAGGTAACTGACTTTTTATCATTTCCTTATTTCTTCACTACTTTTCCTCCCAACTCTTCCTGTGATGTTCTGATCTAATTCTGTCTTGTAATGTGTAGAAGTCTCTGTGTGATCTGTAAGAGCAATGGACAGAACACGGTGCTTCCAGTGATACGTAAACAGTAGTCTTCTAGTAAAGTTTCAGAGAAGTTAGTTTTCAGCAGCCATGTTATATACACTGTTGGCACACAAATACCACCCAGATATGGCACAGGAACTGTGTAGTTGATTCAGGAAGCACTGTAGAGTCAAACTTCATTGTCCTGCTGCTGATTTTCTCCCAAATCTAATAGGACTTTTATTTCTAAAGGGGTTTGTGACCATGACTCTGGAAAGCCCAGAAGAAATACAGGATGTCAGCTGTGCTTGGAAGGAACTTAACAGAAAGCTCAGTAGTAATGCTGTGTCTCAAGTAACCAGAATGTGCCTCCTGAAAGGAAATATGGTAGGATTGTGTTCACGATAAGGCTTCAGTGATCTCTCCTCTCCCCTATTCGTTATATGTTATTTGTTTATCTCAGTGTTGAATTGTTTCCTCTTATAAATTTGGGGGATTATATAAATGATATATTCCTTCAGAGCTTTATGTCATTCTGTTTTGACTAATACTTTTGCTATTATTACTTTGAGACAAGGTATTCCTATGTAATCAAGGCTGGCCTTGAACCCAAGATCATTTTATGAATACTGGGATTGCAAGTAGATTAACCCTGTCTAAGACTTAAGTGATGTGATCTCTGTTCCTGCTATGGTATACTTACTATGTGTGTTTTTGTGTGTTTATTATTTTATTTATTTATTTATTTATTTTTGGTTTTTCGAGACACGGTTCCTCTGTGTAGCCCTGGCTGTCCTGGAACTCACTCTGTAGACCAGGCTGGCCTCGAACTCAGAAATCCACCTGCCTCTGCCTCCCAAGTGCTGGGATTAAAGGCATATTTTTAAGACTAATTTATGTTTGTAACGTTTGAGCAGCTCTTGGAAATACAGATTATTTATTGTTCTCTGCTATTGGTTGTTTTTGTTTTTTTAAAAGATTTTATTTATTTATTTCATGTATGCAAGTACACTCGCTTGTCTTCAGATACACCAGAAGAGGGCATCAGATCCCATTACAGATGGTTGTGAGCCACCATGTTTTTGCTGGGAATTGAACTCAGGAAGAGCACTGACTGCTCTTAACCGCTGAGCCCTCTCTCCAGCCCTGTTATTGGTTGTTAATGAAATTGATAATACAGTCTTTTTCCGTGAGACAATATTTCATTATTGCCTAGACAAGTCTTGAGCTCTTGCTTATTTTCATTCTACTTCTGAGGTAACAAACATGTTCCCGAGTAACTTATTGTAAAATGAACTTGTTAAAGCTCTTTTGTTTGTTTACTTTTACTTTTTTGGCACCAGGTCTCTCTACATAGCCATGGCTGTCCTGGAACTCACTCTGTAGACCAGGCTGGCCCCAGAGATACACCTTCCTCTGCTTTCTGAATTTTGGGATTAAAGGTGTGGGCTACCACACCCATCTTAAAGCTTAGTCTTAGTGATAAAGATTTTTTTTTTTTAAATATTTTGAGAAGATCTAAGGTTATTTATCTGAAATTACTACATAGGTTTGTTCCATCTTAAAAGCTGTCAACTAGATTGTTTATTAGAAATTATTGTCTCTCAACTCTATGAGAGAAAAACTTTCTTATTCCAGTTTTAACTTTTAGAATCTTAGTCTTTTGGAGTGCTAGGGTCTGGTCCTTTGACTTGCATATCATAAGCAAGTACCATTCTACAGACCTGTGTTCCCAGATTCTCACTAATATTTTAAGAAAATCAGAAGGACTATTTTCATTTGGATTATTTTTGTTTTTGTTTTCTTTCCCAGACTGGGTTTCTCATTGTATCCCTGTCTTTCCTAAAACCCAGAGATCCATCTGCCTCTGAATGCTGGAATTAAGGATGCTGTTCACCACCACCCAGCTAGAAGGACCATTTTCTTTCTTTTTTGGTGGTGGGAGGGTTGGTGGGATGGGGGAATGTTTAAGGCAAGGTTTCTCTGTGTAGTTTTGGCTGACCTAGAACTCACTGTGTAGACCAGGCTGGCTTCAAAACTCACAGCCTGCCTCTCCCAAGTGCCGGGATTAAAGGCATGTGCCATGACTACCCAGTTAGAGGACCATTTTTTAAGAGATACGGAACAACTATAGTGTCCACAAAAATTCTCCTAGAGAATATTCTAGGTACTTCAGAGTCTTACTAGTTATAGTTAGTTCTATCTCAGATTAGAAACTACGTTAAATACTATAAGTCATCTATGCTTATTTGTTACCTGTTTTGATCCTGTAAACAGTCATGGAATACATATTTTTTAAGAACAAAATTCAAATATTAATTAAAAAATTAACTCGTATCTAAATAAAAATCTTTTCATTTTCTTTTTAGGGTGTTTGCTTTGATGTTCCTACAAATGAGTCAGAAAGATTACAGGTATTTAAAGTTTTTTACCTAATCAGTAGCTGAGTATGTTTCTTTAAAATAGTTTTTGACAACACAGACACAGTATCATTTGTCATCCCTAAATCAATGAAATATTGCCTGACCCATAATTTAAAATTTCTATTATAGGTAATTTCAAATGTAATGGTTAATTGGGAGCTGGGGAAATGGCTCAGTGGTTAAGACCACTTCCACTCTTAGAGGACCTGGGTTCCATTCTCAGCACACACATGAAGATTCACAAAACCAGAGATGACACCTTAACCATCTCTGGTACTGCACCCATGTGGTACAGACATACATGTAGGCAAATCGCTCTCACTTATAAAGAAACTCCTCTTTAAAAAATTGTGTTGAGTTCCCATACATGCAAAACCAGCTTCCCTAATTTGATAATTGTGTGGACAGCTCTGTTTTGTCTCCTTACTATCCACTGCCAGTGTTTACAGACAAACTCTATGCATTTTGTCATTTAAGTATTCCTTCATATTTAAATGTTAGGGACTTAAACAATCATAATAACCATAATTCCTATTATACAACCATTTTTTAATATTTTGTATTTAAATTTTCCCTGTTGTCTCTTGATTATTCTTTGCTGTTCTCAGGTTGGAAGCTAAGACCTTACACATGATAGATAAGTTAACAGTGAGCTGCATACACTGCCCCCCACCTTACTGAATTATTTGAGGGAGTGGGAGGTGTTTCTATGTAGCCCTGTCTATCCTGGGACTTGCTCTGTAGACTAGGATGGCCTTGATTTGCTTTGCCTCCTGAGTGCTTAATAAATATTCTAAAAATAAGGTCCATGAAGTTTAGACATTGTAATTTGATGCTTCCTAAGTCTCAATCTATTACTTTCTCTAAAATGTTTAATTAAATTTATTGAACAGAGGGGTCCACTATATTCTTATAATCCAAAATTTTGGTTTTTTTATGTTTTTCCTTGTATGTACATTTTGGGGAGGTAGTGTTGAGGCAGAGCCCTGGTTTACAGCCTAGGCTGGCTTGGAGCTCACTGCATAGCTCAAACTTGATCTTTGTATGTGCCCAGTATCTAGCTTATTCATATACCTGTCTTTAAATTAATGGTGTCATACGATTTATTACATTATTTATATATGGGTAGGACAGATGCACATGGTGGACATATATATATGAGTTCAAAAGAAAACTTGGGTCTGTCCTGCCGTGTTGGTCCCAGGCATAGAATGAAGTCATCAGTGTTGGTAACACGCACCTCTACCCACAGAACCATCTCTATACTCTTTTATTGGAATCATTAAAATATCCTGGAGAGAAGGGGCCAGTGAAATGGCCTAGTGGTTAAAGATGAAAGCTGCTTGATGTGAATTTGTTCCCTGGTAGTCAGATAAATGTAGAAGAAGAGAACAAACTCCTCAAAAGTTGTCCTTTGACTTCCATGCATGTGCCTACACAAGTACATGCAGACAAAACATCCACATACATAAAAGTTTAAAAAAAGCTTAAAATATTGTGGATCTTTTTCTTTCTTCTTTTTTTTTTAAATTGGGAATTGAACTCAGTGCCCTTACGAATGTTATGCAGATGCTCTAGTCCTCTTTTTACTTTATATTTGGTGACAGAGTCTCACTAACTTGCCCACGCTGACCTTGAAGTAACTTTATAGTAGCCTAAGCAGTCCTTAAACTTAAATGTTTCTGTATCAGCCTCTTGTCTGAGTTTGCTTCTGGCTCTGTTGATGTAGTTGCTCAAACTACTTCACTGCTTATTAGTGGTCTGTTTCATACATTGTTTTGTCCTGAGAAAGAAAACGCTGTCTTTTAGAAAACACCTGGGTAGACATTTAGAATCTTGGAATGGATCTGAGAGTTTCTCTACACTTGATTTTAGCCTGAGGACTGAGAATCGACAGAAAGTTTCCTTTAAGATTAAAATTTGACCATGTTACAGTTTTGCCTATTTTCTGGTTTTCATTGTTCTAGACACTTTGAGCTAGTAGCTAAAGGAGATGAAAAGAGCATCTTCTTGGCTTGTTTGTGGGCTTATTGTACGTTTCTTTTAATCTGGTATATTGCTTTAACAGGCAGAGTGGCATGATTCAGACTGGATACTCTCAGTGCCAGCCAAATTACCTGAAATTGAAGAATATTATGATGGAAACACATCTTCTAATCCCAGACAGAGGAGCGGCTGGTCTGGCGGCAGGTCAGGCCGTTCAGGCCGGTCTGGTGGTCGATCTGGTGGCCGATCAGGTAGACAGAGTCGACAGGGGAGTCGGTCAGGAAGTCGGCAAGATGGTAGAAGACGAAGTGGGAACAGAAATCGATCAAGAAGTGGGGGCCATAAACGGAATTTTGACTGAGAGTTTGATAGTTAATCTTCCAGTGTGAGCTTGCCTATTTCTGTCTAATCATGTATATTATTCACCAAAAATTAGATCATCATAGTTGAGGTATTTGTCTGTAATTTGCAAAGAAGTTGGTCGTATTTTTTTAAAAAGTATTTCACAAGAATGGTTCTAAACAAATCTACTTATCTGGCTATACCTTTGAATTAAAAAAAAGCCCTTTTATTGTCTGTTTCCATTCTGTGTTAAGAGTTTTCTCAATGTAATTTTTAAAAATTTCTAAGACATGGCAGTCAAGTTAACCTTATGGTTTCCTGTAATCTACAAATTGTGGCTTATTAGCCATTCATTCACTTGGTGAAGGACAAAACCCTTTCCACATTAAGGGCTGGTAATTAGTGACTTGTTTAGTAACGTTTACTGGTTTAACTTAATAGGCAGATTCAGGTAGATTGGTGTGCAAGCAATGTACACTCCTTTATTTATCAGTCATTTATTGAATGTATATCTACTCTCTGGTAATCACTAAAGCACACATAATTTTATAAAACATGAGAAATTAAAGCCTGAGACAAAGCAGGTGTGGAATGCAGAGGCCTGGGATGTGCCTATAGTAGGAAGGGGAATTTAGTTTTGTGACTGGTGTAGTTTTTAGTTTTGTTTTTTTGTATTTGAGGCTTTTATGTAGCCTAGACTGGCCTTAAACTTGCACTGATTACCACTGGCCAGATGACTTTGGAAGGGTGAGGGCTTGCAGGCAGAGAGAACAACATACACAGGAACGCAGAGAGTGAGTCTAAAGACACTTAGTCCGGTTTGTCTGTAGTAGGTTAAGGGCAGGAGTCTAATCCTGAGTGTCCAGTGTTAGAAGCCTTATCTTTATTGTTATGGAGTTCCATTTTTACTGAAGACAATGCAATGGGAAGAACATTACAAAGGTTTTAACAGGTCAGAAATCATACGATTAAGGCTGTGTGTGTGTGTGTGTGTGTGTGTTTTGTCTGTATGTTTGTGTCCTATGTGTATGCCTCCTAGTATTAGGAGTTGGATCCCCTGCTACTTGAATTACAGATGTTTGTGGAGTTGTTGTATTGGTTCTCTGAAAGTGCAGCCAGTGCTCTTAACTGCTGAGCCATCTCTCCAGCTCTGAGGAGTAATGTGATTAGGTTTGTATTTCAAAAAGATTGCTGGCTTCTTATCTTGGAGGAGGGTAGACTGAAGGCCAGGAGACCTCTAAAGAGGATGTAGGAGGGCTTGGCACATAGCTGAGGGATAGAGTGCTTGACTATCTTATAAAGGAAAGGGCTTAATTCTTAACACTGAAAGAAAAAACAAAACAAGTTGTAGAAATAACTCAATGTAGAGAGAAGCTGGTGAGCCAAACTGAGTAGTAATATTTTATGTGATGAGAACCAGTGCACTTTGAGAGATCCAAAACTATAGCTTGATATGTAGTAGAGTGGAGATTTAAGCCCACAGAAGCCTAGTTTCTTAACTACAACACAAAATTGCAGTGGTGGATATTAGAAATACGGGTAAGCTGGCATGGTGGTCCATGGTTTTAATCCTGGCACTTAGGAAGCAGAGGCAAGTCGATTTCTTTGAGTTTGAAGTCAGCCAGATCTGCAAGAGTGAATACCAAGCTAGTCAAAGCTACTCTGTCTCAAGGAACAAGGAACATGGTGTATTTCAGAGGGGTTTACGAGATAGAATTGTTCCTATCTCAAGAACCAGAAAAACAACAACAAAAAGGATACTAAGAGAAGGAAGTAAAGTTCTATGGGAAGGAGGAAGGAGTAGGGACATGATTAATTCAGGGATATATATATATATATATATATATATATATATATATATATATATATATATTAAAAAGTTACGTCTTTACATAGCTCTGGCTGTCCTCACTATGCAAACTAGATTGGTCCTGAACTCAAGAGATCTGCCTGCCTCTGCCTCCCAGTGCTGGGATTAAAGGTGTACTGTTAGTTACACCTGAGTGTGGGTATATTTTAAGATTGAGTAAGCCCCCTAAGATTCTAAGAAGAGGGGACTGGAGAGATGACTCAGCGGTTAAGAGCGCAGGCTGCTCTTCCAAAGGTCGTGAGTTCAAATCCCAGCACCCACATGGTGGCTCACAGCCATTTATAATGAGATCTGATGCCCTCTTCTGGGGTGTCTGAAGACAGCTACAGTGTACTTACATATAATAAATAAAGCTTTAAAAAAAAAAAAAAAGATTCTAAGAAGAGATAAACAATGGACAGTTGGGATTATAGATCTGAAGCCTGAGATTTCTTGCAGAGATACAGATTTGGGAATAATAAAGTTGTATTCAACATAAATACAGTTATGCCAGGAGAGCATTTTAAGAGTCAAGAGTAAGGAAGGAACCAAGAGGTGTACCACACATTTCGTACACAAAGTGAAGGCGACCCATCCACAGGACATCAAGAAGGGGGCGGGAAGCTAGGGATGGCAGCCTTTCATGGGGAATGAGGAAACAAGTCTGAGTCTGTCACTAGATTTGACAAGAAGGACTTGTCTTACAGAAAGAACAACCAGTGGAGTATTAAGAGTAGAAGCCATGTAGTACTAAGCAGGAATAGGAGGTTAAGAAGTAGAAATATGGTGGCATACACCTTTAATTCCAACATGTGTAATTCTAGAGTTTAAGAGGCTGGATGGTGAGTTTGAGGCCAGCCTGGGTTACATCGTAAGAGTCAAGTTACACATGTAGCTAACATGAAGACTTGGCTGTGGATAGGGGGAAGAAACCAAAGTTCTGAACAGAAGGTGAGGTGGTGGTTAGGACTTTTGTGCATGAGGATGATGCAAGAGGGGGTTATCCCTGCGTGGTGAAATCATATGAAGAGCAGAAAGGAGGGAAGGTGGAAACTATAAATGGAGCAGGATCCCTATCAAAACACAGGTGTGAAGTCAGGCACGAAACTAGAGAGTTTAGCTTTAACTAGGTGGGAGCAGTGCCTTTGTGTATTTTGTCAGGGAAAAAAACAAAAAACAAACAAAAAAAAACCCAAGTATTCTAGTGTGGTTGTTGAGGTAAAAAGTAGAGGTTAGCTGGGTGGTGGTGACACCCGGGAGGCAGAGGCAGGTGGATCTGAGTTCTAGGACAGCCAAGGCTATCTAGAAAAACCCTGTCTTGAAAAATCAAAAAAAGGCCAAGGTTAGATTTGCAGTGGTTGCAGTGTGAAGAATGAAGTGACAGGTTCCCTTAGCCACAGAGTTCTCATCTGTGTGGGAATGAAGGTGGAAGCTGGGGACTGCCCACAAGTGGGTTCCTCTGAGAGATGAGGATATTGACAGATCACATACACTGACCAGCTCTGGCAGCATGATTAATGTCTGTGGCATGTAGACTGGGGAGAGAATGAATACAGTGTAATGGGACAGAGAACTGAAAGCCTGTGAGAGCTAGAGAGATTTGAGATGTAAAGAGTAAGGGAAGGATGGGGCTGGAGAGATGGCTCAGCGGTAAAGAGCACTGACTGCTCTTCCGGAGGTCCTGAGTTCAAATCCCAGCAACCACATGGTGACTCACAACCATCTGTAATGGGATCCAATGCCCTCTTCAGGTGTGTCTGAAGACAGCTACAATGTACTTACATATAATAAATAAATCTTTGGACTGGAGCAAGAAGGGGAGGAAAAAAAAGAATAAGGGTAGGGCCAGAGAGATGGTTCAGTGGTTAAGAGCACAGAATTCTTGCAGAGGACCCAAGTCCCATTCCCAGCTCCCATATCAAGCAGCTCACAACTGCCTCTTATCTCTAGTTTCAGGTGACTGATACTCCTCTTACCTCGTTCATGTGCACACACACATGTACACATACACATTTGTAATGGTTTTAAAAGAATATGGATTAAAATTTTTTTTTAAAGTAGGGGAGTAGGCCAGGCATATTCATATATACCTTTAATGGATGAATAAGGAAGAGGCTGGTGGGTCTCTTGAGTCTGAAGCTAAGCTGATCTATACATAGCAAATCCCAGGCCAGCCAAGGTGATATAGTGAGACCATGTCTGAAAGGTGGGAAAGTTAGATAACTGTGGTATGTAGACTGGTTGGGAAGTTACTGCCACATGTTACATAGGTGCTTTTTGTGGACAGTGAAAGCTAGCACGAGGAAAAGACAGGACTGCAGAAGATTTGACCCGATTCCAAAATGTCAATGAAGGGTAGTTACTGGGAGAGGTAGTTGGTAAGTTACTGGGAGAGGAGTAATAACACGAGTTATGTTTTGTTTACAAGGGCTTTTGTGTGAAAGTGAAGGATAACATGTGGACATGGGTTTGAGGGGACGGGCACATGGAATGTGAGGGAAGGAGTATGAGAAATGTGGAAGGGTGAATTCCTCTCCTAGAGCCACCCAAGAGGAGAGACATGTCCTGCTAGAGTAAGTCCTGGTTGGGAACCACAGCTTACAAGATGGCAGCTTACAAGGTGGAACTAGTAGCATTAATGTCCTGTCCCCTAAAACCAGATGCATGAAGCATAAAAAACTTCCCTACAGAAATCCTGGGCAGTATGATTATAGATAACTAAACTTGAAAGGTTATATGTAGACATTGAGATCCATTACCCATACAGATAGGAGCTCCTTGCACTCCCACTGTAGAATCCATAATCTCTCCCCTCCGTAAAGATGGCACGTCCTCAGCGGTCATAAGGACCAGGTAGCTAACCAAGATGATTCACTAACTCCCATAGCGATATCTGATTTCCCCAACTTACTCCTATGACAATTGGAGGACTAGGAATATAAACTGTTTTAGTTTGGGTTTTATTGCTTCCAAGAGACACCATGACCATGGCAACTCTTGTAAAGGACATTTAATTGGCTTGCAGTTCTGAGGTTCAGTATCATCAAGGCAGGAAGCATGGCAGAGTTTAGGCAGGTATGGTGCAGGAGGAGCTGAGAGTTCTACATCTTGATCTGAAGGCCGCCAGGAGACTCAGACAGCTAGGAGGAAGATTTCAAAGCCCCACCCCACAGTAACACACTTCCTCCAACAAAGTTACAACTACTCAAATATGGCCACACCTAATAGTGCCACCCCCTGGGTCAAGCATATGCAAACCACCACAATCTACTCCCTGGCCCTCATAGGCTTGTTCAAATATATGAGTCTGGGGGCCATATGTACCCACAGCATAATGAGAAATAGATTTAGTCCAACTTCGAAAGTCCCCATAATCTATTACAATCTCAACAATAAATTGATAAGTCAAAAATCAAAAAGCAGATCACATACCTCCAGCATCACAGGGTATACACTATTCCAAAATGTCATAGTGAGGAAATACTGGACCAAAGCAAGACAGGAAACCAGCTGGTCAGACTCCAATGTCCGATGTTAAAGTCTCATCAGATCTCAAACTCCTTTCATCCTTGTTACTGGTATACCTGGCATTCAGCAGCATACTTCTTTCTTTTGGGCAGGTTCTATTGCCTGTTAGCAGCTTTCCTTGGCCCCATCATTACACTCTCCTTAGTCTGCATCTTGATGCCAAAACATCTTTGTTGTCCACAGGCTGATTGAATTCGGTAGGTTTTCTTCCCATGATTCAGTGCCTTTCGGCAGCTGCTGTCCCTGCTTCATTGCATACAGAAGTTTTCCAGTTAGTAAAGCATTATGTAGTCTATCTCTTGGATTTCTTGGTGAGGAAGGGGTTGCTGATTGTTGTCACTGAAGGTTAATGGATCTGCACCTCTGTGACTGTGAACTCTCACTTTATATTCAAGTTTCTACTAGTACTAGTACTGAGTACTAGTACATCACATCATGGTTTGTCCACAGTGTCCTAAACAGTTTTGGGTGAATGAGCAGTACCTGGTTTCTGCCTTCCAGAACTCAGAATCTAGTGAAATAGTAGGATATATAAGTCCAAATTCATGGCAGTACTGTGACTAGCAAATTCAGAGAGCAAGAAACATAGTAGAGCTTTACTTGGCAGAGACCGAAGAGATTGCTCAGCTTAAGACCCAGCCCCAAGGCATCCAATGTCCTCTTCTGGCCTCCTAGGGCAACAGAAGGCATGTGCACAACCACATGGAGCCACAAACATAAACATAAAATCAACAAAAGGGCTGGGAATAGCTATTTAGGCAAAAGCACAGAATAGCTAAAGAAAGTAACATTGTCTAAGTGTTAGGAACTATAGTAGCTCTTACTGCTGTGGAAAACAGTGGTGAGTCAACACGAGGGTTTTCTGGGCCTTGTTCTGATCAGCTATTGAGAGGCTTCATGTAACAAACTGAGTGGTAAGCATGTAGGTAAAGCTGGCAAGGTGCAGTTTAATGATCTACCTGCTAAAGGTTACCTTTTCTATCAGTAGGGGTTCTAACAAATAATAGCTTCTATCTTAAAAGAAAAAAAACTTAGCTGGGCAGGGTGGCACACAACTTTAATCCCAGCACTCAGGGAAGTAGATGAAGGTGGATCTCTGCATTCCAAGCCAATACATACATTTTTTTTCCCTTGATCATTTTGCATTTTCAGCCTTCTAAGGCTCACCTCACGCCCAAAGTCCAAAGCAGCAGTGCTCAAGATTTGAATGTGGAATTTCTTCCCCTACACGCTGTTTTCCAAAAATTAGCATAACATTACAATTGATCCATTTAGAAACATTTTCTTAGGGCCTGTGAGATAGTTCTGCCCACATGGTGCTTGCTACCTCTTGATGCAGCTTGTGAAGAATTGAGTTCTATACCCAGAACCCACATAAAGAAGACGAGAATCGGTTCCACTCTCATTTTTCAAACTACTATGATAAACTGTCTCCCAATTCCTTGAATCACTGGTTCTTCAGAAGAAGCTCTATAATTTATTACCAGTGTGGTGGTACAATTTTTTTAATCCCAGCATAGGCAGATATCTGAGTTCAAGGGCAGTCAGGGATGTACAGTGAAAGCCTGACTCAGAACTAACATTTTCACTGATCAGTCAATTGGCCACGTTCCCTTACCTGATGGAAGTAGTAAATTGTCCAATTTAGGCATCTTTGGGAACCTATTCCAAGTCTCAAGGCCCTGTTATGGAGCTGAGTGTGCCCTCAAACCCAGGTAATTGTCCATCTCTTACATTAGTCTGTAACAGTGGTTCTCAATCTTCCTAATGCTGCAACCCTTTAATGCCCCTTATGTTGTGGTGACCCCCAATTGTAAAATTAATTTTTTTGCTACTTCATAACTGTAATTTTGCTATTAAACCTTAATGTAAATATTTGATATGTGACCCCCCTGGTAAAAGGGTCGTTGAACCCCAACTGAGTAGCGACCCACAGATTGAGAAACTTTGGTCTACAGTGGTTGAGGACAAGCAGGGCTTGGATGTTACTAGAATCCTGTCTGTCACTACAAAAATGCCCAGGGAGTTTACAAAGTGCACACATGAATAAAGGGTCGTACTTTTCTGAATTGTGGGGTTTTTTGTTGTTGTTTGGGGTGGGGGGGAGAGAGCTGTTGAGACAGAATCTCATCTTGTGTTTGGCTGGCCTTGAACTGTGTGCACCACGCTGGACTCGATAAAGATCCATCTACCTCTTGTTCCTAAGTGACGAGATTAGCGGGGTGCACCCCATACGCCCTGCCAATTCTGGTTCTTTTAAATTGTTCATATTGTTGTGCCGCAAATATATGGGTGTCCTGGGTGCCACTGCCCGCGTGCGCGAAAAAACTGCGCAGTTGGTTCTGTTTTCCAGAGATCACAAATTCAGGTCACCAGGACTGAGGTATCTCGCTGGTCCCCGAATTCCGGTGCTCACCAAGTCACCTGGGTTTAGCTGTCACCTCCCTTCAGTTTTCCACAGGTGGCGTACACACCGCACAACTCTTGTTAAAATGTTGCCGGCTGGTAATCCCAGATTTGGGAAGTGGAGGCAGAAGGGTCAGATTCAAGGTCGTTATCCAAGTCTAGCGGGCTCTCACAGGGCCGGTGACAATGCGGCTGTAGTTAAAACACGCAGAGCACCTCACCGCACACCAATGCCACTCGAACTGCAGCCATGCTGGTGTACACTGCTTCCGCCGGATGCGCTTCGCTGCGGAAGTGACGAATAGGCCGGCTGAGAGGCGGTCCACTTTCTCCGTCGCTCTCTCTCCTTTGCACGCGGTTGAGGAAGCCGGTAGGCCTGAGCAGCTCCTGCTGAATAATGCCGGGAAAACTCCGCAGTGCGTCCAAGTTGGGATCAGACGGGGCGGAGGAGAGCATGGAGACGCTGGCGAAGCCAAGCGAGAAGGTGAGCCAGGGGGCCCCGAGCTTGGGTCGCGCCGGGCCGGGTCGGGCCGGGAGCGCGTGGCCGGCCCTCTGACACGCCGTGCCGGCTGGCCTGGCTTGAGAGTGTGGAAAGGGATTGCCGATCGCGTCACAGTGGGGACTGGAGCCGTAGACGGCAAAGTCTGAAACTTGCGCACATGGTCGGCATCTGCAGTGACACACAAACACAGTTCCCTCTTTAAAAAAGAAAAAACCCAAAAGCAGAAAACAGGATTGGCTAAGTATATATAGAAGTATATATAGAAGTATATATAGAAGGATCTGCGTGAGCACTGTTAAGTCGCCTTGTCTCTTAATTCCTTGCATGAAAAGATTTAACTTGTGACAGTCTCTAATGATTAAAGTAAGAGGGGACGAAAATTGTGCCGGTAATTGTGTTTTGTACGACTTAGTTGAGGGTTTTGCTGTCTCTGGGGGCTTTTTAGGTAGGAGCCTTTTAAAGAAACAGAAGTATTATTTGGATTAGGTGGAAACCACAGGGAGCGTTCCGGGTTTGCATCCGCGTGTTCATCTGTGTGATGCTGAAGTCAGGAGGGAGGGACCTGACTACATGTTTATGTTCCAAACTCCACTTCCTATTTTTCACATATGTAACAGGTGTTCATGGGGCGGGGAGATTGTCCATAATCCATTATTTTTAATTTGGTTTTTGTGGTACCAGGGACCAAACCTTGGGCCGCTCACGTGTTGGCAGGTGCTACCACTGAGTGGTAGTAGCTCTAGCCCTTAGCCCAGCGGTTCTCAACCTGTTAGATATTCTGCGTATTAGATGTTTACATCATGATTCATAACGGTAGCAATATTTGAAGTTACAGAGAGATAATTTTATGGCTGGGGGGTCACTACAACATGAACCATTTGGAAGGCTGAGAATCACTGCCTTAGGCTGTGATTTGAGAATTTAGGCCATTGCAATTTAGTCCTTTACTTAACTGCCTGGGACACTACTAGAGTCTAGTAGGTGACTAGAGATCAGTACAATTTTCCATGGTACGAACAGTTATGCATTTAAATAAAGTTTCACATACGAGAATGATAGATTGGATGACAATTATTTGGTGGTTTTGTTTGTTTCATATAGTGTTTTTATGTGAATTCACTTTGTCCTTTGATGTGCAGATTTCTTGAGTGTTTTACCTTATAGAAATGTAGGAGGGAAAAGAAACCTGCTTTTACTTTGCAATCATTTGTCTGAGGACACACGAAGCTTTATTTCTTTCATACCTTTTGGACAGTGCTTGCTCACTGTTACTGCATATGCTCCTGTGTGGGGTGGACATGCTTGCCCCTGCATGTATGGAAGTCAGGGGTCAATGTTGGGTGCACATCTTTATCACTTACTACTCTACTTCCCCCACCTCCACCCCAGACAGTTTCTCTGTGTAGCCCTGGCTGTTCTGGAACTTGCTCTGTAGACCAGACTGTCCTCAAACTCAGAGATCCACCTGCCTCTAACTCCTGAGTGCTGGGATTAAAGATGTGTATCACCAATTCCCTGGCTGCAGTGATACACACCTTTGGGGACAAAGCTTCTCTCAGCATCTGGAGCTCTCTGATTCACCTGGGCGGCCAGCTGCCCACTCCAGCCCCACCAGCTAGGATGGCAGGCATGTGCCACCACACCCATTTTTTTTCCGTGGGTGCTAGAGCTTCCTGTCAAGCCCTCATGCTGGCACAGTAAGCATTTTGTCCCCTGAACCATTTTTTGGAGTATGTAGTTTAGAGCCTTGGGGATCTCTTTTAAAATTAGTTTTATAATGGTTGGCCATATGACCTGAAGACATAGTTTGAAGGACTCTTTTATTCTCTCATGTTAATGATTATTGGTATACATTTCTTTCCATTTTAGCTAAAAAGTGGTATTAAAAAGCACACTGTGTGGCCTTTATTTATTTATTTAAAATTACATCAAGCCAGGTGTGGCAGCACGTGACTTTCATCCTAGGGGGCATGGGCATTCAGATCTCTGTGAGTTCTATACCAGCCTGGTCTGCCAAGTCCGTTTCCAGGACAGCCAGAGCTATGCAGCGAGACCTTGTCTCTTACTATGACAATGACATCATCATCCTCTGTCCTTTCCTCCCCCCAACCCCTTCCATGTAATTCCCAGTTTGCTCCGTTTCAAATTCATGGTCTCCTTTTAAAGTGTTTGCACACACGTGCCCACACTTCTAGATACAGCCAGCTCCGTCCACATTACCTGTATGTGTATAACTTCAGGGTTAATTTTTAACTTATGCAGTGTTGAAATGCCTAAATCTGTGTTTTTCACAACTATAAGTAGTCCTGAAGTAATCCAGAATTGACGGGCCTTACACACGTATTAGCTTTATTGTTTATTGAGGTTTTTGCTGTGTCTTTTATAAATTTTTAGAAAACTAGAAAAGAGAAGCTAAAATCTAAGACTGAAGAAGCAACAGAAGGAATGGAAGAGGCCGCTTCCGCCAAAGCGAAAGCAGTTAAAAAGAAAGGGCCTTCTGAAGATGATGGGGACCCCCCTAAATCCAAAAAGGCCAAGAAGCAGGAGGAGGAGCCTCAAGATGGCACTGCTTCTAAAAGCAAAACATCCAAGAAGAAAAAGGAACCCCTTGAGAAGAAAGCAGCCTCTGCTAAAACCAAGGAGATAAAAACAGAGGAGCCTTCTGGAGAAGAGGCAGACGCTCCTAAGCCCAAGAAGACTAAGAAAGAGAAGGAAACAAATGGAGACATGGGAGAGAAAAGCCCCAGGCTGAAGAATGGACTTTCCCATTCTAAACCAAACTCCAACTGCAGTGATGCTCCTGGTGAAGAAAGTAGTAGTGAGACAGAAAAGGTGAGCATGTGTCTGTGTGTGTGTGTCTGTGTCTGTGTCTGTGTGTAGGCAGGCAACACTTGCAGGGGTTCATTCTCCCTCCACTGTGTGTGTCCTGGGGATGGACCGTGGGTTGTCAGGCTCGGGGATAAGTGCTTTACCTGCTGTTATCTCACCTGCTGGCAAAGTTGTACACAACTGTTTCATTGTTACAGAAAGCAGGTACCAACTAGCATATTGTAACCATTTTAAGTGTTTGGGTAATGGGGGTTGAACTCCGGGCCTTGAGCGTGCCTGCTGTTTTAATAGCGCTAAGACATTTGTTATGTCAGCACTCACTGGGGTATGTGACAAGCTGCAGAGGAGCTTCTGGCCACCATGGGTACCAGCATGTATGTGGGACAGACATGCAGATAAAACACCCAAAGCCATACAGAAGGAAGTAAACAGAAACTATTCTGTCATGTCAAGACACTGGTGTGTTGAAGTTCAGGAAAAGCCTTGTTCCACTTGGCAAGCCTGAAAGCAGCTGGGAAGTTCTAGCTATAACTCCATCCCAGGTTCCCTTTGTCACCGAATTTTGATTCCATTAAACAAACCACCAAGATGAGGTGTGCTTGCTCTATGATTTTTTTTTCTTGGCCATTGAGTTACTTGTGTTGAACAAGGTTAAGTGTCTACTCTGGCACAGATTTTGTGATTGTCCAGAAACCTGGGGAAGAACAGTCCTGGCTGTGTGTATTGGCTCATGCCTGTAACCCTAGTGCCATGGAGGCTGAGGCAGGAAGATCTAGGGGTCCAGGCCAGGGGGCTACATAATGAGACCCTGTCTCAAGAGAGGAAAGCCTTCATTTTATGAAAGCTTCTTTTGCTTAGGGTTATGGTCAATGTTTACAGGTTTTTCCTGACTGAAAAGTATCAAGAAAATAGGAAAATTTATCCTGAAGGAAAGAAGCTCCCTAGAATTTTAGCTTCCCTCCCTCAGTAAATAACAGGTACTCTGCAGATAGAGAGGTAGCCGGTTGGGGGTTTTGCTGTTTCCTTACAATATGGTATACATGTACAACATGCTAATTATATTTAATAGTTACATAATGCATATAATGTGTTTGGAAATCGACTTCCTCATTCCTTTTCTGGTAAGCATTTGGTTTACTAGTATTTTTTCCAGGTTTATTTCATTTTTATGTGTATGGGTGTTTTGCTTGGATGTGTATCTGTGTGCCTTGTTTGTACCCAGTGCCCTTTGGATCCCTGGAACCAAAGTTATAGATTGTTGTGAGCGTCCCTGTGCATTCTGGAAATCAAACCTGGACCTCTGAAGAGCAGCAATTGCTCCTTACTGCTGAGCCATCTCCAGACATCTGGGATTTCTCCTTAAACTTATACTATATGAACACTTTATGGTAGCGCCTCTCTCTCTCTCTCTCTCTCTCTCTCTCTCTCTCTCTCTCTCTCTCTCTCTCGTTTACTTGATATGTGTATGTTTTGTGTGTGTTGCTTGCCTGCCTCTATGTGTGTATACCACATATGTGTACTCCTATTGCCCATTTGAGTCAGCAGCCTCTGGAGTTGCACATGGAATTGAACCTGGGCACACTGGTTTGGTTTGGTTTGGTTTTTTGAGACAGGGTCACTCTACATAGCCCTGGTTGTTTTGGAATTCATTACGTAGACCAGGCTGGCCTAGAACTCACAGAGCCGTTTCCCTCCGGGGGGGGGGGGGGTGGAAATAAAGGGCATGTGCCACCACACTTAGCTGTATAAGTATATTCTTAATGGTGTATCTCTCAGGTCCCCACTTTTTAATTTTTTTTTCTCTAAAATTTCTGGGGTTTTGTTTTGTTTTGTTTTGTTTTTGGGGGTATTTTATTTACATTTCAAATGTTATCCCCTTTCCTGGTTTCCCCTCCGGAAACTCCCTATCCCATCCTCCCTCCCCCTACTTCTATGAGGGTGCTCCCCCTCCCTCCCACCCACTCCCACCTCCCCACCCTGGCGTTCCCTTACACTGGGGCATCGAGCCTTTCCAAGGGCCTCTCCTCCCATTGATGTCCTACAGAGAGAGGCTCTGCCTGAAAAATACAGAGGCGGATGCTCGCAGCCAACCATTGGACTTAGCACAGGGTCCCCAAGGGAGGAGTGAGAGAAAAGACTGAAGGAGCTGAAGGGGTTTGCAATCCCATAGGAAGAACAACAGTATCAACCAACCAGAGCTCCCAGGACTAAACCACCAACCAAGGAGTACACCTGGAAGGACCCATGGCCGCAGCTGCATATGTAGCAGAGGCTGGTCTTGTCAGATGTCGATGGGAGGTCCCCACTTTTTTAATACCCTTTTTTCCCCCTTTCACTGTGAGGGTTTCTTTGTAGCCTTAACTGTTCTGGAACTCATTCTGGTTTTTTTTTTTTTTTTTTTTTGGTTTTTCGAGACAGGGTTTCTCTATGTAGCCCTGGCTGTCTTGGAACTCACTCTGTAGACCAGGCTGGCCTCGAACTCAGAAATCCGCCTGCCTCTGCCTCCCAAGTGCTGGGATTAAAGGCGTGTGCCACCACTGCCTGGTGAGATAGGATCTTGCTGTATACATCTCCAGACTGGCCGTAAACTTCCTATACAGCTCGAGAACGTGTGTCTCTGGAAGTTGGAGGAAACTTTGAGGAATCTTTTTCCATGCTGGGGTCTAAAGGTTGAACTCACTTGTCTTGTCAGGTTGGCCAGGGCTTTTATGAACCAAGCCGTCTTACCTGCCCCTCTTTGATTGGTTTGTAAACTGATGTGTTTAGGTGAGCTTTTTTCTCTTTTTAAAAAACATTCAGGGGCTGGAGAGATAGGTCAGCAGTCAAGAACACTGACTGCTTTCCCAAAAGTCCTGAGTTCAATTCCCAGCAACCACATGGTGGATCACACCATCTGTAATGGGATCTGATGCCCTCTTCTGGTGTGTCTGAAGAGAATGACAGTATACTCACATACATACAATAATTAAATCTTTTAAAAAAACAAAGCAAAAAAAAAAACTCGATTTTTTGTGGAGGGCTGGTGCCCCTTACCATGGCATGTGTGTGGAGGTTGGACAACTGTGGAGTCAGTTCTGTCTGCCCTGTGGGCTCTGCTGATCAAACTCAGTTCCTCAGGGTTAGACAGCAAGTGCCTTTGCTCCAGAGCAGTTTCAGAATGCCTTCTCTCTTTCTCCAGAGGCTTCCTGCATTCACTGTGTGTGAATTACTGAGTTCTGTGGTCTTTGCTTTGATAGGAAATACCCGTGGAGCAGAAAGAAGGAGCTTTCTCTAATTTTCCCATATCTGAAGAGACTGTCAAGCTTCTCAAAGGTGAGGTCCAGAGCATCATAATAACTTAGCTGTCTGCTGCGGGTCTCCAGGGTGTTGGATCCTTTGATCTGTCTGTTCCAGCTGAGTTCAGATGCTTTCCCCGGCAAGGGGTGGTATTGAAGAGTGAAGGACTGGAGTCATAGAGCCTCCCATTTTAAAGCTCAAATGAGCTGGTGGGTGAGATTTGACCAAAAGTAACAACCACACTGTTTAAATGACAATGAAAAGTTATTCCGAATAGTTTTTAGTCTGGTGGGTTCTTCGCTACTAGGAATATATTGGCCCTGACTTTGTAGATGTTCCTAAAAAGGTAGAATCTAGGCGGGGGGGGGTGGGGGGGGGGTGTGTTCCCCTCATTCTGCAGGACCACAAGTGTGTGACAGTGTTTCAGTTGGGGTTGATATTTTAGCAAAGTCTCAGGGTTTGCTCCCTAACACTGAAAATAAAACAAAGATAACAAATGGATTCCTTCACAGCTCGTGGGGTGAACTTCCTGTTTCCTATACAAGCCAAGACATTCCACCATGTGTACAGTGGGAAAGACTTGATTGCCCAGGCACGGACAGGAACTGGGAAGACATTCTCCTTTGCCATCCCCTTGATTGAGAAACTTCAAGGTGGACTGCAAGAGAGGAAGAGAGGCCGAGCCCCTCAGGTAACTACCTTTTTTTTTTTTTTTTTTGGTTTTTCGAGGCAGGGTTTCTCTGTGTAGCCCTGGCTGTCATGGAACTCACTCTGTAGACCAGGCTGGCCTCGAACTCAGAAATCCGCCTGCCTCTGCCTCCCAAGCGCTGGGATTAAAGGCGCGCGCCACCACTGCCCTGCTTCAGGTAACTATCTTAAGTGCCTCACAGGCTCAGGGACAGCTCCCAGCACCCCCCCCCCCCCCCCAGGCCCGTGTCTCACCCAGTGTATCAGAGCATAGGCTGGGGTGAGTCTTCCGTCAGCCCTGTGTGTCGCCCCAGTAATGTGCCCCATGATTGTGATCATCCATTTTTACTAATTTATATTTCCTTTAAAATGTTGGATATTCTTGGGGCTGACAGACCTGGCCATGGTTATTTATTTTTGACATGGTCTCTGTAGACTTGGCTGGTCTCTAGCTCACAGAGAGCCAACTGCCTCTGCCTCTCATGCAGGGAATATAAAGGTATGCACTACCATGACTGGCTTCTGGATCATTGTTATAGTCATCTGCTATTGCCCAGAATGCGTGTGAAAACCCTGTCTCCAAGGGTGGGCCCTGCCTGCAGTAGTTTGAGTCCAAGCTGGGTCTCCATCTGGCCCTTGGACTCCAGTCATTTACTCTTTAATATCTATGGAATAATAAGTAGAAAGTACTTCTCAGCACCTAAGGCACCAGGGAAAACTAGAATATCAGCTAATGGTGTGGGTGTAGCTCCTCTAGGTTGTCTTCCTAGAGCTCTGTAGTTCTCCACTAGTTCTCTGGAGCAGGGGGGTGTAGATACCTACTTCTGATGGGTGTGACCTCAGGCTTTTAGAACACTGCCTGGGGGCTGTTTAGCTCCTGTCCATGTAGCTGTGAGATTTATCACAGCACATGGTGACTGTCCATGTTTGGCAAGATGGGAGGGTGAGCTGAGCACTGAATTCTGAGTGGCTGGGAGACAAATACTGCACAGCACTTTGAAATCCTGGATTTCTCTCTTTCAGGTGCTAGTCCTTGCACCTACAAGAGAATTAGCAAATCAAGTGAGCAAAGACTTCAGTGACATCACCAAAAAGCTCTCAGTAGCTTGTTTTTATGGTGGAACTCCCTACGGTGGTCAAAGTAAGTGCATTCAAAAACTGGGGGAGGGTGTTGTGGGTGCCTCCTCAACTTGAAGTGTGGCGTATTTTGGGGTTTCTCTCTTGCCTCCTGTTTAAGGATGGCAAACAGCAGGGTCCTAGGTGATTCTAGGGAGGTCTTAGGGTGTTCAGTATTTATCTAATGATTAACAGGACAGACCCACGGGATCAGTCTCGCCCCTTCTACATGTGCGTTTCTTGCTGC
>CM052720.1:25551893-25567487 GCA_028551405.1 Uromys caudimaculatus | reverse complement strand
GGGGTGGGGACCACTCTTTGCACACGGGGTGGGGACCACTCTTTGCACACGGGGTGGGGGCCACTCTTTGCACACGGGGTGGGGGCCACTCTTTGCACACGGGGTGGGGGCCACTCTTTGCACACGGGGTGGGGGCCACACTTTGCACACGGGGTGGGGACCACACTTTGCACACGGGGTGGGGGCCACTCTTTGCACACGGGGTGGGGGCCACTCTTTGAGCGCTGCACAGGCTGCCTAATCTTTATCATGTCACTCACACAGGATGTGGAGTCTTACATTCATCGTTCGGGGCGGACAGGAAGAGCTGGAAGGACAGGGGTTTGCATCTGCTTTTATCAGCACAAAGAAGAGTACCAGTTAGCACAAGTGGAGCAGAAAGCGGTAAAGTGATTTCTGAACTTGTATTTAACACGTGCTAAGCTCTGAAGGCAAAGTCAGTCTTTGGAATCATGGCAGCTAGCTGTGTTTTCTTTGCTGGACCATGGTAGAAGGCCCGCAGGCTAACTTGCATTTGAAAATAACGATACATTTTGTACATGTGAAAGACTAATGTTAGATCATAATATGAGTATGACCAGAAATGCTGCAGGAGGTAGAGTGTGGAGAAGGGGGGTAGCAAGGACCGTTGGGAGGACAGAGGGGCCTGCTGTGGTGTGCGTGGAGCTACAGAACTCGAGAGGCTGGCTTCACAGGGGCAGGAGAGACTCCGTTTCCTTACAGAACTGATAATTTGGTAGATAATCCTTCCTAGGAGCTGGCCCTTAGCTGCTCTCCTCGAACTTGAGTGAGCTTCACTTAAAGGCCACTGTGGAGGTCAGAAGCTCTGTCCCTAATGAGAGGGGGAGAACTGGGCGTTCGCCTGGGGAACTAATTCTGTCCCCAGGCCCATGGCTGCAGTCCAGGGATGAGAAGAGCATCAGATAGTCTCGAGTTGAGGCTAAGCCTAGAACATAACTCCTTAGAACTATTAAGCTGGGAAACGGCACAGAGTAAAGTGATTTATTTGATAGATTTAAGAAATAAGTTACTTAACCTCAGTAGAAAAGCTAATCTTTGTACATGAAATTGTGGTTTGTTTTCTTGTAGGGAATTAAATTTAAACGAATAGGTGTTCCTTCTGCAACAGAAATAATAAAAGCCTCTAGCAAAGATGCCATCAGGTACAGTCTATACTGCCCACCACCAAGGTCTGTTTCGATGCTACCTCTTGGACCTTTAATGTTTCTTTTCTTAGTGCTTATGAGGAGTTAACATGGGACTGGAGAGGCAGCTCAGGTTAAGAGCACTGGCTGTTCTTCCAGAATTCCTGAGTTCAATTCTCAGCAACCACATGGTGGCTGATAACCATGATGACCCAGGATTTCGTGGGAAGTTGGTTTCTACTGAAGTATACAGCTTGACTGGGTAGTGAGTGCGCACGGGAGTCCACGGCAAAGAAGGTGCTAGGAGAGCTTTGGAGCCTTCCCCAAGCTGCATTTTTAAGTTGATTTTATTGTAGCATGTTTTCCTCAGTGGTGGTACTGTGGGGTGCTAACTAGTTCAGGAAATAGGGGCTTGGTGATCAGGAAGAAGAGGCAGATTAGATTCTAGTAGTGGGTCGGAGGTATTCTTTTTGGGGTGTCAGCCCTATGCCGGCACTGCTCACCCTACTTAGCATAACAATGTGCTGATGTGTTATGACCCAGACGACAGCCAGCCTCCAGCAAATACAGTGTTCTGAGACCTGAAGTAGAGGGAAAAGTGCACAATCTGGTTTTGTCTACTTCTAAAAGTAGCACATGCTTGTTAGTGATCGGTGTTTTCTCATTTAAAGGCAGAATGTGGGCTGGGCATGGTGAAGCTTGTCTGGGATCCCAGTAGGAGGATAACCATGGGTGTGAGGTCGTCCTGCTCTGCACAACAGGTTCCAGGCAGATGTACTAAAGTCCTGTCCCAAAGGGCACAATAAAAGCAAACAAATGCACTATGAAGCACCTTTGTGTCCTGTACTGAGACAGAGTCTTAGACCCCAAGAGCACTTGGAACTCCCTGTACTAGAAGATGACCTTGAGTTTCAGGTCCTCCTGCCTCCGCCTCCTCTGCACTCGGAATGTGGCAGCACCTCCAGTTTATGAAGTGCTAGGGATTGAACCCAGGACTTCTTCGTGCCAGCTTAGCCACATCCAGCACCCCTTGTAAAGCTCATTTATTTTGTTACTGACGTGTTTTTCATCTCATTCTCTAACCCTCTCACACACAGGCTCTTGGATTCTGTGCCTCCCACTGCCATTGGCCATTTCAAACAGTCAGCTGAGAGGCTGATTGAGGAGAAGGGAGCTGTAGAGGCCCTGGCAGCTGCTCTTGCCCACATCTCGGGGGCCACATCGGTTGACCAGCGCTCCCTGATCAACTCACAAGCGGTAAGGTTTTGGTACTTTATAAAATGGCTTAAGCAAAACTAGAAGAGTTCATTTGAACTTCCTCATTGGCTTCCCCCTTCTAGAGGCACAAAGGCACTGGCCGTGTTTTGCCATTTTCCTAATTAAAAACAGACTCAATAGGGGCAGAATAGATGAGTGTTTCCCAGGTGTGGGTTGGAAGGAGAAATGTCACTGACGGCTACGGGTAATAGTTTACTTCAATTTTTTTTTTAAACGAAGGGCCAGTGAAACACAGCAGGTAAATAGCCTGCCACCATCCAAGCCTTACGACCGCCTAAATCCCATCTCTAGGATCCACATAGCGGGGGGAGAGAACAGATTTCTGAACCCGATCCCTGGCCTCTACACACACGCTCCCAGACAAATAAGGGGATTAAAATATGCTAAAACTATAGCTGAGTGAGGTAGCACCCACCTATAATCCCAGCACTCAGGAGGCAGGGGATTACAGATTCCTGTGAGTTCAAGGACAGGCAGGGATACACAGAGAAAGCCTGCCTCAACAAACCAAACAAAACAAGTGCTAGAACTGAATTAAAATCCACTAACTTGAAGGTTGCAGCAGTGAATTCCTTTGACACATTGAAATCCCGTGTGTTTATTGATTATAGACCCATGCGGCATTAGAAGTACACTGATCGATCAGTTCTCTGCTCAACCAGTCCCCTCCAGCGCAGATCCTTTAGAAAGCTAAAGACTGGTACTGACAGTGGTATTCCCACCAGTCTTCCTAGGACTGCCCCAGTTCACTGGCGCACCCATTGGGTGGCTGGGGTGTGTGCTGTTAGGGAGAGCTTCCCCAGAAGAGCTTTCCTCCCCAGAGCAGAGCTTATGCTAGTTGGTTTTCCAGCTTCAAGTGCATGTGCCTTTCCCCCTAGGGCTTTGTGACCATGATCCTGCGGTGCTCTATTGAGATGCCCAACATTAGTTACGCGTGGAAAGAACTTAAGGAGCAGCTGGGCGAGAACATTGATGCCAAAGTGAAGGGGATGGTCTTCCTCAAAGGGAAGCTGGTGAGTGCTGGGCCTCGGGGACCCCATCCCTCCTCCGGGTTAGCATGGTGACCAGGGTGTGTCCTCTCCCTACCTGATTGGGTGCTGCATCTCCTCACTCTCCACAGCTGTCCTCAGCGCTGTCTCCAGCCTAAGCTGCACACGGTGCCAGACCCCAGCACCCAGCTGCTTCCCTGCCATCACAAAGTAGCTGCGCTTGGGGTTCTGAGCTCAAGTTTGAAACTTAAAGTCTTAGCACCCAAACTTTTAAGCTATTGCTACCTTTATGGAAAATGAGAATTAAAAGGGCAAGATAAATATTATTGGACGAATAGTTTTAACTATGGGATCCCTCTGTGGTCACACAGACACATACATGTACACACGGATGGACATGGAAAACCCAGAGCCCATGTATTAGGTAAACATGTTTGTGAGGTGCATAAATGCCTGATCAGAGAAACCATGAGCCATCTTCCAGAAGCTGAGAGTAAACTTGTACCGGCTCCCCATGGCCACCCCTAACACCCTGGAGTGCAGGATACCAAGCACACTGGGCCTTATTCCTAGTGGGAGCTGACGTCGGTTACTGTCTCAGGGTTTCATTGCTGTGAAGAGACACCGTGGCCACGGTAACTCTTATATAAAGGCGAATTAATTGGGGCTGGCTTACAGTGTGAGGTTCAGTCCGCTACCATCACGATGGGAAGCATGCAGTGTGCAGGCAGGCATGGTGCTCCTTCAGCCAAGACTCTAAAGCTTGGTCCAGAGGCAGCCGGGAGGAAGCTAACTTCTGCAGCAGTCAGGAAGTGGAACTTGAGCACAACAAGACCTCAAAGACCACCTACACAGTGACACTTTCTCCAGCAAGGCTACCCCTTCTAATAGTGCAACTTCTCATGGGCCAAGCATATTCAAACCACCATAGTCACTTACAGCGTCTTCCACTCCATGGTGTCCTTTAAGACTGAGCTCAGTGCAGCTTCCCAGTCCTTACCTTTATGGCAGAGTTCTTGGGGGCATAATATTCACCCTGGTGAATTTTCTCCTGCTCTGATTACTTACAATGGATGCCTCAAGCCTGCGACCTACTCAAGGGCAAAACCTCTCTAGATACCTGAATGCCCAGTGTTCTGGAGTTGCCTGTGCGTGGGGAAGCCCACGAAAGTCAGAGTTCTTCAGTTCCTGACTGACACCTATGCTGTGGCTGGGTAAATTCATGGGTGGAAAAAGTGTAGCTCAAACTGTGCCATCACAGGAGTAATTTGGTGCTGTTGGTGCTTTCCTCACTGATAAGGAAAGTGCTTATCATTGGAGATCTGAGTGTTCTCACAGAAAACTGAATTATGAAAAACTAGAATCTGCAAGGGAAGATAATTTAATTTTCTGCTTTTCATTGTGTCTTCCTGACTCTGGGTTAGCACAGTACACTAGCCAAACTCAGGCGGCTGTAGACCCTTTTCCTTCTGCTGCTGTTCTCAGGAGCTTGAGTTAGCTATGCTCTAGGGTCCGTTACCTCAGAGCCTGCTACTTTCTTTGTATTTTGACATATCAGTATGTTGGTTGGATTAACTCTTCCTCCTTTTGTTTTTAGGGAGTTTGTTTTGATGTTCGCACTGAAGCAGTCACAGAAATACAGGTATTTTCTTTTTGGTGTTACTGTTTGTAGACCATACAGTATTCATTCTGAAAGCAGAATGGCAATGTAGGCCACAGAGAACTGTCTCTCTGTGCTGCTCAGCCTGCCTTGCTCCTTCCAGGAGCTGGGCGCATCTGCACCACTGCTCTTTGCAGGCGCTCCCTCCCCTGTGCACTTGCTGCTGCTGTGTTTTCTAGCTCTGTGCCGAGCATGTGCCTCAGACAGCTGCAGCAAATTCAAAATGTAGAATAAGGACTGGCCTTGTCCCCACACTAGCCACATGGCTTTGGTACTAGCAACTTTTTAAACACTTGGTTAACAGCATGTTCCTTAGAGATGTTACAGTTAGTTTTTCTTGTGGCTTTACCAAATTTAATAAAACCATGGAACAAACCTTCCCATAGGAAAAGTGGCATGATTCGAGACGCTGGCAGCTCACCGTGGCCACCGAGCAGCCGGAGCTGGAAGGACCCCTGGAAGGATATCGAGGCGGCAGGGGTCAGCGGGATGGCAGCCGTGGCGCTTTCAGAGGACAGCGGGGTGGAAGCAGGAACTTCCGGGGACAGGGACAGCGAGGAGGAAGTAGAAACTTCAGAGGGCAACGACCAGGAGGTGGCAACAAAAGTAACAGATCCCCAAACAAAGGCCAGAAGCGGAGTTTTAGTAAAGCATTCGGTCAGTGAATAGAGGCCTGAAGGGACTGCTTCCACTGTGGGCCCCAGGGCCCGGCCTGCTGTCCAAGCCTGGTGCTTCCTGCTGTTTTTATCATTCTCAGCCCCCCCTTCCTTGCAGAGCGAGGCTTTCTGAACTGTCCTGACTAACCATCATAAACTGTCTTCATTTTGAAAAGGGATAGGAATTGACTGCAACATTTCCCAACATGCTTCTAGGTTTACAAAGTAAAAGCAGCCATGGATCTGCCTGTCTTGTGTGTTGATTTTGTAATTTCATCTGTGTGTGTGTGCATGCACTGGGGCCTAAACTCAGAACCTCACACGTGCTGAGCATGCACATGCCCTACAGCTAAACTGCATCTCTAGCCCCTATACATACATGTCTCCTACTCATAGCCTACAAAGAAAGAGGTGCCTCAGACTCTGGAGGACCATGCCAGCCAAGGCAGATTAATTTTGCATTCCTTGGCATCCTAGACTCCTCACAAACAATTGCTGGGTTTATGTGTCTACTGAGGTTTGATACTGAGCAATGCTTTTCAAAAGCCATTTCAGGCTTAGCTGATTTGAACAGTTTGTGCCAGGCTCTGGATGTGGAGGGTGGAATGCAGACAGCAGAGATTCACTCTGTAGTGTCTTCACATACTCTGTTTCTCATTAGGTGACTTGTGTTCCAGTGAATTCTCCAGACAAGTGTATGTAGAAGTGCATTTTCATAGAAGCCAGTGTCAAAAGTTCAGGCCCAAATATCTAACATGTCTAGATATTTTTTTTCTGTGAGTAATGAGACTAGATAAATGGTATTTAGGTGCTTGGGCCCCACTTTTAGAAGACTGATTTACCAATTAGTAATGAAGGGAGGATGGGGCTCAGTTGGTGTTGCCGAAGAAGGTCTCAAAAAAGCCACAAAGATGTCTTTCATTTTGACAAGTGAGGAGGTGGAGAAGCGCGCTTTGAATGGTGAGCACTTCCTGAGTCACGGCTCCTGAAGGGACTGTATCTACTAGTGTGCGATCTGGGGCTTTTACAGGGCAGAGTGGGACAAGTTTGTTTTCAGTGGCCTGGATCTTAAACCACAGTGTAAAATTTTTAGCTGTTGCTTTGAGGAACTGAAGTGTAGCCCTGCCTACTTACTGTTCAGTGTTCTTTATCTGGGACACAGCCCACCTAGCCCAGAAGCTTGAGTGTGGGCTCCTCTAACCTTACTAGAGATTCTGTACAGGGATCTTAGAACAGGCTTGGAAGGAAAGTCAGAACTCAATTGTTTGGACCAACTGAGACCTTCATTTTAGTATGGTTTTTACCTCCTAACTGGCCTTCCCAGAAGAACACCTGGCCTCGAAGGGCTCTGATAACCAAATCAGCTCCTGGTAGTTTGAAGCAGCACTTTTTTTTCTATTTAGATTCAGTTTTCCCCTTGCACTCTAACCAGATGGCATCCTCTGTGCTCAGGATTCTTTGGGATTTTTTTTTTTCTTTGTTGATAACTCTGGCTTGTAATAAATGTGGGCATGATTTAATGAAGCATTTCACTATTGGGATAAGACTTTGCCATTTCAAGAAGATGAAAGGACATGCTGGCTCTACTTTGAGGAGAGGCTAAAACCTTTTGAATTTTGAATTAATGGGTTACCCTATAGGAAAATGGTCAGTCATAAACCAAACAGGGAAAGAAGGGAAGAATTTCAATTGACACAATTTAAATAAAACATGGCTTTTCAAACAAATGAAGAGAAGTTTCTTTTGGATTGCAAAAACTAAACAATATATGTTTGTTTTAAATGGGCTTATTGGGAAATTTATCATTTTTACTATTTTCTACAGAGAAAATATTTTCCACTTTATCAAGTAACTCTGAACTTCGGAATTACAACCTGTTTTTATGTTCCAGCTGTCTATGTAGTTGTTTTTCTGAAATTGTACATAAAATGTTTTTACATTAAAATGAATTGCTGTATAAAATGAATTATTGCATTATGCCATAATAAAGATACTAATGCTTTATATTTAGTTTTTTGGTGGCTTTTATTTTATAAAACAAAAATAACTTTACATTTTTATAACTGCTAGGTATACAAATCTAGTAAAAACTGGGGCTAAGGTCGTAGCTTGGTATAGAGGCTTGCCTCCTGTGTATATTGCATTGGGTACAGGTCGAAGCAGGAGGATCAGGTTACCCTTGGCTAAATTGTAATAAAAATAAAAGCAGTCCTACATTAACCTTTTAGTGGACTTTTTTTCTTTTATTTATGTATGTAACTGTCTTCAGACACACCAGAAGAGGTCATCAAACCCCATTGCAGATGACTGTTAGCCACCGTGTGATTGTTGGGAATTGAACTCAGGATCTCTGGAAGAGCAGTTAGTGCTCTAAACCACTGAGCTAGCCCTTCAGTAGGCAATTTTAAACAAGTTCATTTCTTGAATCATTTTTAATTTTTAAAATAAACTTGTTTTCAAGTCTTGGCTGTCTTGGAACTATGTAGACTTGTAGTACTACCAATTTTAAGCTTATCCCTGACTAGCTTACAAATAAATGAGACTCAGGCTATGGCTATTTTATTTGGCTTTGACAATTATTGGGGGAGGGGAGGGGGTTACCTCTAATCTTTTCTAACTACTGGTCTGGCTACCTCCCCAGCAGTGTTCCCCAAGTAATTGCCATTTCCCCTGGCCATATGCTCATGGTCCATCTCATGGCTCCTTTTTCTACCCCTCTCCATTGCTCAACCTACCTCTAATCCCTTCAGTAATTGGCTGTAGCCATTTTTATTTAACCAATAGTTTAAAATTAAGGAATAAGGTTTGCACAACAAAAGCTGGTAGACATGAGAAGTCACTCATAGGCTACAGAATTTAGCATTACGATACACATCAACACTGGCCCCTGTGTAAGCCTACAGATAATTGGCACCATGCCTAGCTCAGATCCTTTATAGAATTTTCAGGGGCTGGGAGCTGATGGCATGTGATGGCTCTAGCGGGTAAAGGCTGTGGAGGCTGTGCGTGAGGACCTGAATTTGATCCCTGAGACTATCCTCTGATTCCTGAGACCCTATCCTCTAACTTGTACGTGCACTGCCTGGTACACTTTTCCTACAAATATAATTTTTAACTCTGATAGCCTAATATATTAAAACAGTGAAAGATTCCTTCCTATCAACTGAGCAATTAACGAGAGATGCTAGTGTTAACAATATCCTGAATTTCATTTAAGCTAGGGATTGAGTCTACGGTAGACAAGTACCTTACTCCTAAGAATCTTTCTTATTCTGAACATTTTTATATAAACTACATCTTGGGATGGAGAGAAGCCATACTACCCACTAGTGGCAGCAGAAGGCTCTGTACTCCCTGACAGCTTCGTTTCCCAGACGACGGCTGTTGTGGCGACCAGAACGCCCTCCCATTGGCTACTACCGAGCGTCTCGCGCTCCCGTCTACCGACTTTATTGGTCGGCGCTCCACAGTCACGACGTGTCGTAAATGAAGTGTCGTAACGCGGAGGCCTTCAGTAGCTGGCGGTCCACGGGCGGGGAGGAGGCAGTCAGCTCTGGACGCGATGGCGAGAGCTCTGGGTCCAGAGATCCGCGAGAAGTTCCAGGCGGCGCTGGCTCTGTCGCGGGTGGAGCTGCACAAGAACCCGGAGAAGGAGCCGTACAAGTCCAAGTATGGCGCGCGCGCGCTGTTGGAGGAGGTGCGCGCGCTGCTAGGCCCGGCGCCCGAGGACGACGACGAGCGGGCTGCCGACGATGGGCCGGGGGACCAGGCCTTAGGCGCGGGCGAGCCACGGGACGCCGAGGGCCCGGGAGCGCAGCAGGCGCTGCGCCTCGCGGTGATCGAGTTCCACCTTGGTGTGAACCACATCGACACGGAGGAACTGTCTGCCGGCGAGGAGCATCTGGTCAGGTGCCTGTCGCTGTTGCGCCCCTACCGCCTGTCGCTCGGCTGTGTGTCTCTCTACATCCAGGCGCAGGTGAGATGCTGAGGCGGAGTTCTGCGTCCAAAAGCTCCTCCTGGCTGCGCTTGTCTCAGTTGGTTCAGTCCCCAGCATCGCACAAAACCCGGCCTGTAATCCCAGTACTCGGGAGGCTGCGGCAGGAGGATTGCTTTGAGTTCTTGGCTAGCCTGGGCTTCAGAATGAAGCTTAGTCCCTTTTAATTTATCATAACCCCTACCCACCATCTGTCTTCCAGCTCCCTCTGAATTCTCGCCGCCTACTCCAGCCTCACTTGCTACTTTCCTTAGTCCTAGGCAGAACTTAAGCGTCCGAATCTGCGCCTTCCAATTCCATGACCAGCTTAGTTTCATTCTATGAAGAAAAAAAAAAAAAAATCCAACGTGATTCAAATGGAATGAAAACGACAAGGGATCGCAAGAATAATTCGATCTTAAGTTTTTTTTTTTAATGTCTGAAATCTTAAAACTTTATTCTTTACCACATTCTCTTGTTTGCTCAGCAAACCTTTTCCTCATACTGTATCTCAAGACCTTTTAATAACTTTGTTTCTTTGTTTGTTTTTGTGTTTAGACAAGGTTTCCTGTCTCCAATGCTTAACTTGGTTTGGCTTCCTTTCTTCACCTCCTGAGTGCTAGGACCCCCTCCCCCTTTTCTTTTCAGACAGTCTTGTTCTGTAACCCAGGCTGGCTTTACTCCCACCTCAGCCTAGGAATAGGCGACCACCATGACTAACTCTTGTTTGGACTAACTCTCATTGGTCCAAACTGATCTCTTTCTATCTTTCACATTTTTATAGGAAGCAAGTGGGATTTTCTGCTTTGGAGAACATAACAGTTCAAAATCAAATAGTAGGTAGAGTTTTCCAGGCCCTTAGGTGTAGCTCAGTGGTACAGCATTTACCTAGCACTCCAGGTTTCATCTCCACATCATGGGAAAAAAAATACAAGTAATGTCTCTGACTCCCTTGTACCAGATTACTTTCTTAGGGTTATAGACACTTTTATCCTACAGTCCAGATATGTAAACCAGGGAATATTTACTAAGATTGATTGTTGGGTAGGTAGGCCTTTCAGGAAAGTCTCAAAACTTAGAAGAAAATTGTATGCCATATTCTTTTATTATGGCTCAATAAAATTAAAAGCCAAATAATAATAAGCACTGCCTGTCTCTTTTGCTCACTGCTTACAGCTCTAGTACGTGGCACAGAGAGAGAGAGATTTTATATGTTTGTTTGTGAGCTAAAGAAATTAGTAAGAGTTTCAGTTCAAGCAACACTTCAGCCTGATGGTGGCGCACACCTTTAATCCCAGAACTTGGGACACAGAGGCAGGAGGATCTCTGTGGGTCTGAGGCCAGTCTGGTCTACATAGTGAGTTTCAGGACAGCCAGGGCTACACAGGGAAAAACCTTGTTTCAAAAACCAAAAGTAAAAGCATAAAGTAGCCCACTTCATCAATTCCTAAATTAAGCTTTAACCCTGTGTTGACTGGATTTGGAATCAACCAAGAGATGCCCCTTTTGCCACGACTGGGAGGGTGTTTCCAAAGAGATTAACTCTGAATGTGGGTGGTCGCATCCCTTGGATGCACGTGTCCAGCATGTGCCAGCATTTCCCTATGTACTGAGTGTGGATTCAATGACACCAGCCACACTATGCTCCTGGTTCCATGCCCTCCACAACACGATAAACTATCTCTCCAAACTGTGAGCTCAAATAAGTCCTATTTTAAAAGTTGTTTTTGTCAGGGTATTTTGGCACAGCAACAGAAAAATCAAGTTTTGGTTTTTTTTAAAGTTTAAAACCTTTTGAGGTCTTGGAGAAATGGCTTGGGGTAAAGGCACTTTTTGCTAGCCCTGACAACTTGAGTTTCATTTCCGGGACCCAAGTGCTGAAAGGAGAGAATGGACTCCCATGTGTACTCCTCCATATGCACATCTCAGAATAGATACACGTTCGTATGTACACACAAGATAAGTGGGTGTTAGCATACAGCTTTTTGAAAAGGTATCTGCAGTGTATACTGTATTTTGTTGATTTAAGATACATGCTTGACATCTTGGTGCACCTAAAATACAAGTATCTCATAGTGGGGCTAGAGAGATGGCTTATTGGTTAAGAGCAATGACTGCTCTTCCAAAGGTTAAAGGCTGGATTCCCAGCACCCATATGAAGGCTCACAGCCATCCGTAACTCCAGCAGATCCCACACTCTCTTTGGCCTCCACAGGTACTGCACATGTGTTGCACAGACACACATGTAGGCAAAATACCCGTACACATAAAATAATAACTAAAACTTAAAAATAATTAAATAACATTGTTTGCATATGTAGTAAAAGCTCAGTTCAACAAACAAGAAAAGTAAATATAAGATAAATGTTATACTTAAGATGCATAGAGCCAGGGCAGGTGGCACACTCCTTTAATCACAGCACCCATGAAACTGAGGCAGGTGGATCTCTGTGAGTCCCAGGCCAGCCTAGTCTACACAGCAAGATTCAGAACAGGCAGAGTTATGTAGTGAGACCCTGCTTCAAAACAAACAATTCTAAAAGATGCATACACATACACACACCCCTCATAAGATATATCAGTAGTATTCCTGTATATAAGACATAGCTAATTAAAATAGTTTTAGAAATTTAATGTTAATACCAACAACATTAAGAATAATAGAACTAATAATTTAAAAAGAGTCTCATGAGTCTGATCAGATCTGAGGATGCCATTATCCTGGCATTCATTTCTAGGTCCGTGTAGCTGTGTCCAGAGTTCCTGGCATAACACTGAAATGATCTGTTTCAGGTCGGTCCAGGTTGGCTTGGTCACATGGTAACATGACAGAGGGGGACAGCTCAGGGGCAGGAAGCAACGCGGCAAAAACCAAGGGCTGTGACCAACAGCCCACTGCCGACTTTGACGCTATGACTCTCTCTCATCAGACGCTCCAGTCACTGGTTCTCCTTTGTTTGGTCTCTAGAATAACCTGGGCATCTTGTGGTCTGAAAGGGAAGAGATCGGAACCGCCCGGGCCTACCTGGAGTCCTCAGAAGCACTGTACAACCAGTACATGAAAGAGGTGTGTTATATGCAGATGAAAACGTAAATTTCGACTGAAACTAGTTAAGAATTAGTGGGCTGTGGAGGTGGCTCCCTGTGTAACGTGCTTGCCAGAAGCTATGTCAAGGAGCTGCGTGATGTGGGTGTAATGCCTGTGCCGAGTCAGAGACAGGTGACAAGGGAGCCAGCCTGGTCAACTCAGCAAGGCCCCGGCCAGTGCGAGACCCTGGCACAAAACAAAACAAAACAAAACAAGGTGTTGCTCCTGGGAACACAGCACATGCACACGTGTGTACACACGGGGATTTCCTATTCATGATATTGATGGGATTTTTCAGTGTACCCGGGAATTTCTCTTTAGAGCTGTCTGAAATTACTGCATATTGAAGACACCTTCTTAAAACTAGTCCTCCTGTACAGCATAATGGCAAAGATAGTCTTAATATAATTATAAAGGAAATAGTCTAATGTTACCCACATTACCATTTCAATATTTTTGTATTAATTTATTTTAGATGTATTCCCTTTGTGTGTATGAGTGATTGCTGCGTGTATATCTGTGTACCGTGTGCATGCCTGGTGCCCTTGGAGGTCAGAAGAGGGCATCAGATTCCTCGGAACTGGTTGCAGACAGTTTTGAAACCAGTGTTTGGGTGCTGGGAACTAAACCCAGCCAGTCCTCTGCAAGAAGGACCAGTACTCTTAACCACTGAGCCGTTTCCAACTCATTTTTATATTTAGACTACAGACAGCAGTTTTTGTTTTCACTAAAGACAGAAGTGCTGTGAAGGAAATCAGCACAACACATCTGAAATCTTTGTGGCTGTGGTCTGATATCAGAATCACCTGAAGGATTTGTTAAGCCTCAACAGGCCATGCAGGCATTCGTAATGTCAGCAACTTGGAAATGTGAGGGAGGAGGAGCTTGAGTTCAAGACCAGCCGCGCCAAAGCCTCGGCAGACCTGCTCCAGGCCTTTCTGCAGCAGTTCTGGGCTGGACCTGACAGTTTGCTTTTTGCAAGGTAACATCTATGCTGCTGTTGTGATTACTATGTTCTGAGAGCCCACTTCGGGGCCATGGTTTTCCTGATGATCTTCACCCATGTCTGAAATGCAGCTTATGCAGTTGAGCAAAAGCACACAGTATAAAAGCACACAGTACACTGGGCTGGAGCTTCCAATCTCCCCACGGGGTACTGCTCAGGAAGGGCTGTCCAGTTTCAGAGGCTAGAGACTCAGATGGAAATTCTCCCTTCAGGGGTCACAGTCCTTGAGACAACACAGCACCCAGTTACCATCTGCCTCTCCCTTTCTTCTCCTGGAAAGAAACTACCATGCACGGCATTTTCCTGTGGATTATCACTGTTGCAGTTACTGGCTTTAGAACCCATTAATAATATGCTAATTGTTTTTGTTTGAGACAGGTCTCACTGTGTAGCCAGAGTTGGTCTCAAACTCATGATCCTCCTGTCTCTACCTTGGGAATGTGAGTGAGGCACCACTTCTGCCTAAGAGACAGAGTCTTGGACAGCAGCAGTGCTTTATTTCGTAAACAGTATTTAGAGTCCCTACAGACACTCTTTGTCAGTGGTTTGTAAGTAATAACTCATTTAAACATAACTTGATAAAGTAGGCACTATTGCTGTCCTAATTTATAGAGAGCCCCAGAAATTAGATGACTCACCCAGAATAGAGAAGAGTATGGGATTCCGCCTATGCTATACCTCGGTATTGTTGTGGGTTTGAGACAGGTTCTGATGTATCCCAGGCCGGTCTTGAACTAACTGTAACTGAGGAGAATAACTTCAAACTCCTGAGCTTCCTGCCTCTACACCGCAAGTGCTGCTCTTACAGGCCTGGGCCGCCCTCCCCTACTAGAACCCACATTTTAAGTGACATACTCTACTGCTTGGTTAGTAGGCAGGCTTAGACTGGAGTGCAAAAGCAGTGTGTTCCTGTAAAGCTATGTCAGGACGATGGTATTGAAGATAAAGGAAGGAGCTGTAAGTGGGACACATACGCTGTACACTGCTGTTTGCTTGGCCAGGCTCATTTGCTCAGTATGGCTTAGACTGCACCAGGCCCTGTGCAGCATGCAGAGTGGGCTGTAAAAAATACAATCACAAAAAAGACAGAATCACATCAGCCCAGACTGTCAGAACTCCTGGGTAGGATGCTTTATAGGCCTTTACCACACCTACACCCCTAAGAACCTTTTTTCTTGGGAATATTTCCAAGTTAGAGACTTTATTTATTTGAGACAGACTCACTGTGTAGCTCTGGCTAGCCTGGAACACATGGTATAGAGCAGACTGGCCTTGAGTTCAGAGAGATCCCACCTCTGTCTCTGTGTGCCTTAGAGTGTTACCCCTGAGGAAGTGCTAGGAGTGAAGAACCTGCAATGTAGGGTCCCTCCTCAGAACTGTCACGTGCCTAGTTATGTCTCCGTTTCAGTTAGGACGACAGGCATGGCAGCCCTCAGCAGCGAAGTGTACACAGTGCCTGTCTGCGAGGCAGCAGGGCCGGGTCATCCTCATTCTCAGGCATGTAGAAGGATTAGGACCATCGAGAATTGGTCCTGTCTCAAAAAAGAAAAAAACCAAAACACAAAACAGAACAGGGAGCTGCAGAGGTGGCTCAGCAGTTAAGAGTATGATCAAGTCTTCCAAAGGACCCAAGTTCAATTCTCAGCATGTACATGGTGGCTCACAACTGCTTTTAAGTTCTATGGGATCTGATGCCCTCTTCTGGTCTCCTCATACATCAGCCACAAAGGTGGGGCACAGACATCAGTGTACATAAAATGATTTTTTAAAAAAGCAGAATAACTGAGTGACATACATGA
>CM052720.1:25506434-25551793 GCA_028551405.1 Uromys caudimaculatus | reverse complement strand
TTCCAGAAGCTGGAGGGGGGAGCCCACTGAATCCCCTTCCAGAAGCTGGAGGGGGAGCCCACTGAATCCCCTTCCAGAAGCTGGAGGGGGGAGCCCACTGAATCCCCTTCCAGAAGCTGGAGGGGGAGCCCACTGAATCCCCTTCCAGATGGCTGCAGGGTCTGGAGGGCGCCTGTCTGCGTTTGCCTCGGCTTTGCTTCCTAAGTTGAGTTTTTACTCTCACGTTGCAGTTCGGTTGGTGTTTGTGTCAAGTTGCTGCGATGAAACACTCTTAAGAGAAACTGAGGGAAGGAAGGGTCTGTTGGCCTTCCCCTTCTGGGAGCATCACTAAGGGGAGTCAAGGCAGGAATTCAAGCAGGAGCTTGAGTCCTGTTTGCTAGCTCGTTCTGTTGGCTTCCTTCCGTAGTTATCCTATAGTGGGTCGGCCTCTCCTGTTAGCCATTAGGAATCAACTGATCACCCACACACCATCTGATCCAGCCAGTTCCTCTCTCAGATGACTATGTTCTGTCAAATGACAGCCAAAGCTCAAATCTTACGTTTAAAATTCTGTCTCAAAAAACAAAAACAAGCAAAAAACCTACATAATTTTGGAGAGAAGAAAGAGAAGGGAGAAATGATGTAATTATAATCTCAAAAACAAAACAACAACCAAAACAACAACAACCAAACTAGACCCACAACCAACACCTTACACTCTGACAGGAATCAGCATCTGTAGTGTAAGATCACGTTCTGTATAGAAAGTGTCACTGTCCTGGGAACTGATGGATTCGGTTAAAGCAAGGATGGGCTGAGGTGAAGCTCAGGAAATAGACTACTGGTAGCATGTGCTAGGCATGGGTTCATTCCCAAGCACCACAGAAGCTATAGCCAAGACAGACTTCCGGTTGGGACTGTCTGCACAAAGGTCAACAGTTATGCCCATACAGAAGCCTTGATGTTGTAATGGATTTGTGTGTGGTCAGTAACTCAGTCACCCTGACACCTTATGAAGAATGTGCTATGATTGACACATTTTCATAGATGAGGGAATAGCATAAGAGATTGGCTCCTAAGACAGTAAGCATTAGGACCCCTGGTTCCTACTTAGTAATTGAAAAAGTAATGTTAACACTTATGTCTTGAGTTTGAGGCCAGCCTGTCTACAGAGTGAATTCCAGGACATCCAGGCTACACAGAGAAACTCTATTTTGAAAAATAAAACAGCCGGGCAGTGGTGGTGCACGCCCTAAATCCCAGCACTTGGGAGGCAGAGACAGGCGGATTTCTGAGTTCGAGGCCAGCCTGGTCTACAGGGGGAGTTCCAGGACAGCCAGGGCTACACAGAGAAACCCTGTCTCAAAAAAAACCAAAAAAATAAAAAAAGAAAAAGAAAAACAAACCAAACCAAACACTATCCTTGTTTCCCTGAATTGATTTTCATTAGTATTGACAGTTTAAACAGTTACCCAAGAAGATTTATCATATAAATCACTATTTTTATGCTTTTGTAGATTTTCTGTTTTATTTCATTTACTTGTGTGTACACCACACTGAACATACGTAGTTGGTTCTTTTTCCACTGTGTGGGCTCTAGGGATCAAGCTCAGGTGGTCAGGCTTGGCAGTAAGGTGTTGTTTGTGAGCCTATTTTAGCTGGTTTTTTGTTTTGTTTTGAGATTAGAATTACATCATTTCTTCCTCCAAAATTATGTAGGGCTTTTTTTGTTTTTTGTTTTGTTTCTTTTTTTGTTTTTGTTTGTTTGTTTTTAAGATTGGGTTTTTTTGTGTAGTCTTGGCTGTAGACTACTAGCTTGGTCTCGAACTCACAGAGATCTGCCTCCCAAGTGCTGGGATTAAAAAGCATGCGCCACCATTGCCTGGTTTATGTAGGTTTTTAATAGGACCTTTTTAGTAGACAAAGCAGTATACAAAATACTTAATTATTCAACTAAAGCCAGGTAGGAGGGCTCACACCTATAATTCTGGCACTCAGAATACTAAGACAGTAGTATTGACAGGAATTTGAGGCTACCCTGGACTACATAGTGAGTAGTTCTAGGCTAGCTTGAGCTGTAGAGTGAGACCCTGTCTTTTTAAAGATGGATTTATTTGTTTATTTGTTTATTCATTTATTTTTTTATGTGCATTGGTGTTTTGCCTCCATTTGTGTGAGGGTGCCAGATCCCCTGGAACTGGAGTTAAAGACGGTTGTGAGCTGCCCTGTGGGTGCTGAGAGTTGAACCTGGCTCCTCTGGAAGAACAGCCAGTGCTTTTAACCTGAGTTCTCTCTCCAGCCTTGAAACCCTATCTCTAAAAAAGAAAAGAAAAGAAAAGAAAAAGCAAAAGCTTGCCTATAGTTTCAGGAAAGAGGTCAGCCTGAGTTGCAGAGTCACATAGTGAAGCTGTCTCAGACAAAGACAAAGGTCATTTCTCCAGTCCCTCCAGAAGAGAGCGCTTGGTGTTTGTGTTTAAAGTTATAAAGAGCTATGTTCTTTAACCACAGATTGGGAGCCCTCCTCTTGACCCGACTGAGCATTTTCTTCCTGAAGAAGAGAAACTTACTGAACAAGAGAGATCAAAAAGGTTAGTCTTCATAGAGACCACAAGAGTAACTCATAGTCTCACTATTGCTTGCTCAAGAATTCACACTTGGGGCTGGAGAGATGGCTCAGAGGTCAAGAGCACTGGCTGTTCTTGCAGAGGACCCAGTTCAATCCTAGCACCCACGTGGTGGCTCACAACCATCTGTAACTCCAGCTCCAGAGAATTATGCTGTCACTGGCTTCTGCTGGCATCTATAAGCATGATAAATAAAATAATTATTTAAAACTTTAAAGATAAACCAGTTTCTTAACTTGATGTAAATCCAAAAATTAAAATTAAATAAATAAATAAGGAAAGAAAGAAAGATAAGCAGGTGCACACACACACACACACACACACACACACACACACACACACGGTGTGTGCTGCTTCCCAGTGCTCCTCCAGGATACAGTGTGGATTTGTACGTGCATAAAACCTCCATTTGTTGCTTACAAGTTAGATGACTTTGTTCAACTCTGAGACTCAAGTTTCTTTGTCAGATCTAAGGACCATGCACAACTCAAATATGTATGAAATTTTCTTATAAATTGTAAATTATTATGCAAATGTCAATTTTTTCCCTTCACAGATTTGAGAAGGTTTATACTCATAACCTGTATTACCTGGCTCAAGTCTACCAGCACATGGAGATGTTCGAGAAGGCTGCTCACTACTGCCACAGCACGCTGAAACGCCAGCTGGAGCACAATGCCTACCATCCCATGGAGTGGGCCATCAACGCAGCCACTCTGTCACAGTTCTACATCAATAAGGTCGGCATCCACAGCAGTTCCCCAGCAGCCTTGAGAGTGCAAGAGGCCGGGCCAGCAGTGCTGTCGGGGCAGGTGGCTGGTGTCTTGTTACTTAAAGCTGGGTGGAGAACACAGCCAGCTGCTTCAGCAAAACAGTACTGGGGTGCTTTGATGATGAATGTTTTGAATCTTTAAAAAAAAATAATGGTTTTATTTATTTATTTAATTTTTTGGTTTTTTTCGAGACGGGGTTTCTCTGTGTAGCCCTGGCTGTCCTGGAACTCACTCTGTAGACGAGGCTGGCCTCGAGCTCAGAAATCCGCCTGCCTCTGCCTCCCAAGTGCTGGGATTAAAGGCGTGCACCACCACTGCCAGGCTGGTTTTATTTACTGTTTGAGAATTTCATGCAGTATTTTGGTCATGATCTTTCCCTTCCCCCTCCATTTGAATATATTTTTTTTTTAAGATTTATTTATTTTATATATATGAGTACACTGTAGCTTTAGACACACCAAAAGAGGGCATTGGATCCCATTACAGATGGTTGTGAGTCACCACGTGGTTGCTGGGATTGAACTCAGGACCTCTGGAAGAGCAGTCAGTGTTCTTAACCGCTGAGCCATCTCTCCAGCCCTCCATTTGAGTCTTTAAGTGCTGATTTCTGATATGCCCCTGCATATTGCTAGCCCCTCAGAGGACAAATTACCTAACAGCAGTTCCGGTCGGTGTCAGCACAAGGTCATTTCACTTCTGGGATGTCTTACCTTCCATTGCAGATTTTTATCTTGCTGCAGATAAAGCTTTATCTTCGTGTAATGCTAATCTTACAACTATGAGAATTTGTCTGAGGAAGTTGACAGTTAAATGTGGGCTTTGATAAAAGCATGTGATGTGTTTCAGTTACTTTTCAGAATTAGCTGCTCTCTAATAATCAGTTTGGATGTTAGAAATACGTGCTGAGTTGTAGAGTTCTAGGGTTTATGACAGACTTCTGAACTGTCCCACCCGGACAGATTAGAGCACTGCAGCTGCCCAGTCACGTCACTCAGCGTTATGTTGTAGTTTGAGTTCATTTCTTCTCCAGTACCTTAGTGTCCTCTCTCTCTCTCTCTCTCTCTCTCTCTCTCTCTCTCTCTCTGTTTGTGTGTGTGTGTGTGTTGGAGGGGGCAGGGTGTCACTGTGTAGCCCTGGCTAGCCAAACTGGTTATCTATAGACCAGAGTGGCCTTGAACTCCAAGAGGTCTGTGTGCCTCTGCCTCCAGTGCTGTGACTAACAGCATGTACCACCGTGCCCAGAAGTGTAGCTCTAATTCCTAAAGCTCTGACATTGGGTAATTCTCAGCCCACCACCATCGCATCCCTCTCTTACCCCTTGGTGGCCTGCGCCTTCCCCTTCCCCTCAGCCTTTTCTGCACTAAGCCTTTCTTTGTTAGTTGGTTCTGCAAATGTGTTTAAAGTATTGTCCCAGCCAGGCAGTGGTAGTGCACGCCTTTAGTCCCAGCACTTGGGAGGCAGAGGCAGGTGGATTTCTGAGTTCGAGGCCAGCCTGGTCTACAGAGTGAGTTCCAGGACAGCCAGGGCTACACAGAGAAACCCTGTCTTGAAACAACAACAACAACAACAACAGCAAAAAGCCAAGGCTACACAGAGAAACCCTGTCTTGAAAAACCAAAAAAAAAAAAAAAAAAAAGTATCGTCCCATAGAGTATGACTCAGAAAAACTATTAGCAGGAGAGAAAGGGCAGCCGGTGACTGTAGCATCACTTCTAAGAGTTTGGTCTAAGTTCACGAGTGTAAGTAAGGCCTTCTGTATTCAGTCATCCCGAGCACCTGTAACTCCATTGCGTCGTGGTCATCATGGAGAGGCCCCTCTGCTGGCCCCTCCCTCCCTCAGCTGTTGGGGCCCCCTTGTTTGTTTTGTTTAGTAACTGTAAATGTCCTTGTTCAGTACAATTTTAATTAACACCTAAAACTCCATGAGTATTCATAGTACAGGAATGTCTTGATACTGAACATGTGACTTTGAAGTTGCTAAACATTACTTTTGTGGAGCATGGGGTAATTTTCATGAACCCTTTCCTGTAACCCAGACCTTTTGGGTTTTTCAACATCACAACCAGCTAAGTTCTGTTACAAAAAGAGAGCTTAGGGGCTGGAGAGATGGCTCCACGGTTAAGAGTACTGACTGCTCTTCTGAAGGTCCTGAGTTCAAATCCCAACAACCACATGGTGGCTCACAACCATCTGTAATGAGATCTGATGCCCTCTTCTGGGGTGTCTGAAGACAGCTACAGTGTACTTACATATAATAATAAATAAATCTTTTTTTTTTTTTTTAAGAAAAAAAAAAGAGAGCGTGAGCTTGAAACCATGTTTGAAAGTGATGTTGGTATTGTTGCCACATCCATCTGTTTCAGTTGTACTGCTTGTCCCACAGTAACCAGCTACCCAGAGGGCACAAGGCACTCTATCTTTAGCAGTGGCTGCTCATAGAAAAACAATCTGGACAGAGCCAAAGTGGTAATGCTGGTTAAGACCCTGTATAGAGCCAAGTAATGTTACTTCACGTGACCTGTAACTACCTTTTAGGTGGGATTTCATACTAACATTTGGAGGTGTGGCTGCTGCTGGCCTGTTGATGCCCATGGTACCCGGCTGTTCTCAATGATAACTCTGAATTCAGTGTGAAAGAGAGATATACTGCTATTGAGGTTCTACCAAATTAGTCTTTCAAGCTCATTCATAGGAAGCAGACATTCTCTCTAATGAGGGCGGCTTCCATCTGTAGGTAGACTTCATTCTGCTGGGTGATCCTGCATGTTTATGACAGATGGCAAGTGCTTGGGGTTGACAGAGATGTTCTTGAAGTCTTTAAGACATTTTCTGGGCCCAGATTTGAATCATGAGTTCTTCACAAGTGTTGGCAAAGTAGTTCCAAAAAGTTTATCTGTAGAAATCTGTTGACTTTAAAATGTGGTGGGTAGCCTGATTCTCTTGCCTCCTCCAAAGGTTTTAGAAGACAGTCTAGCGAAGAAGAGAGGACTCTCTTCCTAGTTTTTGATGGACTGGTAGAAATAGAAGAAGGATCTGGAAACCTCAAATGAGTTCACAGTCCTCTGACAGCGTAAATGGTCTAAGAATGGACTGTGTGTGGGACTTCGGGTATTTAGGCTGAACCTGAGGGTGTGGTGAGGGGAGCAGTACAGGGTGCCCTGTGTTCCTATCACAGTGCAGAATACTGTGACTGAGTGCACTGTCGGTCTTCGTCATCTCTCCAGCGGTTTGGACCATTATTAGGGGTGTGGGACACTTCGTTTATTCTCCGGGGTAGCTTTTTAAAGAACAGCACCAGCAACAACAGCTAGGTCATCCCCTTCGTAACTCTGCAAGGCCCCTTTAGTGGGGACTCTTCCCGACAGTGTCGCTCTCCCCATATTGATAGATGCTTCGAGTTGTAAACAAGGCTTTGTCATAGTTACATCTGTTCTTGCTTATTTCCCCAACAGCTCTGTTTTATGGAAGCCAGACATTGTCTATCAGCTGCTAATGTTATCTTTGGTCAAACTGGAAAAATCCCAGCTACAGAAGACAGTAAGTTTGTGTGTACGTTTCATTAGATGGTTTCTCACTAAGATGATCTTGCCTATTTTGGCCTTAAATTCTGGATCCTCCTGCCTTAGCTTCCTAAGGACTCCAGTTACAGGCGTGCACCATACCCAGGTTACTATGTAGTTAAAAACCTGTCTGGAATTCTGAAACTGTTAACTTTTTTTAGATTGGTTCCTTTTATGTGTGTGAGGGTTCTGTCTGCATGTGTGTATGTGTGCCACACATGGGCATGGTGCCTGCAGAGGTCAGAATAGGGCTCTCAGTCCACAGTACTGAAGTTAGAGGTGGTTGTGAGCCACAGTGTGGGAGCTGCGAACAGAACCAGGGTCCTCTGCAAAAGCAGCAAGAGCTCTTAACCCCGAAGCTGTCTCTCCAGCCCTCAAATCAGCATTGCTGTTTTTTATTTGTTTGTTTGTTTGTTTGTTTGTTTTGTTGTTTTGTCTTGGTTTGGTTTGTTGTTGTGTTTTTTTGTTTTTAAGACAGGGTTTCTCTATGTAGAATTGGCTGTCCTGGAACAACTCATTCTTTAGAGCAGGCTGGCCTTGAACCTACCTGCCTCCTGAGCACTGGGAGTAAAGGCTTGCGCCACTGCTGCCCAGCCCACTGTTCGTAATGTTTGTGGATTTGTACTCATTTCTTTCTGACCTAGTTGAGAGGAGGTTTTATACATTAGACTTTTTTACAACTGTAATACTTCAATGCATGTCTTCCTAAGAATGAGAATATCTTCAGCTAAGCGTAATGGCTCATGTCTGGAATTTCAGCACCCCAGAGGCTGAGGCAGGAAGAGTGCCACAAATCTTAGGCCAGCCTGGCCTGTGTTTCAAGTGTCAGGTCAATAGAGTAAGCCCCTCCCCGCACATGCGCAGAGGGGAGTCAGCAGGTTCAGGCCGTGCTACCTACAGTGCACATTCTGTCTCATCCCTCTGCTGTCCTCTAGGAACCCTTGACGGGTGTTTATCTAGTGCTAGACTACACAGCTCAAGGTTGTGTGTTGCCTTCCGCTGTCTCTTTGGTCTCCTGTCATCTGAGGCACTTCCTCCGCCTTTCTCTCTTTTCATCACATAACGTTTTGAAGAACAGGGGCTGGTCATTGCATACAATTTCTTTCACTTGGGGTTTGTGTGATGTTTCTTTTTGCCATGATTGACCTTTCAGTGTGCGTACTGTTTCCGTAAGGCTGTCTTCTCGTGCCGTCTTTCTTAGGTCTTGTTTGGTTGCTTCTGTGTGCATGTAGTGCTAAGGACTGAAGTGGGGCCTTGTGTGTGCTTGGCAAGCCAGTCCCCAGCACAGAGGCCGGGAGGTGTGGCCACAGCATTCCACACGAGTCTGTCACACACAGAGTACTGTGGATGTGGCATCTGTCAAAATAATTCAGCAACTTCTATTTAAAATATTTTAAATTGTATAAACTGATTGACCTAGTAAATTCTATTTCTAGAAATTGGTCCAGATTCTAGACAGATGTATATACAGAGATCTGTAGCCTAGAATTGTTCATAATAGGAAGAATTAGAAATAGCATATCCCCTCTGCTGGAAGAATGACTGAAACAAGAAGTATCTGTTTGCATGTAATAGTGTATTAAAAATAAAGCTTAGGAGTTGATGAATATATATCAATCTTATTTTCTTCATAATATATGAAGAAAAGCTACGGAAAGTGAACTATACATTGTGACAGTAGTTTTTACCTGCAGATGAGACATAAGAAAACCAGCGGCCACTGGGCACCGAGTGCTTCATGGCCGGGGCCTGAGTAGGCCATTGCTTAGTAAGGGTCCACTGCTGTGTAGTCAGGAAAAGCTGAGAGGACAGGGGAGAGTGCACAGTGCAGACGACACGACCGTAACCTCCAGTCCTGTGTGGTTTTAGCTCCTGAAGTTGAAGGAGACGTGCCGGAGCTTTACCATCAGAGGAAAGGGGAAATAGCAAGATGTTGGATCAAGTACTGCTTGACTCTGATGCAGAACGCGCAGCTATCCATGCAGGTATGGATGTCGAAGTGGCCTGCAGCTTCAGTGGGGCTGGCCCATCAGGCCCACTGTATGTTTTGCTGTTTTTGAGTTTTACTTCTGTGTGTGTGTGTGCGCGTGCGCGCCCGTTTGTGTAAGTAGAAGCAGGTGAGTGTTTAGGTGCCTGTGTGTATGCAGGCTTGGGTGCATGTAGATGTCTGCCTGTGAAACACAGAGGGCAACCCTGGGTTTTTTGAGACAAAGTCGCTCACTGGACCTGGGGCTAGGTGATTAAGTTGGGCAGGCTAGCCCAGCAAGCCCACAGGATGCACTTGTCTCTGCCTCCCCAGCACTTGGTACCATGCTCAGCATGTCTATGTAGGCCCTGGGGGTCCAACTGGGGTCCTCATGCTTATGGCTGGCACCCTCCTGACAGAAGTCTCTCTCCAGCACTACTCCTATTGTTTCATGGTAACAGTCTCTCTGTAGCCTAAGCCTCTCCATCGTCCTCCCTCAGTCTCCAGATGCTGGGAGAATGGGTGTGCTCTGCACCTGGTAGGACCATACACAGCACCACCTCGTTCTTCACTGGGCTGTAAGGACTATGGGGGATGGGGTCGGCATCACATCCTGATTGTTACGTAGTTGTCCCAGGAAATAGTGGTCATTATCCTCCAAAGATACTATCGCATTCCTTGAACTGCAGACTCTTTTTTTTGTTTGTTTGTTTTTCGAGACAGGGTTTCTCTGTGTAGCCCTGGCTGTCCTGGAACTCACTCTGTAGACCAGGCTGGCCTCGAACTCAGAGATCCGCCTGCCTCTGCCTCCCAAGTGCTGGGATTAAAGGCGTGCACCACCACTGCCCGGCTTATTTTTGATTTTTTATATATCTATTTAATTTAGTTGATTTATTTCTCTAGTGTGTGTGTGTACACACACACACGCATGCTCATGTGTGGGAGGTCAGAGGACAACTTGAAGGACACAGTTCATTTCTTCTACCATGAGGGTCCTGGGGAACAATCTCAGGTTGTCAGGATTGCTGGCAGATGCCGTCATATAGTACATGCTGGCCTGGGGCTCACTGTGTAACCTGCTCCTCAGCCTTGCAGCCCTCCTGTGATAGCTCAGCTGTGAAAGCTGGAATTACAGATGCGAACCAGCCACCTAGTGTCAGATTTTATCCTTAGGTTGACAATTTGTTTGGAACCACTAGCGTAGACCAGGCTGGCTTTGAACTCACAGAGGTCTGCCTCTGCCTCCTGAGTTTTTGTTGTTGTAGTTTGATTTGCTTTATTTTATGAATGTGAGGAGCTTTGCATGTCTGTGTACTACATGTGTGCCCGGTGCCCAAGCAAGTTAAAAGAGGGCATCAGATCCTCTGGAACTTAGAGACGGTTGTGAGCCTGAGTGCTGGAAGCTGAACCTGGGTCTTCTGCAAGAGAGCCAGCTCTCCAGCCCCAACTCTTTGTTCTTTGAGACTGGGCCTTACTGTGTATCTACAGCCAGCTTGGAAACATGCTTTTTAGCCCAGGCTAGTCCATTCTGCAGTCCTCCTGCCTCTGCCTCCTGAACGCTGGGATTACAGGTGTGTTCCCTGCTTCACTGTGGTCTCTCTCCTTTTCATCTAGGACAACATAGGAGAGCTTGATGTAGACAAGCAGTCGGAGCTCAGAGCGCTAAGGAAGGAAGAGCTGGATGAGGAGGAGCGCGTCAGGAAACGGGCTGTCCAGTTTGGGACGGGTGAGCTGTGTGACGCCATCTCTGCGGTGGAGGGGAAAGTGAGGTACCTGAGACCCTTAGACTTTGAAGAAGCCAGGGAGCTTTTCCTGCTGGGTCAGCACTATGTGTGCGAGGCGAAAGAGTTCTTCCAGATTGATGGGTATGTTACCGACCATATCGAAGTCGTCCAAGATCACAGCGCTCTGTTCAAGGTGCTTGCGTTCTTTGAGGCTGACATGGAGAGGCGCTGCAAGATGCACAAGCGCAGGATAGCCATGCTAGAGCCCCTGACTGTGGACTTGAACCCACAGTACTACCTGTTGGTCAACAGGCAGATTCAGTTTGAAATCGCACACGCTTACTATGACATGATGGACTTGAAGGTTGCCATTGCTGACAAGCTCAGGGACCCCGACTCACACATTGTGAGAAAAATAAATAGCCTGAATAAGTCCGCACTCAAGTACTACCAGCTCTTCCTAGACTCCCTGAGAGACCCAAACAAAGTCTTCCCTGAGCACATCGGGGAAGATGTCCTCCGCCCTGCCATGTTAGCTAAGTTCCGGGTAGCTCGTCTGTATGGCAAAATCATCACTGCAGATCCCAAGAAAGAGCTAGAGAATTTGGCAACATCTTTGGAACATTACAAATTTATTGTTGATTACTGTGAAACTCACCCCGAAGCTGCCCAGGAAATAGAAGTTGAGTTAGAACTTAGTAAAGAGATGGTCAGTCTGCTCCCAACGAAAATGGAGAGGTTCAGAGCCAAGATGGCCCTGACTTAAACCTTGGTCCAAAGGAAAGGAAGCATGCAGCCACTCCCTTTCCCCCATAGCAAGCGAGGCCCAGCCCCATGGTCACCTTCAGGCCAGGGCCAGAGGGATGCACTCTGAGCTCCAGAAGCAGTCAGGTGCCCGAGTCTATGCTAGGACCTTAAGCACCATAAATTAATAATTTATACCTAATTACATAAGTTGCCTTGCTAAAGTGACAGGTGTTTTGCATTTTCGATCGCTTGTTCTCCTATTTAAGTATAAACATCCCCTGCCTAGATCTCTAAATGTTAGTCCTTGTTGACTAGTACTTGTTGGATTTCATACTTGGAACAACACTGGGTAGTGCACCTAGTAAAAGAGCCTGTTGCTGTGTTGAATTTGAGGAAGGCACTTCATAGTGTCATTCTCTGTAAAATACTTACTTTCTTAAACTCCAAAATAAATCTTTCCCTTTTGAAAGTACTAAAAAGTTTATTAATAATGTTGCAAAATGGCTTATCTTAATTATAGGACTGAAGACCTTGCACATAATAAATTTACTTGTTTCAACTAGTAAATGCTTTTATTACCCCTTTTTTTTTCTTGTATGGTCCTTTAAAAAAAGATTTATTTGTGTGTGTGTGTGTGTGTGTGTGTGTGTGTGTGTGTGTGTGTGTACGTACCAAGTGTTTGTAGATCATGTGCCTGCAGTGACTGTGGAGGCCAGTAGAGGACACCAGATTTCCCTGGGACTGGAGGTACAGGCAGCTGTGGGTACTGGGGACCAAGCCCTGGGCCTCTGGAGGAGGAGCCAGTTCTTAGCCATTGAGCCATCTCTCCAACCTGTTTTCTTGTAAAAATATTTTTGACACTTTAAAGGTCTCACCTCATTTGGATCCAGAGAATAATACTTAAATGTTTTTATTAGCATATGTTAGTTATTCGTAGTTGGTTTCACTTTGGCATTTTCATACACATACGTAATGCATTCCAATCACACTGACCCTGTTATCCTCCCCTGTACCCTCCCATGTCCTCAGTCCCCTTCCTTAAAGAAGAATATTTTTCTAATAAGGCAGCACAGCGAGGAAATATCAAAATAGAAAACCTTGCTAGGAGTGCTGGTGCACTCCTTTATTTCCATCCAGTACTTGGGTGGCAGAGGCACAAGAATCTCTGAGTTCGAGGCCAGCCTGGTCAACACCAGGAGTCAGATGGAGGAAGCTTTGTGGGTTGGGGACAGGTTATATTTTATTCTAGGCACAGTGGTTCCTAGAATTTTAGCAAGATGACTGGCCAATCTGATTAGATTTTGTTTGTTTGTTTTTTGAGACAGTGTTTCTCTGTGTAGCCCTGGCTGTTCTATAGATCAGGCTAGCCTTGAACTCACAAAACAACTGCCTGTTTCTGCCTCCCATGTGTTGGGATTGAAGGTGTACACCACCACCTCATGCTCTGATTAGAGTTTTTAGAAGACCAGCTCCTGGACTGGGAACATGGTCCAGGTGATAGGTGCTTGCCCAGCATGCCCAGAGGCCTGAGTTCAACCCCAGCACCACATAAACTAGACGTGGTGCTCCTTGCCTGAGGACACAGGAGGAACAAACGTTTGAGGTCTGTTTTAGCTACCCACAGAATGTGAGGCCAACCGGGGCTATGTGAGGCCCTGTCTGGAAGAGTGAGAAGAAGGAGCAAGAGCAGTAGCTTCTGCAGTTGATCCAAGTCAGAGACAAGGCAGCTTGGACCAGGATGATGGGGTAGGGAAGGTCACCCTCTGGTTTTAAAGCAGAAATCATGGGCCATGCTAAAGGTTTTTAAGGAGAAAGAATCAAAAGCCACAGTGGAGGAAGCACACAGGCAGAGCGTGTTTTAAGTGAGGCCTAGAGGGTTAGAAGCTAGAGTTCTGTTTGGGTCACGTTGAGTTGAGGATGTTAACCCTGAAATGAAATACCGCTGGTTAATAGCTTTTCATGAGAGCTTCCTACAAGGGAGTGGAAGAAGCTCAAAGGAGCCAAAGAGGGCTGGGAAACTTCTTGAGGACAGAGGTGGGACAGGGGATCAGCTCCTAAGAGAAGGGAGAGTAAGCGCACGTCCTGTTCCAAGCCTTTCTTTTACTGATGTGATGTGTAGGAGTGATTTTCATGTGTGTATGTGCACCAGGCGTGTACAGTGTCCTGAGAAGTCAGAGGAGGGTGTCAGACTCCATGGAACTGGAGTTAGAGATGATCGTGAGCCACCACATGGGCTCTGGGAACCAAAGGGTCCTTTGCAGGAGCAGCAAGTGCTCTTAACTGCTGAACCATCTCTCCCCACCCCAGCCCCACACACACCAAGCCTTTTTTTGATATGGTCATTTTCATAACCTCATTTTAATGTTTGTTTGTTTCACAAGCACCTGCTGAGCTTCGGGTGCTACGCTTTGAGGCTATGCTACAGCTCACTGTCTTTTGTCTTTGCCTCTCTTCTTTCCCGGAAGTGTTAGCTTGATTCAAAGGGTAAACGGCCAAGTAGTACAAGTAGTGACCTGAAAACTGGTCTTCATCCTTTGTCACGTGCTCTCTGTGGCTTTTCATACTGGGACACTTTGTGTCTGGTTGGCAGGAGAGATCTCATCCTGTATTCTCCTGGCACATGCCTCCTAAAGGCTGCTTCCCTGGAGAGCCCTGTCTCCCATGTTCTGCTCTCAAAGCCCCCTGACACTCACGATACAGAGGACAGCAAAGAACTTGTGTTCATGAGGTTTAAAACAGATGCTATCGAAACGGAGCAGTCGGTGAGTGGCAGGCCTGTTTGAACCATGGATCTCTGACAAAACTAAGCTACTGGTCCTGCCAGTTCCATGAGAATGGACCTTGAGAAAAATTCTTCACAAACCACTAAGTCAAGTAGACATGAAAAGGGGAAAATTGACCTGAAATTCCACATTATCCAAACCATAATTAATTACAGCCACATGAAGAGGGTTTTTCAGTTACCAGTTTCGTTTCTAAGTAGACGTTACATCTGCCAGTCTTTCCATAGCCATTCTGAGAGAGTGTCCAGTTTTCATTTATTGGGAACAGTTTCTAATCATGAGTTGTGAAAACAGAACCCTCAAATCTTTGGATGACAATAGTATTTTTAAACTACCCAGTATATATGGGGACACATTTATTTTTCTCTTTTTGCTTGTTTTTGGCTGAGTCATCTCTCCAGCCCTGTGTTTTGTTTTGTTTGTTTGGTTGGTTGGTTTGATTTGATTTTTTGAGACAGGTTATCTCTATATAGTCCTGGCTGGTCGGGAACTCACCCTGTAGACCAGACAGACCTCTAATTCGCCCCATAGCCATGGCTGGCCTTGAACTCACAGAGCTGTGCCTGCCTCTGTCTCCAAGTGTTGGGATTAAAGGCGTGTGCCAACACCCACAGCTAAAATTATTTTTCAGCATCATTTTGACATGCTAGGAGCTTCTGTGCATTAAGCCCAATGTCCGTTGTACTGTACCTCCAGACTCTATTAGTAGATTTAGGGAAAAAAACTAGGATTGGAAAACAATTTCAAGAAAGTAACCCAAAACTGGGCTGGAGGTAGAGGTCCTACTGTGCATAAGGTCCTAGGTTCAAGTCCCAGCACTGCACAGACCTAGTGTGGGGGCACATGCCTACATCCCAGTACTTGAGAGATAGAGGCAGGGGGGACAGGAGCTCAAGGTCACCTTTGGCTGCACAGTGAGCTTGCCCGTAACTTTAAAATCCAGCCAGGCTCTTCAGGCAGGTCTTCCCTTTCTCAGGAAGGTCATGACCCAATGTTATATGTTTATCTACAGGAAATGACAAGGTTGTATAATGATGTTCTATGTAAACATGAGGCTCGAAAATACAGTGAAGAAAACCTGAGGTGCGTGCTGGGTGCACTGTGACCTGCAGCCGTCGCCACCAGCTGTATCAGTGCAGAGCTTTGGCTGGCTTCCTTCTGAACGCCTCACTTAGGGTCCCCGAGTGTCTTCATCTTTGCTGTTATCAGCAGACTTGTCACGATCAGTGATCTCTGATTTGGTCACCCAACAGCTGTTCTGCAGAGGCTCAGAGAGTAACCCAACAGTGGAAAGTCTTAACAGTGTAAGCCCAAGTAATGCCCACTGCCTGTGACGTGCACGGCACTGGAGGGGGAGGGGCTTTATTAATGTTAAAGACCTGCCGTCCTTCTGTATGGTAACTAAAGAGGTGCAGGCTCTGCTCCCATGCAGTTAGTCATTCATTTCCTTCTTTATATGGTGCGCATGAAAATCTAACTTCTTCCCACTTACACATAAGTGGAAGTGACTTGTCGGAAAGTAGCCTAAATTTTACTCATTGAAGAGATCTCAGAGTCCCAAATTGTAAAAAAAAAAAAAAAAAAAAAAAAAGTAGCTAATTCCAGGGGCTGGAGAGGTGACTCAACAGTTAGGAGCACTGGCTGCTCTTGCAGAGGACTGGGGTTCAATCCCGGCACCCACTTGGCAGCTCACAATTGTCTGTAACTCCAGTTCCAAGGGATCTGACACCTTCACATAGACATGCATTAAGGCCAGAACACTAATGAACATAAAAATAAGTAAACCTTAATAAAATAAAATAAAATAACTCCAAAGCCCCACCCACTCTTTACTTCTTAGTTAAAAAAAAAAAACCAGAGCCTTAGACTGTCGAGATGGCTCAGTGGATAGAACATGTGGGCTTGAGTTTAGTCCTGGGACTGACTCCTGCAAGTTGTCATCTGACCTCCACACACACCTCTCCCCATACAATCAATCAATCAATGATTTTTTTTTTTTTTTTTTTTTTGGTTTTTCAAGACAGGGTTTCTCTGTGTAGCCCTGGCTATCCTGGAACTCACTCTGTAGACCAGGCTGGCCTCGAACTCAGAAATCCGCCTGCCTCTGCCTCCCAAGTGCTGGGCTTAAAGGCGTGCGCCACCACTGCCCGGCCTTTTAAAGAAGATTTTAACCATACAAAGTAGTGAGTTTTCTTATGACATTTCTATACATATATGAAAATAATAGATTTTGATGTGCAAATTCAGCAAGGCATGTCCAACAAATCTAAAGGCTATGTGTGAATGTTCTGGCTTGAAATTCGCTTATTTGTTTTAAAGGAGTGTCACTCTTAATTCTCGGGTGCTTCTAGAAACAGGCAGATACCCTCCAGAGCACCTGATAATAAGGTGTGAGAGGCCTTTGAAACTGGGACATGCACCTTCATGTCTGATGGCACACATCTGTAATCCCAGTAAAGGCAGGAAATTCAGACGCTCGGGGCCACCCACCACTTCATAGAGAGGTCAAGGCCAGCCTGAGGTACGAGAGACCTGGAAGGGGACGGGGCAATGGTAGTATGCAACTTTGATTCCAGCACTTGGGAGGCAGAGACAAGCTGATCTCTGTGAGTTCTGTCTCTCTACCTCTCACTCCCTGTGACACACTTCCCCAACAAAGCCACATTATACTGGCCTCGAACTCAAGAGATCCGCCTGTCTCTACCACCCAAGTGCTTGAATTAAAGGCATGGCGCCATCATGCCTGGCTGCAGAAAACATTTTTAACAAAGTATTGGAAAAAAAATTTCCACCAGGTGGTGGGAGTACATGCCTTTCATTCCAGCACTGGGGAGGCAGAGACAGGAGGATCTCTACGTGTTTGAGGCCAGCTTGGTCTACAGAGCAAGTTCCGGGAAAAAAAGAAAAAAAGAAAATCTACCCAATATAAAAAAGGAAGTGTGCTTATCATTGTACAAGAAGCATATAGAACATGAGACAGACATGATTAAAACACTAATCGGGGCTGGAGAGATGGCTCAGAAGTTAAGAGCACTGGCTGCTCTTACAGAGGACCCAAGTTCAATTCCCAGCACCACATGACAGATCACAGCTGTCTATAACTCCAGTTCCAGAGGATCCAACACCCTCACACAGACATACACAAACATAAAATTAATTAATTTTTAAAAAGGCAGTAATCACACAGAAAAAGGAGAATATCAATAGCTGCAAAAGAAAAGAGCAAGTCACATAATAAAGGTAGGCCCTACCCCCTAGAGTAATACCCAGTGGAGACTGTAAAAGCCAGGAGGCCTGTCCAAGCTCTAAGAGACCACAGAGGCCAGCCCAGACTGTAATACCCAGCAAAACTACTGAGGATTTCTGCTTACTGCTTGCTCACTTGCTTATAGAACACAGGACTATCAGCTCAGTGATGGGACCACCCACAGTCTTAATCACTAATTAAGAAAATGACCTACAGGTCTGTCAATAGCCCACTCTCTCTGTGTAGCCCTGGCTGTCCTGGAACTCACTCTGTAGACCAGGCTGGCCTCTACCTCCCGAGTGCTGGGATTAAGGGCGTGCGCCACCACTGCCCGGCTTAATAGCCCAATCTTATTGGAACATTTTTGAATTGAGGTTCCCTCCTCTCCAGTGACTCTACCTTGTGCTAAGTTGACATAAAACTAGCTAGCACTTTCTCTACATGGTCGGGCTGTCCTGAACTCACTTTATAGACCTTTGCTGGTCTTGAACTAACAGAGATCTGCCTGCTTCTGCCTCCCAAGAACTGAGATAGAAGGTGTACACCATCATGTCTGGCTAAGACTTCTATAATAAAAACTTTAAGACACCGAAGAAAGAAATTGAATTTGGCATTAGAAAAAGGAAAGATCTCCCATGTTTGTCAATCAGTAGGATTAGTATTGTGAAAATGGCCATCTTACCAAAAGCAGTCCACAGATTCAATGCAGTCCCCATCAGAATTCCAGCACAATTCTTTATAGATATTAAAAAAAAATCTTCAGTTTCGCATGGAAACACACAGAGACAAGGGTAGTTAAAACAATCCTGAGTAATTAAAAGAGCTGCTGCCAGTATCACAGTTTCAGATCTCAAGTTGTATTACAGAGCCAGAGTCCTACAAACAGCATGATATTGGCAGAAAGCCACGTTAGTCACTGGGACTGAACCCAAGACCACACATCTCCACATGCCTATGGGCATCTACATTTTTTATTTATTTTTATGTGCATTGGTGCTTTTGCCTGCATGTGTGAGGGTGTCAGATCTTGGAGTTATAGACAGTTGTGAGATCCCATATGGGTGCTGGGATTTGAACCCAGAGCAGTCAGTGTTCTTCACCACTGAGCCATCGTTCCAGCCCCAACTCCTAATTTTTGACAAGCCAAAAATATATACTGGGGGCGGGGGGCAGCATCTTCAACAAATGGTGCTGGTCAAACTGTATACATGTAGAAGAATGTAAATAGATCCATATTTATCACCCTGGCCAAATTCATTGCCAAATGGATCAAGGACCTCGACATAAGACCAGAAGATTCCCTGAACCTGTAAAAGAGACAATGAGGAATGGCCTTGAGCTCATTGGCACAGGCACCAAGAGTAACAATTAGTAAATGGGACCTCATAAGACTGAAAATCTTCTGTACCAAGGACACCAGCAGTCAGGCAAAGCAGCAAGTTACAGAACAGGGAGAGAGGATTAGTATCTAAAACACATAAAGAACTAAATACCTGAACATCAAGAAAACAACCCAATTCAAATATGGGGCAGAGAAGTAAGGGATTCCCAAAAGATGAGACACAAATGGGGGGGGGGGGGGAGAAACACCTAAAACCATCCTGCATCCTTAGCCATCACAGAAATGCAGATTAAAGCGAGAGTTTTATCTTACCCCGGTCACAATGACCAAGAGCAGTAAGACAAACGACAGCTCATGCTGAGGAGGAGGAGTAGGAGGAGCACTCATCCACTGCTGTGGGAGTACAGACTCGTACAGTCACTATGGAAACCAGTGTGGCAGGTCCTCAGGAAGCAGTGATCTCCGGATCCAGCTCTATAACTCTTGGGCATCTACCCAACGGGCTCTGCATCCCACTACAGAGACACTTGCTCCTCCCGGTTCACTGTTGCTCTGTTCATAACAGCCAGAGACTGGGAACGACCTAGGTGTCCATCAGCTGAAGATGGATAATGAACCACTAGTGGTACATTTATACAATGGGATATTACTCAGTTGTTAAGAAAAATTAAATTTGCAGGTAAATGGGTAGAGCTAGAAACAGTGAGATAGCCCAGACCCAAAAGACAGACGCTATATATTTTATATGTGTATGTTAGCTTTTAAGTTTTTGCTATGTGTACTTCCTAACCACAGAGGTTAGGTACCAGGTAAGGGACCAGAGGGAGGAGGCTACCTTCCAAGGAAAGAGAAATAGACTATGGTGCTGTAAAGAGAAAGGGGAAACTAGAACAGGAGGATTAAATGGAGAGGGGGATGGGCGCCAAGGTAAAGGGCTGAGAAGGAAGCTAGCGCTTTCATACACAGGGGCCTGGAACCAGAAACTCGCTTTTAGTTCCCAACGGGACCCAACATCCCAGCAGCCTCCTGTCGCCTAGCAGCTACAGCTGTCCCCCTTTGCACTCCTGTCCTGGGGGGATTCTGCTGGCTCCGCCACAGCTCTGGGTCTCAGGTCCGAAGGGAAGGTTTCCCAGGTGACAAGCAGACACTCCCTAAAGACTCCTGAAGAATATTCTAGTCTGCCCTCAGGGAAGCAAGGAAAGGGAAAGCAGGTTATTTAGAAACACAGCACAAGGGGGCTGGAGAGACGGCTCAGCGGTTAAGAGCACCTCTTCCAGAGGTCCCGAGTTCAGATCCCAGCAACCGCACGGTGGCTCACAACCATCTGTAATGGGGTCTGATGCCCTTTTCTGGTAGAAACAGCACACAAGCAGCATGTCTCGTGGACCCTAATGGAAAATGCCAATGGTCGCCCTAGTGGTGGCACCAACTATTGACGACAGGTAAAGCCGGACTGTCTCTTAAGGACTCGACTTGCTTGAAGTGGAGTAGATCCTCTTGGATCCCCCATTCTTACCTAATAAGGGATATGGTCTAGTGAGGTCTGACCCGGAGGAACTCCCGGTAGAGTAGGGTGGAGTTAGCAGTTCCAGCGCACTTTAGCAAGAGCAAGTGCAGTACCGATACCGTCCTTGAGGTGGAGCTCAAGGGTGACGATGTCTTCTGAGTAAATGGAGAGCTGCAGTGAACGTGTGTGTGTACGCGCGCGCGCGCGCGCGCGCGCCTGAAGGAATGGAGCCACCAGTGGCTGTTACTGACACAGTAGCCACACTGTAGAGAAAGACTCACCCACCATTGGGCTCTGCTGCCCAACAGTTGATAAGGCTCACCCAGGGCAGACTGTGCCAAGTACTCCGGGCACCTAGGATGTGAGCCCTCCAACCATTATGAAGCACAAGCTGTAACCAAGGCTCAAGCCAAAGCTGATGGGTGTCTAAGATGGTGAGCCTTGTGTGGTGTTCTGCTTAGACTCTGGTGCCAGCTGTTGGGACAAAACATTATTCTGAGGCGGAGGCTGTAACTTAGTGGTAGCTTGACTGGAATGTCCAAGACCCTGAGGAACACCCTGACATCTCAAAACCAAACCCAAACGTCCATGAAGCATTTGATTGGAAGATAGGATTTTTGTTTTGTTTTGTTTTTTTGTTTTTTTGTTTCGAGACAGGGTTTCTCCGTGTAGCCCTGGCTGTCCTGGAACTCACCCTGTAGACCAGGCTGGCCTCGAACTCAGAAATCCACCTGCCTCTGCCTCCCAAGTGCTGGGATTAAAGGCGTGCGCCACCACTGCCCAGCTAATTTATTTTTTTAATTAGTAGACTTTGTGTAAAACAGATTACCAAGATGGACCTGGGGTTTACAACTGCCATCCCTACAGAGATTCAAGATCATCTGTGACTTCATTTGAGTTTCAAATTAAAAAAAAACAAAACAAAAAGCAGATTCCCTTCCCAAATGTGGTGGCCCTGGTTCAATTAGACAGTCCTAAGGCTGCAGCTCCCTGGGGGCGAGGAAGGACCCTGTTCCCAGATTGCCCTTGAATTTGGAACTTTGATGGCAGCTTTGCTAGAATCTCTGTCCTTCCCTAACTGCCCTGCAGGTTTTAGACTCACTGAGCTCCACCACAGCACAGCCCAGTCCCCCAAACAAGTAAGCTGGGTGTCATTGAAGATAGGAACACAGGTCCAGGCATCGAGGCACACACTGGGAACACAGGTCCAGGCATCGAGGCACACACTGGGAACACAGGTCCAGGCATCGAGGCACATACTTGGAGGTGGAGGCAGGAGGATCAGAAGTTCAAGAGAGTTCAAGTCTCTCTGGATTTGAAGGGAAGTGGGTTATCTGGGAAGGGGGCTCATCACTGTCTTAACTATTTATAATGGAAGCATCAGTCTCCATCTGTGTTAGAATGTTAGTGTAAACCAGGGTGTGGTGGGGTGCACACCTGTTGTATCACACCTAGGATGGCTGAGGCAGGAGGATGGTGAGAGAGGTCAGCCTGGGCCACACAGGGAGAGCCATGTCAGGAACTAATGAACCATCAATATTCTTTTAAAGCAAGTACACACAGCTGGGCAGTGGTGGTGCACGCCTTTAATCCCAGCACTTGGGAGGCAGAGGCAGAGGCAGGCAGATATCTGAGTTGGAGGCCAGCCTGGTCTACAGAGTGAGTTCCAGGACAGCCAGGGCTACACAGAGAAACCCTGTCTCGAAAAACCAAAAACAAAAGCAAGCACACAGGAAGAGCCCCAGCCTCTGCCCTGGAGGTTCATCCGTTGATGTTTTCCCTCTCTGTCCCCATGCCTTGTGGCTGTCATATAAGAAGCCAAAGTTTACCGCCAAGACCTCTGCCTGCGTCTCAGCCATGCCAAGCAACAGCTGTGACCTTGGCCTCAAGCCTTTTGCTCGCTCAGCCTCCTACGCTAGACGGTTTTATGTCAACCTGACACACGCTAAAGGGGTCGTCTGAAGGGATGGGACCTCAGTTAAGATAATACCTCTGTAAGATCCAGTTGTAGGGCATTTTCTTTTCTTTTTAAAGATTTATTTATTTATTATATGAGCACACTGCAGCTGTCTTCAGACATACCAGCAGAGGGCATCGGATCCCATTACGGATGGTAGTTTGCTACGTGTGGTTGCTGGGAATTGAACTCAGGACCTCTGGAAGAGCAATCAGTGCTCTTAACTGCCGAGCCATCTCTCCAACTCCTGAAGGGCATTTTTTTAATTAGTGATTCATGTGGGAGGAACCAGCCATTGTGGATGAGACCGCCTCTGGGCTGATAGTTCTGGATTCTATAAGAAAGCAGGCTGAGCAAGCCAGGGAAAGCAAAGCAGTAAGCAGCATCCCTCCATGGCTTCTGCATCAGTTCCTGCCTCCAGGATCCAGCTCTGTTTGAGTTCCTGTCCTGACTTCCTTTGGTGATGAACAGTGATGTGGAAATATAAGCCAAATTAACTGCCCCCACCTCCCACCCCTACCCCCCCATCTTGTTTTGGTCATGGTATTTCACTGGAATAATAGTAACCCAGAGGGAGATGCCTCCCTGTCCTTGTCTGTAACACAAATTTGTAGAAAATAATAGTTATCAGCTTTGTTGGAACAGTTGAGGGGTTGGTGAGCAGACTTAACACGGGACCTTGCAGAAGGGCTGTGCAGATGTTGGCCTCTGCAAGGTAGTCTCCCGCTTTCTTACCTGGCGCTGAGCACTTGAAGCAGGGACCATTTCAGTCTTCTTACTCTCTGCCTGCTTTGTTTATTTGTTAGTTTGTTTTGGTGTTTTGAAAAGAAGGGTCTCGTCTACCCCACGCTGGTCTCAACTCTCGGATTACCCCGCCCAGAGCCACCGCACCCAGTATCCCTTCTCTTTTTAAACAGAGTTTAAAGTGAATTCCAGCAAGTGAACAAGGAAAACTCTGGGACCGAACAAGCAAGACGGAACAAGCAAGAGGGATACAGAAACGGAAACCCTTAGGGAGCAGAGCTAGCTTCGAGCTTACTGTAACTGCTGAGAAAGGGGAAACTTGAGGGTTACACAATTCCGTGCTGTCGTCCGTCCGTGAGGTAAAGGCAGCTAACGGTTGCCCAAGGCAGGACCTCTCTGCTTCCTTAGCTACTTTGTGATTCCCACAAAATGGAAGTGTTTCTGCCCCTGAGGGAGGACCAGTTGTCCTTAGAGAGTCCCCTGCCCATCTCCAGTGGAGCCAACAGAGAAGGCCTCTGACCAGAGACCTAATCTCAAAATAAGGCTTTAGTTTCTGAAACTAAAAGTCTCTGGCAGAGGACAAAAGATACTTGGTACATTGCAGTTAGACTGCTGGTAGCTGCGCTCCGTTCCTCTCCGTCTCAATTCAAGGTTCAGAGGAACCTTGACCCTGGGCTCAGGCTGCTCAGTCTATGTCTGGGTCTCCTCCAGTCGGTGCCAACTCCCACTCAGGCCTCCTCAGTGCACTTCATCCGACCCAGCACTCAGTAAAGACTTTCTGAGTATATCTTTCATGCAAGGCTCCAATGCTGAGCTGCGTTTCGGGAACCCGTACCCTTAGCATCTGGGAACTCAGAGGAAGCCTGCCAACTTGTGAATTCAATTCCTAGCAACCACATGATGGCTCACAACCATCTGTACAGCTACAGTGTACTCACATACATAAAATAAATAAATAAATATTTAAAAAGATTCGTCATTGAGCTGGGGGTACAGATCAGTTGGTGGAGAGCTTGCCTAGCATGCTTTGAGGCCCTGGGTTAGAGCGCCATCATGACATAAGTCTGATGGTATATGCCAGTAATCTCAGCAGTCGGGGTGGAGGCAGGAGGATTAGGCATTTAGGGTCATCTTTGGCTAGATGGTAAGTTTGAGGCAGGCCTAGGATACATGACTCAAAAAAAAAAAGCATATCTCTGGGTATGACGGGATGCACTCGTGTTCCCAGCATTCAGGAAGCTGAGGCAGGATGTTTACAGGTCAGTGTTAGCCTGGGCTACATAGACTATATCTCAACAGCAATAGAAAGGATCTTCTCTTAGGGATGGTGTATTAGTCAAGGCACGCAGACGAAGAAGAGCAAGCTTCCTTCTTCCAATGTCCTTATGTAGGCCTCCAGCAGAAGGTGTGGCCCAGATTAAAGGCGTGTACCACCACGCCTGAAACTTGTGTCTTCCAGACTCAAGATCTGGGTCACAGGTGAGCCTTCTAATTCTGGATTGTAGTTCACTCCAGATTAGTCAAGCTGACAATCAGGAATAACCGCTGCAGACGGTGGCAGATGTGCCCGTTCCTGGGCAGGGGATATCATACCACTAACCTGTGGGAGGTCCTCAGGTCGAGCGTTCAGTGCTTGTCGTAGCTGGGACTGGACTGTGAAGCGTTGTTCAGCTTTATATCAAGGCTTCCAGATTTGAGCTGTGGTTTTCTGTACCTTGTCATCTTGGAGATGTGTTGTGGTTTACCTTTCTCCAATGTTCCCCAAAAGCTTATGTGTTGAAGGCTTGGTACCCAATGGAACTGTTTAAAGTGGACCTTTGGGAGCCGACTGAATCCCGAGGGCTCCAACTTCATGAGAAAATTCATTCATTTGTGGGATTATAGCTTAGTGGACGTAAGGGGCACCCCTCCACTGCCAAGCGGCTACATTAGTGGCTCTCAGAGCTTCCTAACACTGTGACCTTGCAAAACGCGGCTTATGTTGTGGTGACCCCCAACCCTAAAGTTATTTTCGTTGCTACTGTAGTTGTGCTACCATTCTGAACTGTTGTGTAAATATCTGTGTTTTCTCACAGTCTTGGGGTAGGGGTAGGGTTGAGACCCACAGACTGAGAACCATTGTTCTAGAAGGTAAGCAGTTTCCAGTGCTCCGCACTTCCACCAGGATGTGCTGTCTCCACACAGGCCCAAAGCAGCTTGGCCAAGCAGCTCTAGTCTAGAACCTGAAACTGTCAATCAAGACGCTTTCCATTTTATGGATTCTAAAAATATAGAATGGGTATTTTTTTTTATTTATTTATTTATTTATTTATTTATTTATTTATTTATTTACTTATTTTGGTTTTTTTCTGAGACAGGGTTTCTCTGTGTAGCCCTGGCTATCGTGGAACTCACTTTGTAGACCAGGCTGGCCTCGAACTCAGAAATCCACCTGCCTCTGCCTCCCAAGTGCTGGGATTAAAGGCGTATGCCACAACTGCCCGGCCCTAGAATGGGTATTTTTGTCCCAGTGAAAGGCGCTGATGTCTGACACATCTGGTTTCTCTTCAAACCACCAGATCTCACTCCCCTGTCATGTGGGAGAGGGGCAGAGGCAGAGTCTTAAGGGGCAATAGGAGGGGTCTCTGAAAGCCACACCCAGGTCCTCTTACAACTGTGAGTAATTAATTCACATCCGCTCCAATCTTTGTGGAAGGAAATAGATTCGAAAGGGTAAAGGAGCCAGGCAGAGGTTGCACAAGCATTTAATCCCAGCACTTAGGGGTGGGGTGGGTAGAGGCAAGCAGGTCCAAGGCCAGCCTGGTCTACAGGGCCAGTTCCAGGGCAACAAGGTTACACAGAAAAACTCAGTATCAAAAACAAACAAACAAAAAAACCAACAGTAAAGGAAACCTCCCCTCCCCCAAGGTCACGAGGTCACAGTTCTAGAAGGTGGCAGTTATCTGGCTCCACTGAAGGGGTGCCCAAAGCCAGGCTCTCTTCCACCAGGGCCACCTCCTCTAGGAACCTGCAAACCAAAGACTCCATAGCAGAAGCAGCGAGAGAGCTGATCCCATGATCAGCCAGTGGTGGGGACAAAACTTTCCTCAAAGGTCCTACCTTATAGGAGGTGGGTGGTTTCTACTGGGAGCCTCTCTCTCTCTCTTTGAGCGCTAGGTGCAAGCTCACATGAGTCGAGGGAGGCCTTCGTGAGTAACCACGAAGAGAAGAAAAGAGGAAGCCACTGCCTTTCTGTGGAAACTTCTCTGAAAACTGTTGGGTACAGGATGTGTCATTGGTCGGTGCAGGAGGTTGTGACAGCCACGATGGCTTCAGTGTCTCCTCAGCCCCTCCAGTGACTGATGTCACGCAGAGAACCTCAGCCTTCCTGGTCCTGGGATCTGACGGGTGGGTGGGAGCAAGCAGACCACAGTGGTTCTGAAGTATGACTTCGCACGCAGTGTCATGAGGGGGCTGGGGTTCATTCCCTGAGCTAGGTGCCTGTCCTAGTTAGGGTCTCTATTGCTGTGATGAAACACCATGGCCAAAGCAAAGGAAAGAGTCTTAGGCTTCCACATTCATAGCCTATGGTTGAGGGAAGTCAGAGCAGGAACTCAAACTAGGCAGGAAGCTGGAGGCAGGAGCCAATGCAGAGGCCGTGGAGGGGCGCTGCTTGCTGCTGCTCCGCCTGCTTTCTCATGGAACCCAGGGTCAGCAGCCCAGGGGTGCTTCCATCCCCAAAGGGCTGGGTCCTCCTTTATCAATCACAAATTAAGAAAATGCCTTGCAGGCTTGCCTACAGCCTGGTCTTATGGAGGCATTTTCTCAATTGGGTTTTTTTCTTTCCAGATGACTCGTAGCCTGCGTCAAGTTGACAGAAATCTATCCAGCACAGTGCCCCATTCCCTGGCCCCAAAGGCCTGTCTTACACCAGGAAGACTCTCTTCAGTCTGTCACCATGCAGGTTCTCTGGCCTTTTCGAAGGCCCAGACACCTTGGAGAATTTTATAAAACTGTCCACCCATGTCTGAGTTAAAAGCAAGTACCCCCTAGTCCTGGTCAGTGATTTCGGAGAAATTTACAGGATTTTCCCCGGCTCTGTCAGGAAGTCCCGAAGGCCCCTGGGCTTTTGGTAAACCCCTGCTAACCCTCCTGGAAGCCCCTGTTTCTGAATAACCCTGTGTGAGAACTGTAGCTATGAGAAGCCCTTGAGCACCTGAGAGGCGCTGTGAGCGCAAAGTGGCTTTGAAGGTTTAGGATCAAGAAGACTGTAGCTCGGTGCATAGCCCTGGGTTTAAACCCTAGTGCCAAAGGAAAAGGAAAAACCAAGGCTGAGGTACACACCTGGCACTCTGGCATTGGGAGGCTGAAGCCAGAGGAGGACTACAAGTTTGGGGCCAGCATGGGTTGCACAACAAGATCATATCTCTAAGAAAACAAAATAGAGGCTGGAGACATGGCTCAGTGGTTAAGAGCACTGACTGCTCTTCCAGAGGTCCTGAGTTCAAATCCCAGCTCACAACCATTTGTAGCAAGATCTGATGCCCTCTTGTGGGGTGTCTGAAGACAGCTACAGTGTACTCATACATAAAATAAATTTTAAAATAAAATTGTTTCAAAAAAAAATAAAGAAAAAATAGAGCCAATTTTTAAAAATGGTTATAGGGTGGTGCATATAATTGTGATGCTTCAAAAGCAGAGGCAAGAGCAGCTGTTCAAGGTTCACTATGAACAAGCTCAAGGCTAGCCTGGGCTACATGAAACTTTTTTTTTTTTAAGGTACAGAATGCTTAATGATTTTTTAATTTTTTTATTTTTTAGTTTTTTGAAACAGGGTTTCTCTATGTAGCCCTGGCTGTCCTGGACCTCACTCTGTAGACCAGACTGGCCTCGAACTCAGAAATCCACCTGCCTCTGCCTCCCGAGTGCTGGGATTAAAGGCGTGCGCCACCACTGCCTGGCCTGCTTAATGATTTTTTATTGAGGCATTAAACTAAAGTTGACTTGGAGTTGAAATTTACATTTACCATTAGAATGTTTGGGGTGTGGTGGTACATGTCTTTAATCCCAGCACTCCACAGGCAGAGTCAGGTGATCTCTGTGAAGTCAAGGCCAGCCTAGTCTACATAGTGAGTTCCAGGACAGCCAGAGCTACATAGAGAGGCCCTGTCTCAGAGAAAACAAAGAACTGAAAAAAATTAATATGTGGCTGAGATACAGCTCAGTGGTAAAGTGCTTGCTTACATGCAGAAGGCTTTGGGTTTCTCTGTGTAGCCCTGACTGTCCTGGAGCTCACTCTGTAGACCAGGCTGGCCTCGAACTCAGAAATCCGCCTGCCTCTGCCTCCCGAGTGCTGGGATTAAAGACGTGCGCCACCACTGCCCGGCGCTTTGGTTTTTTTGAGACAGGGTTTCACTATGTAGCCGACTGGCCTGAAACTCACATAGATCTGCCTGTCTTTGCTTCTGCTTCTGCCTCCAAATACTGGGATTAAAAGTTCCTGCCACTGTGTCTGGCCCTTTTTAGTTTTTAAAACCACGTCTTGGGTACTAGAGAGATGGCTCAAGAGTTCAGAATACTTGTTGCTCTTTCAGAGCACTGGGGTTTGATTCCCAACATACACAGAGAGGCTCATAACTGTGTGTAACTCTCATTCCAGGGGATCCAACACCTTCATCTGACCTCCTCAGGCACCAGGTATACACATGGTGCACAAGCATACATACAGGCATGTAAACAAAACAAATATGTCAAAAACAATTTTAAAACATCTAAAACATGTCTTGCACATTGGCACGGTGGCAAGCTATGACTGTCGTTCTGTAGTCATTGGCCAGCCATGCTCTGTGATGGCGCCCAGCCAGCAGAGACTTGCAGCCCTTTGGGCGCCTCCACTTCCTCTTTCTGGAGTATGCAGTTGTGAGAATGGCCAGGGAGATCATTGCAAGAACCTGCTGTAAGTCACGTGTTTGCAGCAGGCTGCAAAGTTCCCCCGAGAGCAGAATGCCCTGAGGGTCCAGACCCCCAGGGATGGACAGCGAGTAGATGGAATGATGGCCAAGGAGGAGAGTCCTGCTCCAAGGGACTTCAGGGCTTTGGTTTCCCAGAGTTGCTCAAGCAAGGTACCACAAGCTAGACAGCTCCCATCGTGGGAGTTATAATCTCCTCATATGGAGGCAGAGATCAAGGTAACAGCAGGACTGTGTGCCTTGCTGTGTGACTTGCTGAGGGACTGCCATCCTCAGACTTTTTAGCCACTTCCCTGACATCCTTTGTCTGCCTTGAATTACCTTCCTCTGTACAAATCTCCCTTTCTTACAGAGAGTACTCAATGCATTAGGGCATACTTCCAAATAAGGTCCCAGCTTGGAGTCCCAATCGCTCTGTCTTTGGGAAGCATGCTGCCCCACTTTTGTACAGTTAATGAGTATTTTTGTGAAAAGCAGTCTGGTGTGTGCTTGGGTAATTTCCCAACAGCTTCTAACCAAAAGAAAGGGGGTGTGGCGTGCCTGGTAGATGCTGGGAGCTGCTCTAGAAGCTAGAAACACAAAGATTCGTGATATTGGGGACATGATACAGTCTCTGCCTCCCTGGTGACAGAGGCAGACCACTGATATGTTTGCATACACTGGTAGCTGACATGCTAGGCTGTGGGAAATGGCCAGAGCAGGCTGGTGGAATGGTGGGCTGTTCTGATAGGTCAGGAGGGGATCTTGAGAACAGAGCTAAGAGAGGAGCTGTAAGGGGCAGAAGTATCTGAGGGTAGAAATCCAAGTCAGAGGAGCCAGCAAGATGGCTCAATAGGCAAAGACACTTGCTGTCAATCCTGACAACCTGAACCTATATAGAAGATTGGAAGAACTCACTTCTAAACTTTCTCCTATGACTTACACATGCGCACACACACACACACACACACACACACACACACACACACACACAAATAAACAGACATAATTAAATTAAATCATTGCGAGAACCTGCTGTAAGTCACGTGTTTGCGCCGGGCAGTGGTGGCACATGCCTTTAATCCCAGCACTTGGGAGGCAGAGGCAGGTGGATTTCTGAGTTCGAGGCCAGCCTGGTCTACAGAGTGAGTTCCAGGACAACCAGGGCTACACAGAGAAACCCTGTCTCGAAAAACAAAACAAAACAAAAAGTCACGTGTTTGCAGCAGGCTGTCCTGCAAATTCCCCAGGAGGAGGACTATCCAGACCCCCACGGATGGACAGCCAGTGGACGGAATGATGCATCTCTGGCCACAGAGAAGAGTCCTGCTCCAGGGCACAATCAGGGCTTTGGTTTCCTGGGCAGAAATGAGAGAGAGTACAAAGTCCCCAAGGTGGGAATTTTGAGCTTGTAAAACACCCATTCTGTAAAGCCCCCTTCCACCAATGGGGCAGAGCCGGGAGGGAGGAGGGAGAGGCCCACGGTGGGAGCTGGACATCTACCTGGCTCCACTGCCAGTGTTGCTAGGCTCGGATGGGTATGGCGGTAAAGGATGGGCTCCCAAGCTTCTGCAAATGGCAGAGGACTGCCCTTCACTTCCTCCAGCCCCGTCCCTCGTTGATTGGTGGGGTGGAGGCGCCCTTGGCTCTCGGTGATCATTGTGCCAGTCCTACAGCGCTGTCTTCATCTCCTCCAGAAAATAAGAATGGAATGGGGTTTCTCTGCTAATACCTTTCCCTATTTCTTCTTGTTTCTTCCCAGACCTGTGCCTGTCTCCTCTCAGGGTAGAGGCTGGCTTTTGCTTTCCTCTTGAAGTGGCCGGCAATGCCGAGGCTCCTAACCGCCTCCCTGCCCCCGTGACAGAAGGACAATTCTTTATGGGCCTCATTCCCTGGTTTGTTTCCTTCTAGTACTTCCTATTCCACCATGATGAGCCCCTGTGATGGGCTAGACAGAGAAACCCTAGTATGTGACTCTAACCTTAACAAATTAACAGAATGTGTGTGTGTGTGTGTGTGTGTGCGCGCGCGTGTGTCCTTGAGAGTGTGTAGTGTAGTATGTTTTGTGTGTGTAATATGTGTATATGTGTGTGTGCAGGTATGTATGAGTGTGAGTGGGTGTATTTGAGTGTGTTGTATGTGATAGTGTGTATGTCTGTGAGTCTTGTGTGTGTGTGCGTGTGTATGTGACAGGGTGGGGTTGCTTGTGAATGCTGGGGATTGGACCTGGAGCCTCATAAGCACTCTACCACAGCTAGAATCCACGAACTGAACAAATCATTATATGAGTACACTTTGCTGACCCACCAGAAGAGGGCATCGGATCCCATTACAGATGGTTGTGAGCCACCATGTGGTTGCTGGGAATTGAACTCAGGACCTTTGGAAGAGCAGTCAGTGCTCTTAACCACTGAGCCATCTCTCCAGCCCCATAGCTCACTTTTCACCAGCCTCCTCCTGAGCCGGAGCCCTTCCTTCTATGGATGCAGTGTTAACCAGGCCTGTGGCTTCCTTTACCGGTGGAGATCGCCCCACAGATAGCACAGGTGTTCTGCAGCGTTCTGCGATATCACTCAAGTTCATCTGTACTGCACTTCAAAAATAAGGGTTGGGTTTGGTGGTATTGGAGGCCCATAATCCTACATGTAATGCTACACGAAGACTATGAGAGAGAGAGAGAGAGAGAGAGAGAGAGAGAGAGAGCTAGTTCTAGGTAGTATGTACTTAGCAGACACAGGGTCCTGGGTTCAACCTTCGATGGTTAGTGTTAACTCTCAACTTGGCAATCTAGAACAGTGGTTCTCAATCTGTGGGTCACGACCCCTTTTGGCAAACCTCTGTCTCCAAAAATATTTACATTACAATTCATAACTAGCAAAATTACAGTTCTGAGGTAGCAGCAAAATTAATAATATGGTTGGGGGCACTGCCACAGCGTGAGGAAGTGTATTAGCAATGCAGCAGCTTCAAGCTCTTGCCACCTTGATGTCCCTGCCTTGATAGATTGTCCCCAAACTGTGAGCTCCAAGAGATCCTTTTTCTCCTAACTTAATCCTTTGTCTCAGCAACAGGGAAAAAAAATGAAGACAAATATTTCCATTACCACATTTTTAAAAATTTAAACCCCAGAACAAAATTAAGGTAATTTCCAGACTTATCTGCCCTTGGATTGTAACATTTAGTGCACTGATAAAAAATACAGACATATCACTATGCTAGCATCTCTCTCTCTCTCTCTCTCTCTCTCTCTCTCTCTCTCTCTCTCTCTCTCTCTTTTTCTGTAGCCCTGGCTGTCCTGGAATTAGCTCTGTAGACCAGGCTAACCTTGAACTCACAGAGATCTGCCTGCCTCTACCTCCTGAGTACTAGGATTAAAAGTGTGTACTACCACCGTCTGGCTTATGGTATCATTTTTAAAAAGACTTGTTTGTTTGTTTTAAATATTATTTATTTATTATTATTTATATGAGTACATCATAGCTGTCTTCAGACACACACCAGAAGAAGGCATCAGGTCCCATTACAGATGGTTGTGAGCCACCATATGGTTGTTGGGAATTGAACTCAGGACCTCTGGAAGAGCAGTCAGTGTGCTCTTTTTTTTTGTTTTTTTGTTTTGTTTTTTTTGAGACAGGGTTTCTCTGTGTAGCCCTGGCTGTCCTGGAACTCACTCTGTAGACCAGGCTGGCCTCGAACTCAGAAATCCACCTGTCTCTGCCTCCCAAGTGCTGGGATGAAAGGCGTGCGCCACCACTGCCCGGCTAGTCAGTGTGCTCTTAACCACTGAGCCATCTCTCCAGCCTGGTGATTTGTTTGTATTTTATGTGTATGGGTGTTTTGTCTGCACATATGTCTGTGTACCATGTGCATGCCTGGTGCCTATGAAGGCCAGAAGAAAAGATCAGATCCCTGGAACTGGAGTTATAAATGATTTTAAGTGTCCATGTAGATGCTGAGAATTGAACCCGCATCTACTGCAAGAGCAGTCAGTGCTCTTAACTGCTGAGCCATCTCTCCAGCCCCTATACTATTTTAAAAAATTAAGATTAGTAGTGTTCAATATGATTGTTTCGATTGAAATACTATGGGTTTATTGTTTTTCTGAGACGGAGGCTCCTAAATTTGTTAAGTAGTTGAAGCTGGTGTGCTGGCTAGTTCTATGTTGACACAGGCTACAGTCATCTGAGGGGAGAAAATCCCAACTGAGAAAATGCCTCCATAAGACTGAGCTCTAGGAGCTGGAGAGTTGGCTCAGTGGTTAAGAGCACTAACTGCTCTTCCAGAGGTCCTGAGTTCAAATCCCAGCAACTACACAGTGGCTCACAACCATCTGTAATGAGATTGGATGCCCTCTTCTGGTGTGACTCTAGGCAAGTCTGTAAAACATTTTCTTAAGATGGGGAGGGCCCCGCCCACTGTGGGTGGGGCCACCCCTAGGCTGGTGGTCCTGGGTTCTATAAGAAAGCAGGCCGAGCAAGCTATGGGAAGCCAGTAAGTAGCACTCCTCTGTGCCTCTGTATCAACTCCTGCCTCCAGGTTCCTGCCCAGTTTGAGTTCCTGCCCTGACTTCCCTCAGTGATGAACTGTTCCTGGGAAGTGTAACCTAAAATAAGCCCTGTCCTCCAGGTTGCTTTGGTCATGGTGTCCCATCATAACAATAATAATCCTGCGTAGAACAGTTGGCCTTCAACTCCCAATTCTCCGGCCTCCGGCCTCCATCTTCTAGGCACTAACCTTGTAAAGGGACAGTCCGGGCTGAAGGTGTGACTAGTCACTTTGTAGAGGGCTTACCTAGCATACTTGGAGCCCCAGGTTCCATCCCATCACCTCAGGATTAGGTGGCACATACTGTGATCCCAGCACACCCAAGGTAGAGGCCGGAGGATCAGAACTTCAAGGTCATTCTCTGTTACACATATCAAGTTTGAGGCCAGCTTGGGCTGCTCTACATAAGACCCTGTCTCAAAAACAAATACCCAGGTGTGGTGGCACTTGGCTTTAGTCCCAGCACTTGGGAGGCAGAGGCAGGAGGCTCTCTGTGAGCTCTTTAGCCTCCCAAATGCTGGGACAATTGGCACTCACTGTGCCTGCCTTTGACTCTTACATAAAACACTGTCTTGGGGTGAAGAATTGCTCCAATGGGGGAATCTAAGTTCAACTGCAGTCTCTCCTCCTGAGAGAGGGTGTGTTGAGGGGGGACAGCCAAGAGACCCCTGACCAAAGTCAAGTTGTCCAGGAAGGAAGGAACTTTTAGGAGAGGCCCCTCGCTGTGGTAGCAAAATGGCGGATAACCATAACTCCTCTCCGTCTCATGTGGCCCACAGGACAAGGTCACTTCAGGCTTGGTTACGGCTGTCTTGCCCTTGTATGGGGCACTCTTTATTTATTCCTTCATTTCTTGAAAGAAGTGCCCCTTCATCTGTTCTCAGTGGGACTAGAAGAGGCCCAGCTGGCCTTTGCATTGTTAACCCTGGGCAGGAGCCCCCAGAAGGGAGTCAATATAAGGTCCATTGCTTTTTCTAGATTTTATTTTATTGTATGTCTTACTGCTCACATATAAGTCTGTGTACCACCAACTGCATGTGTGTTGCCACAGGCATCAGATCATTGGATCCCCTGAGATTGGAGTTACGGGTGGTTGTGAGATTCCATGTAGGTGCTGAAAACTGAACCTGGGTCCTCTGCAAGAACAAGTGCTCGTAACCACTGAGCCTTCTCACCAGCCCCCTAAGACCAGGGCCATCCCCAAGCCTTGGCTGTGTGCTGACCAATGGCTCCCTGTTGTCTCTCACCAACAGGATACGGGTAGCAGAAGGAAATGGAGGCCCTGGGTTCCCACTGGGGCTCCCTTAAAGCCTTTTGTCAGCTCATCCGATGCCTGCTCACTTGCTTCTGCTCTAGGCAGACCCACATTCACCTACACACAGGGCCCTGGGGTACTTTGAGGAAATCAGGCTGAGTGTTGAGGATGAGTGGAGACACACAGTCTTGTAGAGCCTTGTAGAGGCTAGGCAGGGGCCGGGGGGGAGGGGCTTGGGCTGGGACTGGGACCTGGGCTGAGGCCAGAGTTGGGGCAAGGTGAGGTGGGGGCCCAGGGCCTATATGTCTAAGAGTTTCTCAGTGGTGCTAAGACTAGAGAGCCCTGGGGTCAATAGTCTGTCACAGGCTACCTGGCTTCTGCCATGAAGTCACCACTTCCAGGCAGTCTAGAGCAATGGTGTCTGACCCACTGTATTAGTCAGGGTTCTCTAGAGTCACAGAACTTATGGGTAGTCTCTATATAGTAAGGGAATTTGTTGATGGCTTACAGTCTGTAGTCCAACTCCCCAACAATGGTCAGCAGCAGCTGTGAATGAAAGTCCGAGGATCTAGCAGTTGCTTAGTCCCACAAGGCACACAGGCCAAGAAGAGCAATCTTCCTTCTTCCAATGTCCTTATGTAGGCCTCCAGCAGAAGGTGTGGCCCAGATTAAAGGCGTGTACCACCACACCTGAAACTTGTGTCTTCCAGATGCAAGATCTGGGTCACAGGTGAGCCTTCTAATTCTGGATTGTAGTTCACACCAGATAGTCAAGTTGACAATCAGGAAGTACACTGCACTTTCCTTCCAGTTCCAAAGAAGCTAGACAGACACATGCACGTCACTGTGGTTTGGTTTAAAACCCTGACTAAGGACTCGGGATCTTAGGGCCAGGCTAACAGCAGTCCTCCGGTATCCGTCAATCCACACTAGTGACCAACCGTGAGAAATGATGTCATCACCACAGGAACATGCTCTCTTAGCCCAGAAACTTAACTAAGGTGTTATCTATATATTGTTTAAAATTTTTATTATGTTTTATTTATTTTAATAGGATCCATACACCTTTAATCTCAGCACTCAAGAGGCAGAGGCAGTTGGATCTGAGTTCAAGGCCAGCCTGGTCTACAGAGTGAGTTGTAGGACAGCCAGGGATACACAGAGAAATCATGTCTCAAACAACCATAATAATAATAATAATAATAATAATAATAATAATAATAATAATAATAAATATTTTAGTATATGATTAATAATAATAATAATTATTATTATTACTATAAGTGTATTTGAAACCAGTGTCCCCAAGTGAAGAATAGCATGCCACAGAATGTATATGCACAGATCAGAGAGCAACTTGTGGGACTTGAGTCTCTCCTCCTACCACATGGGTTCTGGGGATTGAACTCGGGTCATCAAGCTTAGCAGCAGACGCCTGTACCTGCTGAGCCATCTCACAGGCCCAAGGCTTTAAGAAGTAAAACACGATAGTCACGGGTCATAGGAGTCGTAGGAAATGTTTGTGCTTTGAGCCTGAGGTAACGGCTTATGTAAAACTCCGTCAAGTATCAGATCCAGGAAGCGCCAGATCCAGGAAGCGGCTGCACCAGAGAACAGGGCTCCCGGATATAAGCTTTGCTTTTCTTGGGGACCAGAGGTCTCGTTCAGCCCCTGAAGAAAGCTCAGGTGTCACTTGAATTGTGTACCCTAGTGCAGACACTGTTACCCAAAGGTTGTAAAGCCCTGTGTACATAGGAGAAAGGCACCGTCAGAGAAGTGGAGCGACAGCCCATGACCCACTAACGGCCTGGCTGGCAGCACAGCTAAGACCTCAGGAGCCCACAGGACACCAGGAAACAGAAGATGACAGAGGCCTCCGGATCGTCCCCAACCTTTTGATTCTGTGCCAGACCCTCGGGCCTTCCTGTATTTAATTAAGGCTTTGCTCCTCCTGCAGGGGAAGGTTCAGAATTGCGTTTTGCTTGAGATCAAACTCAAGGAGGCTGGGGATGTAGCTCTGTGGGTGGAGTGCTGGCACAGCACACATAAAGCCCTGAGTTCGATTCCCAGCACTGCATAAACTCTTTGTGGTGCATACCAAACACCCCAGCACTAGGGAACCGGAGGCAAGAGGTCAGGAGTTCAAATCCATCCTGTAAAACACAGTGAGTTGGAGGAGAGCCTAGGCTAGATCAGACCCTGTCTTTACAAAACAACCAAACCCAAAAGCAAGCCCAGGGCTTCATGTGTACAAGGCAAACATTCCATCATTTGAGCTAGGTCCGGAGCCCCAGACTTGGGGTAGAGGTTAGAGGGCGATTTGCAGGAGCAAATCTGGCTCCCGGGGATTAAACACAGGTCACAGACTTTATCCACTGTCTTAGTCAGGGTTTCTATCACCACAACAAAACACCATGACCAAGAAGCAAGTTGGGAAGGAAAGGGTTTATTCAGCTTATATTTTCACATTTCTGTTCATCACCAAAGGAAGTGAGGACAGGAACTCACACAGGGCAGGAACCTGGAGGTAGGAGCTGATGCAGAGGCCATGGAGGAGTGCTGTTTATTGGCTTGCTCTCCATGGCTTACTTAGAACCATTAGCCCCAAGGATGGGCTGAGCCCTCTCCCATCAATGACTAATTAAGAAGAAGCCCTGCAGGCTTGCCTAGAGTCAGATCTTATGGAGGCATTTTCTCAACCAAGGCTCCTTCCTCTCTGATGACTAGTTTGTGTCAAGTTGACAAAAACAAAACAAAAACCCAACCAGTGTACCATCTCAGCAGTCCAGTCACAGGGTTTTAACAAGAACCAACCCACAGTAACCTCAGACTATCCAGCTTTGCTGAATCTGAATAAAAAGTGGGCCAGTGGCTGGCATGTGCTCCAGGAAGTGGTGTCCCTTCAGAAGGACAGACACCTCTGAGGATTCCTCTCGGCCCTCCTAGATGGGAACCTAAAAAGTAATGTTTCACAAGCTCCCAACTGCCTCTACCTACAAATAAATGGGGGAAATCGGAGACTTGTTGCTTCCCAGAGCAGGGCTGACCCACATCTCCGAAAGGTTCCAGAGTGATCAGAGATGCAGAGGTTCCAGGCTATACTAAAGGCTCACGGTGTTCTTAGTTAATATTGGTCTCCTCTAAGCTGTGGCCCTTCAGAAACAGAGGTAGAACTTCACTATTGAGATCTGGGGTCAGGCCTAGGGTAGCTAGTATGGGCAGGATCTAGGGGGAGGGGCTTGGGAGTGTGGCCTGGAGAATTTTGTTGCTGACCTGGCCTCTCTAGGGCCTCATTGCTTTCTGCTGTCTGCTCAGTCTGTCTTCTGTTTTCTGTATTGCTTCTTTGCCTTTTCTTTTTATTATTCCATTTTATTTGCATTTCACCATCAAAGGGAAGCCAATTCTTCCTTCCTGCCTGCACAACTCTTGTTTTTATGTTGTTTGCAGTGCTGGGTAGAACCCAGGAGCTTTTGCTCAGCAGCCACTGACCCACATTCCCAGCCTCTGTCTGGGTTTTATTTTGATAATTTACCAGTTTAGGGCAACAGACCAATTGGTAAGGAGGTTGTTTTCTTAAGTTTCCCTAAGTTCTTAGGAAAACTTCCCTTGATCTTTGTATAATTCATCCCCCTGTCTCAGAAGTTTTCTAAACAAACAGTTGTTCCCACCCTCCCCTTAGCATAAATGATTTGGCGGGGGGTCGGGGACATATAGACTTGTACTCAGGGGATCCTTTTCCATAAGCTTCTCCTGGATAACGATGCCTTCAAGATACAGGCCAGAGATGAATTAGGCACTGCTTGCCCCCAAACCCCCAAGACAGGGTTTCTCTGCGTAGTCCTGGATGTCTTGGAACTCACTCTGTACACTAGGCTGGCCTCGAACTCAAGAGATCCTCCTGCCTCTGCCTCTCAAGTGAATGTGATGGTTTGTATATGCTCGGCCCAGGAAGTGGCACTATTAGGTGTGGCCTTGTTGGAGTAGGTGTGTCCCTGTGGGTGTGGGCTTTAAGACCCTCATCCTAGCTGCCTGGAAGCCAGTCTTCTCCTAGCAGCCTTCAGATGAAGATGGAGAACTCTCAGCTCCTCCTGCACCATGTCTGCCTGGATGCTGCCATGTTCCTGCCTTGATGATCATGGACTGAACCTCTGAACCTGTAAGCCAGCCCCAATTACATGTTGTCCTTATAAGAGTTGCCTTGGTCATGGTGTCTGTTCACAGCAGTAAAACCCTAAGACAGGGATTAAAGGTATGCACCACCGCCACCTAACTAAAATATATATAAGGCAGGAAAATTCTCAGATACAACAGGCAGTAACAGCTGACAAACTTTATTGCATGTGAAGAAACACACACGTACTTACATTTGCACATACACACTTATACTTACTCAGATATATACTCACACACATACACATTCACACACATACTCTCCCACACACACAGACTGAGCAAAATGTCATAAAGACTCCCTGCAGAGCAGAGAGCCTGAAATACCACCCCCCCCCCCCAAAGACCAGGGGTCTTAAGTGTTCTTGGTGACCTGGGACCACCTTCCCCTAATTTGGGGTTGGTCCACTGAGACTAAGAAAGGGAAGCTAACAGACTCACAACTTCAGGTGACCTGCTCAGAGCTGGCCTTCCTCATGTCCAGCCAGCCCAGACTGGTCCGCTCAATGAGCCTGCTGGTGGGAGAACAAGCTCCTCAGGCTTTTGTCTCAGGTCAGAGGGTGAGGAAGAAGCCAGAGTTCGCCACCTTTATTATCTACGTGTCTCCTGCCCCCATATGTCATCCTGTGAGGATCTATCAAGCTCCTGGTTCCTAAGAATGACCAAGAACCAACCATCCACCCCTGGTCCTCAGCAAGAGCAAACTCTAGACGGCTAAGCCATCTCTCCAGCACTGCTTTTTATTTTTAAATTCTTATTTCAGTAGAAAAGAATCCGTTATCCCTTTAACACAGATAGCAGTTTAGTGAAGTTCATGAGAAGGGACCCTTCCAAAGAAACATGTCACTTCTCACCCGCTAGAGACGAGAAAGCATGTGATCTCACTTCTGACACAGCGCTGATCTTGCATTGCAAGGATTATTATACATATAGCCTTCATCATAGCTTGCAAATAATGCAGTAGTCAACTCTGGAGACTTCTTAGGAACTGAGAACAGCCTCGGACAGACTCTCGGAGGAGCGGGCTGCTGACGAGGCACAGCCGCCTGAGGGTTACAGCCTTAGCTTGTATCCATGTCGTATTAAATCACCACATAGTTCAATGAAGACTCTCTGTTCCCGTTCCTACTTAATAAAATTAGCAAAAGAAGCATACATGGGAAAAAAATGTCTCAACTGCAAATTCCGTTCCATTCACCACAACTTACGTGATTGCGATCAGGGGATGACAACTCCCAAGAATCTCTTCCTTTTGACCTTGTGTCCTTCCTGTACTTCCACAGCCCTGCTGGGTGTGTGGTCTAGGCAGGACACTGTCTCCAGGCATACTGCCCACTAAGTGCCAGCACTCTGTACAGGTCACTGATGACATGATAAAGGGGGCTTGGACAGTCTTTGGAACATGTGTGGATCAGGTAGGCACTGGAAGCAGACTGGGATTTGTAGCCTCAGGCCCATCTTTCTCCAGACCCAAAGCACCTTCAGCATCCTGACCCCCTCTCTGCTTCCAGTTCTAGGAGCAAAAGGACTTGGCTTCCAAGGCTCACAATCTGGCTAAGGAGAAAGATGAATGACATAGAGGCTGTTTCCTTCTCTGTGCATTAGGGACTCTAATCAGAGCATCACACCAGATGCCCTAAACTGCACAGACTGAAACCAGAGTGTCGCCGGGCAGTGGTGGTGCACGCCTTTAATCCCAGCACTTGGGAGGCAGAGGCAGGCGGATTTCTGAGTTCGAGGCCAGCCTGGTCTACAGAGTGGGTTCCAGGACAGCCAGGGCTACACAGAGAAACCCTGTCTCGAAAAAAAAAAAAAACAAAAAAAAAAAAAAAAAAAAGAAAGAAAGAAACCAGAGTGTCCTGGTTAATGGCAGAGCTTCTTTGTGCAGGGTGGTGCGCCGGTGAGAAACTGGACCATCCAGCTTGTATTCCCTTGAATATTAGCATGAGAACCAGATTCAACTGCTGCTCTCCATTTAGAGTTTAATGGTGTCTGGGTTTAAGTATTTTATAAGGTTTGATGCTGTCAATCCACTCTATTACAGCAGTAGATATTTGTTTGTTTATTGTGACAAGGTCTCACTATGTATCCCTGGCTGTCCTGGAACTCATTCTGTAGACCAGGCTGGCCTCAAACTCAGAGATCTGCTGCCTCTGCCTCCCCAGTACTGGGAATAAAAGCGTGAGCCATTGTATTCAGTTTGTTTGTTTGTTTGTTTGTTTGTTTAAATTTTATTTTCATTTATGTATGTTGCTGGAATTTCCAACCCCAATAAGCCCATATAAAAATACACACAATTAGCCGGGCAGTGGTGGCGCACGCCTTTAATCCCAGCACTTGGGAGGCAGAGGCAGGCGGATTTCTGAATTCGAGGCCAGCCTGGTCTACAGAGTGAGTTCCAGGACAGCCAGGGCTATACAGAGAAACCCTGTCTCAAAAACAAACAAACAAATTATATATATATGTATACACACACACACACACACACACACACACAATCCAGGTAATATATTTATAAGCCATATGCCTAGATTGGGCAGATCTAACAGTATACTGACTTATTCCCCAGCCATAAGACCCCTTGCTGCTTGCTGTTTCTCCTGGCCAAGTGGTTCGGGTCCACTGCGGCTTCTTCCTCGTCTTCCGTCTTCTCTCCTCCCCTGGTCCTCTTCTGTCTCTCTACCTGCCCCCACTCTTGAACCTCCACTGCCCAATCACAGGCTCTAGCCTTTATTGACCAGTTAAAATGGGGAGAAGGTTCACACGAGATCACCTAAGTACTTGACAGGTTTGTCGGGGCAACCCCTCTTGAGAAGGCAGAATTAACATCAGAATACAAACAGCATCGGGACAACCCACAACATATGTGTTTGTGTTTGAATGTCTGTATGCACGGTTGCATGACAGTCCTAAGGAGTGGAAGTTATAGGCTACTCTGAACTGCCATGTGGATGCCGAGAATTGAACCAGGGTCCTCTGGAGCAATAGTCAGAGCTCTTAACCACCAAGCCATCTCTCCAGCCCTGATATTATTTATTATTCTGTCCATTTTCCATACTAGAAATGGGGATATAGGGAGGTCAGGAAGATTGTGTTCTCTGGCTAGTAAGAAGTGAGGGTTTAGAGCAACACGGAGACAGTGAGGGGGCTCAGCAAGTAAAGGTACTTGCAGCCAATGCTTTGAGTTTGAATCTGGGACCCATGTGGTAGAACAAACTCCCAAAGGTTGTCCTTCAATCCCAGACATGTGCCTTGCTCTGGGGGGGGGGGGGTGTGTGCGCGCGTGCACACATGCACATAGATAAATAAATATGATAAACATTGATCTGAACTTGCTGCCTGAAACTCAAGGTATATTTTGGGGAGAGGGGTTGTTGTTTTTGTTTTTACAAGATAGGGCTCTGTGTAGCCCTGGCTCTCATGGAACTCACTCTGTAGACCAGGCTGGCCTGGAACACAGTTCTGTCTGCATCTGTCTCCTATATTGGGATTAAAAGTGTGCCTCTCCCCCTGCCCCTGTCCCCGGTGCCTGGCTTTGGTTTTCTTCTTTAATGAAGGGAGGCTTTCCTTTGGCTTGCAGTCTGAAGGGATACGGTCTGCCATGAGGGAGGCATGTGGTGTCAGCAGTATCACTTGTCAGGAGTGCTCCAAGCCAATGCTTTGGAAGTCAGGGTTGGTCATCATTTAAACTTCTCACAGACCTCCCATTCCCTGGTCAGAACTGTCATCATTTTCTTGCTGTATGGTCTCGCCCGTGAGATGTATTCTCAGGAAGTCAGGGAAGGCATGACTACGACTATCTTACTATCGCAGGTACTCATGGGTAATTAATTCCAGCACCTATAGGAGTGACTCACATAGAAGGTATTCAAGTGGCTTGGGAGCTGGTGAACCACACAGAAGGAAGTAGAACCTTCCTTTTCACAAAGGACCCCCAGCTCCCTGGGTCTACCAGTCAATAGCTAGTGAGTATAAACCAATTGTCTCACATACCCAAGCCCCATCAGCCTTTTTTTTTTTTTTTTAAAGATTTATTTATTTATTATATGTAAGTACACTGTAGCTGTCTTCAGACACCCCAGAAGAGGGCATCAGATCTCATTACGGATGGTTGTGAGCCATCATGTGGTTGCTGGGATTTGAACTCATGACCTTCGGAAGAGCAGTTGGTGCTCTTAACCGCTGAGCCATCTCTCCAGCCCCCCCTCCCGTCAGCCTCTTTAAAAAAAAAAAAAAAAAAAAAAAAGAGTTACTTATTTTATGTACGTGAGTACACTGTAGCTGTCTTCAGACACACCAGAAGAGGGCATCAGATCCCATTACAGATGGTTGTGAACAACCATGTGTTTGCTGGGAATTGAACTCAGGACCTCTGCAAGAGCAGTCAGTGCTCTTAACCACTGAGTCATCTCTCCAGCCCAGCCCCACCAACTTCTTTATAAACAAAATGAGGAGGATAATGAAGTCCCCCGTCCTTCCTCAAAGGGTAAAACAGAATCCCAGGACTCAGAGGTGGAGGCAGGAGGATCAGAAGTTTAAAGTCATCCTCAGTTACGCAGTGAGTCTGAGACCGGCTGGTGATGCTTGAGACCATCTTAAAACGGGAAAGGAAAAGTGAGGGAGACAGTGGTGCCCTCCTTGAACTCGGGAGGCAGAGGCAGGTGCAGCTCTAAGTTTGGGGCCAGCCTGGTCTACAGAGCAAGTTTCAGGACAGCCAGGGCTCTTCAGAAAAGCACTGTCTTGAAGAATAAAAGCAAATAAACAAATGCAAAAAGAAGAAGAAAACAGAGCCATTCCATGGCCCAAAGGTTCCAGTCTCGGGTATATGCTGGAGAGAGAGGTAAATGCAGTCTATGTCCATATAGAATCACACATGACAGTTCCAAAGCAGTGTACCTGCAGGTAATGCCCACCAACGAGTGGATGAAGCCATGTGGTACGATGCCGTATCTGCCCCTAAAAATGGAATAAGGAGCTGGCACAAGCTACTCACAGAGAACCTCAAATATAGTGAGCCGGGGCTGGCGAGCTGTCTCGGTTCTTCTGGTAAAAGGCAGTTCCCGTGCAGACCTAAAGTTGGTCCCTGGGACCCACATAACAGAGGAAGAAGAGACCCAGCCCCACACGGTTCAAGGGAAAGAGAGCTGTGGCTGGAGACTTATTCAGTCCGACACCTCAGGGTTTGGTGACTAGGTCTCCTCTGGCAGTCTTCTCTCCCATCCCCACCTTGGAACTGGCCATATAGACCAGGCTAGCCTCACACTCACAGAAATCCACCTGCCTCTGTCTCTTAAGCAAGTGTTGGGATTAAAGTCGTCACTATTGTATCCAGCTTTCTTTAACTTTTTTGAAGTAAGGTCTCAGGTAGCCCAGATGACCTCAAACTCACTATATATTCAGGGTGAGCTTGAACTCCTGACCTTAAACTCACTATATATTCAGGGTAAGCTTGAACTCCTGACCCTCTTGTTCTCACCTCCAAGATGTTGGAATTTCAGGCATTGGTCCCAATACCCGGCCTGCCTTGGCACACCGTGATCATCTTGTGTCTGAAGCTATGCTACCAAGAGCCATTCATTCCAGAAGTATTTGCTGGATCTCCAACAAACACTGAGGCTTAGCAGTGAGTAACCCATCCCTGACTTTGTCCTCTCAATCCGAGACTGCCTCACTGAGAGTGTTCTAGCTGACCCTCTATGAGGTCAGCAGCCTTCAAGTCTTGTTCACACCCCCCCAGAGTTTGCCTCAATCCTTATTTTCTGGTTGGACTTTATCCCTTTGGTCATTGTCTGATGGAAAGGCGTGCCTTCTGTCTATCACCCACAGCCCTAAGTCTGACAATGAGACATATTCCCCAAGATCCGGTCAAACATTGATCTAGGGAGGGCTGATGGTATCTTGGGCTGGAACAAGCATTCTTTCCTCTATCTCCTCCAAGGACCGTGCCCTGTACCTTTTACATGTTTACCCATCGGGACCTGCAAGGCCTCCTGGGTGCCTCTTCTGTACGTGACTCCTGAGAACTGGGACATGCCTGAAAACCATGGCACTGCCATCTTAGGGATTGCCAGTCAAGTAAATCGAGAGACTTCCTGTGACAGTTGGGGAAACTGAGGCCTAGACTGATAAGGCTACATTCATGAAAATTAGCAGATTCCAGGTGGAATTCCTTGGACTGTGGAAGAAAATTGCAAATTCAACCGTGCTTCTAAATTATAAATGCTGGTTGTGGTGGGTTTTCCGAGTGTGTTTTCTTTTGTTAGTGCTAACTGGCCTGGTACTTGGTAGATAAACACTAGCACTGAGCTCCCCCCACACTAATGTCGTATGGGGGCTTCTGAGTGGTCTGGGGGGGGTTAAGATCAAACTGAGGGGACAGGGACTCTTGTCATAAGATCATGATTGAGCTTGGAGAGTCAGCTTTGTGGCACATGTGCTGAATGTGGCTTGGGCCACAGAACGAATGAGAGAATGAAATACACAAAGGGATTAAAAATTAAATTACATTC
>CM052720.1:25493637-25506334 GCA_028551405.1 Uromys caudimaculatus | reverse complement strand
CCCCCCCCCCCCCCCCCCCAGTTGGGTAGGCCTTGAGATATAAACTCTGAGACCCTCTGTTGGATCAGAGGGTCAGCTGACCGGAAGACAGTCCTATTGTATGTAAAAGACTCTTAAGCTTTTTCTAGTCCAACTGTGCCAAGTGGCAGACAACTTAAGATCCCACTGAAAGGAGAAACCCAGCAGATCCCGTTCCTCAGCGGTGCAGCCCAGGAAGGTCAGAGGCTCTGAGACAGGTGAGTACCCGGAAGCACGAACTTTCCTGTCGTATTTGATTGTAACCTAGTGATTCTTTTGGGAGATGACTTGGTTTAGGATAAAACCAGGTCCATTTTCTTTAACAAAGAAGACATTACCAGGTACTAGGCCTCGGTTTCAGATCTCAGTCAGATGTACCTTAGACACGTCCATGGCTGCACCAAGTTGGAAATACAATGAGGAACGGAAGACCTGATTGGGCTGAGGGATTGAGGTCAAGGGACTGGAGGCTGCTGGGAAGTTTCCCTATTTTCCCTCCCACGCTCCCATGCTTTCTGTGTCCCAGGCTCTGCCCTCTTTCTCCCTCTCCCTCTCTCTCTCTCCCTCTCTCTCTCTCCCCCTCTCTCTCTCCCTCTCTCCTTCCCCCTCCCCCCTCTCTGTGTGTGTATAATCTAGAAGTCAGCCAGAGCGCCATCCCCCAGGGTCTCATGTAGCTCTAGCTGGCTTGAAACTTGCTATATTGACCAAGCTGGCCTCGAACTCACAGAGATTCACCTGCCTCTGCCATCTGAGTACTGGGACGGAATGCGTTCACCATTATGCTGCCTGATCCTTTTTTTCTGCCTTGGTTTTAGAGACTTGGGTCTGTCACTGAGCCTGGAGCTTGCTGATTTGACTTAGCTGGTTGGCCAGGGAGCCACCTCGGCAGCACAGGGCTTACACGTGCACACCACCATGCCCAGCTTTTTGACACGGGTTCTGGGGATGAAACTCAAGTCACTGTGCTTGCACAGCACATTCATTGCATGAGCTCTTTCCCCAGCCAGCTCAGCTTTTGTTTCTTTTAGTCCCAGCGTGCACCAAGTGTGAGAACCAGAGGCAGAGAATGGGTGCCCACAGAGTACCCCAACCACACACATGCCCGAGAATCCGTGCAAAGAGGAACGGAGAGAGCTGTGCAGGAAGGAGCCAAGGGGCACTGTGCACCTTTGTCTGAGCCACAGCTCAAGCTCTAGGGAAGAGGGAGCAGTTCCTAACTGGTTCAAGGGGGAGCCTTGGATCAGAATCATCGGGGACGTCATAACCGATATTGAAATCCTGACATCTCAGCTATTTAAGAGGCACACAAAATTTTGGGGGTTGTTTTTTTGTCTTTTGTTTTTTGTTTTAAGGGTGGGGTGAGGTAAGGGGATTTAGCTCAATGGTTGAGTTTTTACCTACTTGCCCTGAGGTTCCTGATTCAGTCCCAAGCACCTAAATAAATAAATAATCTAACCCATCACCAGAGAGTCTAGGAGAAAGAATGCAGGTTACCAAGCACAAATTACAGAAGTGTGACTTTATCCTAGAATCTTGTCTGCTCTGTCCCAAGTGTCCCTCAGGTGGTTCTGATGTGCAGTCAGGTTTGGGGCTGACTAACTTTGGTGGTGAGCACCAAGGACCCTGGAACATTCTTGTCTATAAAACACCAATTCTAAGCCTGACTCTAACCTGTAATCTCAGCACTTGAGAATCGGAGGCAGGAGGATAGTCACTTGGTTTACATAGTGAGTACGGGCTAGCCTGGGCTAGAATGAGACCCTATCTCAAACAACAACAACAACAACAACAACAACACAACTAAAACCCACCAAACAAAACCAATGAAACAAACTAATTTTGGGATCTCTGCAGTTTCTGATGTGGGACCTGGAGTGATTCTCCTTTGTCCCTTATCTATCTAAAGATGGGGGGGGGGGGTGAGGCTTCAGGGAGAAGTCCTTCCTAATTTACAGGACTTTCTCTCTCTCTCTCTCTCTCTCTCTCTCTCTCTCTCTCTCTCTCTCGCACACACACACACACACACACACACACTAAAGGCTCTTTGAGTTTCTAGCTAGTAACCTTTTTAAAATTCTGCAACAGATTTTTGTTTAGTTTTATTTATTTGGACAGGGTCTCTGTATGTAGCCCTGGCTATCCTGGAACTGACTCTGTAGACCTGGCTGGCCTTGAACTCTCAGATATCCAGCTGCCTCTGCCTCCCTAGTGCTGGGATTAAAGGTGTGCACCACCACTCCTGACCTGTAAATAGGTTTTGGTAGCTGGAGTGGGGTGGAGAACAGAGAACTGCATTTTACCAGGGCAATCTTTAGCCTTTAAAAGAGTAACTGGGTTTGTATTATTCCTTTTTTTTTCCCTCTTCTTTTCTCTATCCCTCCTTTGCTACCTGCCCCTCCCCTTTGAGACAAGGAATCACTATGTAGCCCAGGCTGGCCTCAAACTCACAGAGATCCACCTGCCTCTGAGTGCTAGAATCGAAGGCATGCACCATGATGCCTGACTCCCCACACCCTTATAAAGGTAGGTCTCACTATGTAGCCCAGGCTAGCTTCAAACTCATGATCCTTCTTCCTCAGCCTCCAGGGTGCTGGGATTACATCATTTATGGAGAGGTAGTTCCAGCTTGTCTTAAAAATGGAAAATTTCGCCGGGCATCGTGGTGCATGCCTTTAATCAGAGCAATCAAGAGGCAGAGGCAGGTGGATCTCTGTGGGTTTGAGGACGAGGCTATGCAGAGGGAGCCTGTTTCAAAAAACAACAACAACAATAAATAAAGGAAGATATAAAGGAAGGACAGAGTAGGAAGGAAGAAGAAAATGAGAGAGAGAGAGAGAGAGAGAGAGAGAGAGAGAGAGAGAGAGAGAATGAATATCTCTTTGGGTCCCACAGACTGGAGTCCCCATAGCTGGGCCTGCCCCATGAGTCTTTCAAGGTGCCCTCACATTAACTGAAATGGTCTGCTGGCATTCCCAGTTTGTTCGCCCACTGGGATGGTGATTTCTATGAGCCACTGTGATTGGCTGACAGAACCTGGACAGAATGTGTTCTGTGGGCATCTCTGAGTCAGAGAGAGACAGAGAGAACACACACTCTCTGGGGTTAGGCTGCCTCTCTAGCATGTCCATCCTCAATACTGCAAAAATAAAATAATAAAGTCAGGGAGCCTGCCTGTGGAGAATGCTTTGTAATCCCCAGCATAGGAGCCTAGACTCTCTCATCCTGGCTTCATGAAGTCAGTTCTTTCCAAATAAAGGGGTTTAGTGAGATGGTTTAACAATAGCATTGAACTCCTGATCCCCCGGCTCCACCTAGGATTGTAGGCAAGTATCTCTACTCCCAATTGTTTTTTTTTTTTTTTTTTTTTTTTGAGACAAGGTGGCCTAGGCTGGCCTCAGCTATCTGAGTACTGAGATAACCAGCATTTGCCACCAAGCTTGGTGGGGTTTAGTGATATGTAACCAAATTCCTTATACCTCCAACCGATCAAAAAAAAAAAAGAAAGAAGCTCCCTGGGGTCACTGGCCAGCCAGCCTAGTCTACTGAGTGAATTCCAAGCCAATGATAACCCTAGCTTGGAGCTGGTTAAAAGCACTGGCTATTCTTCCAGAGGACCTGAGTCTTGGTGTGGACTGCTCATTAATCCATGTACCCAGCTGGATGGGACTCAACTTGCAAGATTCCCCAGAGAATGGTTTATGTCACAGAACACTGGGTTTGTTTGTTTGGTGGTTTTGGTTTTTTTTGGGGTTTTTTTTTTTGGCTTTAAGACAGGGTTTCTCTGCTCAGTCCTGGAACTAGCTCTGAAGACCAGGCTAGCCTTGAACTCAGAGATTGCCTGCCTCTGCCTCCTGAGTGCTGGGATTAAAGTCGTGCACCGCTGCCACTGCTGCCGCCCAGCTGGACGCTGGTTTCTAGTAGTCTTACAAGCAGCACACTAAGGCACATGCAACACTCCCCCTCCCCCCAGCCTTGTGCGGCAGGTGACTTTGTCAACAGATAGGAGCAGAAGTGGAGCTTTGGCAGCTAGCAGAGATGCTAACGGGTGGAGAGCGGACGCCACTTAGTGCTAAGGGGCCAGGGCACTACAGCCCAACTCTCCCAGGGGCTGGGATGAAGCGCAGTCAGAATGTGTCTGACTAGCGTGCACAAGACCCCGGGTTTGAATGCCACCACTGCATAAACCTGGAGTCCCGGAGCATGCCTGCCATCCCAGCACTTGGGAGATGGAGCCGGAGCTCCAGGTGTGGGTGATTATTCTCAGTTGCATAGCAACTGAGCTTGAGGCAAGTGGGCAAGACCCTATCTCAAAACAACAGGAACAATCAACTCAAGCCTTCTAAAGCTGGGAGGAGGAGGAGGAGGAGGAGGAGGAGGAGGAGGAGGAGGAGGAGGAGGAGGAGGAGGAGGAGGAGGAGGAGGAGGAGGTTAAACACGCCCATTTACACAGGTGTAGACGCTGAGCTCCAGGAAATTCTTTAGGCTCCTGAGGGTATTCATGTGACAGATGGGGTCAGTTCACTCGGATAAACGCTTTGTCTTTATGCTGTCTGCTAGCCATGAATCCAGCCATGTCTGAGCCTCAGGTGGCATGCTGAGAGCCTGCTGCATGCCAGACACACACAGTTGTCCTAGGTTCAGACAGGCCTTCCTCTGGTCCAGGGTTCGCAACCTTCCTAATGCTGTGACCCTTTAAGACAGTTCCTCATGTTGTGGTGACCCCAGGCACAGAATTATTCTCGTTGTTACTTCATAACTGTAATCTGCTACTGTTATGAGCCATAACGTAAATATGTGTTTTCCAATGGTCTTAGGTGACCCCGGTGAAAGGGTCATTTGACTTCCCCGCCCCCACTGCTCTTGTGGATCTCACGTGCTGATCATGAGGAGACAGTGGGGTGGAGAGGCATGGACATCTATGAGATATTGGGCCAACACACAAGCTAGCCCAGCTTCAGTCTCCTCTGCCTGGGAAGAGCAAGCATAGTGACTCTAACTAGCTCGGCTGCCCTAAGGTAATGGTCACCCAGTATAGGGAACTGATAAGCAATCTGATGTCTCAAGGCCCTCCTTATCTCTGGACTTGGACCTCTCTGGGGCCTGAGTCACTCATGCTCTGGGGGACTGTCCATAAACAAGCCCCAGGCATCCCAGGGTGCTGCCAGGAAAAGCCTATCCCACGCATTGTCAGGGTAGGATTAAGAGGTCTGCCTGGGCTGGGCAGTAGTGGCTCACGCCTTTAATCCCAGCACTTGGGAGGCAGAGGCAGGCGGATTTCAGGGATTTCAGAGTTCGAGGCCAGCCTGGTCTACAGAGTGAGTTCCAGGACAGCCAGGGCTGCACAGAGAAACCCTGTCTCGAAAAAAACCAAAAAACAAAAAGCAAAAAACAAAAAAAAAGAGAGAGAGAGAGATGGGAAAACCAGGCCTAGAGAGATGACTCAGAGACTGAGTATTTATTCATCCCGAGGACCCTAGTTCAGTTCCCTGCCCCCACAATGGGATAACTCACAACAGTCTCAGGCCAGCTACAGGGAATCTGATGTCCTCTTCCGACCTCTATAGGCACCCTCGCGCACACACACACACACACACACACACACACATAAAAATTTTTAAGAAAGTAAATATTTAAAAAGGCACAGTGGAGCACACCTTTCATTGCAGCCCTCGTGAGGCAGAGGCAGGCAGATCTCTGATTTTGAGGCCAGTCTGGTCTACAGAGCAAGTTTCCAGGACAGTTAGGGCAGTTACACGGAGAAACCTTGTCTCTAAAAACAAACAAACAGAAAAAAAAAAAAACCAAGAAAACAAAACACCCCCCCCCCCCCAAAAAAAAGCCCAACCAACCAAACAACAGAGAAACCAAGACCAAAATGTCAACACTCACAGGGAATCCATGAAGTCTCCCTGAAGCCCTGGGTCCGACTCGAATCATTTGATTCCAGTGTTACAGTTCGGGGTTTAGAAAAGGAGTAAGGCCTATGAACATCATTGCTTTTCTTCCTGCTCTCCTCCAATCCCTCCCCCGTTCCCGTCTATTCTATTTTAAAGGCAGGGTTTCATTTGGCCCACACCATCCTCCAATTTTTTTTTTTTTTTTTTTTTTTTTCGAGACAGGGTTTCTCTGTGTAGCTCTGGCTGTCCTGGAACTCACTCTGTAGACCAGGCTGGCCTCGAACTCAGAAATCCGCCTGCCTCTGCCTCCCAAGTGCTGGGATTAAAGGCGTGCGCCACCACCACCCGGCCATCCTCCAATTTATTATGTAGGGAAAGCATGTCCTTGAACTCCTGACCCTTCCTGCCTTTGCCAGGCTAGTGCTGGGATTATAGGAAGGAGCCACCATGCCTGGCCTCTTCTCTTTTCTTTTTGGAAGAGCTGTCACTCCCAAGGTAGAATTTCCAAACTCACCCTGGTTACATGTGGTTAATCTTCTAAGGAAGGCATTGTTTTAACACCTGATTGAAGTCTCCCAGGCTCCAAATAGGCGTATTTTCTTAAGCCCCATCACCTGTGGAGAGGGAGAACCCGCTGACAGGCTGATCCTTTCAAGGCTTGAAAACAATCTCAGGGTGGCTGGAAATCTGTCCAAACCTTCTTCTCTGCAGCTAGAGGGCCCTGGCTCTTTTCCCACGGCTGGTCTCCTGCTGTTGCCCAGGTGTGCTCTCTTACTGCGTGTGTTTGGGTGATGGGATCCTGCCCAGGGATACCCAGCGTCCAAAGCAAGCCACGCTGGGGTCTTCCGTCCATGTTTGGAATTTTATTTGGGTTTACTCTTTTGTTGTTGTTGTTTTCCCTTCCCTTCCCTCCTTCCTTCATTTGTTTTTGTTTGTTTTTCTTTTTGTAGGACAGGGTATGGCTGTGTAGACCAGGCTGACCTGGCACTTGCATCAATCCTCAGAGCTAACACCCCCCACCCCCCAACACCAGCTCCAGGGTATTGGATGCCTCTGGCTGCCGGGTACCTTCATACATAAGCACACACCCACACATGAACACACACATATAAACATAATTAAAAATAAAATAAAAGATGTTTAGAGTCAAGCCCCAGGTCCTCCCAACATTTTACACAGATGAGAGTTTATTGTGAGCCCAAGGACCTAACATGTCAGGTATTCTGGGGTGTGTGGAAGAGACACTCACCTTGATCTTGCCCCGAGGTCCCTGTGATATGAATTTCTGCACATCAAGCACAGGCTAGACCATTTCCATTTCAGTGCTTGTGACACCTGCTGCAGGCAGGGCCTCTCCTAGGCTTTTGAAGACACATCAGTGAACATCAGCTTCCTTTCTCCTGTGCTTGGCATCCTACAGGAATGGCAGGGGATGAGTTAATGTGGGGAAGGCGGCGGGGGGGGGGGGGGGAAGGCTAGGGGGCGTGGCTCCTTCAGGTGAAAGATGCGAGGTCAAAGCACAAGTGAGGTGTCTGGGCCTACTTCCATAAAAAGCACCATTTTGGCCAAGGTTTGAAGATGGTTAGGGACTCAACCCTGTCAGGATAATGGGGCTAAAGCTGTTCAGGTCTGGGGAGCAGCTAGAGTCTATAAGAAATAAAACCCAACCCAAACAGCAGGAAGGGGGCCACCCAAAAGATAAGGAGTCTGAGAAGGGGCCAGAGGAAGGGAGGACGGTGCTAGCTGTAGTGTGGCTCTCCTGTGGTGGGGTGATTTACCCCATCCTGGAACAGCTCTGTGCGAGGCTGGGCTAACGGAAATCAGACCAGTGTGGCTTGTGGAGATAGCCCCTATCCCGGCTCTTTCACAAGTATGCATGGCCTTGAGTCAGCAGCTTGTTCTCCCCTGGACCTCGGTGGCCTTCATGTAAAAGGAGATGCCCAGATCCTATCACCCCAGCATTTGGGAGGCTGAAGCAGGAAGATCTAGGCCCTACCTGAAACCAGCCAACCAAACATACATTGGGCTGCTCACAGAGTGAGTGTCCTTAATAACGATGATAACCGTGCTGTTAATAAGTCGATGTGTGCAGTATGTATGTGTGCATGCGTGTGTGTGTGTACACATTCATGTGTGTATGTGTGTGCATGCATACATGTGTTTGCGTGCGTGCATGTGTATGTGCTCGCACACGAGTGCATGCATGTGCGTGTGTGTGTGTGTGTGTGAGTGTGTGTGCATGTGATACCGTGTGATACTGGGGATTAAGCATAGGCCCTCACATTGCTAGGCATTCACCCTACACTGGATATCCCCGGGCCTTTGTTCCTTTGAGAGACCAGGTCTCCCCATGTTGTCCAGCCTAGCTTTAAACTCACCCTGTAGCCCAGGCTCCTACCTCAGCCTCCCGAGTAACTAGAATTATAAAGATAAAGACACTATACTCAGTACTGAAACCTTTCTGTTTTGTTTTCTTGAGACAGGGTCTCACTTGATAGCCCAGGCTAACCTCAGACTCACTATGTAGCTGAGGATAACCTGGAACTCCAGACTCTTCTATGTGTACCTCCCAAATGCTGCTCTGTGTGTGTGTGTGTGTGTGTGTCTGTGTGTGTGTGTGTGTGTGTGTGTGTGTCTGTGTGTGTGTGTGTGTGTGTGTGTGTCTGTGTGTGTGTTCATTCTCAGGGCACAACTTGTGAGAGTTGGTTCTCTCCTTCCACCAAGTTCTGGGGGTTCACTCAGGTCATTAATCTTGGTGGCAAGTTACCAGCTGAGCTATATCAGTGCCCTTGTATTGAGACTTTTTAATATTAAAACCAAAACCATCTGACTTGGTTTGAGGAAAAGACAGGCAAGAGTTAGTCTTTGGTCAGGAAAAAAAAAAATCCAGGCAGGCTGGGAGGTCCCTGGTGGTGGTGGTGGTGGTGGGGTTACGTGGCGACCATGGGTTGATCCTGGAGCTGAAATGTAATAAATGAGAGGTGAAACTCTCTTCCCACTGCAACATACAGTTTGCATTGTGGAAAGGTTCTGCTGCAAGCAGCTGTCTGTCCGTTGGGAAGGTTTAGAAAGAATTGTGCAAATGTTGAGTGTGTCAGGGGGGTGTGGGTGTCTTTGCCAAAAAAAAAAAAAATCCCAAAAACAAAAAAAAACAAGAAACAAACAAACAACAACAACAACAAAAAAACCCAAACTCAACAACAACAAAAACCCTAACAAACCTTTAGACACTAAGGATACTGGTGTGCTCAGATACCACCAAAGAGCCACTGGTGCTGCTGTAATGGCACATACTTTGGTCAGCTCCACTCTGGGTTTCTTTGCTCATGACAGTCGGGGCATTTAGTTTTGCTCTGTTAGTGTTTTGCTTTGAGAGGGTCTCTCTTTGTAGTCCTGGCTGGCCTCCAACTCAGAGATCCGCTTGCTTCTGACTCCTGAAGTGCTGGGATTCAAGGTGTGGGCCACTGAGCTAAGTACATGTCTGGTTTTCCATTACCAGGGCAGAGATGAGATGGACCTGCTGGGAAAGTAGACTGATAAAGAAAATACCTTCCTCCTACAAAAGAGAGTCCATGCAAGGGCCTCAAATGGGCCAAATGAGGTCTGGGGTGAGACTTCAAATCCCAGTTGTATTTAAAAAAAACCTCTTTTTGACTCAGTTTCCCTGTCTGCATCATAGGTATGAAAATGATGCCTAAGGGTTGCAGGTGTAGTTTAGTTGGCAGAGCATGCAGAAAGCTCTGGATTCCATCTTCAGCTCTGCTTAGACCTCGCGTGTTCATACACGCCTGTATTTTCAACCCTTGAGAGGTGAAGGCAGGGAGATTAGGAGTTCAAGTGAGTTGGAGGCCAGCCTGGGCTACATGAGACTCTGTTTCAAAAAACTTAAACAAACCTACCAAGATATTATTTTAATATATAATCAGATATTTATGTGATTTTATACCCAGCCTTCCTTCCTATGTTGAAATCCAGCGCGTACACACAACACACACACAATCCTGAGTTGGACTTGTCCCATTTCAGGCCCTTGCCAGCCATAAATGGCCACCATGTTGAAGAGTTCAGTCCTAAACGATAGAGTAGCAGCTCTTGGCAATGGGCTTGGGTGGGCTGCTCACCCAATCACACCATGGTCAACAGAAAGGCCTCTAAAATGAGTCTGCTTGGCTGTGTGACATATGAAGTATGATAAATTCTGTGGTTCCAAGGTTGAGGTTTCACACTACACTATGCTGAGCGAACTTGTATTCACGCATATTGGTTTTTTGTTTGTTTGTTTGTTTTTGTTTTTGTTTTTGTTTTTGTTTTTTCCTTCTTGGCATTAACCCCAGCCCTTTACCTTGACCTGTCTTGGTTATTTTTATTTATTTATTTTTAGACAGGTCTCATTGCATAGTTCTGGCTGGTCCAGAACTCAGTACATAGCCTGGGGTAGCCTCAAACTCAGAGAGATCTGCCTGCATCTGCCTCTGCCTCTGCCTCTGCCTCCCCCATGATAGGATTAAAGGTGTGTGTCACTAGGCCTAGCATGACGATATTTGTTTTTTTGAGACAGTGCCTCATTCTAGGCAGGAAGGTCTTGAACTCATAACTCTCCTCCTGCCTCACATTCTGAGCGCTGGGATTACAAGTGGGATCCATCCCACTCCACTCTTGTCTTGAGGATTAAATTTTAAAATGACCACTGTGGGTCGTGCTATTAATGGTTCTGATTCTCTATTAAGATGCAAAGAGTTTCCGTTGGAGAGGCCTGGGGCTTGAGATCTGTTGTCATGACAATGGATGCCTGCTTTGTGATGTATGGTGCTGTATCCCATTGGTCCATCACAAACAAACTACCCATCACTCTCCAGGCCACTGTGGAGTCTCTCTCACCTCCACATCTGCTTGTAGGCTCCCTGTGAGTCGCAGCTCACCCACTGCAGGAGAATAGAGGGTCCCATAGCTTGTCTTTGGAAAGAGCAAATTCAGAATTCAGAGGACAGCTCCTAAAGAGTGCGTTCCATGCGCACGGCACCATAGAGTTGAAAGGTCAGGAGTGAAGTCATTGTCACCCGGGGATCAGTTTGATTAAAATGAAATGTGCTGGGTATGACAGCTCATGCCTGTAATCTCAGCACCTGAAAGTCTGAGGCAGGAGAATTGCTGCAAGTTCAAGTACAGCCTGTGCTAAAGAGTAAGACCTTATTTCAAAAACCAAGGAAAAGAAGGTTGGTTTTGTTTTTAAGAAAACGAATGGATTTTTAAGTGTTCTCACTTCAAAGATGTGCATGAAATAGTGCTGTGACGCCCGTGCCTGCATGTGCTACACACACGCACACGCACACACGCACGCACACACGCATGCACGTGCACACACACGAGATGCAAATCAACGACTGTCGGCAGGAACCAAGGTAGTGACGTGGGGATTGTAATGGGTGGGAAGAATATTTGGGGTTCTGTGTGGAAGCTGAGGAAGGCAAGCATTGAACAGGAAAGCTGCCAGAGGAGGTTCCTCAGGGTCTGAGCCTTCGGTGAGCTGTGCGAACTCAAGAGGCTTAACTAATAGTGACCTCCTTAGCCAAAGGTAGCCGCTGAGTGGGAAAAGCAAGTGCCAGCATTCCGGACACACTCAGTACACGTTATTCCGGCTGAGTGACTCTATATTTGGGAACTATGATACATGGGCACACTTAGAAATTCTACAGACCTGTTCTGCTTGCCCATCTTCACCTGTCCAAAAGGCGTGAACTCACCCTTTCTCTTTAGAGAACTGTCCTTTGAGCCAACGCAAACACATTCCTCCTTGGTCTTCTCTGAAGGTAGGATGTACCTGGAGGAAGCCTGACTTGATTGAAGCCAGGTCTTCCCCTCCCCCCTCTGTCTCCCCATCTCTCTCTCTCTTTTTTTTTTTTTCTTTTTTTCTTTTTTCTTTTTTTTGGTTTTTCAAGACAGGGTTTCTCTGTGTAGCCCTGGCTGTCCTGGAACTCACTCTGTAGACCAGGCTGGCCTCAAACTCAGAAATCCACCTGCCTCTGCCTCCCGAGTGCTGGGATTAAAGGCGTGCACCACCACTGCCCGGCTTCCCCATCTCTCTTTTTAAGATGTATTAGAATATCTTATGAGTTTGTTGAAGTAGGTCTCGTTTTCCTATCCTCAAGTTCTTGGCAAAAAAAGTTGAAGTGGAAGGGACCTCACTTTCACCCCGAGCGAGTAGGAGTATTTCCGTGGATGCTCCGAAATTGGAGGACACTTCGCTTGTGACACAGCGGGACTGTTTGGCCCCCAAATGTTCTTTCTCTTCAGCTATCCTGACCACAGTGATTCCCAGCTCCACTGCCTTGAGGTAAATAACAATAGTAGTTACTATTATTACTACGCTGAGGCTCAAACCCAGGATCTCAGGCTGACTGGACACATGCTCTGCCACTGAGCTGTGTCCACAGTCCTGAGAACATTTATTTTACAGGTGTGTTTTAAGGCCTAGTCTCTGGCCTGATTGTTTTAGTCTCATTGAACTCCAAGAGGGGCTAGTCAAGGCTTGCTTTATATTAAATTTTATTTATTTATTTATTTATTTATTTATTTATTTATTTTGAGACAGGGTTTCTCTGTATAGCCTTGGCTGTCCTAGAACTCACTCTTAGACCAGGCTAGCCTTGAACTCAGAGATCTGTCTGCCTCTGCCTCCCCAGTGCTGGGATTAAAGACTTGTGGTACTGTGCTCAGCTTTTAAAAATATTTTAGTTAACTTATTTCCTGTATCTGGCTCACAGGCACGTGTGGGCACCATGTGT